>JAMWYP010000205.1:0-600000 GCA_025563575.1 Acacia pycnantha
TAAAGTAATTTTAATAAAGTACTGTCATGATGACTAATAATGACATACTTTTGTGTTGGACAAATAGAATGGTGACACATGTCCCTTCATGATTACAAAAGACAAAGAGTAATGATGCTAGTAGGACACGTGGCGTGTTTGGGTTGGATGTTTGACTTTTTGACACCACAAAGTACGAGGTAATTATGAGACATTAAAATATGCATTTCTCGCTCCCCAAGAATGAAGAAAAACGTGCAGCCACATCAGGGGAAAATGAACAGTTGATCCGGCCCCACACAAGTCCGACAGAGTGGCACGAGTTACGAGTAAAGGTGTAACCGGCAAAAGGTAGCTAAGCGGGACTGGTTAGGGTGTTCCGGAGACAGGACCAGACCCCTGGACATGAGAGAGGACGAATTTGGTGGGCCCAGAGGAGAGAGAAAGTGTCTTGGAGAAAAAGAAAAAGGTCACATCATGTAATAATGAAGAGAGAGAAAATAAAATAATCTGGACCACATATTTGAATCTGATGTGACAAGGTGAAGGACATGTAATTATGACTTCACATGGGCATTAATGGCACAATCCAAGGGCAGATCTTGTGGGTCCCACTGTTTGGAAGAAGTGTAGTACAAAATGACCGTTTTACCCCTGGGCCAAAAACCTACAACTAGTAATTCCTTAAACCACCATCGAGGGCAATTTTGGAATCTTATTTTTGGGCCCTGGGGAGGCCCCTTAACTGCCAAATAATTCTCTAGAATTCTTGAGAAATAAGTTAGAGAATTATATTTTAATCCGAGACATCCCTTCGACCAGTGGATAATAACCAAAGTTGGACAATAACCCTAACCCTTGAGGTCTATATAAAGGACACTCCCCACCCATTTTTGCTGCCTATTTCGTGCAATATAAGGAGGGAAGAGTGAAGAATATCTGATCCTTGGTTCAAGAGAAGAAGAAGCCATACGCAACCGAGTAGTCAAGGTAAGCTCTTAACCGATAACTTGTTGCGTGGGTCCCTGGAGGGGACGGAAACTCTCCCACATTGGCCGACAAGTGCGTTGCCACTTTGGTGGTAGGTGTTGAAAGGATTGGGATGTGCCACTATACCGAGAGGTTGAAGTGGTGGCAAGAGCTTTCGAATGTTGAATTTGTGAAATGAATAATCCCGCTCATTAATGTGTCTGAGGTAGCGTGTGTTTTATAGAAAATAGTAAGAACTCCTGATTTGTTTTCATGAAAATTTGGCAGTGGCGCGATTAAAGTTGGAAATGTATAAAATACGTATGTGAAAATGTGGCTTTGCGACAACCCGAGGATTTTCAAATGTGTGAAAATTTGAAATTTTAAGTATGAGACAACATAGTAAGCATTTGACATGATTGTAATTTTTGTTGTATTGAAATGAAAAGTGGTGCAATTGGTGGTTATGTGGATACAAGAACTTGGAGCGATAGGTTATTAAAAGTCGAGTAAAAGATGATTAGAGTCGGACAATATTTACTTGATTACGGTGCTAAGCAGGAGGAAAATGGTTCAAGAGCTTAGAATTAAGGGGGCTCAGAACACAATAAATGAAATGGGGAGGCTCTCGGGGGCGTAAGGGCAGGTATACAAGTTTGCACGGTGCGATGTCACAGGGAGCACATGAGACCTGTGATGCTTAGCACTGTGTAGAATGCGGATTAGCATGATGACTTTAGACCAGTGCGTCTAGAGTGCATCTTGAGGCTGGAAAACCATATGATTTGTACCAGACGGAAGATAAGATACCTAAGGCCTAAGGGCAATTCCTCAGTTGGGATGCATTCAAGAGAATGAGCCTGGACCAGGAGGATTTGAAGCCATGCAAGATGACCCTTATCGGGTTTAACGGAGAACATTCCGCCCTAAGGGGTTTATCGACCTCAGGTTCACTGATAATTGAATATTTTATACACTTATTTTTGTCTCTTGAATAATAATTTAGGACCCTTTAGCTAATAAATAATGGCTCTTATGTTTATTTGGGCCTTGGGCTTTTTATTGCATTTTAGCCATTTTTAATAATAAAATCCCAGTTTTGTGTTGCTTCACTATTTCTACCATAACTCTTGCACCAGACATCGGATTTGCCTCATTTTTGTCTCATATTTCAGATGATTCAGAGAGCTACAATTGTTATGAAGACATCAAGAGCAAATTCGGTCAAGAAGGCAGTCAATTTTGGAGCCAAGTCGGATGTACAACGCTGGATTTATTTTGGACGCGAATTTTGTAATTTAAGTCGAGTTTTTATTTTATTTCTGTTTTGGGCTAAAACTATGAGGCCCATTTCGTTTTAGGTTATTTTTAAGTATGGCAGCTGCCACGGACATATTCATTCACGTTTTTAACATTAGAGTGGATCAAAATACAAGTTTTCATTTCCTCTCAAACATTATTCATGTTCTCACGCGTTCTTCGTGTTCCTTCGTTCGTTCTTTGATTTTCCCGGCCAGCGTCGGCTAAACTCTTGTGATTAACCCAACGATGAGGATTCCATGATTCACCATCCGGAAGAACTTCACGCCCTAAGGGTAACTACTCGATTCTGTTTTCATCTTATCGGATTCGATTTAAATAGTTCGAATGTAGATTTAATATTCGGTTTGGTTAAATCAAAGGACTTAGTTAGGACTAGAGTTGACAGTGTTCTGTGCGATTGCACAGTGAGAGCATGTATCGGACAGATTCTGAAAGCGTCGTTTGGCGAGGAATCTCAGGATGAATGCAGATTTCGATTCATCCGAACCAAACGTGGGTTAGTTGTATTTTCGTTCAATGATGGAGGTTTCGAATCAATTCGTTGGGTTGATCATCTTTAATGCCTCTCGTTTATTTGATTCTGCTTTGACTCGCTTATTGCATTTTGGTTATGTTATTTCGCTTTGTTCTATTCCATTAAACCAAACCCCCATTTTATCATTCTTGCTTCACTATTGTTATTAAACAAGCCCGCTGCAAATTCGTTGGGAAACGACCCAGGTTCCCTAATTCTGCAAATTAATTACGAACTTGGTTGTTTTGGGAGATACGGCAATTAATCTTTCCATTCACCCAGGGTACTAGGGATGCTTTCAAGTCAGAGCGAGTTCGTTTTATAGTGGCAAAGTTCCTTTCACCATACAATATAATACGGGGCAGGCCAACTATCCACAAATGGGACATGCTGATCTCGACCAAGCATCAAAAGTTGAAGATGGTGAATTCTCAGGGAACCGTGGTCACGGTTAAGGGAGACCAGAGAGAATCTCGACAGTGTTATTTTGAAACTGTCAGAGTGGGCGAGGGCGGACCTTCAACACAGCCACAAGTCCGATATGGAGATAGGTATCCGGATCACATGGATCCGAATTCTTTTGATCGAGATGTCAATACTGGCCGAATTAGACCTCCGAGACGAAGAGAGTGCGCTCCAGAGCCTGCTAGAGACTTGGAGGATCTAGTGTTTGGGAGACCCTCTCTGCACTACAAAAATCGGAAAACACTTATCCCCGTAGCTTAAAGCCAACTTGGTTGATTTTCTCGAGGAAGAATTAGGATGTTCGCCTCGGAATTCATCTCAAGTACCCGGAATGTGACCCAAAGTTCTCTTGTCACAAACTAGGAGTCTACCCGGGTTCTACTCCTATATCCCAAAGAAAGAGGAACCTCGGGCTGGAAAAAAGGAAAGCATTAGACACGCATGTTCAGGAGCTTTTGGAAGCTCTGACTATCCGGAAATGCAATACACCACTGGTTATCCAATGTCGTAATGGTTAAGAAGCCAAACGGAAAAATGGAGGGTTTGTACGAATTACACAAACCTCGAATAAGGTATGCCCCAAAGACTCATACCTAATGCCGAACATTGATCGGTTGGTAGACAACTCGTCAAGTTTCCGCTCCTCTCCTTCATGGACGATATTCTGGATACACCGTATAGCAATGTATCCGAGGTAGTGCCTATGTGACCGTGTGTTCATAGGTTGCTACTGAGGCCTCAGGAGGGGTAGGTGGTTAGGGTTTGGCCACCCTTACCACTGAGGCCCCTGAGCGCGCTGTTCCGAGGGGCTTGTCTTGACCAGGCAGTCCTATGGAGATGCTACATGTCAGTTGGTTGTGTCAGAGGCAGGTTTATTGTTACTTCCTAATTGTGATTTGCATTGCATGCATTGTATACATATTGTATTTGAGTCTAACAGTTACTCTGGGGTTCAACTCTGAACTCCAGACTGGTTTCAAAGAAAACAGGTATTAGTGGCTGAGTAGTTCAGGAGCAAGGAAGTAAGGGCATGGTGTGGAAGAATGAAGAGATAGGGAATGCCCTATCATGCTTTGTATAGTTTTTATTTTGGGATGATTGTATTTTACTGTTCAATATTTGTTTTGGACGATTGTACCCTTAACCCTATGAGGACTTTACCTTAATTATTGTAGCTTTACCAGTACATTGTAAGTTGTCCAAACCGATCATATGCTCTGCCGCACATGCTCTGATGTAAGTTTAAAAGAGACTAATTACCAAAGAAAAGGTAACAAGTAAAAGCGATCCCTCTAACCCGCCACCCGAAAGGGTGAGGTCGGTAGGGGTGTAACAGTAAACGCAAGCCCAGACACCGTAGCAAGAGCCCACCCCGAAAGCACAAAAAACAGGAAGAAAAATGCAGAAAACCGGGAAAGGAGGATAATGAATTCCGGAAACCTCGTTTGACTGCAACGTGATAAGCGGAGCAATGGGTGGAGGCGGAGATACTATGAGCCAGCGAAGGAAATATTTGTGAGAGGTCCTCTCCGTAAGAGACCGTCTGAAGTTCAAAGAGAGCTTTGATGGACCGTCTCGATCGCCTTTGTATTTCACGAACGAAGATCTGAAGGATGTTGTCCCCGGGCATCAGGATGGCCTGGTTGTCACCGGAATCTTAGTCCATTGCCGAGTCAAACGCATATTCCTGGACGCCGGAAGCTCGGCTGACATCCTCAGTTGAGATGCATTCAAGAGAATGAGCCTGGACCAGGAGGATTTGAAGCCATGCAAGACGGTTTTATAGTGGCAAAGTTCCTTTCATCATACAATATAATACGGGGCAGGCCAACTATCCACAAATGGGACATGCTGATCTCGACCAAGCATCAAAAGTTGAAGATGGTGAATTCTCAGGGAACCGTGGTCACGGTTAAGGGAGACCAGAGAGAATCTTGGATGTTGTTATTTTGAAACCGTCGAGAGGGCGAAAGGACCTTCAACACACACCCACAAGTCCGATATGGAGATAGGTATCCTGGATCACATGGATCCGAATTCTTTTGATCGAGATGTTAATACTTTCGAATTAGACCTCCGAGACGAAGAGCTGCGCCCAGAGCCGGCTAGAGACTTGGAGGATCTAGTGTTGGGAGACCCTCTCCATACCACAAAAATCGGAAAACACCTCGGGCCGGAAAAAAGGAAAGCATTAGACACGCATGTTCAGGAGCTTTTGGAAGCCGGATTCATCCGGGAAATGCAATACACCACCTGGTTATCCAATGTCGTAATGGTTAAGAAGCCAAACGGAAAATGGAGGGTTTGTACGGATTACACAAACCTGAATAAGGTATGCCCCAAAGACTCATACCCAATGCCGAACATTGATCAGGCCAGACAATTCTGCTGTTTCCAGCCTCCTCTCCTTCATGGACACATATTCTCGATACACCGATAGCAATGTATCCTGGAGGACCAAGAGAAGACGAACTTTATTACGTAAAGGGCCAATTACCGCTACAACGTCATGCCTTTCTTTGAAGAACGTCTGAGCTACATATCAAAGGATGATGAAAATGGTCTCACGAACCAACCTGGCCGTAATGTGAAGGTTTATATCGACGACATGATCGTTAAGACCTTAGATCAGCAGCATCATATACATGATTTGGAGCATACATTTGCAAGCTTTCTGTTTCGTTGGAAAATTCTTGGGCTTCATGCTGACCAACCGAGACATGAAGGCCAACCCAGATAAATGCAAGGCAGTGCTCGAGATGAAGGCTCCGAAAAATAAAAAGAGGCCCAACAACTGACAGGAAGGTTGGCCGCTCTTACCAGATTTCTACCAAAATCAGCCGAGAAGGCCTTACCCTTGTTCAAGCTTCTGAAGAAAGAAGCGTCAGTGGAATGGAATTCAAAGTGCGACACCGCATTCGAGGAGATAAAACAGTGCTTGGCCAATCCTCCAGTCCTATCCAAACCCCAACCCGGCGAGAACCTCTACCTTTACCTGTCTATTGGCAAGGAAGCCGTCAGCGCGGCTCTGGTAAGGGAGATGGACCACGGTCAAATACCAGTCTATTTTGTTAGCAGAACCCTGCAGAGCGCCGAGATCCGGTATCAGAAGTTGGAGAAAGTGGCATTCGCCTTGCTCATCTCAGCTCGTCGGTTACGACCTTACTTTCAAGGCCATCACATCATTGTTAGAACCATTCAGCCAATACAAAGCAAGTTCTACACAAACCCGATCTAGCGGGAGGATGACAACCAGAGAGCTCACCCCGGCTAATAAAACGGGTGATGAGCCGGCTAGTGAATGGAAAGTATATGTCGACGGATCATCGAATATCAAAGGAAGTGGAGCCGAGGTCATCATAGAGAATCCAGAAGGGGTTACGATTGAATACTCTCTCCAATTGAACTTCCCAACCTCAAATAATCAAGCAGAATACGAGGCCTTAATCGCCGGACTTCTTCAGGCAAAGGAAAATGGGGCCACAAGAGTTAAGGTTTTCACCAACTCTCAGCTTGTGGCAGCTCAGATCGAAGGAACATATCAACCAAAAGGCCCGTTAATGGCAAAATATCTCTTAAAGCTAAGGAGATAATGTCTGATTTTGATGAGGCAACCGTTACCCACATCCCTAGGGGAGAAAATGCGAGGGCCGACATCCTGTCAAAGTTGGCAAGCACTAAAAGTGCGGGCTGTCATCGCACGGTTGTCCAGCAAAATCTCGAAGATCCGATTTGTACCATGGCTATCCCGGTTGAAGCGGACTGAAAAAAGCCAATCGAGGATTACTTGGAGCGAGGAATCCTTCCAGACGATGCAGTGGAAGCCAAAAAGTTGGTTCGGGACGCAGCAAAGTATACGATGGTGGAAGATCAGCTCTACCGGAAGGGCTTACATTCCCCAATGCTGAGGTGCCTGAACCCGAACGAAGCGGGATACGCTCTAGCCGAGACACATGGGGGGATCAACGGCCAGCATATGGGTGCTAGGCGCTCGCCAGAAAAACTCTACGAGCAGGGTATTACAAGCCGACTTTGGAGGCCGACTCGAAGATCCTCGTTAAATAGTGCGATAGTTGCCAGAAACACTCTAGGGTTATTTGGTCACCCCCGGCCGAACATCATTTCATCTCGGCCCCTTGGATATCTTGGGCCCGTTCAAAACAGCGCCTGGGCAACTACGATGGCTGATCGTCGCCGTTGACTACTTCACCAAATGGATCGAGGTCGAACCCCTTACTACAATTTCGTCGGCCCGTGTACAACGATTCTTTGAAGTCATATTCATCACGCGATTCGGAGCATCGGCCAAGGTAGTCACAGACAACGGAACTCAATTCACCGGTTCCGGATTCTGCGATTTGATGTCCGAGTTCAGCATACAGCACCATTTCGCTTCCGTCGAGCACCCGCAATCCAATGGGCAAGCTGAAGCCGCGAATAAGGTCATTCTCGACGGACTGAAGAAGCGCATGCTGGAAGCCGAAACCTCCTAGGTGGATCAATTACCCTATGTTCTTTGGGGTAACCGAACAACATCTCAAACATCTACTCAAGAAACTCCCTATAGGCTGGCCTACGGTGAATCCATGATTCCCGTCGAAATAGGTCAGCCTTCATGGCGTAGGAGAAGCATTCTATCGCAAGGACAATCGTCCAATAGTGAGGCATTGGCAGTCGAGTTAGACCTGGCCGATGAAGTCCGAGTTACAGCTCACTACCGGGACATCGCTGAAAGACTTGGCTATCACCCAATAGGGGGGGTGAATTGGGTGTTTGATTAAAAACTTAGAACTTTAAGAAACTTTCTGCAACTTATTGAAAGTAGTTTGAATGACAATAATCCGTTATAAAGTGATAAGCAATCATTCAAACATATATGCTGGAATGTAAGAGATAAGGGAAGAGAATATGCAAACCGTGATTTATACTGTTCGGCCCATCTTTGACCTACGTCCACTCCCAAGCTCCACTTGAGAATTTCAATCCACTATCTTCTTTCAACTTGATTACACGTTCGTACTTGAAGTAAACCCCTCACTAGGATTGACTCCCTTACAAACTATAATCAATACACCCGTTTGATTACACACTCGCACTCGAAGTAATCCTCTCACTAGGATTCACTCCCCTTACAAGCTGTAATCAACACAATGTGTTTCCCACTCAAGATCCCCAATCTTGAGTAACTCACAGATATAAAGATAGGATGTTTACAATGAATCTTCTCTCTCAGAAGTGTATGGATGAACACTGAAGTACAATACAAAACATTTCACTCTCTATGACATATAAACATTGAAAATCAGAGAGCAAATGATAAGCAGATCAGAGTAATATCATGTTGAAGAGGTAGGCTTGTTTCTCTGCTTGTTGTGTCTCTATTTGAAGACTTGTATGCAGCTCTATATATAGCGGTAAACCTTCATATGACCTTGCTTCTCAATTCTCGCATTGTCTTCATTCGAAATTCTAGCCGTTGTGGAATATAGCCGTTGGGTCATAATGTTTCTTGATTATCCGATGATTGCTCGCATTGAAGATCATTGAATGCCTTTTATTTGATTTGTGCAACAAATCATTCTCGAGTAAAAGTTGTAGCAATTGTTTCCAAATGAGGGAATTCATCATTTTGACCGATCCTCTATTTGACGAGTAAGATTAATGCTTTTGATTCTTTCCAGTCGTCATCAATTTACTTTATTTGACTTTAAAGCAAATTCAAATCTGTCATCTTTCCCATTTCGAAAATGTGCAGCAAAGTTCATCTTCACACTTTTGATAGATCTTGATTTCTTTGATGTTCTGACCCAAATCTGAAATTTTGAGATTTGCTTCTAATCCTTCGTTTTAATCATCTGAAACATGTACACAAATGATATAAATGATGTTAGGAAGTATTATAGATCATTTGGGTAATTATCTGGATGTTCTTGATGAAAAACGAGATTTTCGAAACGCTGATTTTCTGAAGCAGAGGTGCAAACTCGAGTTTTGAATCACAAACTCGAGTTTTGAAGATGCTCTGACGTTGGTTGCTCTCTGTGTGATGGAAACTCGAGTTTCCAACTTAATGACTCGAGTTTAGGTCTTTCCCAGAAATCAGATTTTGCTCTCTCGTCCCCGACAAACTCGAGTTCCAACTTAATGACTCGAGTTTGCTTCATTTGATAGCAAACTGAGCAACATTGTGAATAAACAGTCAACTTTTGAGGGACATATCTCCCTGGTGTGAACTCCACTTTGGTCCGTTCAAAGCTTGACAGGAAGCCCTTTGAGTCTTCTTTCATATGCCACCAATTTCATCTCAATCAGACTTGTAATTCATGAGATATACTCAAAACATAGAATCTTGGTTTTCTGTGGGATGTGAATATCACTGTCAACTTTATAAATTCATAGATCCATCATCTGAACTCCTTTGGACTTTAATTATATATCAAAATGACGCATTGGGAGTCTAGTTTCATATGCCACTGATTTCACTTCAATATGATGTCTGGTTTGGGAGATATCATCGAATTACCAAACCTCGCCCAAGCTGAACGTGGAACAGAGTTCCTGAAATGCTGAAGACGCTGGAATTGATCCGTTCCAGCTTCCATATGATCTTGGAGACTTCTAGCATCAATATAAGAACTTGAATAAAGATGTTCCACTACATTGCAAGTTCTTTCTTCTTCAATTTCTTCTCTCCTTCTAGATTATCCCCCAAAATCATTTGATAACTTCTTGCTTTCTTGATTTTATGATATTCCCATTATATTGTGCAAGAGCTTCTTTCTTCAATCAACATTCTTGATAATTCTCCATCATTCAAGTATACTCCATTGTAGCTCAAATATGATGAAGCTTCATTCCAACTTCTGTTTTAGACTTTGCATCTACATTAAATATAAGAATTAGTCAAAGTAGAAGATAAATGTAGTATCCAACCTTTTTGCTCTTAAGAATGACATCTATATAGGACATCATCAAAACTAATCAAAACCAACATTCTCCCCTTTTTGATGATTACAAATACTTTAAGAAAAATATGTATGAATATGAAAAAATAATAAACCCATCATATTTTTCTTGCCATTCTCTCCCCCTTATTTGTCATTAGCAAAAAGTTGAGTTTAAGGAAGAGATATTTGTAGAGAGACATATATGAAATCAAATTAGAATGAGTCAAAGAATTGATTTTCTCTCCCCAATTTGAGATTGTTTTCATTCTTAATATGATGCAATTTGGAATGTTTTTATGAAAACAAGTTTGAGAGAATTTGGAGAGGTTTTCAAAACATCATTCACAATTAAAACATATAAATACCAAACATGTGCAAAGTTTCTACTGAATATAAAAGATAGAGATTAGAAATGCTCATGTTGATTTTGCAAATTGATGATTAATCAATGAGGTCCATTTGCTTGCTTTCTTGTTGCATGACATCCTTTTCGTTTTCTTCATAAAGCTCTTCTGCAATACATTCTCAGCTGACTTCAAGAAGTTTTCTTCTTCTTTGTAGAGCATATCACAACTTCAGTGGGATTGAGACATCTTTCCTCAATGTAATAGTTTCTCCTTGTAGTATGTTGAGGAGTGTCCTAGCATATAACAGAATCTCCTGCTACAAATTGAACACTTTCTTTGCCAAGAGATTTGTTAGTGCAACATGATATCAAAATATCACTTTCTAAATGAAATATTCAAATAAAGATAATGAAGGGAAGAATATGATTCATCATCAAAACTAATACAACATAGTGAATGCAGATGAGAATGTTTAAAGGGATTTTCTTCAAATAAGGAGATGAGCTTTTAAGATATAAAACACATGAGAATGTGAAGCTCCCCCTTAATGAATGCATGACTAGGGGTAACAACTCTTATGCTCTTATACAATTAAATCATATGAAGCTTGAGCAAAGAGTATAGTAAGTGAAGACCAAACTATAGTTTTACCCAATTGAATAAATCCAATCCAATGAGTCATAAAGGATAATAACTATATGATACCAATACATTTATTTCTCAATGACAATTTGTAAATACACCTTATGTAGAAAAGATGTCATTGATAAAATGCATGTAAGTTTGATCAATGAGCATAGAAAAATTTATCTATAAAGATAAGCATTTATCAATTCACATTTCATGAATGAGATCATATTTTTCAAGAATGATAATGATATATGCAGATAGTATGAATTCCATATAATCATATAATCAAATGATATATGCATTTATCATTTGCTTCTGCTGATTGAGTATCTCTAATGTAATATGCAATGCAGACTCTTGATATTCTGATTTCTGCAAAACTCTGGTATTTCAAAACTGATCTATATCAAAAATGCCAAATTCTTTCAAATCCTTTAAAATATGGTTTACAAGTGTTGTCATCATCAAAAAGGGGGAGAATGTTAGTTCTCTAGATGTTTTGATGATAACTGACAATTGTAAACACAAGATAAAGTTTGTCTTTGTAAGTTGAAAAATAAAAACTTATCTGTTAAAGGCAAACTCGAGTTTGGGTTTGCAAACTCGAGTTTGGATCTAACAGTAAGAAGCTCAAATTTTCACAACTTAAGGCAAACTCGAGTTTAGGTTTGTAAACTCGAGTTTACATCATACAGAGAGCTTCCAAGTTTTTCAGATACAAGGCAAACTCGAGTTTAGGACCTGAAACTCGAGTTTAGACAAAGCAGAGAGATTTGTTCTTTTCTAATCATTTTCAAACTCCAGTTAAGGATTACAAAATCCAGTTTAGAACTCATGGCAAAGTTTCCATTTTCTTAGAAAGTGTGGAAACTCGAGTTTGGGATTGCAAACTCGAGTTTACGCGCATGAGAGCTATGCTCACTTTTGAAACCTTTCCAAAACTCCGCTTTTGAATTAGAAACTCCGTTTCAAGGTTTGAGCTTAAAAATGATTTTTATTACAACAAATGCCAAACTCGAGTTTGTACTTAATGACTCGAGTTTAGAACATATCTCAATAATGGTTCAAAGATGAAACACGACTTTTTCCTTCGGGACAAAGGAAACTCGAGTTTCCATTTACAAACTCGAGTTTAGACATTAATGAAATATCCAAACTCCAGCTTTGGTTACAAAACTCGAGTTTACATCGCAGATACAGAAATCGGTTACTCGCATTAAAGCTTATTTTGAATATTTCTTATCATCATTAACTATTATTCTTTATGGCTTTTAAACCCAGTTACTAGTGAGTCACGATATTCAAAAGGACAAGATACAAAACAATATGCTCATGATTTCGTAATCTCCATGATTCTCAAATAAAGACACCGAAATCATGGGAGATCTCCTTCAAACGGACAAATAACCCCGAATCATGATACGTGACAAGAATCCTGGACAATCAAGATGCTCCAAACGGCAATATCATTATGAAAATCGCAAAGAGCATCGGATCAGAATATGGGCATTAATGAAATTCAATATGGGAGCATCTGCAATGATCTTCGTCAATACATTATAAATAGATGGAGAACCATCTGCTAAAAAAAACAACACACTACAGAGAAAACGCACAAGAGAAACAGAAAGATACTTGCAAGAGTCTAGTTCCGCTATACTCTTGTTAGATACTTTCGAATACCAATGCTCTGCAATACTTTCGATTGATATCTTGTAAAATCATATACTTCAGTGCTTAGAGTTACCTGCTCTTACAGAGAGTTATTCTTCAATTATCATTTCCTTGTAAGAATCCCAGAGTAGTGGGACTTTGGGATTGGGTTATTTGATTACAACTTGTAAGGGGGAGTGTAATTCAAAAGAGAGGAATTGCTCCGAGTGTTACAGAGTGTGTAATCATTTGAACTAAAGTTAGTAAAATCCCGGAGTGTGTCTGGGGACTGGACGTAGGTCAAGGATTAGGACCTAACCAGTATAAATTGCCTTGTGTCCATTTCCTTCTTCTTCCCTTGACTCTTTTGTTTTTCCATACTAACAAGAAAATTTTATAATACCAATTCACCCCCCCTCTTGGTAATATTCCAGCTTTCATTAATGTTGGTTTTGATTAGTTTTGATGATGTCCTATATAGATGTCATTCTTAAGAGCAAAAAGGTTGCATACTACATTTATCTTCTACTTTGACTAATTCTTATATTTAATGTAGATGCAAAGTTTAAAACAGAAGTTGGAATGAAGCTTCATCATATTTGAGCTACAATGGAGTATACTTGAATGATGGAGAATTATCAAGAATGTTGATTGAAGAAAGAAGCTCTTGCACAATATAATGGGAATATTATAAAATCAAGAAAGCAAGAAGTTATCAAATGATTTTGGGGGATAATCTATAAGGAGAGAAGAAATTGAAGAAGGAAGAACTTGCAATGTAGTGGAACATCTTTATTCAAGTTCTTATATTGATGCTAGAAGTCTCCAAGATCATATGGAAGTCGGAACGGATCAATTCGAGTTAAAACCATCAAAAATCAGTTCCAGATGAGCAAACTCGAGTTCGATCTCCAAACTCGAGTTTCCTACTTCGCTACAATGGTTTGCTCCTTCAGTATGAGCAAACTCGAGTTTATAAGTACAAACTCGAGTTTACAGCGTCTTCAGCATTTCAGGAACTCTGTTCCACGTTCAGCTTGGGCGAGGTTTGGTAATTCGATGATATATCCCAAACCAGACATCATATTGAAGTGAAACCAGTGGCATATGAAACTAGACTCCCAATGCGTCATTTTGATATATAATTAAAGTCCAAAGGAGTTCAGATGAAGGATCTATGAATTTATAAAGTTGACAGTGATATTCACATCCCACAGAAAACCAAGATTCTATGTTTTGAGTATATCTCATGAATTACAAGTCTGATTGAGATGAAATTGGTGGCATATGAAAGAAGACTCAAAGGGCTTTCTGTCAAGCTTTGAACGGACCAAAGTGGAGCTCACACCAGGGAGATATGTCCCTCAAAAGTTGACTGTTTATTCACAATGTTGCTCAGTTTGCTATCAAATGAAGCAAACTCGAGTCATTAAGTTGGAACTCGAGTTT
Organism: Acacia pycnantha; assembly: GCA_025563575.1. NCBI lineage: Eukaryota > Viridiplantae > Streptophyta > Magnoliopsida > Fabales > Fabaceae > Acacia > Acacia pycnantha. Next base: position 14,277 of record JAMWYP010000205.1, read on the forward strand.
GTCGGGGACAGAGAGCAAAATCTGATTTCGGGAAAGACCTAAACTCGAGTCATTAAGTTGGAAACTCGAGTTTCCATCACACGAGAGCAACCAACGTCGAGCATCTTCAAAACTCGAGTTTGTGATTCAAAACTCGAGTTTGCACCTCCGCTTGAAAATCAGCGTTTCGAAAATCTCGTTTTTCATCAAGAACATCCAGATAATTACCCAAATGATCTATAATACTTCCTAACATTATTTATATCATTTGTGTACATGTTTCGATGATTAAAACGAAGGATTAGAAGCAAATCTCAAAATTTCAGATTTGGGTCAGAACATCAAAGAAATCAAGATCTATCAAAAGTGTGAAGATGAACTTTGCTGCACATTTTCAGAAATGGGAAAGATGACAGATTTGAATTTGCTTTAAAGTCAAATAAAGTAAATTGATGACACTGGAAAGAATCAAAAGCATTAATCTTACGCACAAATAGAGGATCACAAAATGATGAATTCCCTCATTTGGAAACAATTGCTACAACTTTTACTCGTAATGATTTGTTGCACAAATCAAATAAAAGGCATTCAATGATCTTCAATGCAGAGCAATCATCGGATAATCAAGAAACATTATGACCCAACGGCTATATTCCACAACAGCTAGAATTTCGAATGAAGACAATGCAGAATTGAGAAGCAAGGTCATATGAAGGTTTACCGCTATATATAGAGCTGCATACAAGTCTTCAAACAGAGACACAACAAGCAGAGAAACAAGCCTACCTCTTCAACATGATATTACTCTGATCTGCTTATCATTTACTCTCTGATTTTCAATGTTTATATATCATAGAGAGTGAAATGTTTTGTATTGTACTTCATTTTAAGGGGAGTGAATCCTAGTGAGAGGATTACTTCGAGTGCGAGTGTGTAATCAAACAGTGTATTGATTATAGTTTGTAAGGGGAGTCAATCCTAGTGAGGGTTTACTTCAAGTACGTAACGTGTAATCAAGTTGAAAGAAGATAGTGGATTGAAATTCTCAAGTGGAGCTTGGGACCTGGACGTAGGTCAAAGATTGGGCCGAACCAAGATAAATCACGCTTGCATATTCTCTTCCCTTATCTCTTACATTCCAGCATATATGTTTGAATGATTGCTTATCACTTTATAACGGATTATTGTCATTCAAACTACTTTCAATAAGTTGCAGAAAGTTTCTTAAAGTTCTAAGTTTTTAATCAAACACCCAATTCACCCCCCCTCTTGGGTGATAGCCAAGTCTTTCATTTGGTATCAGAGCTAGGCTCTTGTTTAAAGGACTTAACAGTCTCAAGAGTTTTCAAATGACTGATTTTGGGTGTTGCTTGTTTTCAGAAGGTTTCGATTATACCATTCCACCATTTTTCAAAGATATTGATTTTTGGTTTTGGAAAGCTAGAATGACCAGCTTTATTAAAGCGTTTGATTTTGATATGTGGAATGTTCTTATAAATGACTTTGATTTCAAACCAATAAAGGATTGGACAGAAAACGAAAAGAAAATGTTTTCGTTGAACATTAGAGCAATGAAAATTTTATATAGTGCTTTGACGTAAAATGATTTCGAGAAAATAAAATGTTGCTCTAGTGCTAAAGAAATTTGGGATACTCTTGATTCTATTTATACTTCTAACAATTGTGTTGAAGTTGAAAGTGTTGACAGTTCATCTAAGACTATATGTTGTACATCTATGACTGATGAACAACTGGAGAATGAAGAAGAATAATCATTGAATTCAGCGAACACTTCCATGATCCAGACAACACGAAATAACAAGAGAATGAGGATTCCCAAGAAGAGCTCATTGTGCACAATTGTGATCAATCATTATCTGGAGCTCAAGATGCACATGTGGTAAACAATTCAAATTCTTCTTGTGTAGTGAAAAATGATTCTGAACATCTGCATAAAATTGTTCTGCAACCATTTACTCCTCTAGACAAAGACAATTCTTGCAAAACTGTTTATAATAAGCATCATTCTATTGTTTGCAATTATTGTGGTAACTGACATATTTCTCATACATGTTGTATTAGGAGAAATTATAATGTGAGAAATAAATTTGTTTGGGTTCCTAAAGGACAAGTAAGGTCCACTACTAACAGTCAAAGACCCAAGTATAAGTGGGTACCAAAGTGTCCATCTAGTGCTCTATGTGTGCATGATAATTTGAAATTCAGTGGACATAAAGGTATTAAGAGGATTAAGAAGAATCCAACTCATGAGCCTAAAAGGAGACTCACATCAAGCAAGAGAACTCTCAGAGCATCCATTGCTGGAATTACAGAATCAAATCGTAAGAAGCAATGGACACCTATAAGAATAATATATTTTGCCTCAATAAGAAACTACAATGAAGTACCATTCAACTATCTTGAGGAAAATAAGAAAAGAAGGATCTCTCGTGCACAAAGGAAAAGATTTTTGCTGTCTATGTCTTTTGAGAAAACTTTGCCCACAGCCATAAGAAAACATATGAAGAACCAATGGGTAAGCAAAGGAAATACTCCAAGTACCTAAGGTAAAGGTATACAATGGTAAAACCTCCTTTCCTATCATTTTAAATATTCATTGAGGTTTTAAACTTTGTATCCTTAGGAATGAGCATTGTAAACTATCTTTGAAATTGGGCTTTCACATCCTAATTTACTTTTCTAAGGAATTGCAATGTTCAACAATCTAGTTCTTTAGGCATACATGATAATTTGAAAAGAGAACATCTTTTTATGCATAAAGTCATGTTTAATTCACTGGATGCTGATGGTGAACATTGGAAAAGGAGTTATCTAATCAATCCATCTCAACCAAGCAAGCTTCTATGAGGACAAGAGGAATTACGGTGATATCTAATTCTTGCCTCATACTATGATTATATGGAATTCATTTTTTGGTTTGTCTTTGGTTAAGTTAAAAGGATTTGAAACTTATTCAATTTCAATAATTTTTCTGTCAAAGCCAAACTCTGTTAGTTCTCTATGTATTTTGATGATTAATAACAATTGTAAAGAAGTATGAATGTTTTAAAATGACAAAAGAGTCAAAATCATTCTGTCACCGAAAAACTCGAGCCTAACTAAGAAAGCTCGAGTTTGCGGTGCCACAAAGCATAACGAACTCGAGCTCCGAGTAAATTCACTCGAGCCTAAACTCTCATGGTATAATAATAAAGAGTTTACAAATGAGTAAACTCGAGCCCGCATGCACAAGCTCGGGTTTGCCCATGGCGGGAAGATTTTCTATTTAAAATGTATCTCTTTAAACTTCAGAGTTTATCCTTTTTGAGTAGAGTTCACTTGCTTCTATGGCTATAAATTGATGAACACTCGAGCCCAAGTATATGGACTCGAGCCTAATACTTTTGTGTAGAGTTTACTCTATGTTTTGACAAACGAAGAAGAGTTTACAAAATAGGTAAACTCGAGCCTGTTATTGCAAGCTCGAGTTTTCCCTTGCGAGAGATCCCAAGTTTTCCTTCTTTACAAACTCCGTGAGTTTGAGTTCAAACCTCCAGTTCACTTCAATAAGCCATGGAATAAACTAAGCTGAACTCGAGCCTAAGAATATGAACTCGAGCCCTTCATCTGAAGAATGAAAAGCAAGTGTACAAACTCCGCAGTTTGTATTCGTGCTCCACCACTCTTTCTAGTAACCAAAACTCTTAGGCACGAATAGTGTTAAACTCGAGCCTAATCACTAATGGACTCGAGCCTGCTTAGCTTGTGAGATATTACTCAGGTGCTCATACGACAAAAAGCTTAGAGATCATTCGAACTCGAGCCTACCTTCGTGAACTCGAGTTCACATGGTGAAACAAAATACAAACTCCGAGTTTACATCAAACTCCGCAGTTTGCTCTCACGTAAGATAAACCAGATACTCTAAAATGCCTTACGAACTCGAGCCTGACTTGGAGAACTCGAGTTTAAGACGAAAGCAAATATGATCGCATCGGTTTCATCCTGATTGTTTTGAACTACAAACTTACCATGTTTATACGAATTGATTGCACTCATTTAGTATATTCAAATATATTTAACCACTCTATATTGAGAATGTTTCAGGTATTAAATTGGATTAAACGAATCATTGAATTAGTGCGAAGAATCAGAAAGCAGAATGATTTCACGCGTCCAGGAATTTAATCAGCGAAATTCAGGACCCAACGGCTATAATCCTCATCAAACTGAATTTCGAATGAAGAACATGCTAAGTTGAGAAGTAACGGTCACATAGCAACTCACCACTATATAAGGAGCTGATTACAAACTTCGAAAGATACGAAAAGAAAAAGCAGAAACGAAAAGCAAGTTCAAGAGTTACTTATACATTCAGTTTTCTTTCTGTACTGTATTTTTTGATATACAAAGAGCCTCAGTGTTTATCAATATCTTCTCTGTGAGAGAGCGTTTATACAAATTACTCATTCATTGTAAAAATCTCAAGTCAAGGGGACTTGGAGATTGGGATTTCAGATTACAACTTGTAAGGGGAGTGTATCCTAGAGAGAGGATAATCCTTGAGTACGAGTGTGTATCCGAGTTAAGTGATAGAGAAAAACCCGGAGAATCTGGGACTGGACGTAGGTCAAAGAGTTTAGACCGAACCAGATAAACTTTCGTGTCAAGCTCTTCTTCCCTATCTCTTTACGTTTAGCTTCAGCTTGAGTGCAAAGTTATTTTAAAAGTTTTAAAATCCCCAATTCACCCCCCTCTTGGTGATTTCCTTTCGTTTTCATTTGGTATCAGAGCAAGGTTGTCAATTTGAAGGATTAACATCCTAGACACAAAGATCCAATGGAAGGAATTCTACCCGATGGAGCCTCAATCAACCGACCCCCAGGTTTCAATGGAGAACACTACTCATTCTGGAAGGCTAAGTTCAGGGCTGCGATCAAAGAAAATTGTATCAATACTCTCATGACTGAATATGATTTATTGCAGATGAAGCCCGGAGAGTCTATTGGTGAATTTCAACTCAGGTTCACTCACCTGATCAATCAACTCATTGCCTTGGGAAAAGAATATGAACAACCTGCCCAAGTGAGGAAAATACTGAATATTCTCACCAAGGAATGGGAAGCCAAGGTCACTGCAATTGAAGAATCTCGAGGCAAATCAATGGCCTCCGTAGCAGCATTATTTGGTTTGCGCAGCCTTCGAAGCTCGGTAATAGCCGGGGGAGATTAACGCGAGTGGTTCGTATCCCTTGATAAGATAAGCTAAACCTACACGGGTAAAGACGGATTAAGTCGCGAACCCAGATGTAGTATTTAGCGAACCTCGGCTACGGAAGGAAACCTCAATATTGGCGTTTGCGCACATTCAATCTATATCAAGACATGAGTAAGAAGCGAAAACAAGTGTTATATTGATGATTCATCGGGTTACACAGTTTTCTTACAAGAAAATAAACTGCCCTACTCTTGTACAAAGACGATTACAAAGGTCAAAGTACAGAAAATTAGGTTACATTCGTAAAGAACATTTATGAATCCTCTAATTACAACAGGAGATGAACAACTGCATCCTTCCTATGACGGTTGGATAGTTGGAGCTGGAGATTGAATACCTATCCAACAAAGATATCATACTGATGAAGATCTTTGTTGGATATGCTGGAGTCCTTAGAGAAGTTTAGACAAGTCCAGGAAGACTGGTCTAACACATCCAAGGCCTCCCGTCGTTGGCACAGATGTTTGGATGCAAACTTGGTCCCCCCAGGATCCCATACGAAGTCGAGCCAGATAGGTGAATACGGGAAAATACCTCTAGGATCCCAAGCATCGACCAAGCGACGCTGATGAAGACTGGAAAATACATCCGAAGGGGTAACCACACTGAGGCACCCGAGAAAGCCATTTCTGAATTCCGAAGACGCACCTTTCTTCCCCACATGGCTGGAAAAACGGAAGATAGGCAACACATAATGTAGTCTGGAGCTCTCACCAAAAAGCTCATCGCTATCATGGGTGAATTCACCCAAGAAAAAATGAGAATACAGACCAAACATAAGGAAGAATGCGAGGCGATGCCACGATTTTTAGGCCAGGCGAACTGCAAGGGCCACGCGGCAATAACTGACTTCATTAAAAGCGGGGTTTTCCTTTTTGAGGAAGGAATAATGACTGTCGAAAATGGTGAGCATTAATTGTGTGCGAAGACTCAGGGCGGCCGCAGGTGCCCAATAAATGTAAAGATACGACCGTACAACAACAGATGAGTAAGTCAAACGGTCATCAAATTGCAGAATGACGCATGTCCCCACCTCACCAAAGATTGGGGGCAACACGCATAGGTAAGGAAGGCGGGCCCTGGATACGCTTAATACGGTTATAATCTCCGCTCCGTGTAAGGGACATCAAGCCCGGCTTTTCAGTCGAAGGAAGTTGTCTCCGTAAGGTTTGTCAACATGGTCGCTTCCAAAACTTAATCCGGCTCTTCAGTCAAGCGAAGCCTTCACCGTAAGCTCGCAACTCTGGTCTCTCTTTCAAGACTTAGCCCTGTTTCTAAGGTTACGCGAGGCCTCTATTATCGCCCTTGCAAATATTTTTGATATTTAACGACCTAGCAAGCAACGAGCTTCGGTGTTGCAACAAACAAACCCGGAGACTCGGATGATTGAAGAAGAATAGATCTTGATCGGTCATGAAATGAAAAACATGAAGTTTCAAAGCAAAATTAACCCGACTACATGTCTCGGGGCAATTCAATCAGATACAAGTAACTCTGCAGTTCTTTGAAACTCGGATATGATATTCAACAATAGATCTACCCTGACAGCCCAGAGACCTGGACTATTAGGCTGAGGGGTAATTACTATATCGTTGTCAACAACCGGGATTAATGCAAACTCGAGCAAGGGATTTTATTCTTCAGACAACCCGGATGTGCTGAGTATATCTCGGCCAAATTTGAACTTCACAGTCAATCAAACCATCTCGACAGCTCAAAGACCTGAACTACCGAGCTGGGGGGCAACTGTTATGGACCTAGTCAAGGCCCATTAGCCAACCGGCTAGCACAGATAGCAGTCCGCGCGAGGATCGCAGCACTATAACCGAATGACCTAGTCAGCAGGGCGGTTCCCTTGATCCTCGGGCACACCTGACGTGGGAGCCGGAGATCTAACCAACAAGGTACACTCTCTATTTATACATATAGGAGATACGCGACCAATGTACACAGTTCTAATCCCTGAACTAATCTACATAAAGTTACACAGTGCACACACCGCACGCCCTTTGGTGAAACGCCTGGTTGTGTACTGTGATCCACCCTTCTCCTGGACGCTTGCCCTATAAGCATACAGGAGGAGCACACCGATCCTAGATTAAACCCCCAGCCTTCCACTAGGCTGGACATCTAAGTTCTACACCAGAACAAGTGCAAATTTTAAATTTGCAAGAAATGGAATTTGATGCCAACAAGAAAAGAAACACCTTACTCGAGGTGACTTAATGTCAGAGGCCAAATGTTGGCTCTATTTGGCAACCAATAACATCAAGCCCACCACTCACCTCACATACATTTCTAGGAAATTGGCCCTCCTCATATTCCATTTGAAAACCAACTAGCATGTCAATCTTGAAAATATCATGTACAATGCCCTCTACAAGTGTCAGGAAAAACACTATAAAAGCCTCATTTTCCCACACTTCATTACCTCCCTTTCCTTTCAAGCCAGAGTTGAACAATTGCCTGATAACTCCCTTATTGAGCCTGACTGCCCATTCACATACACCAATTTGGGGTCACAACAAAACCCTGAAAAGATAGAAAAAGAAGGCTTGACATGAAGGCCCTTGTTTTAAGCTTGAACTATAGTTTGATGCCATTACTGACTAAATTGATAGGTTGGGAAACACACTCAGCACTGCCATTAGATAACTCACTTCCCTTGTTACTCGCCTGGCCAGCCTATCATCAGGGCCTACCTATGTATGTCCTTGCACTCCCTAGTACCGATGTGCATGAGGCCAATGATGCCAAGGTTGGAGAGGAGATTGCCTAGGCTCCACGGGTGGAAAAAAGGATTTTAAGACCGGACAAAAGAGGTATCATAGAACCGGACCCGCGCTAGGTCTTGTTCCAGGTGGTATTAAAAGTCTCCCTATTAAGACCGGACTTGTAACCGGTCCTAAAGAGTTTCTTTTAGACCGGACATTTTAAACATTCGGTCCTAAAAGTCTTATTAAATAGATATGAAATATTTTGTGTTCGTTCCTTAAACTCAACCTTCAAGACCGGACAAAGACTTGACCGCTCTTAAAAGATCCGAATATTAAGACCGGACAAAGATAAATCCGGTCCAAAAAAATAACGGATTCTAAGACTAGACGACTAATTACCCAGTCTTAAAAGACTCACTTTCTATATACATCCGGTCTTAAAATTTGAACTTTTATAAAGAGATATCCTCCCATATCAATTCTTGATGATCATTTCTTATGCCGGGTTCATTATCCGCTTCATCTTCTTCGTTCATGTCCGGTAGACCCCTTGAAAAAGGAGTACTCTCAGGAAAACCATAATTTGAATGACTTTCCTCATCAATATCAATGACCCTCTTTCCTTGGAGAGCTACAGACCACATTTTATTTTCTTGATCGGTGATATAGAACACTTGTTTCGCCTGGTCTGCCATAATAAAAGGTTCATCTCCAAAACTTCTACTATTGACATCGACTAAAGTAAATCCTAGCCGATCGATATGAACACCATTATTGACATTAACCCACTTGCATTTGAAGATGATAAATCTAATTTTGACATAGTCCACCTCCTAAATCTCTTCAATAACCCCATAATATGGCATGACTGCCAATTTAGGCCTATTGTCTTTCGAACTAGAGAAGTGCATAGATTCAGCCTCTAACATAACACCACTATTCTGGACTATGCTCCTATCATCTAGGGACTTCGTGTAAAATGTATAACCATTGATCACATATGAATTCCAACTTATGACATCAACCTCAGGACCACGTGCTAACCATTTCATTGTATCAGAAACACATTCAGATCCCTCGACCTTTTGTTTGAACTAGTTTGCAAAAGTTATGATATGCTCCCTAATCAACCTTTGTTTGGTCATTCGATGGTTTTCTTTCCTTATAGTTTCTTTATGTGCAGATATGCCGCTTGAACTTCATCAACATTATTCAAGATGTATAAGTGGACTTTTGACAATTCATCAGGATCCATACTCTTAACCGAAGCCCCTCGTCTACCCCCTTCAGGATGCTGACGTTTTGGAAGCCCAATATGTCTTACTTTGGCCAAATAATTTTGACAGAATTCCATGGCCTCTTCGAAACATATTTCGAATAATTGATGCTTCTGGCCGGTATGCGTTCTTCACATACCCTTTTAGGAATTTCATAGATCTTTCAATAAGGTACATCCACCGTAAATGGATAGGGCCGCACAACTTTATCTCCCTCACTAGATGAACAATTAGATGAATCATGATGTCAAAAAATGTAGGAACAAAAAGCTTCTCAAGGTGGCACAAGATAAGATATCCTTCATTCTCCAATTCATCCAACTTTTCAATCTCGAAAACTTTACTACAAACTGCATTGAAGAAGAAACAAAGTCTAGTCAAAACGACCCGAAGATCATATTCGGCGATGCCTCGAATAGCTACTGGGAGTAGTTGTTGCATCAAGACATGACAATCATGAGACTTTTGGCCTACTAATTTCAAGTCCTTCATCGAGACAAGCCTCTTAAAATTTGAAGAATACCCCGAGGGAACTTTGTGCCATGTAAACACTCACAAAAGCTTCGTTTCTCATCCTTAGACAAAGTATGAGAAGCCAGGGGACAATAAGTTCTCTTCCCATATGGCCTTGGATGTAAGTCTTCGCGTATTCCCATTGCTTGCAAATTCAATCTTGCCTTCACACCATCCTTCGAACTACCTTGTATGTTGAGGTCAATGCCACCAGAGCTTCTTCATACTCTTGGCCACCAAAAAAGGCCTTATTTAATCGACGATATGGGTGGCCTCGTCTAAGAAATCTCCTATGTCCAAGATACACCGTCTTTCTTCCATGTTGAAGTTGATGGTAGCATGTGCCTTCTTCACAAATTGGACATGCTTTATGGCCTTTTATACTGTACCCTGACAAGTTCCCATATGCTGGGAAGTCGTTTGTGCTAAGGGCAAGCCTAAGGTTCCTAGGTTCTTCGCCAAAGTTCAAGGAAATCTGTAATAAACAAAAACCCCAAATTGTCTTCATCATGGAGACTCGGAAGAAACGTAACTATGTTAGCAAGATAAGGCAATATTGTGGGTTCCAAGAAGAATGGATTGTTGATCCTAGAGGGCTGAGTGGTGGTCTTGCATTATTCTGGGATACAACTACTACTGTGAACATTCTCTCCTCATCCAATTAAGTGATACACACCTCAGTCTGTGACCCAGCATCAGAGTGTCCTCAATATATCTCTTTTGTCTATGGCCCCCAACAGAAAATGATCGGCTCCGTGTTTATTAAAGCATTTCCAAGTTAGCCCAATACCGGGTAGAAAGCTGGGTCTGCGTGGGGGATTTCAATGACATCACATCTAATAAGGAAAAGCAGTGCGGGAATCCAAGAGCCATTAGGAAGATTCTTAACTTTCAAAAGTTCATTGCCGACTGCTCTCTTATTGATCTGGGATTCAATGGGTCATGGTTTACTTGGTGTAACCGCAAACAAGGCGAGGCTACGATCTGGGAAAGAATTGACCGGGCGATGGGCAATGACACTTTTTGTTATAGTTTTCCCTTTGCTCAAGTTTTTCATATTGACCCTATGGCTCTGATCATCATATATTGCTTGTTAGTTTTAATTACGTCTCTTCTAATAAAATGAAACCTTTTAGGTTTGAGGATTACTTGATTGTTCATAGTGATTATATGCAGGTGGTCCACAATAGTTGGGATGTGGGAGCTATAAATGTCACTAATTCCTTGTCTCACTTTGCCATGAATTTAAATAGCTGCAGAAAACATCTAATTAAGTGGAGCAAAGCCAATTTTCCTAATAGGAGAAAATGATTGAACAACTGCAATTTTTACTTTCTGATGTGCAACAGGGATATCAAGATGAGGATAGCAAAATTACTGGTGGCAACGCTCTCGATTTCTTGGCTAACGGCGGGAGATAGAAACTCTAAATTCTTTCATCTTACCACTGTAATCAGAAGAAAGAGAAATCTATATTAAGCATAAGAGATGGCAATGGCTCGTGGACCAGAGATAAAATGGTTATCAATCACATGTTCACTGAGTATTTCACTAATCTTTTTTCATCCTCTGGTCCGCGGTCCTTAGACAAAGCACTTGATGCTATTGAAGTACGAATTGATGACAATGTCAATGAGAGTCTTCTCCGACCTCCTCTAAGGCCCTGGGACCATATGGTTTCCCAGGTAAATTCTACCAATTCTCTTAGGATGAGGTGGGGGATTTTATTGTTAACATGGTTAAAGAGTTCTTTGAGCAGAGCCTTTCGCTCCAGGATTTGAATAGGACAAATATCACACTTATTCCTAAGATAGACAAACCTGAATCAGTCTCACACTTTAGACCTATTGGCTTGTGCAATTTCTCCTATAAAATAATCTCTAAAGTGTTGGCCAATAGGATGAAGTGTCATCTTGATAAGTGTGTCTCCCCTAACCAAGGGGCTTTTGTGCCAAGCCGTTTAATTCAGGATAATATTATTATTGCTCATGAAGTGTTCCACTATATGCGGCAGAAAAATACAGGACCAAAATATGAGTTTGCCTTAAAAATGGACATGAGTAAAGCTTATGACAGGGTTGAATGGGATTTTCTATGAGAGGTATTGATTAAATTTGGTTTTTCCCTGCAATGGGTTTCTCTTGTTATGAATTGTGTGGAAACTGTGCATCTTAATCTCTATATTGCAGGAGAAAAAATGCATCAATTAGCCCTGGTAGAGGACTCCGTCAAGGAGATCCCCTATTGCCTTACTTATTTATTCTATCTCTGGAAGCCCTATCATGCATGATTAATCATGCTGCTCTTTAGGGAAGGCTTCGAGGGATTGAATTAAATAAATCATGTCCTGTTATTTCTCATAACTTCTTTGCAGATGATGCTTTGTTTTTCATGAGCGCAGATATCCGTAATTGTCGCACCGCGAGATCCTCTAAACCTACCGCTCGGCTTCGGCCAACTAGCAAATCTTGAAAAATCTAGCATTGTATTTTCTGGGAACACTCCTCTTGACCTGAGACGTGATATCTGTGACATCCTAGGCATTGGTGAGAGTCGGGACCAAGGAAAATATCTAGGCATTCCTAGTGTGTGGGGCAAAACGAAACATCAGGCGCTTGCATATGTCAGGGAGAAAGTCACCAAGAAGGTCCATGGTTGGAGCAGTAAGTATCTATCCTTTGCAGGTCGGGAAGTTATGATAAAAGTTGTTATCAATGCAATCTCCATGTTCCCCATGACCTGTTTTAAGTTCCCAATCAAAACCTGCAAAGAACTCAACCACTTGGTGGCTAATTTCTGGTGGGGAGGCCACAACAAAACGCACTGGGTGGCATGGCATAAATTAACTCGACCTAAAGCAGAAGGGGGCATGGGATTCCAGGATTTCAACAAGCTCAACAAAGCTCTACTTGCTAAAACAACTGGCGCTCCTCCAAAATTCATAAGACTTGTGGGCTAAGGTATTGAAAGGTTTATATTTCCTTATTGCTCCTTTTTGATGCAATTAAGGGGCATAGAGCCTCCTGGAGCTGGTCTAGTATATTGGAGGGACGCGGTTTCATTAAAAATGACTCGTGTTAGCAAATTGGAAACGGGGAATCTGCACAAGTATGGCGCGATAATTGGATTCCTTCCTTGCAGCCCCGGCATCTACGGACTGACAATGAGACTCTAAAAATCCAACCAAACAAGCAGCAACGCTCATCTCCGATATCCCCCGGTCTTGGGACCTTCACCCAGTTAGGCACCTCATTGATGAGCCCACATCCAATGCCATTGTTGCTATCCCTCTCTCATTGCATCCTACTGAAGACAAGTTGGTGTGGGCATTGGCGACAAATGGACTCTGTTCGGTCAAACTGGGTTATCACCTCACTCAGGCCAGTCCTCCCTCAAGTGCTCATTCAGTGGGTTCCTCAGTAATCATGACAAATGCAATCTGGAAGTCTACTTGGAGAGTCCAAGCCACCCCAAAGGTGGTTACCTTTATCCGCGTATCTGTCTAAAGCTTTAGCAACAAATGAGGCTTTGTTTCATAGGAAGAGGGGTCCCTCCCCCACATGCCCCATCTGTAGTGGTGAGGATGAGTCTATTGAGCACATGTTTTTCCATTGTTCTTGGGTGAGGTTCACATGGTTCGGGTGCCAATTAGCCATTAAGTGTAATCTGAGTCAAATCCACAACTTCAACAAATGGTGGACTAATGTTCTGAGTGCTTCCAGGCCTTTTACTTCAGCCGATGTGGGGTACATAAGTTGGCTTTTGTGGCACATATGGAAGGAAAGGAATGACGTAGTCTTCAATGCACTATTGGAATCATATGTCGAGACCACTTGGGTGTGTTGAAATGGGCTTTTGTTGACAATATAAAGTCTATCTCGGCATTCATGACCGAAGCACTTGCGTTGAAAAGAGCACTCATGATTGCTCAAGATTTAGGTAATAAAAATCTCATCTTTGAGACCGATCGCTTACTTCTTGTGCAATGTGTGGAAAAAGATTGCCCGATCATGGTGACTAGCGTGCACATGGTATTCTTGCAGATATCCTATAGTTCTTTAGATTGGAATCCAACTTCTCGGTTCGTTTTACCCTCGCCAGGGGAACAAAGCAGCTGATTTTCTGGCTGCATCCACTTATAAGGGAGTGTGCCCGATTGGGTGGGTTGTTATACCTTTACCCCCTTTATCTTCTATTCTAGATGAAGATCTGAAGACCTGTGGGAGGCCGCTGAATCAAGAGTCCTTGCGCCCCATAATTATGGACCCTGGTTGATCGCTGTATCTTGCTGGAGTTTGTTTGGTTTTGTTTTCGTTATTGTCTTCTAGTGTATCGAGTCCTTGTTTACCTTTTAGGTTCTATTTGTTGTTTCTAGTGGGTTTCCCTAGTAGCTTTTCTCTTTTTGGCTATGAGTCATTTGATTGTAACCCTGGTTGTCCTCACTAATGATATTTTCTAGAATTGGTCAAAAAAAAAAAGTCCTGTCTATATATAATCATTCAAACCCACAAAGACCCCCTTCTGTATGGAATAAAACCAAATCAAAATAAAAAAGTAAAGAATTATAGCATCAAGTTCATACTGAGCTCCTAAACACTAGTGAGATCTTGACATATAGATTCTCATACGTATTCACAACAAATGCCTATCAAACTTTATCTGATATGTGCACAAAGTAGAGCAAAAGTGCGAATTCAGCTAGGATGAGATTTCCAGGAACAACAAGGAAAGCAAGGAGATAGGTAGACTTGATATTTATAGATAGATTCAAAGAGACTGAAGAGTTAAGAAATTTTCTAGATCTGAACATCGCCGAAGACCTCGCAGATCTGAACCTTCGACTTGGCTAACACAACCTTGCCGATATGATATTTTTCCAAATCTGAAATTTTCCAAAATGAAAGAGGGGTAGCAAGACTTAAATTTTCCAAAACAAAAAAGGGGTAGCAGGACTAACCTTAGCCTCATTACTGCAAAAAAAAAAAAAAGCTTTTACTTCCTTAAGAGACGTTCCTTTTTGAAAAAGAGAAGTAAAAAATAAAGGCGGTGGTATTTTTGTAATTATGTAGAAGTTTTTTGCGTTGTAATTTTGTAAAAGGACGCCAAAAGTACTTTTAGCGTCCTAATTTAAAATTGGGACACCTAAACAAGGAACTTTTGATGTCCTAATTTGAATTTAGGACGTCAAAAGTTTACCACGTCTGGCGCCAAAGCGTATTTTTTGCATCCTAAAATATTTTTAGGACGCCAAAAGTAGTATTTTTGGCGTCCTAAACTTTTTTTAGGATGCCAAAAGCAGTATTTTTGACATCCTATGACTTTTTTGTTTTTGTTTTTGGCCGTGTACTAAGACTTTTAGGCGTCCCAATAAAATATTGGGACACCTAAACTAAAATTTCCGTGCCAATGCTCAACAAAAATTTCATTTTCAATTTTCATTTCTAATTCTCGCACTTCTCTGTCATTTTTCATTCCCATTCTCACTTCTTCCTGACCCAGAGGTACCGACCTCGGCCTTCCTCGTCAACCTCTGTTCAAAAATGGATCTGAGCGTGTAGTGCGATGCTTCTTCACGACTGTGAGCCCCACCCATGTTTGTTGTTTTAGATTGAAAAGTGCAAGATTAGAAGATCCAGAAGATGAGATCTGAGGAGCGAAGATAGAAGATGCAAAAGGCATTGAGCGCGACTCCGAAATTTGAAATCAACGAATTTTGAAATGATGCTATAGGAGACAAAGACAAATAAGGTAGGAAACCCCTACGTATTCACTCATCTATATCCATAAAAGTCTATTTTTAAAATCTATTCCTCTATTCTCTCTGATTCGCAACCCATGCAATAGCTGCGATATCCAGACTTACAAGGTGCTTCAGTGAATCCATTTCACAAGCTATGTGTGGCGAAAGCTCCAAGTTCTTGATGATTGAGGAAGCTGAAAGACTTGGCTATCACCCAAGAGGGGGGTGAATTGGGTGTTTGATTAAAAACTTAGAACTTTAAAAACTTTCTGCAAATTACTGAAGGTAGTTTTGAATGACAATAATAATTTAGAAGGTGATAAGCAATCATTCAAACATATATCTTTGGAATGTAAGAGATAAGGAAGAGAGTATGCAAACCGTGATTTATCCTCGGTTCGGCCCAATCCTTGACCTACGTCCGGTCCTCAAGTTCCACTTGAGATTTTCAATCCACTATCCTTTTGAGAACAATTACACACTTTGTAAACGAAGGATGGTCCTCTCACTTTCAGACTCCACTCCCCTTACAAGTTGTAATTGATACACCCGCTTGATTACACACTCGTAACTCTTGGAGCAATTCCTCTCTTTGAATAACACTCCCTTACAAGTTGCAATCAAATGACCCAATCTCAAAGTCCCAATACTCTGAGATTCTTACAAGAAATAGTAATAGATGAATGACTCTCTCTAAGAGCATATAACCATAAGCACTGAAGAACAAGTTGTGACACAGTCTCAGAAAGTATTGGAAAGTATTGCAGAAAGTATTTCAGAAAGTATCACTCAAGAGATTGGCGAAACCAAGCTCAGGAGAGTATCTTTCTTTGATCGTTTGTTCTGCTGCATGTGTGTGTTTTCTTTTAGAGCAGGTGGAGCTTCCTCTATTTATAGTGCTTTGAAGATGACCGTTGCTGCTTCTGTGATTTGAATTCAAATAGAGATCATTCCATATTCTTTTGTTGCTGTATAATTCTCATCTGTTTGAATTCCTTCCGTTGGAACAATGAAGCCTTGGACATATCCTTAATCTTTGCCCATGATTCGGTGCTTTCATTAAGATAGATTTAATGAATCATTTTTGGTTGCCTTCTGATCGTTTTGAGATTATTTTTCCCTTTTTCCAGCTTCTTGCCGATTTCTCTCTGATCATGAAAGATATGCGTGACCCATGCTTATTAGAGAGGATCCTGTTCTATAATTCAAATATTCGAAAAACTCTGATCACAACGATTAGAAACAAGCCATTAAAGATCATTAATAATAGCATTGAATACCACAATCGAAATCTTAAGTCTCGACAGAACAAAAGCATTTTTACCGATCATACTCGAGTATCAAATACTCATACTCGGGTATAACTTATCCTGCGTGAGTGTCCACTTTCGAAGATCATAACTTCCTGGTATGAACTCCGATTTGACTGGGTCAAGTCTTGTTGGAAAGCCCTTTGAGTCTACTTTCAAATGGAACCGATTTTAGCTTTATTGGATTTCTAGTTTGTGAGATATACCCAAAACATTGAGGCATGGTCAGCAGTGTGATGGTGATGTCACTGTCATCTTCAAAAACTCGTAGCTCTCTCATATGACCTCCTTTGGACTTGATTCTTGTGCTAATAGAACCGTGTGGAAGTCTAGTTTCCAAAACAATTGGTTTCAACTTAATCCGATCTGTAGTTGGGGAGATATTGTCGAATTACTAGAGGTCGCCCGAAGCTGAACGTAGAACAGAGCTGAACAGAGTGATGTACTCGAGTATTGACCTTGCATACTCAGGTATTGTCGGGATTTAAGCACAGAAACACCTGTTTATGTACCATACTCGAGTATATAAGTGACATACTTGGGTATTGAAGTCTCATACTCAACAATTGAAGCCTGATACTCGAGTATTGACGGAAGTTCGAGACAATTCATCCTGAAGCTTGTATTTGATCATTTTAACTCCGAATTGAGCCATTCCAACTTCCATCTTCTTCATATCAACATTACATCTACATTAAATATAAGAATCAGTCAAAGTATAAGATAAATATATCATTCAAACTTTTTGCTCTTAATCGGGTTGATAAGGGAGTTCTCACATCTTAATCTTGCTTTCCATCGGTTGCTTTTTGTAAGTTGTGATTCTAGGATTTCTTTACTTATGATTTGTGATTGTGTCTGAGTTGTAATATGGTTTGATACTCTGGATATTGATATTTGTGCTTTGCATCGCACTGAATGAGTTATATGGCTATATGTTAGTGCTCCTTTGCTAGATGTGATTGGCCTCTCATGAGTCCATCACACTGAATGTATGTTCCTTGATCTAAATCTGGATCTGAAACCGTGTTCGCAAAATGTTGCTGAAAGAGGAGCTGAATCACCAAGAGGGGGGATGAATTGGGGATTCTTAAAACTTTTTCGGATTGCTCTGTTTTAGGTAGTGAAAACAGAGATAAACAGAGTATAGGGAAGAGAAGCAAGACACAAAGGATTTATACTGGTTCGGTCCAATCTCTTGACCTACGTCCAGTCCCTAGACTCTCTGGGATTTCTCACTATCACAATTGATTACACACTCTGCAACTCAAGAGTAATTCTCTCTCTAGAACTTACTCCCCCTTACAAGTTGTAATCAATAACCCAATCTCCAAGTCCCCAGACTTGATCTCTCTAAGAGGGGATAAGAATAAACACTGAAGTACAATGTATCAAAAGATACTTCTTACAAGAAAAACTCAAAGAGTAGTTGAAACTTGAATGATTTTCGTTTTCTCACAGATTGGTTGTTGAGAAGAATTGAATGCATCTCTATTTATACTGAGAGATCATTAAATGACCGTTGTAATCCCTAATGTAACTGCTGGCAACTGAAGGTTGTTTAGTTGAAGGTTTGGTCTTCTTCTCTCTCTACTCCTTGGTTAATCCAGCTGCACAGAAGTTCAGGCTTGACTTCTTGACTTTTAATCCGTTGGAAGAGTAGCTACTGGATGTGGAAAGGAAACATTAATTCCTTTGAAATGTGTGGAGAATGATTGTCCAAAAGAATGCAAGTTTTCAAGACTTTGCATTTAATGTTCTGACATCACTTTATGCTTTATGCTAATCCTTTATTTAATCCTTTCTAAATCATCTGAAACTCACTAACAAACTGATTAAATATATTTAGGAATAGTAATGAGTGATGATATGAAGTATTAGAATCAAACACAAAGCTTTCGCAAACTTGTTCGCTTGAAATTCAAACACAAATGACCTAAACTCGAGTTTGTTCATCTAAACTGGAGTTTTCATTTTTCTTTAAAAGCCTAAACTCGAGTTTCCAAAACTTAACTCGAGATTCAAAAACTTAACTCGAGTTTTCTCATTACGAGAAGAATGTCGCGATTTGGTCTTTAAAGCGTGTTTTGTGAATATGCAAAACTCGAGTCATTAAGTGATAAACTCGAGTTTTGGACCTCTCGATGAGAAATCATGTTTAAGTCCAAAATCTCAAAACTGGAGTTTCCATTCCAAAGCTAGAGTTTTCAAAATGTTCAATTTTAGCAAAACTCTCTGCTTGGCCTAAACTCGAGTTTCTAAACTGAAACACGAGTTTCCATAATTCTTTGAAAAAATGGAAACTTCTCTGCTTGTTCAAAACTAGAGTTTTCAAAACTTTAGAAACTTTGAGTTCTTCTCTATAAGACCGAAACTCGAGTTTCCAAAACTAAACTCGAGCTTCCTCATTTATGAGAAAACATTGAAAAACCTTGTTAAGTCAAAACTGGAGTTTTCAATCAAAATTGGAGTTTTCACAAGTTCAGAATTGAGCATTGTTCTCTGTATGCTGCAAACTCGAGTTTCCAAAACCAAACTCGAGTTTCCAACAAAACTTGGAAACTTAGAGAACTCTCTGTGCAGCCTAAACTCGAGTTTCCACATGGAAACTGGAGTTTTGCTATCTTTGAAAAATTGGTAGCTCTCTGTCTTGCAAAAACTCGAGTTCATTAAAACAAAACTCGAGTTTGCTTTGCCTTTGAAAAACTTAGAAGCTCTCTGTATGGTCAAAACTCGAGTTTTCATATCCAAACTCGAGTTTGCC
The DNA here is from genome assembly GCA_025563575.1 of Acacia pycnantha. Lineage (NCBI taxonomy): Eukaryota > Viridiplantae > Streptophyta > Magnoliopsida > Fabales > Fabaceae > Acacia > Acacia pycnantha. The sequence goes on from JAMWYP010000205.1 coordinate 33,854, forward strand.
TAAGTTTGCAAAAACTTGAGCTATTCTCTGTCAAGTCCAAACTCAAGTTTCCAAAACAAAACTCGAGTTTGCCTTTGACAGTAATTTTTTCAACTTAACAAAGACAAACTTCAATCTGAGTTTACAATTGTCAATTATCATCAAAAACCAATAGAGAACTGACAGTTTCTCCCTTCGTCTTCAAGTGTTTGGGATCCCGATCCTCCTGAACATTGCCTCTTTGAGGATTTTTAAAAACAAAAAACAAAACAAAGGAGACTTATGGTGTCCCTGGACTAACTCAAGCAGTGGAAGCTTGTAGACTGATTGAGCGGAACTTGAAGGAATTGCGGAAGGCTAGACCTGTCAATAGTAGCAGCACCGGTCGTAGCGGATTTAATCAAGGAAGCTCCTTTCAGAAGAGGAAAGCACCCTGGGGAAATGTTCGTGGAAACAAGAGGTCGTTCCAGTCTGGCCAGTCCAATTTCCCAAAAGTACAGGGACCTAGACCATGTCCAAAATGCGGGAGGTACCATCAAGGTACTGACTGCGATGGGAAGCAGGTATGCTACAAGTGCCAAAAGCCTGTGCACTTCAGCAAGAACTGTCCTCAGAGAGCTGCCGAGATAAGGCCCCAAAACCCAAGCTGGGTTTTTGCTCTTACCGATGAGGAGGCCAGGAAGTCTTCGGAGATGGTCCAAGGTACTATCTCTCTTAATGGAAATTTACTGCAAGCATTATATGATTCGGGTGCTAGTCACTCGTTTATATCCTATGACTGTGCAAAGCGTTTAGGAATGCATGCTTAAACTACCTTATGATCTGATAGTAGCCACACTGTAATACCCTAAAATTTGACTTAGGGTAAATATAGTAAATTAAGAAATAATGCCTATTAAAAATAGGTGAATATGTGGTTTCAAAAATAATGTTAAATTTATCTTATTTTTCTAAGGAAAAATCTCTTGGAATTTAGAGGAAAAATGACAATAGTGCCAAAAAATTACGAAAATGCCCTTGAAGGACATAAAATGACTTAGGAAAATTATGATAAATCCTAAAAGACAGTAAAATAATTATTAAAATTTAGAGAGTATATTGCCTCTAATTTTGGTAATTTATTAAATTATAACTTTGGAAAAAGTAAAGAGGGATGATCAAAAAGTATTGAAATGACCATAATGACCCCAGGATTTTTAATATAATGCATGAGACATAGAATACTAATGTCAAAGCAAAATTTATGAGATAAAGAGTTGTCTTAAATAAGAAAATTATCAAAAAATGGTAAGGATTTGGTTAAATAATTATTGGCTAATTACTTAAGCATAAACAAAGGAAAATTCAAAGATAATTGTGCAAAACTCTAAAATTAGTGGTTAATGGCTAAAAATTAGCATAAATATATTTGCTAATTAATTTGAAATTATTAGGAAAAATGTTGAACGTTAAGTAATTTTAAGCCTAAATCCAAGAATGGATCAATAAGAAATTTTGTGAAAAAGTTATGAAAAATAATTATTAAATAATTAAAAAATATAATATTAATTAATTAATTAATTAATAAAATAAAAATAAAAAATAAAATAAATATATGTTTTGACCGAAAATTTGGATAGGGAATGGATAAGAATTTAACAAAAAATATCTAGATATTATGGGTTTTTATATTAAAATAAGATGTGATATTTTTGTGAAAAAACAAATAGGATAAATGACCACCGATAAAAATTTAATCCTATCTAGAGAACCAGGAGCAAGATTTCTAAAGTCAGTAAAGAATATGGAAGAGTGAATTTTTATCTTAGAGTAGACTGTTCCGGAAGTCATTTCCGAGATTGGTGGAGCATTTTGGTAATAAGACGAAATAGGGTAATTTGGGAAAAAGGCAGATAGTCACAAATTGGAATTTGAAGAAAATAAATTCTAACTCAACATCTGGAGATGAGTTGAGAATTACCTAGACATATTTGGAATCATTGAATTTTTGTCCAGAGATTGACGTTTCCGAAAACAATTTCCGCAACCGAACGCGTTTTTCGAGAAACTTCGGCAGATAACAGAATGCCCTGAATGGAATTAGAAATCCAATTAAAATAGATATTTTGGAAGAGGATAAAAAGATCTTCGACTTTGCGAAGCCGGAATTTTGAGATTTTACAAGATTACGCGATTCGGGTACTGATCGAGGAACATAGCCGGTACAAGCTTCTAGAACAGGGCGACGTGGCACCACCTGATTGGCTCATTCTTTGACTTTTGGGGAGCATGGAGGTCGGAAGCCATGTGTCTCAGCAGGATCGTGCCACCTCGCAAAAGTGTGATCCAACGGTCGATATGGAATATGAAAAAGCATGAATAGTAACCTGGAGTTTCCCTATAAATAGGCTTCAACCCCTCTTCAAATTCTCACACCATTCTCAAGAGAAAAACCGAAATTGAGAGAGCAGAGCAAGGAGGAGGAGTCCGGGGAAATTTTGCAATAAGCTCTGGGTAAGTTTTTTGGTCCTTAGTCTTAAGCTTTCGTAGTTCTTTCGGTAGTTAGAGTAGAAATGCTAGATTAGTATTTAATCTTCCAAGTATGATTAGATATCATATGCTAGGGGTATTTTAGTCATTATTTCGAAAATCATGGTGGGGTCGGAGTTATGGCGAAATTTTGGAAGAAATCAGTCAAAGTAACGAAGTACTAGCGAAATTCCGTCGATTAGGGGAATAGGGGCAAAATGGTAATTTATACCTAAAATGCCTGTTATAATGTCAAATATTGACAAATGGGATATTTACTATTGTAGGATATCTGTGATCTCAAACCGCTATCGAACCGCTGTTTTACCGCTGTTGTGCCGCCGTCGGGCCGCTGTCAGAATTTCTAAATTTCCGTCAAAAATACCGAAGTACCGTCAAACGAAGGTACGTGCGGCGTACTGTAATACTAACTCTGATGCTTATAGTATGCTTATATATGATCTGGATAGTTTCATAAGCCATGGACGGGACTCTGTTCCGGGTCATGCATAGTGACTAAGGTATAACCCTTAGATAATCACTTTTACAGCTTTACGAGTTATAGTCATAATAATGCCGTTATGTTTTCCTAGCGCTGAGGACACGACTGTACATCGTGGCACAGATTGTTGCAAACCAAATAACTTTGCTTGTAGGGTAGTTGTTATTACATGATCATATGATGAATCTGTTTGGATCATTGCTGTAATTATATAAATATCTGTTGAATATATATATTGTTATATAAGCATGAGGTTAACCGTTACCTGAGATCTGATGGGTATTGGATCTCAGCTCTTACTATAGCATCAGTGTACGAGATACCAAGGATAGAGGATAAAAGGGAAGCAGAGCAAACAGCGCATGAGAAGACCATATGAAGACCGACCGAGAATATTAAAGATCTGAACAGATAATGTACTATTCTTTATGAACAGGCAGTTACGCCACAGTTAATGTTGTATCAGTTACTCAAGGCTTATTTATTCCGATGCTCTACTCTGATGAAAAAAAAAATTTGGCTATGAAAATGGGATGTTACACACACCACTTGGCGTAAAATCTCCAGCAAAAGTAGATCTTATCCGATTACCACTTCATGTCATCGACGTCATACTCGGTCTTAATTGGCTGACGGCAAACAATGTGATGATTGACTGTGGTAATAAGAGGATATCATTTCCCAATTCACCTAGCGGAGACAAGATTGATGTGAGCCTGAATTTTCTCTCTGCTATGGAAGCTAATAGATGCATGAAGCAGGGATGCCAAGCATACATGGTATTCTTCTCGATCAAGGCAGAAGCCGAACTTTCGCTCAAAGACATCTCTGTGGTGAATGAATTTCCTGACGTATTTCCGGAGGATCTCACTGAGCTACCTCCTACAAGGGAAGTTGAGTTCACTATTGAATTGATGCCTGGCACAGGGTCAATATCAAAAGCGCCGTATCGTATGGCACCAAATGAGATGCAGGAGTTAAAGAAGCAATTGGAAGAACTTCTAGAGAAGGGGTTCAGTCGACCTAGTGTATCACCATGGGGAGCCCCAGTGTTGTTTGTGAAAAAGAAAGAAGGAAGTTTTCGACTTTGTATTGACTATCGCAAGCTGAACAAAGTGACTGTCAAGAACAAGTACTCACTTCTTCGGATTGATGATCTGTTAGATCAATTATCTAGTTCTATTGTCTTTTCAAAAATTGATCTACGTTCGGGATAACATCAGCTACGAGTTAAGGCTAGTGATGTTTCCAAGACGGCTTTCAGGACCAGGTATGGGCATTATGAATTCCTTGTGATGCCTTTCGGTTTGACAAATGCACTGCTGTGTTCATGGATTATATGAACCGTATTTTTCGTCAACACCTAGACCAGTTTGTAGTGGTGTTTATTGATGATATCCTTATCTATTCTAAGAGCAAAGAGGAGCACGAGGAACATCTGCGACTAGTATTGAGTATACTCAGGGAGAAGCAACTATTTGCTAAGTTACGCAAATGTGAATTTTGGCTGCCGGAAGTTAAATTTATGGGCCATGTTATATCGAGCAACGGAGTTGCTGTTGATCCCGGCAAGGTGGAAGCAGTTCTGGACTGGAAGAGACCAGAGACAGTGACAGAGATATGTAGTTTTCTGGGTCTGGCGGGGTATTACCGCAGATTCATACGAGATTTCTCATGTCTTGCCTTACCATTGAAAAAGCTTACGAGGAAGAACCAACCCTTTGTATGGGGTGATGACTGTGAGGATAGCTTTCAGAGACTGAGGGAGAGGTTGACTACAGCACCGATATTGATTATCCCAGATCCGAGTGAGACTTATGTTGTCTATAGTGATGCCAGTGGGCATGGATTAGTATGTGTCCTAATGCAGCAGGGCAGAGTGGTGGCTTACGCCTCTCGTCAGCTGAAGCCTCACGAGTTGAATTATCCTACGCACGATTTAGAGCTTGCGGCTATCGTGTTTGCTTTGAAGATATGGAGGCATTACTTATACGGTGCGACCGTAGAATTTTACTGCGACCACAAGAGCCTGAAATACCTTTTTGATCAAAAGGAACTCAATATGAGACAACGTCACTGGATGGAGTTGCTGAAAGACTATGACCTGGAGATCAAGTATCATCCGGGTAAAGCAAATGTCGTTGCTGATGCTCTTAGCAGGAAGTCGGTGCAGGTGGCATACATGATGATTCAAGAGCAGAAGCTACTTGAAGATTTCAGAGATTTGAACCTATCAAATCAAATTTGCGTGGGTCTCAACACGCCAAATGAAGCCTATCTTGCGACTCTCCTTGTTAGTCAGGGGGAATAAGGTCTGAGAGATGAAGTCGAGAAAGCTCAGAAGCAAGATGATTCGGCTATTGATATACGTGAGAAGATCTCTCAGGGTGAGACCCAAGATCATGACCTATCACTTAGTGGTTTGGTCAGATACTAGAAACGAATTTACATACCGCCGGTTGATGAATTAAGGCGGAAGATACTGGATGAGGCTCATAAGAGTAAGTATACTCTACATCCAGGAATGTTCAAGATGTACCATAATTTGAGATCCGAACTCTGGTGGCCCGGGTTGAAGAAAGATGTAGCCCAGTATGTGGCCGGATGCTTAACATGTCAAAAAGTAAATATTGAACATCGACGACCCCCTGGTTTTCTTCAAGGACTCGAAATGCCGGAGTGGAAATGGGAGAACATAACCATGGATCTGGTGGTAGGTTTACCCAAGATCATGAATCACGATACAATCTGAGTAATCGTTGACCGATTAACTAAATCATAACACTTTATTCCCATCAGTATCCATTATTCTCCAGAATGTTTGGCGAAGATTTATATCAAGGAAGTTGTGAGACTCCATGGTATACCTAAGAGCATTGTCTCTGACCGGGATACACGATTCCAATAACGTTTCTGGCAGGAATTACATGAAGCTTTGGGTACAAAGCGGAAGTTCAGTTCGGCTTATCACCCTCACACCGATGGTCAATCTGAAAGGACAATACAGACGCTGGAAGATATGTTAAGAGCGTGTGCATTGGATTTCAAAGGAAGTTGGGATCGACAACTTTCGCTAGCGGAGTTTGCATACAACAATAGCTATCATGCAAGTATACAAATGGTCCCGTTTGAGGCATTATATGGGTGAAAGTGTCAATCACCTCTATGATGGACAAAATCTTCTGAGAGGCAATTGCTTGGGCCAGATATGATTGAACAGACCTCCGAGCAAATTGCGTTGATCAAGAAGAGACTCATAGCAACGCAAAGCAGGCATAAGAGCTATGCTAACAAAAGGAGGAGACCTCTAAAGTTCTATATCGGCGACCATGTGTTCCTGAAACTATCCCCAGTAATCGGTGTCGGTAGAACGCTTAAGAGACGGAAACTCAGTTCACGTTATGTAAGACCATTCGAGATTTTGGCTGAGCGAGGACCAGTCGCTTACCAGATAGCCCTACCCCCGAACCTGAGTAATCTCCATAATGTGTCTCAGTTGAAGAAATACTAACCAGACCGTGATCACGTCATTGAGTATGAAGACGTTGAAGTACGACATGATAATACCTTCATAGTCGAGCCGGAGCGAATTCTCGATCGCCAAGAGAAACAGCTTAGAAATAAGACCAAACCGATAGTGAAGGTAGTCTGGAAGGGTTTGTCACCTAACGAGGCAACTTGGGAAACAGAGAGTGACATCAAGGAGAAATACCCGGAGTTTATGGCACGAAGCCTAGTTACAATAGATTAAATTTCGAGGGCGAAATTTTGTTTAACGGGGGGAGAAATGTAATACCCGGATAATTATTTATCTTGAATATTATATTGTGATAAATAATACCTATTTTTAATACGTGAATATATGGTCTCAAAACTTGTGTTGTATTTATCTTATTTTCCTAAGGTAATTTCTCTTGAAATTAGAAGGAATAAAGTGCCAAAAATCCCTAAATACATTTACGGGTCATAAAATACCCTGAGAATATTATAATATGTCTTAAGAGGCAATTAAATATTTATTAAAAATAGGAAAGTATATTGTCTCTAATTTTGGTAATTTATTAAATTATTTCCTTGGAGTTTAAAGGGGCAAAAATCCAATATTATTTTGGGGACCATAAGTTGCCCTATGATTTTTAAAATAATACATGGTGCATAAATTACCAATGTCAATACAATAGTTGTGAGAAAACAATTAATCTAATTTAAGAAAATTTTCAACAATTAGTAAGTGATTAAATAAGTAATTAATTGCTAATTGTTTAGGCATGAATACAGGTAATATCCAAAATTAATTATATACAACCCTAATTAAAGACTAATGACCAAAGAAGGGTCAAGATTTGCATAAGAGTAATTGCTAATTAATTAGGCATAATTAAGAAAAATATAAGATGAATTATATAAATCCCTAAAAAATTAGGCTTTATTAAAAGATTATAAAAATATTACCTTTAATATAAAAATAATTAAAAATGAAAAAAATGTTAACTTATATTTTTATTAGAGTAAATACCCTTTTTGGTCCCTGGAAAAACACATTTGACCCTTTTTGGTCCCTGAGTAAAAAAAATGTCATTTTGGTCATTTTTAGGGACTAAAAAGGACCTTTTGGGAATTTCGAGGATTAAAATGTGAAAAAAAAAAAATGATCAAAAGGACTAAAAGGGACCTTATTTTTCCATTTTAGGGACTAAAAGTGACTTATTTTTTTTCAGGGACCAAAAAGGGCATCCGTGTTTTTTCCAGGGACCAAAAAGGGTATTTACTCTTTTTATTAATATAGTTTCTAGCCATTTTTTAATTTTATCTTTATATTTTAAAGTAGATTGTAAATTGAAATTATATTTTTGACCAAGTTATTTTATTATTATATAATTAGCGAAAAATCTAATTATTCATAAGAAATTAAATATTATAAAATATAATTATTCTATATAACAGAATCAAATTTCATTCATTGACCATTCAAATTGGAAATTCTCCAATATTAGTTTGATGAATAATACAAATGGAGTTGTGTGCATATAAATCCATTTCTTGGGTCAGATTTCAAATTATTAGGGATATCGAAGATTGAGGAGGAACAACAGTCACAGAGTTGGAGAAGAAAGAGGAATCCACAATCAAAGATGACTATGGCCACATGCAAAAGGAGAGACGATAGGGAGAGAGGAGAGACTTGACCAAATTCTTTACACCTCTAACCTTACCCTTGATCCTGCTCTAATCACATATCATGGGCTCTCACTCTCGACCCAACTTACATGGGCCCAGTATCATTGCATTAAAAATGCAAGAAAGCATTCAAAAATTGTTTTATCAAAAAAAAAAAATCAAAAATTGTTTTGGTTTTGTTGTTTTTACAAATAAGTTACTATTTTTTTTTAGACAAAAAACACCTAACTAAAAACAAACAAGTATTGGTGCCAGTCCATTGCTTTGTACAAGGAAGCTCGTATCTATGTAATACCTCAATTAGGTTATATGAAGTTAGCTATATATAGGTTTGAACACTTGTATATGCCCTTTTTTTTCACTCATATGTTTTCAAAAGCATGCAACGTTAAGAGAAAAAAAGAATTTGATAAATATTTTACAAATTATTCAATATAAATTAATATTCCTGCGCTCAAGCTCAATACCTATAATTAATCACAATGCAGAAATATAATCGAAACACATTAAAATCACATTAGAAAATCGTTATCAATGACTTATATTTATTTATTAATGGATCCAAATTGAATATCCTGTATATCTTACTAAATGGAATTCCCTAGTATTTATTATATTTTTCAGTAAGAAAATTTGAAAATAATCATCAATAAATTATTTTTATTGATTAATATGGAGATAAAAAATTCAATTATAAGTGAATATAAACAAATAAATTAGAAAATAACCATCAATCAATTATCCCCTCGGGCACTATTTATATGGTCTCATTTTTTTTAAAAAAATATTGTTTATATTAATTTTATTTAAAAAATTATTAATATTATTATCTTATAAGCTTGGTTATTATTAAGGTTGGAGCGGAATTGATTTTAATGAAACATCAAATAAGATTTGTTTTTTATTCAGAAAATTCCAACCAAGCCCCAATTATCATATTTAATGGCAATAAGGTCTCTTGAAATCATCAAATTGCATTAAAGTTTCAAAGGAGTTGAGTGCTATTAATTCCAAACATAAAAGTATAGTCCCCCCCAAAAAAAAAAAAATTAACAGCTGTAATACCCGGATAATTATTTATCTTGGATATTATATTTTGATAAATAATACCTATTGGAAATAGATGAATATGTGGTCTCAAATCTTGTGTGGTATTTACCTTATTTTTTTAGGGCAATTTCTCTTGAAATTAGACTGAACAAAGTGCCAAAATCCCTAAATACATTTATGGATCATAAAAATAGCCTAAGATTATTATAATATGTCTTAAGAGGAAATTAAATTTCTATTAAAAATAGGAAAGTATGTTGTCTCTAATTTTAGTAATTTATTGGATTATTTTCCTTAGAAACTAAAGAGGCAAAATCCAATATTATTAATACCAACATGGTATCAGAGCTGTAGGGTTTCTATCCATAATAGTATTAGTTCTTATCTTGTGTTTGAATTTGATCCTTCAATATCAACATGGTATCAGAGCTCTAGGATTCCTATCCTTAATAGTATTAGTACTTCTCTTGTGCTTGAATGTGATCCTTCAGTATCAACATGGTATCAGAGCTGTAGGGTTCCTATCCATAATAGTATTAGTGCATCTCTTGTGCTTCAATGCGATCCTTCAGTATCAACATGGTATCAGAGCTGTAGGGTTCCTATCCTTAATAGTATTAGTAATTCTCTTGTGCTTGAATGTGATCCTTCAGTAGCAACATGGTATCAGAGCTGTAGGGTTCCTATCCTTAATAGTATTAGTACTTCTCTTGTGCTTCAATGTGATCCTTCAATATCAACATGGTATCAGAGCTGTAGGGTTCCTATCATTAATAGTATTAGTAATTCTCTTGTGCTTGAATTTGATCCTTCAGTATCAACATGGTATCAAAGCTTTAGGGTTCCTATCCATAATAGTATTATTGCGTCTCTTGTGCTTCAATGTGATCCTTCAATACCAACATGGTATCAGAGCTGTAGGGTTTCTATCCATAATAGTATTAGTTCTTATCTTGTGTTTGAATTTGATCCTTCAATATCAACATGGTATCAGAGCTCTAGGATTCCTATCCTTAATAGTATTAGTACTTCTCTTGTGCTTGAATGTGATCCTTCAGTATCAACATGGTATCAGAGCTGTAGGGTTCCTATCCATAATAGTATTAGTGCATCTCTTGTGCTTCAATGCGATCCTTCAATACCAACATGGTATCAGAGCTGTAGGGTTCCTATCCATAATAGTATTAGTTCTTATCTTGTGTTTGAATGTGATCCTTCAATATCAACATGGTATCAGAGCTCTAGGATTCCTATCCTTAGTAGTATTAGTACTTCTCTTGTGCTTGAATGTGATACTTCAATATCAACATGATATCAGAGCTCTAGGGTTCCTATCCTTAATAGTATTAGTACTTCTCTTGTGATTGAATGTGATCCTTCAATATCAACATGGTATCAGAGCTGTAGGGTTCCTATCCTTAATAGTATTAGTAATTCTCTTGTGCTTGAATGTGATCCTTCAAGATCAACATGGTATCGAGCTCTCAGGATTCCTATCCTTAATAGTATTAGTACTTCTCTTGTGCTTGAATGTGATCCTTCAATATCAACATGGTATCGAGCCGTAGGTTCCTATCCTTAATAGTATTAGTACTTCTCTTGTGCTTGAATGTGATCCTTCAGTAGCAACATGGTATCAGAGCTGTAGGGTTCCTATCCTTAATAGTATTAGTGCATCTCTTGTGCTTCAATGCGATCCTTGAATACCAACATGGTATCAGAGCTCTAGGGTTCCTATCCATAATAGTATTAGTTCTTATCTTGTGTTTGAATGTGATCCTTCAATATCAACATGGTATCAGAGCTCTAGGGTTCCTATCCATAATAGTATTAGTGAGTCTCTTATGCTTCAATGTGATCCTTCAATATCAACATGGTATCAGAGCTCTAGGGTTCCTATCCATAATAGTATTAGTGCGTCTCTTATGCTTCAATGTGATCCTTCAATATCAACATGGTATCAGAGCTGTAGCGTTCCTATCCTTAATAGTATTAGTACTTCTCTTGTGCTTGAATGTGATCCTTCAATATCAACATGGTATCGTAGCCGTAGGGTTCCTATCCTTAATAGTATTAGTACTTCTCTTGTGCTTGAATGTGATCCTTCAATATCAACATGGTATCAGAGCTGTAGGGTTCCTATCCTTAATAGTATTAGTACTTCTCTCGTGCTTGAATGTGATCCTTCAGTATCAACACCACCGAGAGAGAGGAAGTTAAGGAATCCTCACATCCAAATTATGTCGTGGCAATCTTACGTAGATGAGCATTTGATGTACGAAGTCGTCGAAAGCCACACCCTCGCTTCTGCTGCCATTACCAAGCAACGGTGGCGCAGCTTGGGGCTCGAGCTCGCTTCCCTCGCATTCTACGCTTTTCCCCTTTCGCAAAGATTTCCTTCATTACGTTCTTTTTATCTCGATCATCCAATCTCGCTCTCTGTGCTTGTGTGGTTTTGGGGCATGCCGCATACTTTGAATTTATGTCATAAATTTTGGAATTTTAATAATATTTTGCTGATATATGTTGTATACACTTAGACTGGACCGAAAAAGATTACAGAGAAAAGCCAAGGGGTAAACTATCGAGCTCTGGGTGACTTGAATGTGATTCTTCAATATCAACATGGTATCAGAGCTCTAGGGTTCCTATCTTTAATAGTATTAGTTCTTCTCTTGTTCTTGAATATGATCCTTCAATATCAACATTGTATCAGAGCTCTAGGGTTCCTATCCATAATAGTATTAGTGCGTCTCTTATGCTTCAATGTGATCCTTCAATACCAACATGGTATCAGAGCTGTAGGGTTCCTATCCATAATAGTATTAGTTCTTATCTTGTGTTTGAATGTGATCCTTCAATATCAAGATGGTATCAGAGCTCTAGGATTCCTATCCTTAATAGTATTAGTTCTTCTCTCGTGTTTGAATGTGATCCTTCAATATCAACATGGTATCAGAGCTATAGGGTTCCTATCATTAATAGTATTAGTTCTTCTCTCGTGTTTAAATGTGATCATTCAATATCAACACTACCGAGAGAGAGAAAGTTAACGAATCCTCACATCCAAATTATGTCGTGGCAATCTTACTTAGATGAGCATTTGATGTGCGAAGCCGTCGAAGGCCACACCCTCGATTCCGCTGCCATTACCGGCAACGGTGGCGCAGTTTGGGCTCAGAGCTCTGCTTTCCCTCAGGTCCTGCGCTTTTCAACCAATTCATAGATACCACACAAAAATCACCCTAGTAGAAATCAAAAAGTCAAGACTTAAAGCAGCGAAAAAAGTGGTCTAAACGTTGGAATTTATATATATATATATATATATATATATATATATATCATTGTTATCTAGAATGTTTAAAATATTGTTATGCAAAGATTTGCTTCGAATCTCTATAAAAGCCAGTCATTCGGAATGTCGGTAAAATGAGTCAAAAATAATAATAAAAAGAGTAAATACCCTTTTCGGTCCCTGGAAAAAAACACGGACCCCTTTTTGGTCCCTGAAAAAAAACAATTCCTTTTTAGTCCCAAAAAAAATTCTTTTTTGGTCCCTTTTAGTCCTTTTTGGCCTTTTTTTTGGACATTTTAATCCCTCACAAATTCCCAAAAGGTCCTTTTTAGTCTCTAAAAAGGACGAAAAATGACATTTTTTTTTCTCAGGGACCAAAAAGGGATCCGTGTTTTTTTCCAGGGACCAAAAAGGATATTTACTCTAATAAAAAATTTAGCAAGGCCATAGTTCCACTATCTTTATGACACTTTTTTAAAATTGTAGAAACCTATCTTGAATTTTAAAAAACCCATATCAAGCTCCCTCAAAATTAATTTACATAGCACAATTTTCCTTCTTTTTTTATATTCCATCCAATTGATACAATAAATTATATCATCATATTGGAACAAAAAAAGTGCCCCTTTGAATATAAATACTGTTTAAAAATAATTTAAACTGCATTAAAATAATTTTAATTTTTTAGTTAAGTAAGCTTGTTTATTTTTATGTTTTGAGTTTTGATAATATTTCAAAATATGTCAGCACAAAAATAATTAAATAACTAGTAATCTAATATAATGAGGATTGATGCCATTAATATGCTAACATAGTTTATGTCTATTTTAATTCTAATTTTATTACATTTGTAAACAAAATTACTTAAAAATACCATACTTCATTATTTAAAAAAATTTAAATTGGAAAAGGAGGGGCATGGGTAGACAATTAGATTATGAAGGAATTTTTTTTTTTAGCATAATTATTTTAATAAATCAAGTTTTTCGTCATTTTTAATAAAATATTTTTAATGATATTAAAAAAGTACTAAATTATAGGTTTTAAAAACATGGGTGAATGTAATTCTTCTAAAAATCTAAAAGATATTAATGTATTTTACTTAATATTTTAACATTTGTGTGTGTGTATATAATATAAAATACATATGACTTTGATAATGACCACGACAAAATCATATATCATCGCATCAATCAACCTGAAATGGACATTCCACCCATATCCACTCAGATTAAAAGCATTGATTAAAAGAACCTTCTCCAACAGCAAATGTTCACTAGTGATGTATGACGTGGATATGCTTAATAATGGACAAGAAAGTTTGCGCCCGCATGTAAACTATATAAGAAAGTTGTATTATTTAATTTGGGTGACCATATTAAATATTTCCATATATATGATCCATGAAAAGCAGAAATATGGTAGGGACACCAGAGACTAATCCCTTTGCTTTATTCAGAATAATGGGAACCATGCTTATGGCGCACAAATTTTTGATTTGTTGATCGTATTTCAGAAGTTTGTCGCATTTTTAGCTGGAGTACCCGGATAAAAATTTATTAAAAAATGTGTTTGTTTGGTTTTATTCAAATAAACTCTTGAATTCCTTTAGCACAATTTTCACAATGCTAGTAGCTGGTCAAATGGAATTTAAGATACTGACAAAAAAAAAAAAAAGCAATTTAGGACGAGTGCTGTTATGGACCTAGTCAAGGCCCATTAGCCAACCGGCTAGCACAGGGGGCAGTCCGCGCGAGGATCGCAGCACTATAACCGAATGACCTAGTCAACCACCTCGGCAACCACATCACATCGAGCATGCAGGAGACGAAAACCGCCCAAAGCAAGAGGCCGGCTTCCTCTAGCAAGGAGTCAAAAAGGGAGAAGCCGACCCAGGGTAACAAACCACCACGGCCTCGCCCAACCAGATATCAGCGAAGGAGGTATGTCGAACAGATCGACAATAGCCCTTTCTCAGACGAAATCCGCAACGCTTGCATCCCCGAGAAGCTCAATCTTATTGAAATCACAAAATATGATGGCTCCCAGGACTCGACCACCCACGTGGAAGATTTCGAGATGGTCATGTTCGTCAGAGGGCTTGAGGACCCCATCATGACTCGGATTTTCGCCGCAACTCTTAAGGGACCAGCCCTAAAGTGGCTCCACACACTGCCGAGGCCTTCGAGCTGCACTTTGCGACTAGAAAAAGGCAACCGAAATCCCAGTACACATTGTCCAAGATTAGGCAGCGACCCGGGTAAACACTCCAATATTACTTGGATCGTTTCAAACACGTGGCATTACAAGTGCGCGGGCTAAACGAGGAGGTACACGTCCACCTCTTGGCCGACGGCCTAGATAGAGAGTCCTGCCTAGCTGAATCATTCTTCAAAGCTCTGCCTAAAAATCTCAGTGATTTCATAACGCGGTCGAAGAAGTACCTTGAGGTGGAGCAGATGCGCATGGCAAATAATCCGAAGCGGGATCAAGACAGAGTCACTCCACCCAGGGACAAGGACTTCATAGTAGGCAGGAAAAGGGATTCCCGCGGAAGAGGCTCAGATAATAGGAGCCGAGGTGGGAAGTTTGACGCAAAAAGCAAGTACGACCGATACACGGCCTTGAACGTGTCGCTGTCTCAAGTTTGGAAAGAAGTGTCAATGACCGAGATGAAGAGGGTCGATAGACCTCGGCTATCTTATCGCAGATCTGGGGTTGACCAATCCAAGTACTGTGCTTTCCATGACAGACGGGGTCACACGACCGATGAATGCTACGAGCTCCGAGATGCTATTGAAAAATTTGTCCGGGATGGTAGACTTCAACAGTACGTGATTGAACAACAAGGTAAAAGTGGTAAATGTAACACCCCAAATTCTAAACCCTAAGAATTGAGAATAAGCCTAAAGTAGGCGGACGACTAAGCCCAGTTCAAGAAAAGTCCCAAGTATGTCGAGAGTTAGGAAGCCTCACTGGGACTAAGTAACTCGGCTATACAGGTCAGTACACTTTATATGTTCAAGCCGTGGAAGTAAAGTGATGATGGAAAAGGGGCACAGAAAATCTATACGGCGTAAATCCGGTGGAAAGGATGCCACCCAACTATGTCCTAGGGTATAGGACAATTAGTTGAGCGAAAATATGCCGGTATAAGTTAGTATGCAGCCTTTTAAGGGCGGTCGGGTATGCCCTGCGTTTTTGAGAAAACACCGGTATTCGTGAAGAAACCCCGAGTAACTCGGGCAGGATCCCGAGCAAGTACCGATAAAGTAATTTTAATAAAGTACTGTCATGATGACTAATAATGACATACTTTTGTGTTGGACAAATAGAATGGTGACACTTGTCCCTTCATGATTACAAACGACAAAGAGTAATGATGCTAGTAGGACACGTGGCGTGTTTGGGTTGGATGTTTGACTTTTTGACACCACAAAGTACGAGGTAATTATGAGACATTAAAATATGCATTTCTCGCTCCCCAAGAATGAAGAAAAACGTGCAGCCACATCAGGGGAAAATGAACAGTTGATCCGGCCCCACACAAGTCCGACAGAGTGGCACGAGTTACGAGTAAAGGTGTAACCGGAAAAAGGTAGCTAAGCGGGACTGGTTAGGGTGTTCCGGAGACAGGCCCAGACCCCTGGACATGAGAGAGGACGAATTTGGTGGGCCCAGAGGAGAGAGAAAGTGTCTTGGAGAAAAAGAAAAAGGTCACATCATGTAATAATGAAGAGAGAGAAAATAAAATAATCTGGACCACATATTTGAATCTGATGCGACAAGGTGAAGGACATGTAATTATGACTTCACATGGGCATTAATGGCACAATCCATGGGCAGATCTTGTGGGTCCCACTGTTTGGAAGAAGTGTAGTACAAAATGACCGTTTTACCCCTGGGCCAAAAACCTACAACTAGTAATTCCTTAAACCACCATCAGGGGCAATTTTGGAATCTTATTTTTGGGCCTAGGGAGGCACCCCCAACTGCCAAATAATTCTCTAGAATTCTTGAGAAGTAAGTTAGAGAATTATATTTTAATCCGAGACATCCCTTCGACCAGTGGATAATAACCAAAGTTGGACAATAACCCTAACCCTTGAGGTCTATATAAAGGACACTCCCCACCCATTTTTGCTGCCTATTTCGTGCAATATAATGAGGGAAGAGTGAACCTATGGTATTTTCGTGAGGTTGCAGTAGGATTATCATATTTTGAAGGTTATAAATGGATCCAGAATTTTTTTTTCTGTGGGGACAAGGGAGATCACGTTTTTCTAAACTCAAAAAGATTAAGTCTTTGATATACGAAAATCTGCCGATTCTTACGGTTTCTGGGCAGCGTGTGTTCATCAACAGATTTAAAATAGTAAATGAACTCTGATGGCTTTGAAATTTTACATGGTGAAATTAGACATCTGGGGAATCGTTTGGGTATAATATTTCGTGTCATTTGGATTTTCCAACCGAGAGTTATCTTAAGATGGGAATGACCTAAAAACCTGGACTTGTCTCTGGACCAGCGTCTTGGTTTCGAAACTAATAAAACGATATGAACCCATAAGACCTTGGTAATTATTTTTATGGTAAACTAGACATTATAAGGGTTCAATAGCCGCTTATTTCATGTCAATACGATTTTTCTATAATTTATTAAAAATCGGCAAAGATGGATCAGAGTTTCTGGAATTTTGGGTGTTAGGCAAAATCCATGAACTTGAAGCAAAGTTTCTTCATGTAATTAACGAGCATGGTGTTTGACTGAATATAGGGTATTAATTTGGGAGGGAAGTATCTCCGGTTTGAAGAGTAGAGTTTACCATTTTCGAGGAGTGCCAGGTAGTAACTGTTGACTTGCATACTCTATGTTGCTTTTGCATGTATGTTTTATCATGATGTAGGACATCGGCCGTAGTGCTCTCGCTACAGCACGAGATCGGGCCGTAGTACCTATTGACTGTGTATCCTTAGGTTTCGCTACGCACTAAGGGCTTGTAGGATCGGTTGCGGTGCCTATTGGACTGTGTGTCCTTAGGATGTTGTTTGCAGACCGAGATATGTGAGGTTGGTAGGGCCTATGTGACTGTGTGTTCATAGGTTGCTACTGAGGCCTCAGGAGGGGTAGGTGGTTAGGGTTTGGCCACCCTTACCACCGAGGCCCCGAGCGCGCTCGTTCCGAGGGGCTTGTCTTGACCAGCAATCCCATGGAGATGCTACATGTCGCTGGTTGTGTCGAGGCAAGTGTTTATTGTTACTTACTAATTGTGATTTGCATTGCATGCATTGTATACATATTGTATATAAGTCTAACAGTTACTATGGGGTTCAACTCTGAACTCCAGACTGGTTTCAAAGAAAACAGGTATTAGTGGCTGAGTAGTTCAGGAGCAAGGAAGTAAGGGCATGGTGTGGAAGAATGAAGAGATAGGGAATGCCCTATCATGCTTTGTATAGTTTTTATTTTGGGATGATTGTATTTTACTGTTCAATATTTGTTTTGGACGATTGTACCCTTAACCCTATGAGGACTTTACCTTAATTATTGTAGCTTTACCAGTATATGCTCGCCGCACATGCTCGATGTAAGTTTAAAAGAGACTAATTACCAAAGAAAAGGTAACAAGTAAAAGCGATCCCTCTAACCCGCCACCCGAAAGGGTGAGGCCGGTAGGGGTGTAACAGTAAACGCAAGCCCAGTCACCGTAGCAAGAGCCCACCCCGAAAGCACAAAAAACAGGAAGAAAAACGCAGAAAACCAGGAAAGGAGGATAATGAATTTCCGGAAACCTCGTTTGACTGCAACGTGATAAGCGGAGCAATGGGTGGAGGCGGAGATACTATGAGCCAGCGAAGGAAATATTTGTGAGAGGTCCTCTCCGTAAGAGACCGTCCGAAGTTCAAAGAGAGCTTTGATGGACCGTCTCGATCGCCTTTGTATTTCACGAATGAAGATCTGAAGGATGTTGTCCCCGGAATCAGATGGCCTCGGTTGTCACCGAATCTTAGTCCATTGCCGAGTCAAACGCATATTCCTGGACGCCTAAGCTCTGGCCGACATCCTCGCTGAGATGCATTCAAGAGAATGAGCCCGGACCAGAGGATTTGAAGCCATGCAAGACGACCCTTATCGGGTTTAACTGAGAACATTCACGCCCTAAGGGGTTTATCGACCTCGTGTTCACCCTGGGTACTAGGGATGCTTTCAAGTCAGAGCGAGTTCGTTTTATAGTGGCAAAGTTCCTTTCATCATACAATATAATACGGGCCAACTATCCACAAATGGGACATGCTGATCTCGACCAAGCATCAAAAGTTGAAGATGGTGAATTCTCAGGGAACCGTGGTCACGGTTAAGGGAGACCAGAGAGAATCTTGACAGTGTTATTTTGAAACTGTCAGAGTGGGCGAGGGCGGACCTTCAACACAGCCACAAGTCCGATATGGAGATAGGTATCCGGATCACATGGATCTGAATTCTTTTGATCGAGATGTTAATACGGTCGAATTAGACCTCCGAGACGAAGAGCTGCGCCCAGAGCCGGCTAGAGACTTGGAGGATCTAGTGTTGGGAGACCCTCTCCAGACCACAAAAATCGGAAAACACTTATCCCCAGAGCTTAAAGCCAACTTGGTTGATTTTCTGAGGAAGAATTAGGATGTCTTCGCCTGGAATTCATCTCAAGTACCTGGAATAGACCCAAAGTTCTCTTGTCACAAACTAGGAGTCTACCCTGGGTTCTACTCCTATATCCCAAAGAAAGAGGAACCTCGGGCCGGAAAAAGGAAAGCATTAGACACGCATGTTCGGAGCTTTTGGAAGCCGGATTCATCCGGGAAATGCAATACACCACCTGGTTATCCAATGTCGTAATGGTTAAGAAGCCAAACGGAAAATGGAGGGTTTGTACGGATTACACAAACCTGAATAAGGTATGCCCCAAAGACTCATACCCAATGCCGAACATTGATCAGTTGGTAGACAACTCGTCGGGTTTCCAGCTCCTCTCCTTCATGGACGCATATTCTGGATACAATCAGATAGCAATGTATCCGGAGGACCAAGAGAAGACGAACTTTATTACAGAAAGGGCCAATTACTGCTACAACGTCATGCCTTTCGGATTGAAGAACGTCGGAGCTACATATCAAAGGATGATGAAAATGGTCTTCACGGACCAACTCGGTCGTAATGTGAAGGTTTATATCGACGACATGATCGTTAAGACCTTAGATCAGCAGCGTCATATACATGATTTGGAGCATACATTTGCAAAGCTCAGAACCAACAGAATCCGCCTGAACCCGGCCAAATGCGCTTTCGGTGTTCTGGTTGGAAAATTCTTGGGCTTCATGCTGACCAACCGAGACATCAAGGCCAACCCGGATAAATGCAAGGCAGTGCTCGAGATGAAGGCTCCGAAAAATAAAAAGAGGTTCAACAACTGACAGGAAGGTTGGCCGCTCTTACCAGATTTCTACCAAAATCAGCCGAGAATGCCTTACCCTTGTTCAAGCTTTTGAAGAAGGAAGCGTCATGGAATGGAATTCAAAGTGCGACACCGCATTCGAGGAGATAAACAGTGCTTGGCCAATCCTCCAATCCTATCCAAACCCCAACCCGGCGAGAACCTCTACCTTTACCTGTCTATTGGCGAGGAAGCCGTCAGCGCGGCTCTGGTAAGGGAGATGGACCACGGTCAAATACCAGTCTATTTTGTTAGCAGAACCCTGCAGAGCGCCGAGATCCGGTATCAGAAGTTAGAGAAAGTGGCATTCGCCTTGCTCATCTCAGCTCGTCGGTTACGACCTTACTTTCAAGGCCATCAGATCATTGTTAGAACCATGCAGCCAATACAGCAAGTTCTACACAAACCTGATCTAGCGGGGGAGGATGACAAACTGGGTAATAGAACTCTCTGAGTTCGACATCACTTATGAATCTCGCCATGCAATCAAGTCATAGGCGTTAGCCGGCTTCGTCAGAGAGCTCACCCCGGCTAATAAAACGGGTGATAAGCCGGCTAGTGAATGGAAAGTATATGTCGATGGATCGTCGAATATCAGAGGAAGTGGAGCCGGGGTCATCATTGAGAATCCAGAAGGGGTTACGATTGAATACTCACTCCAATTGAACTTCCCAACCTCAAATAATCAAGCAGAATACGAGGCCTTAATCGCCGGACTTCTTCAGGCAAAGGAAAATGGGGCCACAAGAGTTAAGGTTTTCACCAACTCCCAGCTTGTGGCAGCTCAGATCGAAGGAACATATCAACCAAAAGGCCCGTTAATGGAAAAATATCTCTTAAAGCTAAGGAGATAATGTCTGATTTTGATGAGGCAACCGTTACCCACATCCCTAGGGGAGAAAATGCGAGGGCCGACATCCTTTCAAAGTTGGCAAGCACTAAAAGTGCGGGCTGTCATGGCACGGTTGTCCAGCAAAATCTCGATGATCCGATTTGTACCATGGCTATCCCGGTTGAAGCGGACTGAAAAAATCCAATCGAGGATTACTTGGAGCGAGGAATCCTTCCAGACGATGCAGTGGAAGCCAAAAAGTTGGTTCGGGGCGCAGCAAAGTATACGATGGTGGAAGATCAGCTCTACCGGAAGGGCTTACATTCCCCAATGCTGAGGTGCCTGAACCCGAACGAAGGGATACGCCTAGCCGAGACACATGGGGGATCAACGGCCAGCATATGGGCGCTAAGTCGCGCGCCAGAAAAACTCTGCGAGCAGGGTATTACAAGCCGACTTTGGAGGCCGACTCGAAGATCCTCGTTAAATAGTGCGATAGTTGCCAGAAACACTCTAGGGTTATTTGGTCACCCCCGGCCGAACATCATTTCATCTCGGCCCCCTTGGATATCTTGGGCCCGCTCAAAACAAATACTGGCAACTACGATGGCCGATCGTCGCCGTTGACTACTTCACCAAATGGATCGAGGTCGAACCCCTTACTACAATTTCGTCGGCCCGTGTACAACGATTCTTTGAAGTCATATTCATCACGCGATTCGGAGCATCGGCCAAGGTAGTCACAGACAACGGAACTCAATTCACCGGTGCCGGATTCTGCGATTTGATGTCCGAGTTCAGCATACAGCACCATTTCGCTTCCGTCGAGCACCCGCAATCCAATGGGTAAGCTGAAGCCGTGAATAAGGTCATTCTCGACGGACTGAAGAAGCGCATGCTGGAAGACGAAACCTCCTAGGTGGATCAATTACCCAATGTTCTTTGGGGTAACCGAACAACAGCTCAAACATCCACTCAAGAAACTCCCTATAGGCTGGCCTACGGTTGTGAATCCATGATTCCCGTCGAAATAGGTCATCCTTCATGGCGTAGGAGAAGCATTCTATCGCAAGGAGAATCGTCCAATAGTGAGGCATTGGCAGTCGAGTTAGACCTGGCCGATGAAGTCCGAGTTACAGCTCACTGCCGGGACATCGCTGAAAGAATTGGCTATCACCCAAGAGGGGGGGTGAATTGGGTGTTTGATTAAAAACTTAGAACTTTAAGAAACTTTCTGCAACTTATTTGCAAATTCCCAAACGTTTTAGGGACCTAATTGCAAATTATCCAATTTCAAGAGAAATTACCTTAACAACAAGGTAAACTCAATACAAGGTGTTTGAAACCTCATATTCACCTTTTTTCCTAAGTTATTTACTCCTCCTGTGGGGTATTTTGGTCATTTTGGCACTTTGGCCCTTAAATTCCCTAATTCAAATTTCGGGGTATTACATTTCTCCCCCTGTTAAACAAAATTTCGCCCTCGAAATTTGTATTCAACCCATTATACTTTGTACGATCTAGACTCCGTCCTTCTCGGAATCTGAGCTATACGCGTCGGATCTTCAATTTGTCTATCTGCTGCTCCTCCTGGTGATCGAGAATTCGCTTTGATTTGACCGCAACGATCTTGTCATATCGTACTTTGATATATAGTGTCTCCCAAGGCGCCCATACACCGCGGTCAACACCACAGATACCAAAATGTCTCCATGGCGCCCATACACCATGACAACACAAGATATCATACATGTCACCAAGGCGCCCATACACCCTTTACTACAAACGAATACACTCCCGCAAATCTCCCCTTGATCGAATTTCATTGATTTGGTCTACTCGTAAGCGGGTACGGGATTTCGTATCGGGAGTTCCTCTACATGAGTCAAATATTGCATGTACTATCTTTATTGGTCTCGGAGTTTCATTCGGCGTGACCCAGCCTCCGCGCATGAGCTCTGTGCTAGAATAGAATTAACGTCCGTCATAAACTCGGGCAAGCATCGAGTGATGCACCAACAGAGGGTGGTACACGGTTCGAGGATGGTATACCAGACAGACGGTACACCGAGGTAAAATGGTACACCGACTGTGCCTATATCAGTACTTATTTTCAAAATATGCTCCAAATTTTTGAAAAGGCTTAGAACCTAACTCCAGTTAACCGAACGAATGGCCGTGGTAAGTGTTTACGATGGGGCCTCACCGAGTTCACGGCGGCGATTGGCATACCCACGTAAATCCAGCCTTGCCTTCGGCACCAAACCTGCTCGTAATAACTTAGTCGAGATCCATGCCGAGGACTACATGCCCGATACCAAATGTAACAACCCGACTTTTCTAAAGCGGTATAAATTTTTTTTTCTAAACATCATTTCAAAATGATCGAGTAGTGCACCTGAGCGATTGAGTAACCGATATATATATTAAAATACCCATGGTAGCATGTCTTGCTTTGTTTAAACAATGCAGACAAGAGTGTTTCAAAAGTATAACGAAAGAAGTCTTCACCGCTACTCCTAGGCGTGCCGCTTGTCCTTCTCCTCGATCCTCGGTCCTCCCGAACCCGACGCTATAGTTAAGAGCCGAGATCCAATTTACCACATTGGATCTCGTGTAACTGTTAACCTCATGTTTATATACAACATATATGTACGCATGCACATTCAAATATCTTGGCAACATTTATTATGATCGGACATAGGGAATACATAATCGATATGTATGGCAATAACAATACAATCGGATGTAAGGTTAAAGCACAATGAGGAATGTACATAATCGATATGCACGGCCAGAACAATACGGTCGGATGTAAGGTTAAGGCATAATGGATAGTGATACGATCGGATGTATGACATGACGAGAGAATAATACGGTCGGATGTATAATGCAGGACAACGATGCAATCAAATACATACACAAGACAATCGTAGTACAGACAAAAGTACAATCAGAGTACACACATGACAGAGGAAACACACATATTCATACAATAACCATCAGAGTTAGTGTTACAGTACGCGAACGTACCTTCGTTGACGGATTACGATATTTCTAGCACGTTTTACGGAAAATCGTGAAATCTCCAACAACGGCTCGTCGGGCAGCAGAACGGCAGACAAATTAGGATTTATGACGTCCTATAAGAGTAATATCACTTTCATTAGTGATTTGACATTATAACTGGCATTTTAGGTAAAAATTACCATTTTGCCCTTCTACCCCTAATCTGGCGGAATTTCGCCAAAGACTTCGTTACTCTTACAAATTTTCTTCCCGAAATTTCGCCGTAACTTCGACGCAATTATGATTTTGAAATTCTAGACTAAAATAGCCCTATCATATGATATCTAATCATACTTTGAAAAATAAAGGCTACTCTAGCATTACTACTCTAACTATTGAAAGAACTACGAAGACTAAAAGCTCTGCATCGAAAACTTACCCGAGCTTCGACGCAGAATTTCCCAGAGCTCCTCTCTCTTCTTTCTCTCTCTAAATCAGCTCTTGCTTCTCAAATGTGAGAAAAACCAAAGGGGAGGGGTGGGTATTTATAGAAAAGGAGGTAGGGTTTCTACCGCCGGATCAACTTTGTGAGAGCGATCCGGGACCGTCCAAAGCAACTTTTCAAAAACCCTTTTTCCCTTCTTTGCATTCACACTTGAACGAAATTCAGGCCCAAAAATAAAGGGTTTGGCCAATGGGACGTGGCCACGTGTCACCTTCCAGAAGCTTTCGGGCCGATTTCTCCGATCGGTACCCGATTCGCGTGATTTCGGAAAAATCTCAAAATTCTGGATTTACAACTTTGAAACCATTTCCTCACTTAGTAGAAATGTCCAAGTTAACCTATATTTTGATTCCATATAGGGCTCCAACAGTCCAGTTGAGTCTTTCTCAAAACGTGTCCAAACGCGTCCGGTGTCGAAACTTGTTTTCTAAACACTCATCTCTTCGAAAAATTCACCGAATCCAAATATGTTCATGAAAATTCCCAATTCTTTTCCAAATGTCACAACATAACCTTTTCGTCCTTTTGGCTATCGGCCTTTTCTCGAATTTCCTATTTCGTCTTATTAGGAAAAAGCACAAACGGCTTGATTAACTTCCGCAAGAGTTTAACGGAAGATAAAAACCCACCGATTAATATTTTACCTTGACTTTGGGAATCCCATTCCTAGATCTCTAGATAGGATCCGTTTCCTATTTCCCATTTTACTATTCACATAATTTTACTTTAATTAATTATATTAATAAAATAATAAACTTAACTTATCAACTAAGTTTTCTATTTTTATTTCTTATTTATTTATTTTTTTTTTCGTTTTTTTATTTTATTTTCTGCACTTCCTTTTTAATTAATTATTTAATTAATTAAATAATTATTTTTACATAATCTCTCACAACATTTTCCTATTGGTCAATTCTTGCATTTAGGCTTAAAAATACCTAAACTCATCCTTTTTCCTTCAAATTTTCCAATTAATTAACCAATATATTTATGCTAATTTTTAGCCATTTATCACTAATTTTGGAGCTTTACATAATTATCTCCGAATTTTCTATACTTGTGCTTAAGTAATTTGCTAATAAATACTTAATCACTCAGTTATCACTGCTTAGTAATTTTCTTAATTAGAATACCACATTACCCCTTAACCTTTGCTTTAACATGAGATTTTTCATGCATTACGCATTATTCTCGCATTTTTCCATAATCGCAAGGGTATTATGGTCATTTCCTTACTTTTTGAGTATTCTTCTACAATTTCTCCAAGTTTGTAACTTAATAAATTACCTAAATTAGGGACAATATCCTTCCCTATTTTAAATAGATTTTTACTTGCTTCTTTTATAGCTTTCACAGGGTATTTATAACCCATAATGTATTTAGGGACCTATTTGCAAATTCCCAAACGTTTTAGGGACCTAATTGCAAATTATCCAATTTCAAGAGAAATTACCTTAACAACAAGGTAAACTCAATACAAGGTGTTTGAAACCTCATATTCACCTTTTTCCTAAGTTATTTACTCCTCCCCAGGGGTATTTTGGTCATTTTGGCACTTTGGCCCTTAAATTCCCTAATTCAAATTTCGGGGTATTACATTTCTCCCCCCGTTAAACAAAATTTCGCCCTCGAAATTTGTATTCAACCCACTATACTTTGTACGAACTAGACTCCGTCCTTCTCGGAATCCCGAGCTATACGCGTCGGATCTTCAATTTGTCATGTCTGCGCCGCTCCTCCCGGTGATCGAGAATTCGCTTTGATTTGACCTTAACGATCTTGTCATATCGTACTTTGATATATAGTGTCTCCCGAGGCGCCCATACACCGCGGTCAACACCACGAATACCAAAATGTCTCCATGGCGCCCATACACCATGACAACACAAGATATCATACATGTCACCATGGCGCCCATACACCCTAGCAACTTGATCATCGACTTCGAACCACGGAGCTAGGTTTCGATCCTTTCCTTCGTCAGGGGAAACGTTAGATACGGGGAAGATATTTAGCATCACGGGCTTTATCACACCGGCCTCTAGACTCTATCGCGCTTAGCATTTACACTGCTCCCGCCTTTAATCACTCTAGTATTCATATCTGCTCCCCATTTTTACCGCACTTACTACAAACGAATACACTCCGCAAAATCTCCCCCTTCATCAGAATTTCATTTATTTGGTCTACTCAAAAGCGGGTACGGGATTTCGTATCAGGAGTTCCTCTACATGAGTCAAATACTGCATGTACTATCTTTATTGGTCTCGGAGTTTCATTCGGGCGTGACCCGGCTCGCGTATGAGCTCTGTGCTAGAATAGAATTAACGTCCGGGTAAAACGCGGCGATTATCGAGTGATGCACCAACAGAGGGTGGTACACTGGTTCGGGATGGTATACCGGCATGCATCGGTACACCGAGGTAAAATGGTACACCGACTCAAAGCCTATATCGGTACTTATTTTCAAAATATGCTCCAAATTTTTGAAAAGGCTTAGAACCTAACTCCGTTAACCGAACGAGAACGGCCGGGTAAGTGTTTACGATGGGGCCTCACCGAGTTCACGGCGATCGATTGGCATACCCACGTAAACTAGCCTTGCCTTCGGCACCAAACTGTCCGTAATAACTTAGTCGATCCATGCCGTGACTACCGCTTCTGATACCAAATGTAACAACCCGACTTTTCTAAAGCAGTATAATTTTTTTTTTTTCTAAACATCATTTCAAAATGATCAGAGTAGTGCACCGGAGCGATTGAGTAACTGATATATATATTAAAATACCCATGGTAGCATGTCTTGCTGTTTAAACAGCGGTACAAGAGTGTTTCAAAAGTATAACAGAAAGAAGTCTTCAGCCGCTACTCCTAGGCGTACTGCTTGTCCTTCTCCTCGATCCTCGGTCCTCCCGAACACGACGCTATGTTAAGAGCCGAGATCCAATTTACCACATTGGATCTCGAGTAATGATTAACCTCATGTTTATATACAACATATATGTACGACAGACATTCAAATATCTTGGCAACATTTATTATGATCAGACATAGGAATACATAATCGGATATGTATGGCAATAACAATACAATCGGATGTAAGGTTAAAGCACAATGAGGAATGTACATAATCGATATGCACGGCCGAACAATACAATCGGATGTAAGGTTAAGGCATAATGGATAGTGATACAATCGGATGTATGACATGACGAGAGAATAATACGGTCGGATGTATAACATAACAAGATAAATAAGTACCAGCAAATTAGGATTTCTGACGTCCTATAAGAGTAATATCACTTTCATTAGTGATTTGACATTATAACTGACATTTTAGGTAAAAATTACCATTTTGCCCTTCTACCCCTAATCGGCGGAATTTCGCCAGCACTTCGTTACTCTTACAAATTTTCTTCCCGAAATTTCGCGTAACTTCGACGCAATTATGATTTTCGAAATTCTAGACTAAAATAGCCCTATCATATGATATCTAATCATACTTTGAAAAATAAAGGCTACTCTAGCATTACTACTCTAACTATTGAAAGAACTACGAAGACTAAAAGCTCTGATGACGGAAAACTTACCCGAGCTTCGTTGCAGAATTTCCCAGAGCTCCTCTCTCTTCTTTCTCTCTCTAAATCAGCTCTTGCTTCTCAAATGTGAGAAAAACCAAAGGGGAGGGGTGGGTATTTATAGAAAAGGAGGTAGGGTTTGGTAGTCGGATCAACTTTGTGAGAAGCGATCGGACCGTCCAAAGCAACTTTTCAAAAACCCTTTTCCCCTTCTTTGCATTCACACTTGAACGAAATTCAGGCCCAAAATAAAGGGTTTGGCCAATGGGAGGTGGCCACGTGTCACCTTCCGAAGCTTTCAGACCGATTTCTCCGACGGCACCGATTCGCGTGATTTCGGAAAAATCTCAAAATTCTGGATTTACAACTTTGAAACCATTTCCTCACTTAGTAGAAATGTCCAAGTTAACCTATATTTTGATTCCATATAGGGCTCCAACAGTCCAGTTGAGTCTTTCTCGAAAACGTGTCCAAACGCGTCGGTGTCGAAACTTGTTTTCGGAAACACTCATCTCTTCGAAAAATTCACCGAATCCAAATATGTTCATGAAAATTCCCAATTCTTTTCCAAATGTCACAACATAACCTTTTCGTCCTTTTGGCTATCGGCCTTTTCTCTAATTTCCCTATTTCGTCTTATTAGGAAAAAGCACAAACGGCTTGAATTAACTTCCGCAAGAGTTTAACGGAAGATAAAATCCCACCGATTAATATTTTACCTTGACTTTGGGAATCCCATTCCTAGATCTCTAGATAGGATCCGTTTCCTATTTCCCATTTTACTATTCACATAATTTTACTTTAATTAATTATATTAATAAAATAATAAACTTAACTTATCAACTAAGTTTTCTATTTTTATTTCTTATTTATTTATTTTTTTCGTTTTTTTTCTTTTATTTTCTGCACTTTCTTTTTTAATTAATTATTTAATTAATTAAATAATTATTTTTACATAATCTCTCACAACATTTTCCTATTGGTCAATTCTTGCATTTAGGCTTAAAAATACCTAAACTCATCCTTTTTCCTTCAAATTTTCCAATTAATTAACCAATATATTTATGCTAATTTTTAGCCATTTATCACTAATTTTGGAGCTTTACATAATTATCTCCGAATTTTCTATACTTGTGCTTAAGTAATTTGCTAATAAATACTTAATCACTCGCTTATCACTGCTTAGTAATTTTCTTAATTAGAATACCACATTACCCCTTAACCTTTGCTTTAACATGAGATTTTTCATGCATTCTGCATTATTCTGCATTTTTCCATAATCGCAAGGGTATTATGGTCATTTCCTTACTTTTTGAGTATTCTTCTACAATTTCTCCAAGTTTGTAACTTAATAAATTACCTAAATTAGGGACAATATCCTTCCCTATTTTAAATAGATTTTTACTTGCTTCTTTTATAGCTTTCACAGGGTATTTATAACCCATAATGTGCTTAGGGACCTATTTGCAAATTCCCAAACGTTTTAGGGACCTAATTGCAATTTATCAAATTTCAAGAGAAATTACCTTAACAACAAGGTAAACTCAATACAAGGTGTTTGAAACCTCATATTCACCTTTTTTCCTAAGTTATTTACTCCTCCCAGGGGTATTTTGGCACTTTGGCCCTTAAATTCCCTAATTCAAATTTCGGGGTATTACAGACATTAACCCACTTGCATTTGAAGATGAGAAATCTAATTTTGACATAGTCCACCTCCTAAATCTCTTCAATAACCCCATAATATGGCATGACTGCCAATTTAGGCCTCTTGTCTTTCGAACTAGAGAAGTGCATAGATTCAGCCTCTAACATAACACCACTATTCTGGACTATGCTCCTATCATCTAGGGACTTCGTGTAAAATGTATAACCATTGATCACATACGAATTCCAACTTATGACATCAACCTCAGGACCACGTGCTAACCATTTCATTGTATCAGAAACACATTCAGATCCCTCGACCTTTTGTTTGAACTAGTTTGTAAAAGTTATGTTATGCTCCCTAATCAACCTTTGTTTGGTCATTCGATGGTTTTCTTTCCTTATAGTTTCTTTATGTGCAGATATGCTGGCTTGAACTTCATCAACATTATTCAAGATGTATAAGTGGACTTTTGACAATTCATCAGGATCCATACTCTTAACCGAAGCCCCTCGTCTACCCCCTTCAGCATGCTGACGTTTTGGAAGCCCAATGTCTTACTTTGGCCAAATAATTTTGACAGAATTCCATGGCCTCTTCAGAAACATATTTCTGAATAATTGATGCTTCTGGCCGGTATGCGTTCTTCACATACCCTTTTAGGAATTTCATAGATCTTTCAATAAGGTACATCCACCGTAAATGGATAGGGCCGCACAACTTTATCTCCCTCACTAGATAAACAATTAGATGAATCATGATGTCAAAAAATGTAGGAACAAAAAGCTTCTCAAGGTGGCACAAGATAAGATATCCTTCATTCTCCAATTCATCCAACTTTTCAATCTCGAAAACTTTACTACAAACTGCATTGAAGAAGAAACAAAGTCTAGTCAAAACGACCCGAAGATCATATTCGGCGATGCCTCGAATAGCTACTGGAGTAGCTGTTGCATCAAGACATGACAATCATGAGACTTTTGGCCTACTAATTTCAAGTCCTTCATCGAGACAAGCCTCTTAAAATTTGAAGAATACCCCGAGGAACTTTGTGCCATGTAAACACTCACAAAGCTTCGTTTCTCATCCTTAGACAAAGTATGAGAAGCCGGGGACAATAAGTTCTCTTCTCATATGGCCTTGGATGTAAGTCTTCGCGTATTCCCATTGCTTGCAAATTCAATCTTGCCTTCACACCATCCTTCGAACTACCTTGTATGTTGAGAAGCGTGCCAACAATACTATCACATACGTTTTTCTCCACATGCATGACATCAATACAGTGTCTCACATCAAGATTGCGCCAATACTAAGATCGAAGAATACAGATCTCTTCTTCCATATATTTGTTTCTTTTATACCCTTTCCAGTCTTACCGAAGATGACACTGATATTTTTAACCTTTTCATACACTTGCTCCCCAGTCAATGCCACCAGAGCTTCTTCATACTCTTGGCCACCAAAAAATGCCTTATTTAATCGACGATATGGGTGGCCTCGTCTAAGAAATCTCCTATGTCCAAGATACACCGTCTTTCTTCCATATTGAAGTTGATGGTAGCATGTGCCTTCTTCACAAATTGGACATGCTTTATGGCCTTTTATACTGTACCCTGACCTCCTTTTTGAAAGAGTCAAAAACATCGACACCTTCTTCCTACAACTACTTCAAGTCTTCGATCAAGGGCTTAAGGTAAACATCAATGTCATTTCCAGGTTGTTTTGGTCCTGAAATCAACATAGACAGCATGATGTACTTTCGTTTCATGCATAACATAGGAGATAAGTTGTAAATAATCAGGAGTACCGGTCATGAACCATGTATGCTGCCAAGGTTTCCATAGGGATTCATGACATCTGTGCTAAGGGCAAGCCTAAGGTTCCTAGGTTCTTCGCCAAAGTTCAAGGAAATCTGTAATAAACAAAAACCCCAAATTGTCTTCATCATGGAGACTCGGAAGAAACGTAACTATGTTAGCAAGATAAGGCAATATTGTGGGTTCCAAGAAGAATGGATTGTTGATCCTAGAGGGCTGAGTGGTGGCCTTGCATTATTCTGGGATACAATTACTACTGTGAACATTCTCTCCTCATCCAATTAAGTGATACACACCTCAGTCTGTGACCCAGCATCAGAGTGTCCTCAATATATCTCTTTTGTCTATGGCCCCCAACAGAAAATGATCGGCTCCGTGTTTATTAAAGCATTTCCAAGTTAGCCCAATACCGAGTAGAAAGCTGGGTCTCCGTGGGGGGTTTCAATGACATCACATCTAATAAGGAAAAGCAGTGCGGGAATCCAAGAGCCATTAGGAAGATTCTTAACTTTCAAAAGTTCATTGCCGACTGCTCTCTTATTGATCTGGGATTCAATGGGTCATCGTTTACTTGGTGTAACCGCAAACAAGGCGAGGCTACGATCTGGGAAAGAATTGACCGGGCGATGGGCAATGACACTTTTTGTTATAGTTTTCCCTTTGCTCAAGTTTTCATATTGACCCTATGGCTCGATCATCATATATTGCTGTTAGTTTTAATTACGTCTCTTCTAATAAAATGAAACCTTTTAGGTTTGAGGATTACTTGATTGTTCATAGTGATTATATGCGGGTGGTCCACAATAGTTGGGATGTGGGAGCTATAAATGTCACTAATTCCTTGTCTCACTTTGCCATGAATTTAAATAGCTGCAGAAAACATCTAATTAAGTGGAGCAAAGCCAATTTTCCTAATAGGAGAAAATGATTGAACAACTGCAATTTTCACTTTCTGATGTGCAACAGGGATATCAAGATGAGGATAGCAAAATTACTGGTGGCAACGCTCTCAGATTTCTTGGCTAACAGCAGGAGATAGAAACTCTAAATTCTTTCATCTTACCACTGTAATCAGAAGAAAGAGAAATGCTATATTAAGCATAAAAGATGGCAATGGCTCGTGGACAAGAGATAAACTGGTTATCAATCACATGTTCACTGAGTATTTCACTAATCTTTTTTCATCCTCTGGTCCGCGGTCCTTAGACAAAGTACTTGATGCTATTGAAGTACGAATTGATAACGATGTCAATGAGAGTCTTCTCCGACCTCTGACAAAAGAGGAAATTCATTCAGCAGTCTTTGAGTTAGGAAGCTCTAAGGCCCTGGGACCATATGGTTTCCCAGGTAAATTCTACCAATTCTCTTAGGATGAGGTGGGGGATTTTATTGTTAACATGGTTAAAGAGTTCTTTGAGCAGAGCCTTCCACTCCAGGATTTGAATAGGACAAATATCACACTTATTCCTAAGATAGACAAACCTGAATCAATCTCACACTTTAGACCTATTGGCTTGTGCAATTTCTCCTATAAAATAATCTCTAAAGTGTTGGCCAATAGGATGAAGTGTCATCTTGATAAGTGTGTCTCCCCTAACCAAGGGGCTTTTGTGCCAAGCCGTTTAATTCAGGATAATATTATTATTGCTCATGAAGTGTTCCACTATATGCGGCAGAAAAATACAGGACCAAAATATGAGTTTGCCTTAAAAATGGACATGAGTAAAGCTTATGACAGGGTTGAATGGGATTTTCTATGAGAGGTATTGATTAAATTTGGTTTTTCCCTGCAATGGGTTTCTCTTGTTATGAATTGAGTGGAAACTGTGCATCTTAATCTCTATATTGCAGGAGAAAAAATTGCATCAATTAGCCCTGGTTGAGGACTCCGTCAAGGAGATCCCCTATTGCCTTACTTATTTATTCTATCTCTGGAAGCCCTATCATGCATGATTAATCATGCTGCTCTTTAGGGGAGGCTTCGAGGGATTGAATTAAAAAAATCATGTCCTGTTATTTCTCATAACTTCTTTGCAGATGATGCTTTGTTTTTCATGAGCGCAGATATCCGTAATTGTCAGGCACTGGCAGAGATCCTCTAAACCTACTGCTCAGCTTCAGGCCAACTAGCAAATCTTGAAAAATCTAGCATTGTATTTTCTGGGAACACTCCTCTTGACACGAGACGTGATATACGTGACATCCTAGGCATTGGTGAGAGTCGGGACCAAGGAAAATATCTAGGCATTCCTAGTGTGTGGGGCAAAACGAAACATCGTGCACTTGCATATGTCGGGAGAAAGTCACCAAGAAGGTCCATGGTTGGAGCAAGAAGTATCTATCCTTTGCAGGTCAGGAAGTTATGATAAAAGTTGTTATCAATGCAATCTCCATGTTCCCCATGACCTGTTTTAAGTTCCCAATCAAAACCTGCAAAGAACTCAACCACTTGGTGGCTAATTTCTGGTGGGGAGGCCACAACAAAATGCACTGGGTGGCATGGCATAAATTAACTCGACCTAAAGCAGAAGGGGGCATGGGATTCCAGGATTTCAACAAGCTCAACAAAGCTCTACTTGCTAAAACAACCTGGCGCCTCCTCCAAAATTCATAAGACTTGTGGGCTAAGGTATGGAAAGGTTTATATTTCCCTTATTGCTCCTTTTTTGATGCAATTAAGGGGCATAGAGCCTCCTGGAGCTGGTCTAGTATATTGGAGGGACGCGGTTTCATTAAAAATGACTCGTGTTAGCAAATTGGAAACGGGGAATCTGCACGAGTATGGCGCGATAATTGGATTCCTTCCTTGCAGCCCCGGCATCTACGGACTGACAATGAGACTCTAAAAAAATCCAACCAAACAGTAGCAACGCTCATCTCCGATATCCCCCGGTCTTGGGACCTTCACCCAGTTAGGCACCTCATTGATGAGCCCACATCCAATGCCATTGTTGCTATCCCTCTCTTATTGCATCCTAATGAAGACAAGTTGGTGTGGGCATTGGCGACAAATGGACTCTGTTCGGTCAAACTGGGTTATCACCTCACTCAGGCCAGTCCTCCCTCAAGTGCTCATTCAGTGGGTTCCTCAGTAATCATGACAAATGCAATCTGGAAGTCTACTTGGAGAGTCCAAGCCACCCCAAAGGTGGTTACCTTTATCTGGCGTATCTGTCTAAAGCTTTAGCAACAAATGAGGCTTTGTTTCATAGGAAGAGGGGTCCCTCCCCCACATGCCCCATCTGCAGTGGTGAGGATGAGTCTATTGAGCGCATGTTTTTCCATTGTTCTTGGGTGAGGTGCACATGGTTCGGGTGCCAATTAGCCATTAAGTGTAATATGAGTCAAATCCACAACTTCAACAAATGGTGGACTAATGTTCTGAGTGCTTCCAGGCCTTTTACTTCAGCCGATGTGGGGTACATAAGTTGGCTTTTGTGGCACATATGGAAGGAAAGGAATGAAGTAGTCTTCAATGCAGCCACTCCTAATCCGCATGCAGTTATTCAACAAGCCAACCAGTCCATACGTGCCTACTATAATGTGCAAACTCCCTCTACTAATGATGCCTCAATTGATAAAGCGGTGAGCACTCTTGCTGTTTGGGTTCTCCCCCTGAAGGCACGTGGAAATTTAATGTTGACGGTTCATTTCATGCATTTACACAAAGGGTGGCTATTGGAATCATATGTCAGGACCACTTGGGTGTGTTGAAATGGGCTTTTGTTGACAATATAAAGTCTATCTCGGCATTCATGACTGAAGCACTTGCGTTGAAAAGAGCACTCATGATTGCTCAAGATTTAGGTAATAAAAATCTCATCTTTGAGACCGATCGCTTACTTCTTGTGCAATGTGTGGAAAAATATTGCCCAGATCATGGTGACTGGCAGGCACATGGTATTCTTGCAGATATCCTATAGTTCTTTAGATTGGAATCCAGCTTCTCGGTTCGTTTTACCCCTCGCCAGGGGAACAAAGCAGCTGATTTTCTGGCTGCATCCACTTATAAGGGAGTGTGCCCGATTGGGTGGGTTGTTATACCTTTACCCCCTTTATCTTCTATTCTAGATGAAGATCTGAAGACCTGTGGGAGGCCGCTGAATCAAGAGTCCTTGCGCCCCATAATTATGGACCCTGGTTGATCGCTGTATCTTGCTGGAGTTTGTTTGGTTTTGTTTTCGTTATTGTCTTCTAGTGTATCGAGTCCTTGTTTACCTTTTAGGTTCTGTTTGTTGTTTCTAGTGGGTTTCCCTAGTAGCTTTTCTCTTTTTGGCTATGAGTCATTTGATTGTAACCCTGGTTGTCCTCACTAATGATATTTTCTAGAATTGGTCAAAAAAAAAAAGTCCTGTCTATATATAATCATTCAAACCCACAAAGACCCCCTTCTGTATGGAATAAAACCAAATCAAAATAAAAAAGTAAAGAATTATAGCATCAAGTTCATACTGAGCTCCTAAACACTAGTGAGATCTTGACATATAGATTCTCATACGTATTCACAACAAATGCCTATCAAACTTTATCTGATATGTGCACAAAGTAGAGCAAAAGTGCGAATTCAGCTAGGATGAGATTTCCAGGAACAACAAGGAAAGCAAGGAGATAGGTAGACTTGATATTTATAGATAGATTCAAAGAGACTGAAGAGTTAAGAAATTTTCTAGATCTGAACATCGCCGAAGACCTCGCAGATCTGAACCTTCGACTTGGCTAACACAACCTTGCCGATATGATATTTTTCCAAATCTGAAATTTTCCAAAATGATAGAGGGGTAGCAAGACTTAAATTTTCCAAATCTGGAATTTTCCAAAACAAAAAAGGGGTAGCAGGACTAACCTTAGCCTCATTACTGCAAAAAAAAAAAAGCTTTTACTTCCTTAAGAGACGTTCCTTTTTGAAAAAGATAAGTAAAAAATAAAGGCGGTGGTATTTTTGTAATTATGTGGAAGTTTTTTGCGTTGTAATTTTGTAAAAGGACGCCAAAAGTACTTTTAGCGTCCTAATTTAAAATTGGGACACCTAAACAAGGAACTTTTGATGTCCTAATTTGAATTTAGGACGTCAAAAGTTTACCACGTCTGGCGCCAAAAGCAGTATTTTTTGCATCCTAAAATATTTTTAGGACGCCAAAAGCAGTATTTTTGGCGTCCTAAACTTTTTTTAGGATGCCAAAAGCAGTACTTTTGACATCCTATGACCTTTTTTGTTTTTGTTTTTGGCCGTGTACTAAGACTTTTAGGCGTCCCAATAAAATATTGGGACACCTAAACTAAAATTTCCGTGCCAATGCTCAACAAAAATTTCATTTTCAATTTTCATTTCTAATTCTCGCACTTCTCTGTCATTTTTCATTCCCATTCTCACTTCTTCCTGACCCAGAGGTACCGACCTCGGCCTTCCTCGTCAACCTCTGTTCAAAAATGGATCTGAGCGTGTAGTGCGATGCTTCTTCACGACTGTGAGCCCCACCCATGTTTGCTGTTTTAGATTGAAAAGTGCAGGATTAGAAGATCCAGAAGATGAGATCTGAGGAGCGAAGATAGAAGATGCAAAAGGCATTGAGCGCGACTCCGAAATTTGAAATCAACGAATTTTGAAATGATGCTATAGGAGACAAAGACAAATAAGGTAGGAAACCCCTACGTATTCACTCATCTATATCCATAAAAGTCTATTTTTAAAATCTATTCCTCTATTCTCTCTGATTCGCAACCCATGCAATAGCTGCGATATCCAGACTTACAAGGTGCTTCAGTGAATCCATTTCACAAGCTATATGTGGCGAAAGCTCCAAGTTCTTGATGATTGAGGAAGCTGAAAGACTTGGCTATCACCCAAGAGAGGGGGTGAATTGGGTGTTTGATTAAAAACTTAGAACTTTAAAAACTTTCTGCAAATTACTGAAGGTAGTTTTGAATGACAATAATAATTTAAAGAGTAAATACCCTTTTTGGTCCCTGAAATAACACGCTTTACCCATTTTGGTCCCTGAGTAAAAAAATGTCATTTTTCGTCCTTAAACAGTAAAAAAAAGGTCCCTTTTTGTCCTTTTAGTCATTTTTTGTGGGCATTTTAATCCCTCACAAATTCCCAAAAAATCATTTTTAGTCCCTAAAAAGGACCAAAAATGACATTTTTTTTACTCAGGGACCAAAATGGGTAGCGCGTGTTATTCCAGGGACCCAAAAGGGTATTTACTCTAATTTAGAAGGTGATAAGCAATCATTCAAACATATATGCTGGAATGTAAGAGATAAGGAAGAGAGTATGCAAACTGTGATTTATCCTGGTTCGGCCCAATCCTTGACCTACGTCCAGTCCTCAAGTTCCACTTGAGATTTTCAATCCACTATCCTTTTGAGAACAATTACACACTTTGTAAACGAAGGATGGTCCTCTCACTTTCAGACTCCACTCCCCTTACAAGTTGTAATTGATACACCCGCTTGATTACACACTCGTAACTCTTGGAGCAATTCCTCTCTTTTGAATAACACTCTCCCTTACAAGCAGAAAGTATTCGAAAGTATTGCAGAAAGTATTTCAGAAAGTATCACTCAAGAGATTGGCGAAACCAAGCTCAGGAGAGTATCTTTCTTTGATCGTTTGTTCTGCTGCATGTGTGTGTTTTCTTTTAGAGCAGGTGGAGCTTCCTCTATTTATAGTGCTTTGAAGATGACCGTTCTTCGTTTCGTGATTTGAATTCAAATAGAGATCATTCCATATTCTTTTGTTCTTTGTATAATTCTCATCTGTTTGAATTCCTTCCGTTGGAACAATGAAGCCTTGGACATATCCTTAATCTTTGCCCATGATTCGGTGCTTTCATTAAGATAGATTTAATGAATCATTTTTGGTTGCCTTGATCGTTTTGAGATTATTTTTCCCTTTTTCCACTTCTTGCCGATTTCTCTCTGATCATGAAAGATATGCGTGACCCATGCTTATTAGAGAGGATCCTGTTCTATAATTCAAATATTCGAAAAACTCTGATCACAACGGTTAGAAACAAGCCATTAAATATCATTAATAATAGCATTGAATACCACAATCGAAATCTGAAGTCTCGACAGAACAGAAGCATTTTTACCGATTATACTCGAGTATCAAATACTCATACTCGGGTATAACTTATCCTGCGTGAGTGTCCACTTTCAAAGATCATAACTTCCTGGTATGAACTTCGATTTGACTGGGTCAAGTCTTGTTGGAAAGCCCTTTGAGTCTACTTTCAAATGGAATCTATTTTAGCTTTATTGGATTTCTAGTTTGTGAGATACACCCAAAACATTGAGGCATGGTCAGCAGTGTGACGGTGATGTCACTGTCATCTTCAAAAATTCGTAGCTCTCTCATATGACCTTCTTTGGACTTGATTCTTGTGCTAATAGAACCATGTGGAAGTCTAGTTTCCAAAAAAATTGGTTTCAACTTAATCCGATCTCTAGTTGGGGAGATATTGTCGAATTACTAGAGGTCGCCCAAAGCTGAACGTAGAACAGAGCTGAATAGAGTGATGTACTCGAGTATTGACCTTGCATACTCGGGTATTGTCGGGATTTAAGCACAGAAACACCTGTTTATGTACCATACTCGAGTATATAAGTGACATACTCGGGTATTGAAGTCTCATACTCAACAATTGAAGCCTGATACTCGAGTATTGACGGAAGTTCGAGACAATTCATCCTGAAGCTTGTATTTGATCATTTTAACTCCGAATTGAGCCATTCCAACTTCCATCTTCTTCATATCAACATTACATCTACATTAAATATAAGAATCAGTCAAAGTATAAGATAAATATATCATTCAAACTTTTTGCTCTTAATAATGACATCTACATAAGACATCATCAAAACTAATCAAAGCCAACAGAAGCTAGCCTGAGTTTTGCGGGTTGATAAGGGAGTTCTCACATCTTAATCTTGTTTTCCATCGGTTGCTTTTTGTAAGTTGTGATTCTAGGATTTCTTTACTTATGATTTGTGATTGTGTCTGAGTTGTAATATGGTTTGATACTCTGGATATTGATATTTGTGCTTTGCATCGCACTGAATGAGTTATATGGCTATATGTTAGTGCTCCTTTGCTAGATGTGATTGGCCTTTCATGAGTCCATCACACTGAATGTATGTTCCTTGATCTAAATCTGGATCTGAAACCGTGTTCGCAAAATGTTGCTGAAAGAGGAGCTGAATCACCAAGAGGGGGGATGAATTGGGGATTCTTAAAACTTTTTCGGATTGCTCTGTTTTAGGTAGTGAAAACAGAGATAAATAGAGTATAGGGAAGAGAAGCAAGACACAAAGGATTTATACTGGTTCGGTCCAATCTCT
Organism: Acacia pycnantha; assembly: GCA_025563575.1. Classification (NCBI taxonomy): domain Eukaryota; kingdom Viridiplantae; phylum Streptophyta; class Magnoliopsida; order Fabales; family Fabaceae; genus Acacia; species Acacia pycnantha. The sequence continues at coordinate 73,573 of JAMWYP010000205.1, forward strand.
TGACCTACGTCCAGTCCCTAGACTCTCTGGGATTTCTCACTATCACAATTGATTACACACTCTGCAACTCAAGAGTAATTCTCTCTAGAACTTACTCCCCTTACAAGTTGTAATCAATAACCCAATCTCCAAGTCCCCTGACTTGAGATTCTTTACAATGAATGATTTACAATAAATGAACTCTCTCTAAGAGTGGATAAGAATAAACACTGAAGTACAATGTATCAAAAGATACTTCTTACAAGAAAACTCAAAGAGTAGTTGAAACTTGAATGATTTTCGTTTTCTCACAGATTGGTTGTTGAGAAGAATTGAATGCATCTCTATTTATACTGAGAGATCATTAAATGACCGTTGTAATCCCTAATGTAACTGCTGGCAACTGAAGGTTGTTTAGTTGAAGGTTTGGTCTTCTTCTCTTTCTACTCTTTGGTTAATCCAACTGTACAGAAGTTCAGGCTTGACTTCTTGACTTTTAATCCGTTGGAAGAGCAGCTACTGGATGTGGAAAGGAAACATTAATTCCTTTGAAATGTGTGGAGAATGATTGTCCAAAAGAATGCAAGTTTTCAAGACTTTGCATTTAATGTTCTGACATCACTTTATGCTTTATGCTAATCCTTTATTTAATCCTTTCTAAATCATCCGAAACTCACTAACAAACTGATTAAATATATTTAGGAATAGTAATGAGTGATGATATGAAGTATTAGAATCAAACACAAAGCTTTCGCAAACTTGTTCAGTTTGAAATTCAAACACAGCGACCTAAACTCGAGTTTGTTCTTTAAAATTGGAGTTTTCATTTTTCTTTAAAAGCCTAAACTCGAGTTTCAAAAACTTAACTCGAGATTCAAAAACTTAACTCGAGTTTTCTCATTACAGAGAAGAATGTCGCGATTTGGTCTTTAAAGCAGGTTTTGTGAATATGCAAAACTCGAGTCATTAAGTGATAAACTCGAGTTTTGGACCTCCGATGAGAAATCATGTTTAAGTCCAAAATCTCAAAACTGGAGTTTCCATTCCAAAGCTAGAGTTTTCAAAATGTTCAATTTTAGCAAAACTCTCTGCTTGGCCTAAACTCGAGTTTCTAAACTGAAACACGAGTTTCCATAATTCTTTGAAAAAATGGAAACTTCTCGCTTGTTCAAAACTAGAGTTTTCAAAACTTTAGAAACTTTGAGTTCTTCTCTATAAGACCGAAACTCGAGTTTCCAAAACTAAACTCGAGCTTCCTCATTTATGATAAAACATTGAAAAACCTTGTTATCTCAAAACTGGAGTTTTCAATCAAAATTGGAGTTTTCACAAGTTTAGAATCGAGCATTGTTCTCAGTATGATGTAAACTCGAGTTTCCAAAACTAAACTCGAGTTTCCAACAAAGTTTGGAAACTTAGAGAACTCTCTGTGCAGCCTAAACTCGAGTTTCCACATGGAAACTGGAGTTTTGCTATCTTTGAAAAATTGGTAGCTCTCTGTCTTGCAAAAACTCGAGTTCATTAAAACAAAACTCGAGTTTGCTTTGCCTTTGAAAAACTTAGAAGCTCTCTGTATGGTCAAAACTCGAGTTTTCATATCCAAACTCGAGTTTGCCTAAGTTTGCAAAAACTTGAGCTATTCTCTGTCAAGTCCAAACTCGAGTTTCCAAAACAAAACTCGAGTTTGCCTTTGACAATAATTTTTTCAACTTAACAAAGACAAACTTCAATCTGAGTTTACAATTGTCAATTATCATCAAAAACCAATAGAGAACTGACAGATTCTCCCTTCGTCTTCAAGCGTTTGGGATCCCGATCCTCCTGAACATTCCCTCTTTGAGGATTTTTAAAAACAAAAAACAAAACAAAGGAGACTTATGGTGTCCCTGGACTAACTCAAGCAGTGGAAGCTTGTAGACTGATCGAGCGGAACTTGAAGGAATTGCGAAGGCTAGACTGTCAATAGTAGCAGACCTGGCCGTAGCGGATTTAATCAAGGAAGCTCCTTTCGAAGAGGAAAGCACCCCTGGGAAATGTTCGTGGAAACAAGAGGTCGCTCCACCCGCCACCCATTTCCCAAAAGTACAGGGACCTAGACCATGTCCAAAATGCGGAGGTACCATCAAGGTACTCGATCGCGATGGGAAGCAGGTATGCTACAAGTGCCAAAAGCCTGTGCACTTCAGCAAGAACTGTCCTCAGAGAGCTGCCGAGATAAGGCCCCAAAACCCAGGCTGGGTTTTTGCTCTTACCGATAAGGAGGCCAGGAAGTCTCCAGGAATGGTCCAAGGTACTATCTCTCTTAATGGAAATTTACTGCAAGCATTATATGATTCGGGTGCTAGTCACTCGTTTATTTCCTATGACTGTGCAAAGCGTTTAGGAATGCATGCTTATAAACTACATTATGATCTGATAGTAGCCACACTGTAATACCCTAAAATTTGACTTAGGGTAAATATAGTAAATTAAGAAATAATGCCTATTAAAAATAGGTGAATATGTGGTTTCAAAAATAATGTTAAATTTATCTTATTTTTCTAAGGAAAAATCTCTTGGAATTTAGAGGAAAAATGACAATAGTGCCAAAAAATTACGAAAATGCCCTTGAAGGACATAAAATGACTTAGGAAAATTATGATAAATCCTAAAAGACAGTAAAATAATTATTAAAATTTAGAGAGTATATTGCCTCTAATTTTGGTAATTTATTAAATTATAACTTTGGAAAAAGTAAAGAGGGATGATCAAAAAGTATTGAAATGACCATAATGACCCCAGGATTTTTAATATAATGCATGAGACATAGAATACTAATGTCAGAGCAAAATTTATGAGATAAAGAGTTGTCTTAAATAAGAAAATTATCAACAAATGGTAAGGATTTGGTTAAGTAATTATTGGCTAATTACTTAAACATAAACAAAGGAAAATTCAAAGATAATTGTGCAAAACTCTAAAATTAGTGGTTAATGGCTAAAAATTAGCATAAATATATTTGCTAATTAATTGGAAATTATTAGGAAAAATATTGAAGGTTAAGTAATTTTAAGCCTAAATCCAAGAATGGACCAATAAGAAATTTTGTGAAAAAGTTATGAAAAATAATTATTAAATAATTAAATAATATAATATTAATTAAATAATTAATTAATAAAATAAAATAAAATAAATATATGTTTTGACCGAAAATTTGGATAGGGAATGGATAAGAATTTAACAAAAAATATCTAGATATTATGGGTTTTTATATTAAAATAAGATGTGATATTTTTGAGAAAAAGCAAATAGGATAAATGACCACCGATAGAAATTTAATCCTATCTAGAGAACCAGGAGCAAGATTTCTAAAGTCAGTAAAGAATATGGAAGAGTGAATTTTTATCTTAGAGTAGACTGTTCCGGAAGTCATTTCCGAGATCGGTGGAGCATTTTGGTAATAAGACGAAATAGGGTAATTTGGGAAAAAGGCAGATAGTCACAAATTGGAATTTGAAGAAAATAAATTCTAATTCAACATCTGGAGATGAGTTGAGAATTACCTAGACATATTTGGAATCAGTGAATTTTTGTCCAGAGATTGACGTTTCTGAAAACGATTTCCGCAACCGAACGCGTTTTTCGAGAAACTTCGGCAGATAACAGAATGCCCTGAATGGAATTAGAAATCCAATTAAAATAGATATTTTGGAAGAGGATAAAAAGATCTTCGACTTTGCGAAGCCGGAATTTTGAGATTTTACAAGATTACGCGATTTGGGTATTGATCGGGGAACATAGCCGGTACAAGCTTCTAGAACAGGGCGACGTGGCACCACCTGATTGGCTCATTCTTTGACTTTTGGGGAGCATGGAGTTCGGAAGCCATGTGTCTCAGCAGATCGTGCCACCTCGCAAAAGTGCGATCCAACTACGATATCCGATATGAAAAAGCATGAATAGTAACCCTGAGTTTCCCTATAAATAGGCTTCAACCCCTCTTCAAATTCTCACACCATTCTCAAGAGAAAAACCGAAATTGAGAGAGCAGAGCAAGGAGGAGGAGTCCGGGGAATTTTGCAAATAAGCTCGGGTAAGTTTTTGGTCCTTAGTCTTAAGCTTTCGTAGTTCTTTCGTAGTTAGAGTAGAAATGCTAGATTAGTATTTAATCTTCCAAGTATGATTAGATATCATATGCTAGGGGTATTTTAGTCATTATTTCGAAAATCATGGTGGGGTCGGAGTTATGGCGAAATTTTGGAAGAAATCAGTCAAAGTAACGAAGTACTGGCGAAATTCCGTCGATTAGGGGAATAGGGGCAAAATGGTAATTTATACCTAAAATGCCTGTTATAATGTCAAATATTGACAAATGGGATATTTACCCTTGTAGGATATCTGTGATCTCAAACCGCTTTCGAACCGCTGTTTTACCGCTGTTGTGCCGCCGTCGGGCCGCTGTCAGAATTTCTGAATTTCCGTCAAAAATACCGAAGTACCGTCAAACGAAGGTACGTTCGCGGCGTACTGTAATACTGACTCTGATGCTTATAGTATGCTTATATATGATCTGGATAGTTTCATAAGCCATGGACGGGACTCTGTTCCGGGTCATGCACAGTGACTAAGGTATAAGCCTTAGATAATCACTTTTACAGCTTTACGGGTTATAGTCATAATAATGCCGTTATGTTTTCCTAGCGCTGAGGACACGACTGTACATCGTGGCACGGATTGTTGCAAACCAAATAACTTTGCTTGTAGGGTAGTTGTTATTACATGATCATATGATGAATTTGTCTGGATCATTGCTGTAATTATAGAAATATCTGTTGAATATATATATTGTTATATAAGCATGAGGTTAACCGTTACCTGAGATCTGATGGGTATTGGATCTCAGCTCTTACTATAGCATCAGTGTACGAGATACCAAGGATAGAGGATAAAAGGGAAGCAGAGCAAACAGCGCATGAGAAGACCATATGAAGACCGACCGAGAATATTAAAGATCCGAATGTATAATGTACTATTCTTTATGAACAGGCAGTTACGCCACAGTTAATGTTGTATCAGTTACTCAAGGCTTATTTATTCCGATGCTCTACTCTGATGAAAAAAAAAATTTGGCTATGAAAATGGGATGTTACACACACCACTTGGCGTAAAATCTCCAGCTTCTGATGCAAGCTTAAATTGTGTTGCGAGTGTGAATGGACGAGTTTCAAAAGTAGATCTTATCCGATTACCACTTCATGGCATCGACGTCATACTCGGTCTTAATTGGCTGACGGCAAACAATATGATGATTGACTGTGGTAATAAGAGGATATCATTTCCCAATTCACCTAGCGGAGACAAGATTGACGTGAGCCTGAATTTTCTCTCTGCATGAAGCTAATAGATGCATGAAGTGGATGCCAAGCATACATGGTATTCTTCTCGATCAAGGCAAGCCGAACTTTCACTCAAAGACATCTCTGTGGTGAATGAATTTCCTGACGTATTTCCGGAGGATCTCACTGAGCTACCTCCTACAAGGGAAGTTGAGTTCACTATTGAATTGATGTCTGGCACAGGGTCAATATCAAAAGCGCCGTATCGTATGGCACCAAATGAGATGCAGGAGTTAAAGAAGCAATTGGAAGAACTTCTAGAGAAGGGGTCCAGTCGACCTAGTGTATCACCATGGGGAGCCCCAGTGTTGTTTGTGAAAAAGAAAGAAGGAAGTTTTCGACTCTGTATTGACTATCGCAAGCTGAACAAAGTGACTGTCAAGAACAAGTACTCACTTCTTCGGATTGATGATCTGTTATATCAATTATCTAGTTCTATTGTCTTTTCAAAAATTGATCTACGTCGGGATAACATCGCCTACGAGTTAAGGCTAGTGATGTTTCCAAGACGGCTTTCAGACCGTGTATGGGCATTATGAATTCCTTGTGATGCCTTTCGGTTTGACAAATGCACCCGCCGTGTTCATGGATTATATGAACCGTATTTTTCGTCAACACCTAGACCAGTTTGTAGTGGTGTTTATTGATGATATCCTTATCTATTCTAAGAGCAAAGAGGAGCACGAGGAACATCTGCGACTAGTATTGAGTATACTCAGGGAGAAGCAACTATTTGCTAAGTTACACAAATGTGAATTTTGGCTGCCGGAAGTTAAATTTATGGGCCATGTTATATCGAGCAACGGAGTTGTTGTTGATCCCGGCAAGGTGGAAGCAGTTCTGGACTGGAAGAGACCAGAGATAGTGACAGAGATACGTAGTTTTCTGGGTCTGGCGGGGTATTACCGCAGATTCATACGAGATTTCTCGCGTCTTGCCTTACCATTGACAAAGCTTACGAGGAAGAACCAACCCTTTGTATGGGGTGATGACTGTGAGGATAGCTTTCAGAGACTGAGGGAGAGGTTGACTACAACACCGGTATTGATTATCCCAGATCCGAGTGAGACTTATGTTGTCTATAGTGATGCCAGTGGGCATGGATTAGTATGTGTCCTGATGCAGCAGGCAGAGTGGTGGCTTACGCCTCGTCGCCCGAAGCCTCACGAGTTGAATTATCCTACGCACGATTTAGAGCTTGCGGCTATCGTGTTTGCTTTGAAGATATGGAGGCATTACTTATACGGTGCGACCGTAGAATATTACTACGACCACAAGAGCCTGAAATACCTTTTTGATCAAAAGGAACTCAATATGAGACAACGTCACTGGATGAGTTGCTGAAAGACTATGACCTGGAGATCAAGTATCATCCGGGTAAAGCAAATGTCGTTGCTGATGCTCTTAGCGTGGAAGTCGGTGCGGTGTGGCATACATGATGATTCAAGAGCGAAGCTACTTGAAGATTTAGAGATTTGAACCTATCAAATCAAATTTGCGTGGGTCTCAACACGCCAAATGAAGCCTATCTTGCGACTCTCCTTGTTAGTCAGGGGGAATAAGATCTGAGAGATGAAGTCGAGAAAGCTCAGAAGCAAGATGATTCGGCTATTGAGATACGTGAGAAGATCTCTCAGGGTGAGACCCAAGATCATGACCTATCACTTAGTGGTTTGGTCAGATACAAGAAACGAATTTACATACCGCCGGTTGATGAATTAAGGTGGAAGATACTGGATGAGGCTCATAAGAGTAAGTATACTCTACATCCAGGAATGTTCAAGATGTACCATAATTTGAGATCCGAACTCTGGTGGCCCGGGTTGAAGAAAGATGTAGCCCAGTATGTGTCCGGATGCTTAACATGTCAAAAAGTGAATATTGAACATCGACGACCCCCTGGTTTTCTTCAAGGACTCGAAATGCCGGAGTGGAAATGGGAGAACGTAACCTTGGATCTGGTGGTAGGTTTACCCAAGATCAGGAATCACGATACAATCTGAGTAATCGTTGACCGGTTAACTAAATCATCACACTTTATTCCCATCAGAATCCATTATTCTCCAGAATGTTTGGCGAAGATTTATATCAAGGAAGTTGTGAGACTCCATGGTATACCTAAGAGCATTGTCTCTGACCGGGATACACGATTCCAATAACGTTTCTGGTAGTAATTACATGAAGCTTTGGGTACAAAGCTGAAGTTCAGTTCGGCTTATCACCCTCACACCGATGGTCAAATTGAAAGGATAATACAGACGCTGGAAGATATGTTAAGAGCGTGTGCATTGGATTTCAAAGGAAGTTGGGATCGACATCTTTCACTAGCGGAGTTTGCATACAACAATAGCTATCATGCAAGTATACAAATGGCCCCGTTTGAGGCATTATATGGGCGAAAGTGTCAATCACCTCTATGCTGGACAGAATCTTCTGAGAGGCAATTGCTTGGGCCGGATATGATTGAACAGACCTCCGAGCAAATTGCGTTGATCAAGAAGAGACTCATAGCAGCGCAAAGCAGGCATAAGAGATATGCTAACAAAAGGAGGAGACCTCTAAAGTTCTATGTCGGCGACCATGTGTTCCTGAAACTATCCCCAGTAACCGGTGTCGGTAGAACGCTTAAGAGACGGAAACTCAGTTCACGTTATGTAAGACCATTCGAGATTTTGGCTGAGCGAGGACCACTACCGGATAGCCTTACCCCCGAACCCGAGTAATCTCCATAATGTGTCTCGCTTGAAGAAATACTAACAGACCGTGATCACGTCATTGAGTATGAAGACGTTGAAGTATGACATGATAATACCTTCATAGTCGAGCCAGAGCGAATTCTCGATCGCCAAGAGAAACGGCTTAGAAATAAGACCAAACCGATAGTGAAGGTAGTCTGGAAGGGTTTGTCACCTAACGAGGCAACTTGGGAAACAGAGAGTGACATCAGGGAGAAATACCCGGAGTTTATGGCACGAAGCCTAGTTACGATAGATTAAATTTTGAGGGCGAAATTTTGTTTAACGGGGGAGAAATGTAATACCCGGATAATTATTTATCTTGAATATTATATTGTGATAAATAATACCTATTTTTAATACGTGAATATATGGTCTCAAAACTTGTGTTGTATTTATCTTATTTTCCTAAGGTAATTTCTCTTGAAATTAGAAGGAATAAAGTGCCAAAATCCCTAAATACATTTACGGGTCATAAAATACCCCGAGAATATTATAATATGTCTTAAGAGGAAATTAAATATTTATTAAAAATAGGAAAATATATTGTCTCTAATTTTGGTAATTTATTAAATTATTTCCTTGGAGTTTAAAGGGGCAAAAATACAATATTATTTTGGGGACCATAAGTTGCCCTATGATTTTTAAAATAATACATGGTGCATAAATTACCAATGTCAATACAATAGTTGTGAGAAAACAATTAATCTAATTTAAGAAAATTTTCAACAATTAGTAAGTAATTAAATAAGTAATTAATTGCTAATTGTTTAGGCATGAATACAGGTAATATCCAAAATTAATTATATACAACCCCTAATTAAAGACTAATGACCAAAGAAGGGTCAAGATTTGCATAAGAATAATTGCTAATTAATTAGGCATAATTAAGAAAAATATAAGATGAATTATATAAATCCCTAAAAAATTAGGCTTTATTAAAAGATTATAAAAATATTACTTTTAATATAAAAATAATTAAAAATGAAAAAAATGTTAACTTATATTTTTATTAATATAGTTTCTAGCCATTTTTTAATTTTATCTTTATATTTTAAAGTAGATTGTAAATTGAAATTATATTTTTGACCAAGTTATTTTATTATTATATAATTAGCGAAAAATCTAATTATTCATAAGAAATTAAATATTATAAAATATAATTATTCTATATAACAGAATCAAATTTCATTCATTGACCATTGAAATTGGAAATTCTCCAATATTAGTTTGATGAATAATACAAATGGAGTTGTGTGCATATAAATCCATTTCTTGGGTCAGATTTCAAATTATTAGGGATATCGAAGATTGAGGAGGAACAACAGTCACAGAGTTGGAGAAGAAAGAGGAATCCACAATCAAAGATGACTATGGCCACATGCAAAAGGAGAGAAGATAGGGAGAGAGGAGAGACTTGACCAAATTCTTTACACCTCTAACCCTTGATCCTGCTTTAATCACATATCATGGGCTCTCACTCGACCCAACTTACATGGGCCCAGTATCATTGCATTAAAAATGCAAGAAAGCATTCAAAAATTGTTTTATAAAAAAAAAAATTCAAAAATTGTTTTGGTTTTGTTGTTTTTAAAAATAAGTTACTATTTTTTTTTAGACAAAAAACACCTAACTAAAAACAAACAAGTATTGGTGCCAGTCCATTGCTTTGTGCAAGGAAGCTCGTATCTATGTAATACCTCAATTAGGTTATATGAAGTTAGCTATATATAGGTTTGAACACTTGTATATGCCCTTTTTTTTCACTCATATGTTTTCAAAAGCATGCAACGTAAGAGAAAAAAAGAATTTGATAAATATTTTACAAATTATTCAATATAAATTAGAGTAAATACCCTTTTTGGTCCCTGAAATAACACGCGCTACCCATTTTAGTCCCTGAGTAAAAAAAATGTCATTTTTAGTCCTTAAACAGTAAAAAAAATGTCACTTTTAGTCCTTTAGTCATTTTTTGTGGGCATTTTAATCCCTCACAAATTCCCAAAAAATCATATTTAGTCCCTAAAAAGGACCGAAATGACATTTTTTTTACTCAGGGACCAAAATGGGTAGAGCGTGTTTTTCCAGGGACCTAAAAGGGTATTTACTCTATAAATTAATATTCCTGCGCTCAAGCTCAAATACCTATAATTAATCACAATGCAAAAATATAATCGAAACACATTAGAAAATCGTTATCAATGACTTATATTTATTTATTAATGGATCGAAATTGAATATCCTGTATATCTTACTAAATGGAATTCCCTAGTATTTATTATATTTTTCAAGAAGAAAATTTAAAAATAATCATCAATAAATTATTTTTATTGATTAATATGGAGATAAAAATTCAATTATAAGTGAATATAAACAAATAAATTAGAAAATAACCATCAATCAATTATCCCCTACCACTATTTATATGGTCTCATTTTTTTTTTTTTAAAAAAAATATTGTTTATATTAATTTTATTTAAAAAATTATTAATATTATTATCTTATAAGCTTGGTTATTATTAAGGTTGGAGCGGAATTGATTTTAATGAAACATCAAATAAGATTTGTTTTTTATTCAGAAAATTCCAACCAAGCCCCAATTATCATATTTAATGGCAATAAGGTCTCTTGAAATCATCAAATTGCATTAAAGTTTCAAAGGAGTTGAGTGCTATTAATTCCAAACATAAAAGTATAGTCCCCCCCCCCCAAAAAAATTAACAGCTGTAATACCCGGATAATTATTTATCTTGGATATTATATTTTGATAAATAATACCTATTGGAAATAGATAAATATGTGGTCTCAAATCTTGTGTGGTATTTACCTTATTTTTCTAGGGCAATTTCTCTTGAAATTAGACTGAACAAAGTGCCAAAATCCCTAAATACATTTATGGATCATAAAAATAGCCCAAGATTATTATAATATGTCTTAAGAGGCAATTAAATTTCTATTAAAAATATGAAAGTATGTTGTCTCTAATTTTAGTAATTTATTGGATTATTTTCCTTAGAAACTAAAGAGGCAAAATCCAATATTATTCCTTAGAGCTCTAGGGTTCCTATCCTTAATAGTATTAGTTCTTCTCTTGTGCTTGAATGTGATCCTTCAATATCAACATGGTATCAGAGCTCTAGGGTTCCTATCCATAATAGTATTAGTGCGTCTCTTATGCTTCAATGTGATCCTTCAATATCAACATGGTATCAGAGCTCTAGGGTTCCTATCCTTAATAGTAGAGTAAATACCCTTTTGGGTCCCTAGAAAAACACGCTCTACCCATTTTGGTCCGTGAGTAAAAAAATGTCATTTTCGGTCCTTTTTAGGGACTAAAAATGATTTTTTGGGAATTTGTGAGGGATTAAATGCCCACAAAAAATGACTAAAAGGACTAAAAGAGACATTTTTTTTACTGTTTAAGAACTAAAAATGACATTTTTTTTTACTCAGGGATCAAAATGGGTAGTGTGTGTTATTTCAGGAACCAAAAAGGGTATTTATTCTTAATAGTATTAGTACTTCTCTTGTGCTTGAATGTGATCCTTCAATATCAACATGGTATCAGAGCTCTAGGGTTCCTATCCATAATAGTATTAGTGCGTCTCTTATGTTTCAATGTGATCCTTCAATATCAACATGGTATCAGAGCTCTAGGGTTCCTATCCTTAATAGTATTAGTACTTCTCTTGTGTTTGAATGTGATCCTTCAATATCAACATGGTATCAGAGCTCTAGGGTATCTATCCTTAATAGTATTAGTTATTCTCTTGTGTTTGAATGTGATCCTTCAATATCAACATGGTATCAGAGCTGTAGGGTTCCTATCATTTATAGTATTAGTTCTTCTCTCGTGTTTGAATGTGATCCTTCAATATCAACATGGTATCAGAGCTGTAGGGTTCCTATCCTTAATAGTATTAGTACTTCTCTTGTGCTTGAATGTGATCCTTCAATATCAACATGGTATCAGAGCTCTAGGGTTCCTATCCTTAATAGTATTAGTTCTTCTCTTGTGTTTGAATGTGATCCTTCAATATCAACATGGTATCAGAGCTGTAGGGTTCCTATCATTAATAGTACTAGTTCTTCTCTCGTGTTTAAATGTGATCATTCAATATCAACATGGTATCAGAGCTCTAGGGTTCCGATCCTTAATAGTATTAGTACTTCTCTCGTGCTTGAATGTGATCCTTCAATATCAACATGGTATCAGAGCTCTAGGGTTCCTATCCTTAATAGTATTAGTACTTCTCTCGTGCTTGAATGTGATCCTTCAGTATCAACACCACCGAGAGAGAGAAAGTTAACGAATCCTCACATCCAAATTATGTCGTGGCAATCTTACGTAGATGAGCATTTGATGTACGAAGTCGTCGAAAGCCACACCCTCGCTTCCGCTGCCATTACCGACAACGGTGGCGCAGTTTGGGCTCAGAGCTCTGCTTTCCCTCAGGTCCTACGCTTTTCCCCTTTCTGCAGCATTTCCTTCATTACGTTCTTTTTTTATCTGATCATCCAATCTGCTTTGTGCTTGTGTGGTTTTGGGGCATGCCGCATACTTTGAATTTATCTCATAAATTTTGGAATTTTAATAATATTTTGCTGATATATGTTGTATACACTTAGACTCTGGACCGAAAGAGGTTATAGAGAAAAGCCAAGGGGTAAACTATCGAGCTCGGGTGACTTGAATGTGATCCTTCAATATCAACATGGTATCAGAGCTCTAGGGTTCCTATCCTTAATAGTATTAGTTCTTCTCTCGTGTTTGAATGTGATCCTTCAATATCAACACCACCGAGAGAGAAAGTTAACGAATCGTCACATCCAAATTATGTCGTGACAATCTTACGTAGATGAGCATTTGATGTGCGAAGCCATCGAAGGCCACACCCTCGCTTCCGCTGCCATTACCGGCAACGGTGGCGCAGTTTGGGCTCGAGCTCGCTTTCCCTCAGATTCTACGCTTTTCCCCTTTCTGCAGCATTTCCTTCATTACGTTCTTTTTTATCTGATCATCCAATCTGCTCTGTGCTTGTGTGGTTTTGGGGCATGCCGCATACTTTGAATTTATCTCATAAATTTTGGAATTTTAATAATATTTTGCTGATATATGTTGTATACACTTAGACTGGACCGAAAGAGATTACAGAGAAAAGCCAAGGGGTAAACTATCGAGCTCTGGGTGACTTGAATGTGATCCTTCAATATCAACATGGTATCAGAGCTGTAGGGTTCCTATCATTAATAGTACTAGTTCTTCTCTCGTGTTTGAAGGCCACATCAAAGCTCTAGGATTCCTATCCTTAATAGTATTAGTTCTTCTCTTGTGTTTGAATGTGATCCTTCAATATCAACATGGTATCAGAGCTCTAGGGTTCCTATCCTTAATAGTATTAGTTCTTCTCTTGTGTTTGAATGTGATCCTTCAATATCAACATGGTATCAGAGCTCTAGGGTTCCTATCCATAATAGTATTAGTGCGTCTCTTGTTCTTCAATGTGATCCTTCAATATCATCATGGTATCAGAGATGTAGCGTTCCTATCCTTAATAGTATTTGTACTTCTCTTGTGCTTGAATCTGATCCTTCAATATCAACATGGTATCAGAGCTCTAGGGTTCCTATCCATAATAGTATTAGTGCGTCTCTTATGCTTCAATGTGATCCTTCAATACCAACATGGTATCAGAGCTCTAGGGTTCCTATCATTAATAGTATTAGTACTTCTCTTGTGTTTGAATGTGATCCTTCAATATCATCATGGTATCAGAGCTGTAGCGTTCCTATCCTTAATAGTATTAGTACTTCTCTTGTGCTTGAATGTGATCCTTCAATATCAACATGGTATCAGAGCTCTAGGGTTCCTATCCATAATAGTATTAGTGCGTCTCTTATGCTTCAATGTGATCCTTTAATACCAACATGGTATCAGAGCTCTAGGGTTCCTATCCATAATAGTATTAGTGCGTCTCTTGTTCTTCAATGTGATCCTTCAATATCAACATGGTATCAGACCTCTAGGGTTCCTATCCATAATAGTATTAGTGCGTCTCTTATGCTTCAATGTGATCCTTCAATATCAACATGGTATCAGAGCTCTAGGGTTCCTATCCTTAATAGTATTAGTTCTTCTCTTGTGTTTGAATGTGATCATTCAATATCAACATGGTATCAGAGCTGTTGGGTTCCTATCCTTAATAGTATTAGTGCGTCTCTTGTGTTTGAAGGCCACATCAAAGCTCTAGGGTTCCTATCCTTAATAGTATTAGTTCTTCTCTTGTGTTTGAATGTGATCCTTCAATATCAACATGGTATCAGAGCTCTAGGGTTCCTATCCTTAATAGTATTAGTACTTCTCTTGTGCTTGAATGTGATCCTTCAATATCAACATGGTATCAGAGCTCTAGGGTTCCTATCCATAATAGTATTAGTGCGTCTCTTGTTCTACAATGTGATCCTTCAATATCATCATGGTATCAGAGCTGTAGCGTTCCTATCCTTAATAGTATTTGTACTTCTCTTGTGCTTGAATCTGATCCTTCAATATCAACATGGTATCAGAGCTCTAGGGTTCCTATCCATAATAGTATTAGTGCGTCTCTTATGTTTCAATGTGATCCTTCAATATCAACATGGTATCAGAGCTCTAGGGTTCCTATCCTTAATAGTATTAGTACTTCTCTTGTGTTTGAATGTGATCCTTCAATATCAACATGGTATCAGAGCTCTAGGGTATCTATCCTTAATAGTATTAGTTATTCTCTTGTGTTTGAATGTGATCCTTCAATATCAACATGGTATCAGAGCTGTAGGGTTCCTATCATTTATAGTATTAGTTCTTCTCTCGTGTTTCAATGTGATCATTCAATATCAACATGGTATCAAAGCTGTAGGGTTCATATCCTTAATAGTATTAGTACTTCTCTTGTGCTTGAATGTGATCCTTCAATATCAACATGGTATCAGAGCTCTAGGGTTCCTATCCTTAATAGTATTAGTACTTCTCTCGTGCTTGAATGTGATCCTTCAATATCAACACCACCGAGAGAGAGAAAGTTAACGAATCCTCACATCCAAATTATGTCGTGGCAATCTTACGTAGATGAGCATTTGATGTGCGAAGCCGTCGAAGGCCACACCCTCTCTCACGCCATTACCGACAACGGTGGCGCAGCTTTGGGCTCGAGCTCTCCTTTCCCTCGTGTCCTACGCTTTTCCCTTTCGCAGCATTTCCTTCATTACGTTCTTTTTTTATCTGATCATCCAATCTGCTTTGTGCTTGTGTGGTTTTGGGGCATGCCGCATACTTTGAATTTATCTCATAAATTTTGGAATTTTAATAATATTTTGCTGATATATGTTGTATACACTTAGACTGGACCGAAAGAGATTACAGAGAAAAGCCAAGGGGTAAACTATCGAGCTCTGGGTGACTTGAATGTGATCCTTCAATATCAACATGGTATCAGAGCTCTAGGGTTCCTATCCTTAATAGTATTAGTACTTCTCTTGTGCTTGAATGTGATCCTTCAATATCAACATGGTATCAGAGCTCTACATTACCATTATTGTGGATGAAGGATTTACATCCAAAGATGTGTAAGTGAGCTAAGTTGGGTGGTCTTCCTTTGTAGAGCTCATAGGGAGTTTTGTTCAATTTCTTCCGGAGATATGCCCTGTTTGATATGTAACAAGCAGTGAGAAGTTATGATTGATTCCCATATTATCACAGAATTCTCCAAAGGCATGATTCTCAAATTCTCCACCATGATCTGTACGAATACCTGCAATAGAGAATCCTTTCTCGTTTTGGACCTTCTTGGCAAACACAATAAATTGATCAAATGTTTTGTCTTTTGATGATAAAAGAATGACCCATGTAAACCTTGAGAAATCATCTACTATAACCAATGTATAAAGATTGCCACCAAGGCTTTTTACCCTAGTGGTCCAACTAAATCCATATGGAGTAATTGAAGAGGTCTATTAGTTGATATTTCGGTTTTGATTTGAAAGAAGATTTGGTTTGTTTACCTTTTGGCATGCATCACGATCATATCATTCTTAAAAGAAAGTTTTGGTAAACCAATAACCAATTCCTTTTTCTGTAGTTTATCAAGTTGAATCATATTAACATGTCCTAAACGTTTATGCCATAACCAACCTTAATCTAAGAGAATCATACGTTGAACCTGTTCTTCTAGTAGTTTGATTTTTCTTTTTGAAAATAAGAGCTCTTTTGCAGTTTTCTTAAATTCAGTATAAAGAGAATCATACGTTGAAGATAATTCATCATAAGGTAAATCAGAATTACTTACCTCTTCGTTGTCTGATTCCTCTTGAGCCACAAGACATAGATTGGCACTTTGTTCCTCTTCTGCCTCATCTTCATCAGATGAGTTGTTGCCCCATATAGCTGACACATAAGCTCTTTTCTTGAACTTATTGAATTTATTTTCTTTGTTTTTCAGCTGAGGACATTCTGATTTGATGTGGCCTGGTTTCTCACACTCATAGCATATAATTGGTTTCTTAGTTTCAGTGCTAGAATTTCCTTTGTGAAACTTTCTGTGAGATTGGTCCTTTTTGTAGAATTTCTTGAATCTTCGGACCATCATTCCTAGTTCACCATCTTCATCTTCATCTTTTGCATCGTCATCTAACTTTACCTCTTTGATGGTTTTAAGAGCTATTCCCTTGTTTTTGACATTGATGTCATTTAGCTCTTTCTTGAATTTGATCTTCCCCTCATACTCAGAGAGGCTGCCAAATAATGCTGCTACGGAGGCCATTGATTCACCTCGAGATTCTTCAATTGCAGTGACCTTGGCTTCCCATTCCTTGGTGAGAATATTTAGTATTTTCCTCACTTGGGCAAGGTTGTTCATATTCTTTTCCCAAGGCAATGAGTTGATTGATTAGATGAGTGAACCTGAGTTGAAATTCGCCAATAGACTCTCCGGGCTTCATCTGTAATAAATCATATTCAGTCATGAGAGTATTGATACGATTTTCTTTTATTGCAGCCGTTCCTTCATGGGTTATCTCAAGAGCATCCCACACCGCTAGCGAGATGGCAAAGTGCAAATTACGAAATACTCCTTTTGCCCAAGAGCACTTTGCAGCATGTGGATTGCCTTCATGTTGAGAGTAACTAGCTTTTTATCATTGTCATCGTACTCTTCTTCTTTCTTGGGAGTTCTGACATCAGCTACAACTGAGGAAGGAACATAGTTTCCTTTCTCAAAGACCCTCCATAAACCAAACTCAGAGGCCATTACATAGACCCTGAACTTAGCCTTCCAGAATGAGTAGTGTTCTCCATTGAAACCTGGGGGTCTGTTGATTGAGGATCCATCGGGTAGAATTCCTTCCATTGGATCTTTTTGTCTAGGATGTTAATCCTTCAAATAGACAACTAGGCTCTGATACCAAAAGAAAACAAAAGGAAATCACCAAGAGGGGGGTGAATTGGGGATTTTAAAAACTTTTAAAATAACTTTGCACCTAAGCTGAAGCTGAACGTAAAGAGATAGGGAAGAAGAGCTTGACACAGAAAGTTTATCCTGGTTCGGTCCAAACTCTTGACCTACGTCCAGTCCCCGACTCTCGGGTTTTTCTACTATCACTCAAATCGATACACACTCTGTACTCAAGGATTATCCTCTCTAGGATACACTCCCCCTTACAAGTTGTAATCTGAAATCCCAATCTCCAAGTCCCCTTGACTTGAGATTATTACAATGGATGAATAGTTTGTATAACAGCTCTCTCACAGAGAAGATATTGATAAACACTGAGAGGAGCAAACTTTGGAGTTTTGATGTAAACTCTGGAGTTTGTAAATTGTCTCAACATGTAAACTCGAGTTCACAAAGGTAGGCTCGAGTTCGAATCATCACTGAGCTTTTTATCGTGCGAGCACCTGAGATAATATTTCACAAACCAAGCGTGCTCGAGTCCATTAGTGATTAGGCTCGAGTTTAACACTATTCATGCCTAAGAGATTTGGTCATTCGAAAGTGTGAACTGGAGCATGAATACAAACTCTGGAGTTTGTACACTTGCTTTACTCTCTTTCAATGAAGGGCTCGAGTTCATAATCTCAGGCTCGAGTTCGATTTCATTTATTCCATGGCTTATTGGAGTGAACTCGGAGGTTTGAACATATCCTCTGGAGTTTTTAAATGAGGAGAACTTGGGAGCTCGCAAGGAAAACTCGAGCTTGCAATAATGTGCTCGAGTTTACCGTTTGTAAACTCTTCTTCGTTTGTCAAACCATAGAGTAAACTCTATAAAAAAGTGTTAGGCTCGAGTCCATATACTTAGGCTCGAGTGTTCATCAATTCATGTACCATAGGAATAAGCAAACTCTACACAAAAATATAAACTCGAAGTTTAAAGAGATGGTTTTCAATTGGAAAATGTTCCCTTGAGAGGCAAACTCGAGCTTGTCTATACAGCTCGAGTTTACTTATTTGTAAACTTTTTATTACTATACCATGGAGTTTAGGCTCAAGTTTATTTATTCAGACTCGAGTTTGTCATGCTGAAATAGCCTGGTGTGCTCTCTGTTGCAGCAAACTCGAGCTTGCCTAGTTAGGCTCGAGTTTTGCGATGACAGAATGTTTTTGACTCTTTTGTCTTATTAAAACATTCATACTTGTTTACAATTGTTATTAATCATCAGAACACATAGAGAACTAACAATTGTAAGTTGTCCAAACCGATCATATGCTCTGCCGCACATGCTCTGATGTAAGTTTAAAAGAGACTAATTACCGAAGAAAAGGTAACAAGTAAAAGCGATCCCTCTAACCCGCCACCCGAAAGGGCGAGGCCGGTAGGGGTGTAACAGTAAATGCAAGCCCAGTCACTGTAGCAAGAGCCCACCCCGAAAGCACAACAAACAGGAAGAAAAACGCAGAAAACCGGGAAAGGAGGATAATGAATTTCAGGAAACCTCGTTTGACTGCAACATGATAAGCGGAGCAATGGGTGGAGGCGGAGATACTATGAGCCAGCGAATGAAATATTTGTGAGAGGTCCTCTCCGTAAGAGACCGTCTGAAGTTCAAAGAGAGCTTTGATGGACCGTCTTGATCGCCTTTGTATTTCATGAACGAAGATCTGAAGGATGTTGTCCTCGGGCATCAGGATGGCCTGGTTGTCACCGAAATCTTAGTCCATTGCCGAGTCAAACGCATATTCCTGGACGCCGGAAGCTCGGCTGACATCCTCAGTTGGGATGCATTCAAGAGAATGAGCCTGGACCAGGAGGATTTGAAGCCATGCAAGACGACCCTTATCGGGTTTAACGGAGAACATTCACGCCCTAAGGGGTTTATCGACCTCAGGTTCACCCTGGGTACTAGGGATGCTTTCAAGTCAGAGCGAGTTCGTTTTATAGTGGCAAAGTTCCTTTCACCATACAATATAATACGGGGCAGGCCAACTATCCACAAATGGGACATGCATCAAAAGTTGAAGATGGTGAATTCTCAGGGAACCGTGGTCACGGTTAAGGGAGACCAGAGAGAATCTCGACAGTGTTATTTTGAAACTGTCAGAGTGGGCGAGGGCGGACCTTCAACACAGCCACAAGTCCGATATGGAGATAGGTATCCGGATCACATGGATCTGAATTCTTTTGATCGAGATGTCAATACGGTCGAATTAGACCTCCGAGACGAAGAGCTGCGCCCAGAGCCGGCTAGAGACTTGGAGGATCTAGTGTTGGGAGACCCTCTCCAGACCACAAAAATCGGAAAACACTTATCCCCAGAGCTTAAAGCCAACTTGGTTGATTTTCTGAGGAAGAATTAGGATGTCTTCGCCTGGAATTCATCTCAAGTACCTGGAATAGACCCAAAGTTCTCTTGTCACAAACTAGGAGTCTACCCGGGTTCTACTCCTATATCCCAAAGAAAGAGGAACCTCGGGCCGGAAAAAAGGAAAGCATTAGACACGCATGTTCAGGAGCTTTTGGAAGCCGGATTCATCCGGGAAATGCAATACACCACCTGGTTATCCAATGTCGTAATGGTTAAGAAGCCAAATGGAAAATGGAGGGTTTGTACAGATTACACAAACCTAAATAAGGTATGCCCCAAAGACTCATACCCAATGCCGAACATTGACTTGGTAGACAACTCGTCGGGTTTCCAGCTCCTCTCCTTCATGGACGCATATTCTGGATACAATGAGATAGAAATGCATCCGGAGGACCAAGAGAAGACGACCTTTATTACAGAAAGGGCCAATTACTGCTACAACGTCATGCCTTTCGGATTGAAGAACGCCGGAGCTACATATCAAAGGATGATGAAAATGGTCTTCACGGACCAACTCGGTCATAATGTGAAGGTTTATATCGACGACATGATCGTTAAGACCTTAGATCAGCAGCGTCATATACATGATTTGGAGCATACATTTGCAAAGCTCAGAACCAACAGAATCCGCCTGAACCCGGCCAAATGCGCTTTCGATGTTCTGGTTGGAAAATTCTTGGGCTTCATGCTGACTAACCGAGACATCAAGGCCAACCCAGATAAATGCAAGGCAGTGCTCGAGATGAAGGCTCCGAAAAATAAAAAGAGGTTCAACAACTGACAGGAAGGTTGGCCGCTCTTACCAGATTTCTACCAAAATCAGCCGAGAAGGCCTTACCCTTGTTCAAGCTTTTGAAGAAGGAAGCGTCGGTGGAATGGAATTCAAAGTGCGACACCGCATTCGAGGAGATAAACAGTGCTTGGCCAATCCTCCAATCCTATCCAAACCCCAACCCGGCGAGAACCTCTACCTTTACCTGTCTATTGGCGAGGAAGCCGTCAGCGCGGCTCTGGTAAGGGAGATGGACCACGGTCAAATACCAGTTTATTTTGTTAGCAGAACCCTGCAGAGCGCCGAGATCCGGTATCAGAAGTTGGAGAAAGTGGCATTCGCCTTGCTCATCTCAGCTCGTCGGTTACGACCTTACTTTCAAGGCCATCACATCATTGTTAGAACCATTCAGCCAATACAGCAAGTTCTACACAAACCTGATCTAGCGGGGAGGATGACAAACTGGGTAATAGAACTCTCTGAGTTCGACATCACTTATGAAGCTCGCCATGCAATCAAGTCATAGGCGTTAGCCGGCTTCGTCAGAGAGCTCACCCCGGCTAATAAAACGGGTGATGAGCCGGCTAGTGAATGGAAAGTATATGTCGACGGATCGTCGAATATCAAAGGAAGTGGAGCCGGGGTCATCATAGAGAATCCAGAAGGGGTTACGATTGAACAATCACTCCAATTGAACTTCCCAACCTCAAATAATCAAGCAGAATACGAGGCCTTAATCGCCGGACTTCTTCAGGCAAAGGAAAATGGGGCCACAAGAGTTAAGGTTTTCACCAACTCTCAGCTTGTGGCAGCTCAGATCGAAGGAACATATCAACCAAAAGGCCCGTTAATGGCAAAATATCTCTTAAAGCTAAGGAGATAATGTCTGATTTTGATGAGGCAACCGTTACCCACATCCCTAGGGGAGAAAATGCGAGGGCCGACATCCTGTCAAAGTTGGCAAGCACTAAAAGTGCGGGCTGTCATCGCACGGTTGTCCAGCAAAATCTCGAAGATCCGATTTGTACCATGGCTATCCCGGTTGAAGCGAACTGAAAAAAGCCAATCGAGGATTACTTGGAGCGAGGAATCCTTCCAGATGATGCAGTGGAAGCCAAAAAGTTGGTTCGGGACGCAGCAAAGTATACGATGGTGGAAGATCAGCTCTACCGGAAGGGCTTACATTCCCCAATGCTGAGGTGCCTGAACCCGAACGAAGCGGGATACGCTCTAGCCGAGACACATGGGGGGATCAACGGCCAGCATATGGGCGCTAAGTCGCTCGCCAGAAAAACTCTGCGAGCAGGGTATTACAAGCCGACTTTGGAGGCCGACTCGAAGATCCTCGTTAAATAGTGCGATAGTTGCCAGAAACACTCTAGGGTTATTTGGTTGCCCCCGGCCGAACTTAATTTCATCTCGGCCCCTTGGCCTTTCTATAAATGGGGCATGGATATCATGGGCCCGTCCAAACAGCGCCCGGGCAACTACGATGGCTAATCATCGCTGTGGACTACTTCCCCAAATGGATCGAGGTCGAACCCCTCACTACAATTTCGTCGGCCCGCGTACAACGATTCTTTGAAGTCATATTCATCACGCGATTCGGAGCATCAACCAAGGTAGTCACAGACAACGAAACTCAATTCACCGGTGCCGGATTCTACGATTTGATGTTCGAGTTCAGCATACAACACCATTTCGCTTCCGTCGAGCACCCGCAATCCAATGGGCAAGCTGAAGCTGCGAATGAGGTCATTCTCGACGGACTGAAGAAGCGCATTCTGGAAGCTGAAACCTCCTTGGTGGATCAATTACCCTATGTTCTTTGGGGTAACCGAACAACAACTCAAACATCCACTCAAGAAACTCCCTATAGGCTGGCCTACGGTTGTAAATCCATGATTCCCGTCGAAATAGGTCAGCCTTCGTGGCGTAGGAGAAGCATTCTATCGCAAGGAGAATCGGCCAATAGTGAGGCATTGGCAGTCGAGTTAGACCTGGCCGATGAAGTCCGAGTTATAGCTCACTGCCGGGACATCGCTATGAAGCAGCTGATCGCAGCCCGCTATAATAAGAAGGTTAGACCTCGGACATTTCAGCCAGGTAACCTGGTTCTCAGAAGAGCGGACATCAGAAACAAAAATGCCAAAGACGGCAAGGTCGCTCCTAACTGGGACGGGCCCTACCGCGTTCGGGAAACTTTTGAAAAAGGAGCATATGTTCTGGAAACCTTGGACGGGAACCCAATCAAGTGAACATGGAATGCGCACAAGCTAAGAGCTTATTACAGTTAGACTCACCTCTTTTCTGTCAAGAATCACCTCTTTTCGGTTTTATTTATTTCAATTAGTTCTTGAATTCGAATGTTGGCCTTATGGCTCTTCTCCTGTTAGCAATTTGTTTGTCGAATAAAAATGAAACTCTCATTCGAGAATGTTTGTTGATTTCCAATCTTTTTCATTAAAGATTCTTCTACAACCCGGCTTTTCAATCGGGGAAAGTTGTATCTGGAGAGCTATCGCAGCCCGAACACTTCTTAAATTACTCCGGGGTATCAACTGGAAATGTCATGTCAACCCTGATCAGGTCAAAATGCTCAGACGTTTTCGGGGCAAAACCGAGCCCGGGCAGGTGACAATTTCCATTAACCTTAGGATGACTCGGGTCAGTCACCCGGATTTCTATGAGGCAGTTTCAACACTAAGCCCTCAATACTACATCGTATTGAATACCTGATGCGCGTTCGTAGACTCTGCATACTTCTTCACGACCTTGGCCCGGTCGCTCGCAATGACATGCAAATTTAAGTTATTGCATGCTACATTATAATAACAAGGTTAGGAAAAACCACTGATTGGATTGCATTTAAAACGGTCGGATTGGCCAATCTGTCCACAAAAGTAACACCGGTAACACACCCGGTCAAAACAAAAAAAATATACAAAAAGGAAATCAGCTCGCAAGCTGCGGGACAGTTGAGACTTCCTCTCCCCCCTCAGTCTCCACTTCGGCAGCATCGCCATCTAGACGGTTCTCAGAAGAAGTGGGGGGCTCCACAAAGGCGACAAGCTGACCGCCCTCAATAAAGGACCGAAAGTGGTGGCCTGCGGTGTTGAGCTTAACCCCGGGGTTAAGGAGCTGGATTTGGGCCAACGAGTTCTTAAAGGCCTCCTCCACGGATTCTTTCAGCAATGCCTGAAACCGGGCTATCTCGGACGAGGACGCCTCTCCCTCAATCTTAAGCTTGTCCCTCTCGGACGTCATGGCATTCAACTCTATTTCATCGTCGGCCCGAGCCGCCTTTAAGGTCGGCACCATCACGTTTGCATGAGCTAATATACCCTGGGTCCGCTGCAGCTCAAACTCCACCTTCTCTAGCTTGACTTGATTGGCCTGGAACTCGTTAGAAGCAGTTTGCCACTGCTTCAACGTTTCCTCCCGTTCCGTCCGGGCACGCTTCAAGTCAGCGAAAGGCTGCACATAGCTATGATGGAGGGTAATGAATGCTTGGGACAATCCGGCTCCTCTCAGATGAGCATTGCCGACGGCTTGGATATCCCGCAGGTCCGCGTCCAGCAGTGGCACTGGCTCGTTGTAACGACCGGGGGGCAGGAGAGAAATACTGAGTTCTTCAGTGATCCCCCTACTCCACGAGTGGGAGCGCGGAATCACAAGAGATGGAGGCGAAAGGACCTGAGCGGTTCGCTCAGATGAAGGTCCAGCAACAGCCGAGACGGGAGGCTGCGTCATTGCAGGGGGAGATGGTTGGCTAACTGAGACCAGAGGAACTCAAGGAAATGCAGACACAACCCAGAAAATTTGCAACGCACAGGCTAATTGGGGTAGGAAGTATAACCAGAAACAGAGCGACAAAACTACAAAATCATAGCAGAATCAAAGAAATAGATGGGAAAGCAATAATACCTGTCTAAGAGTTGGGAGATCACTCAAGAAATTGCGAAAAGGGGACACAAGAGAGTAAACTTTCTCAGAGAGCAATTACACACAATCGTGTTGGAGAGAAAATTCTTCAAAGCACAATGATTGAAATGAGAAAATTGAAGGCCAGGCGGGTAATAGCTTTCAAAAAACTCAACCGTCAAGGGCAAAAACGCGAATCCGCCCATAAAGAGATGACGTGACACGTGCATTTAATGCGCACTCAGCAGTCATTTATTGCGCCTAAGGACCGTAGCGGCTAGCACGCCTCCGTTCCGGCTTCACGACAGTCGAGGGGTGCCAGCTGTCAAATAATCGCAATAGCCGAAGAAGGGGAAGTGACGCGAAGTAGAGAGCACTCGGATTAAAGAATAGCTGACGTCGTACAGCCAGGACTTTGGCTCTTCTAACCCGGCTATTTGAAATCCCGATATCTCCAACTCGCCGACACTTAGATATTTTCGGGCCGTGCAGAGACGTACCCCAGATCTATCAACCCGGTCTCCTTTCAAGAGTAACACTCCGACCAAGCAACATTGACCCCGGGTATCCAGGGCATGGGCACCCAAACTGTGAGCAGCAACAGCCCGGACCGTAACGGATACCAAATAGTGGTCACGCTTAGGACAAGCTGAGACAACCTGGCATTCGTTAAAACCGGGTTTGCGCAGCCTTCGAAGCTCGGTAATAGCCGGGGGAGATTAACGCGAGTGGTTCGTATCCCTTGATAAGATAAGCTAAACGTACGCGGGTAAAGCCGGATTAAGTCGCGAACCCGGATGTAGTATTTAGCCAACCTCGGCTACGGAAGGAAACCTCAATATTGGCGTTTGCGCACATTCAATCTATATCAAGACATGAGTAAGAAGCGGAAACAAGCGTTATATTGATGATTGATCGGGTTACACAGTTTTCTTACAAGAAAATAAACTGCCCTACTCTTGTACAAAGACGATTACAAAGGTCAAAGTGCAGAAAATTAGGTTACATTCGTAAAGAACATTTATGAATCCTCTAATTACAACAGGAGATGAACAACCAGATCCTTCCTATGACGGTTGGATAGTTGAAGCTGGAGATTGAACACCTATCCAACAAAGATATCATACTGATGAAGATCTTTGTTGGATATGCTGGAGTCCTTAGAGAAGTTTAGACAAGTCCAGGAAGACTGGTCTAACACATCCAAGGCCTCCCGTCGTTGGCACAGATGTTTGGATGCAAACTTGGTCCCCCCAGGATCCCATACGAAGTCGAGCCAGATAGGTGAAGACGGGAAAATACCTCTGGGATCCCAAGCATCGACCAAGCGACGCTGATGAAGACTGGAAAATACATCCGAAGGGGTAACCACACTGAGGCACCCGAGAAAGCCATTTCTGAATTCCGAAGACGCACCTTTCTTCCCCACATGGCTGGAAAAACGGAAGATAGGCAACACATAATGTAGTCTGGAGCTCTCACCAAAAAGCTCATCGCTATCATGGGTGAATTCACCCAAGAAAAAATGAGAATACAGACCAAACATAAGGAAGAATGCGAGGCGATGCCACGATTTATAGGCCAGGCGAACTGCAAGGGCCACGCGGCAATAACTGACTTCATTAAAAGCGGTGTTTTCCTTTTCGAGGAAGGAATAATGACTGTCGAAAATGGTGAGCATTAATTGTGTGCGAAGACTAAGGGCGGCCGCAGGTGCCCAATAAATGTAAAGATACGACCGTACGACATCAGATAAGTAAGTCAAACGATCATCAAATTGCAGAATGGCGCATGTCCCCACCTCATCAAAGATTGGGGGCAACACGCATAGGTAAGGAAGGCGGGCCCTGGATACACTTAATACGGTTATAATCTCGGCTCCGTGTAAGGGACATCAAGCCCGGCTTTTCAGTCGAGGGAAGTTGTCTCCGTAAGGTTTGTCAACACGGTCGCTTCCAAAACTTAATCCGGCTCTTCAGTCAAGCGAAGCCTTCACCGTAAGCTTTCGCAACTCGGTCTCTTCCAAGACTTAGCCCGGTTTCTAAGGTTACGCGAGGCCTCTATTATCAGCCCTTGCAAATATTTTTGATATTTAACGACCTACCAAGCAACGAGCTTCGGTGTTGCAACAAACAAACCCGGAGACTCGGATGATTGAAGAAGAATAGATCTTGACGGTCATGAAATGAAACAGATGAAGTTTCAAAGCAAAATTAACCCGGACTACATGTCTGGGGGCAATTCAATCAGGATACAAGTAACTCCAGAGTTCTTTGAAACTCGGATATGATATTCAACAATAGATCTACCCTGACAGCCCAGAGACCTGGACTATTAGGCTGAGGGGTAATTACTATATAGTTGTCAACAACCGGGATTAATGCAAACTCGAGCAAGGGATTTTATTCTTCAGACAACCCGGATGTGCTGAGTATATCTCGGCCAAATTTGAACTTCACAGTCAATCAAACCATCTCGACAACTCAGAGACCTGAACTACTGAGCTGGGGGGCAACTGTTATGGACCTAGTCAAGGCCCATTAGCCAACCGGCTAGCACAGATAGCAATCCGCGCGAGGATCGCAGCACTATAACCGAATGACCTAGTCAGCAGGGCGGTTCCCTTGATCCTCGGGCACACCTGACGTGGGAGCCGGAGATCTAACCAACAAGGTACATGTTAGTATTGATTAGTTTTGATGATGTCTTATATAGATGTCATTCTTAATAGCAAAAAGGTTGCATACTACATTTATCTTTTATTTTGACTAATTATTATATTTAATGTAGATGCAAAGTTTTATGATGGAGAATATTGATTGAAGAAAGAAGTTCTTGCTCAATATAATGAGAATATTATAATATCAAGGAAGCAAGAAGTTATCAAATGATTTTGGGCGATAATCTAGAAGAAGAGAAGAAATTGAAGAAGGAAGAACTTGCAATGCAATGGAATATCTTTACTCAAGTTCTTATATTGATGCTAGAAGTCTCCAAGATCATATGGGAATTGGAACGGATCAATTCAGAGTTAAAACCAGCAAAAATCAGTTCCAAGATGAGCAAACTCGAGCCTATCATTAGCAAACTCGAGCATGTAATGTCCTCAGCAACTCGCGCCCGGACAAGCCAAACTCGAGCTTAGAACTCAAACCTTAGGTTTGGAACTCCAAACTCGAGCCCATCATTAGCAAACTCGAGCCTGTAGTGTCTTCAGCATTTCGGTGTCTCTGGACAAGGCAAACTCGAGCCTATTAGTTGGCAAACTCGAGCTTACAGCGGTGTTCAACATTTCAGCTACTCTGTTCCACGTTTCACTCGGGCGACGTCTGGTCATTCGATGATATCTCCTAAAATACAGATCGGATTGAAGTGAAACCAGTGGCATATGAAACTAGACTCCCAATGCGTCATTTTGATATATAATTGAAGCCAAACGGAGTCAAGATGAAGGAGCTATGAATTTATAAAGTTGACAGTGATATTCACGTCACACAAATGACCAACCTTCAATGTTTTGAGTGTATCTCACAAACGGAGAATCCAATTGAGCTGAAATCGGTGGCATTGGAAAGTAGACTCAAAGGGCTTTCCATCGATAGGTTAAACAACTAAAACGGAGTTCAGACCAGGGAGATATGGCCCCCGAAAGTAGACAGTCTGTTCTGGGTATTGCAATTTGCTAAAGAGAAGCAAACTCGAGCCTATTAGTTGGCAAGCTCGAGTTCGCGGGTTACAGAGAGCTATCAGGTCACGAAAATCATCCAAACTCGAGCCTATAAGTTACAAACTCGAGCCTAGACAAGACAGAGAGCAAAATATGATTTTGAAGAGACCCAAACTCGAGCCTATAAGTATGGACTCGAGCTTGGATCTTACAAACTCTAGAGTTTGTCTCTAAACCTCCGGTTTGCACCTGAACCAGACATTCAAAGCTTTGCAAACTCGAGCCTACTTATGTAAACTCGAGTTCACGCTCCCGCATCGAAAAACACCATTCCGAAAGTCTTATTTCTCATCCAGATGATTACCCAATAACTTATACTTCTTCTTAACATTATTTATATCATTTATGTATAAGTTTCAGTGATTAAAATGAAGGATTAGAAGCAAATCTCAAAGTGACAGATTTGTGAAGAACCTTGCGTCGAATTTCAGAAATGGGAAAGAACACGGATAACTTGCGAAATGAAGTTGAATACTCAATTGTAATGCTTCTCCAAAGGATTAAATCATTCAGATGATGAAATACTCCAACGGACATAAGCCAAACAGATTCAACATTCGAATTTAATGTTCATGACAGGTCACTATTCTAATATTCATTCAAAAACGAAGCAAAATGGGCAACTTGCTGGAAAGGTGGATAATCATCTTCAAACGGACGTAAAGCACCCGAATATCGGGGATCAATTCTTGAAGAATCAACATTCAAATATTTAAGTCGAATTGTTCCTATAACTAGAATTTCAAATGGAGTCAAATCGAATGGATATGCAACGGTCATAATCTTCAATCGAGCAATCATCGATATTCAAGAAACATTATGACCCAACGGCTATATTCCTCATCCATGACCACAACAGCTAGAAATTCAAATGGAGACAATTCGAATTGAGAAGCAACATCATATGAAGATTTGCCGCTATATATAGAGCTGCATACAAACCTTCAAAGATACAACAACAAGCGAGAGAAACAAGCCTACCTCTTCAACATGCTATTACTCTGATCTGCTTATCATTTACTCTCTGCTTTTCAATGTCTATATATCATAGAGAGTGAAATGTTTTGTATTGTACTTCAGTGTTTATCCATACACTTCTGAGAGAGAAGAATCATTGTAAACATCCTATCATTATATTTGTGAGTTACTCAAGATTGGGTGATCTTGAGTGGGAAACACATTGTGTTGATTACAGCTTGTAAGGGGAGTGAGTCCTAGGGAAAGGATCATCTTCGAGTACAGAGTGTGTAATCAAACAGGTGTATTGATTACAGTTTGTAAGGGGGAGTAAGTCCTAGTGAGAGGATTACTTCGAGTACAGAACGTGTAATCAAGTTGAAAGAAGATAGTGGATTGAAATTCTCAAGTGGAGCTTGGGGACTGGACGTAGGTCAAGGATTGGGCCGAACCAGTATAAATCACAGTTTGCATATTCTCTTCCCTTATCTCTTACATTCCAGCATATATGTTTGAATGATTGCTTATCACTTTATAAATTATTATTGTCATTCAAACTACTTTCAATATGTTGCAGAAAGTTTTTTAAAGTTCTAAGTTTTTAATCAAACACCCAATTCACCCCCCCTCTTGGGTGATAGCCAAGTCTTTCATTTGGTATCAGAGCTAGGCTCTTGTTTAAAGGACTTAACAGTCTCAAGAGTTATCAAATGGCTAATTTTGGGTGCTGCTCGTTTTTGAAAGGTTTTGACTTTACCATTCCACCACTTTTCAAAGATATTGATTTTTGGTTTTGGAAAGCTAGAATGACTAGTTTTATAAAAGCAACTGATTTTGATATGTGGAAAGTCTTTACAAACGTTTTTGACTTTACTCCAAGAAAGGATTGGACAAAACAGATATGAAAATGTTTTCATTAAACATTAGAGCAATGAACATATTATACAAGTCTTTAACCGAAAAGATTTTGAGAAAATCAAATGTTGCTCTAGTGCTAAAGATATTTGGGATACTCTTGATTCTATTTATGCTTCTAACAATTGTGTTGAAGTTGAAAGTGTTGACAGCTCATCTGAAAGTATAAGCTGCATATCTACATTTGATGAACAACTGGAAGTGGAGAATAAAGAAGGAGAAATATTAGAACACTTCCATGATCTAGTCAATACGTAAGAACAAGAGAGTGAGGATTCCCAAGAAGAGCTCATTGTTCACGACAGTGATCAACAATTACTTGGAGCTCGAGATGCATATATGGTAAACCATTCCAATTCTTCTTGTGTAGTTAAAAATGTTTATGAACATTTGCATAAAACTGTTTCGCAACCATTTACTAATTCTATGTTGAAAAATGAACATGTTTTCGAA
Organism: Acacia pycnantha; assembly: GCA_025563575.1. Lineage (NCBI taxonomy): Eukaryota > Viridiplantae > Streptophyta > Magnoliopsida > Fabales > Fabaceae > Acacia > Acacia pycnantha. The sequence goes on from JAMWYP010000205.1 coordinate 104,249, forward strand.
AATCATGCTGGAAAAACATGTGGGAATAAAGAATATACAAATATGGGTCATTTGACATTGCATCCGCTTGATCAATACAATTCTTGCAAAACTGAACATAATATGCATCATTCTATTATTTGCAATTATTGTGGAAATTCTGGACATATCTCTCATACATGCTATATTAGGAGAAATTCTAATATGAGAAATAAATTAGTTTGGGTTCCTAAAGGACAAGTAAGGTCCACTACTAATACTCAAGGACCCAAGTATAAATGGGTACCAAAACATCCATCTAGTGCTTTATGTGTGCAGAATGATTTGAAAATCAATGGACATAAGGGTATAGAAAAGATGAACAAGAAGCCAAGAGGTTCTCATGCACCAATGAAGAAGATCATATCATCAAGCAAGAGAAACCTCAGGGGCATCCATTGCTAGAACTACAAGGTCTAAACATCAAAGGAAGCAATGGATACAAGTAAGAAGAGTATCATCCACCTCAAGAACAAACTACCATAGAGTATCATTCAACTATCTTGAGGAGAACAAGAAGAGGAGAACCTCTCAAGCATCAAATAGAAGACTCTTGAAGTCTACATTTTCGAGAGTGCCTTGCCCACACCCATAAGAAAATATATGAAGAACCAATGGGTAAGCAAAGGCAATACTCCAAGTACCTAAGGTAAAGGTATACAATGGTAAAACCTCATTTTCTATCATTTGAAATATTCATTGAGGTTTTGTATTCTGTAACCTTAGGAATGAACATTGCAAACTATCTTTCAAATTGGGCTTTAACATCCTGATTTATTCTTCAAAGGGATTGCAATGTTAATAACTTAATTCGTATGCATACATGATGATTTGAAAATAAAGTATCTCTTTTATGCATAAAGTCATGATTAATTCATTGTGCTCATCTATGCTGAATTGATTATATTCATAAGAGCATGTGAATTTTTGGTCTCTACAAGCTAACAAAGATTGGATCCAAGGAAGGTTGGATACCAAGAAAGAAAAGGATTTATACAGCTTTTTAGGATCAAGGAAAGCTTCTCAAAGATGCAACATAGAGAAATGATCCAAGTCTTGAGAAAGCTAAACAACCTATGCCGGATGTTGATGGTGAACATTGGAAAAGGAGTTATCTACATCAACCCATCTCAACCAAGCAAGCTTCTATGAAGATAAAAGGAATTACGGTGATATCTAATCCTTGCCTCTTACAATGATTATATGAAATTCATTTTTGATTTGCTTTTGGTTAAAAGGATTTGAAACTTAATCAATTTCAATCAGCAATCTTTCTGTCAAAACCAAACTTTAGTTTAGAAATGCAAATTCTGTTTTAATCCTTCAAAAAATGAGTTTTAAGAGTTTACAAATGTGTAAACTCGAGCCTGCAGATGCAAGCTCGAGTTTGCCTCTGGCGGGAAGTTTCCCAATTAAAAACCATTTGTTTAAACTCCAGAGTTTTGTGTAGAGTTTTGCCCTTGGCAGAGAGCTTCCAAGTTTTTATATTTTCGCAAACTCTAGAGTTTATATTCAAACCTCCGGTTTTCTCGGGAATAATTAATTTGGTTTGACATGAATAGTGTCAAACTCGAGCCTATTTTTATGAACTCGAGCCCAGTACTTTAAAATGAGTAAAGTTGAATTTCTAACTCCAGAGTTTATATCTAAGCTCCAGTTCACGTTTTGAAGAACTAATTTATTTTGGCATGAACAGTGTCAAACTCGAGCCCGCTCACTAATGGACTCGAGTTTGCCCATTTTACAAAATGTGATTTCAGTTGGCTTTCGCGATAAATGCTTTACAATGAAATGAACTCGAGCCTACTTTCATGAACTCGAGTTCGTCCCTTTGAAAAAAATAACAAACTCCAGAGTTTACATTTTTACTCTAGAGTTTGACCTTCGCAAGCTTATCTCGACGTTCAAAAATTGACAAACTCTAGAGTTTACAATTTTACTCTAAAGTTTGCTCTTCACAGAAGCTAAGAAATATTTTCAAACTTGCTCGAAATTTGTGAAATCTTATTGTTTGATCTATATATTCCATATCATCAATCACTAATATTCCTAACTGTATTTAATCAAATTAGTGAGTTTCTATTGATCAAACAAGTGAATTTGTGCATAACTCTTTGAGTTTATATTTTTGAAAAAGTACAAGTCTTAAATCTGCTTGGATTTCAATTCACACTGCTTTGAGAAAATGCAAACAAATGTTTTTGAAAACATATCCATACTTTGATTGCATTCAAATGATGTTCCAAAAATTGGAAGTTAATAATGTATTCTGAATGTTGGATATGCTTCAAACTTGTCTAGTTGAGTTTTCCTATCATTCACATATTGACCTTTAATATTCAATGTGTTGCTTGAATGAGTTATCCATATATGAGCTTCAAGCCATCTTCTAGAAAAGATTTCAATCTGGAAACAAGCTTATGCCTACTCTATAAATTCTCATTGGCCAAGTTATTCCAAGCCTTATAAATGTTCATTAGTGCATTGAATGATAATGCATTAACCATTAAAGGAATAACTTACTAGGATAATATTCTGAAACTCTAGTCATTTGAACTAATGAGTTTATGCTTCATCATTCATGAATCCTAGTAGTCATGTTGTTACTCAAATTCATAAACTTTGTCTTTCATCCTTATTTTGAGTAACTGGATTCATAGTCTTGCATTGAGCATTCATACTCTTCTAATCCTAAGATACAAGATTATCTTTCGGTCATAGCAAAGTCATTATTTCTCTATTATGCTAAGCATATTTCGATAATGCTTTACCTTCATGACTTTTGCTCTTGAGAAAATTCTTCTCCATGTAAACTTTAATGTTTCACATGTTCTCTTAATCTTGAAGCATTCTGATTTATTCATTAAATATGTTGACTTCCACCATGTTTTAAAGTGAGCATTGTTTTCAAGCATGTTTCAAATATGACTCTTTCATTCATCAAAATTTTGATTTCATATTTCATTATCATGATTTGAAAGAACATTCCAGATTTGAAACAATTTGCATAGTCATTTTTGGAAAATCTGATTTCATTCATGAACTATGATTTGATAAATGCTTATCATTATGGATAAGATTTTCTATGCTCATTGATCAAACTTAGTCATGCATTCATTAAGGGGAGCTTCACATTCACATGTGTTTTATATCTTAAAAGTTCATCTCCTTTATTTAAAGAAAACCCTTCTAAGCATTCTCATCTACATCTACTATGTTGTATTAGTTTTGATGATGAATTATATTTTCCTTCATTATCTTAATTGAAAATATCATATGGAAAGGGATATTTTGATATCATGCTTCACTAACAAATCTCTTTGGCAAAGAAAGTGCTCAATTTGTAGCAAGAATTCTGTTATGTGCTAGGACATTCCTCAACATACTACAAGGAGAAACCATTACATTGAGGAAAGATGTCTCAATCACACTGAAGTTGTGATTTTCTTTACAAAGAAGAAGAAAACTTCTTGATGCTAGCCGACATGTTCTGCAAAAGAGCTATATGAAGGAAAGGAGAAGGATGAAAATGATCTCATACAAAAAGGAATCAAATGGACCTCATCGATCAATCATCAAAATCAACATGAGCATTTCTAATCTCTATCTTTTATATTCATTAGAAACTTTGCACATGTTTGGTATTTATATGCTTTAATTGTGAAAGATTTTTTTTTTGAAAACCTCTCCAAACTTTTCAAACTTGTTTTCATAAAAACATTATTGCATCATATTAAGAATGAAAACAATTTCAAATTGGGGAGAGAAAATCAATTCTTTGATTCTCGTATAATTTAGTTATATACTTGTCTCTCTACAAGCAACTCTTCTTTAAACTCAACTTTTTGCTAATGACAAATAAGGGGGAGAGAATGGGAAGAAAAATATGCTAGGTTTATTATCCTTTTCATATTCATACATATTTTCCTTAAAGTATTTGCCATCATCAAAAAGGGGGAGAATGTTAGTTTTGATTAGTTTTGATGATGTCTTATATAGATGTCATTCTTAATAGCAAAAAGGTTGCATACTACATTTATCTTTTATTTTGACTAATTATTATATTTAATGTAGATGCAAAGTTTTATGATGGAGAATGTTGATTGAAGAAAGAAGTTCTTGCTCAATATAATGAGAATATTATAATATCAAGGAAGCAAGAAGTTATCAAATGATTTTGGGGGATAATCTAGAAGAAGAGAAGAAATTGAAGAAGGAAGAACTTGCAATGCAGTGGAATATCTTTACTCAAGTTCTTATATTGATGCTAGAAGTCTCCAAGATCATATGGGAATTGGAACGGATCAATTCGAGTTAAAACCAGCAAAAATCAGTTCCAAGATGAGCAAACTCGAGCCTATCATTAGCAAACTCGAGCATGTAATGTCCTCAGCAACTCGGCGCCTCGGACAAGCCAAACTCGAGCTTAGAACTCAAACCTCAGGTTTGGAACTCCAAACTCGAGCCCATCATTAGCAAACTCGAGCCTGTAGTGTCTTCAGCATTTCGGTGTCTCTGGACAAGGCAAACTCGAGCCTATTAGTTGGCAAACTCGAGCTTACAGCGGTGTTCAACATTTCAGCTACTCTGTTCCACGTTTCACTCGGGCGACGTCTGGTCATTCGATGATATCTCCTAAAATACAGATCGGATTGAAGTGAAACCAGTGGCATATGAAACTAGACTCCCAATGCGTCATTTTGATATATAATTGAAGCCAAACGGAGTCAAGATGAAGGAGCTATGAATTTATGAAGTTGACAGTGATATTCACGTCACACAAATGACCAACCTTCAATGTTTTGAGTGTATCTCACAAACGGAGAATCCAATTGAGCTGAAATCGGTGGCATTGGAAAGTAGACTCAAAGGGCTTTCCATCGATAGGTTAAACAACTAAAACGGAGTTCAGACCAGGGAGATATGGCCCCCGAAAGTAGACAGTCTGTTCTGGGTATTGCAATTTGCTAAAGAGAAGCAAACTCGAGCCTATTAGTTGGCAAGCTCGAGTTCGCGGGTTACAGAGAGCTATCAGGTCGCGAAAATCATCCAAACTCGAGCCTATAAGTTACAAACTCGAGCCTAGACAAGACAGAGAGCAAAATATGTGCATCAGAAAAACACCATTCCGAAAGTCTTATTTCTCATCCAGATGATTACCCAATAACTTATACTTCTTCTTAACATTATTTATATCATTTATGTATAAGTTTCAGTGATTAAAATGAAGGATTAGAAGCAAATCTCAAAGTGATGATTTGTGAAGAACCTTGCGTCGAGAATTTCGAAATGGGAAAGAACACGGATAACTTGCAGAAATGAAGTTGAATACTCAATTGTAATGCTTCTCCAAAGGATTAAATCATTCGATGATGAAATACTCCAACGGACATAAGCCAAACAGATTCAGCATTCGAATTTAATGTTCATGACAGGTCACTATTCTAATATTCATTCAAAAACGAAGCAAAATGGGCAACTTCTTCGAAAGGTGGATAATCATCTTCAAACGGACGAAAGCACCGAATATCGGGATCAATTCTTGAAGAATCAACATTCAAATATTTAAGTCGAATTGTTCCCAACGGCTAGAATTTCAAATGGAGTCAAATCGAATGGATATGCAACGGTCATAATCTTCAATGCAGAGCAATCATCGATATTCAAGAAACATTATGACCCAACGGCTATATTCCTCATCCATGACCACAACAACTAGAAATTCAAATGGAGACAATTCGAATTGAGAAGCAACGTCATATGAAGATTTGCCGCTATATATAGAGCTGCATACAAACCTTCAAAGATACAACAACAAGCGAGAGAAACAAGCCTACCTCTTCAACATGCTATTACTCGATCTCGCTTATCATTTACTCTCTGCTTTTCAATGTCTATATATCATAGAGAGTGAAATGTTTTGTATTGTACTTCAGTGTTTATCCATACACTTCGAGAGAGAAGAATCATTGTAAACATCCTATCATTATATTTGTGAGTTACTCAAGATTGGGTGATCTTGAGTGGGAAACACATTGTGTTGATTACAGCTTGTAAGGGGAGTGAGTCCTAGGGAAAGGATCATCTTCGAGTACAGTGTGTAATCAAACAGTGTATTGATTACGGTTTGTAAGGGGGAGTAAGTCCTAGTGAGAGGATTACTTCGAGTACAGAACGTGTAATCAAGTTGAAAGAAGATAGTGGATTGAAATTCTCAAGTGGAGCTTGGGGACTGGACGTAGGTCAAGGATTGGGCCGAACCAAGATAAATCACGCTTGCATATTCTCTTCCCTTATCTCTTACATTCCAAAGATATATGTTTGAATGATTGCTTATCACTTTATAAATTATTATTGTCATTCAAACTACTTTCAATATGTTGCAGAAAGTTTTTTTAAAGTTCTAAGTTTTTAATCAAACACCCAATTCACCCCCCCTCTTGGGTGATAGCCAAGTCTTTCAGTACACTCTCTATTTATACATATAGGAGATACGCGACCAAGGTACACAGTTCTAATCCCTGAACTAATCTACATAAAGTTACACAGTGCACACACCGCACGCCCTTTGGTGAAACGCCTGGTTGTGTACTGTGATCCACCCTTCTCCTGGACGCTTGCCCTATAAGCATACAGGACACTACAAAAAAAATGTCACTTTGTGGCGGTTAATTTGTAGCGGTCAAAATAAACCGCTACAAATATGCGAATTTGTAGCGGTTTATACCGAAACCGCTACAAATTTATAGCGAGATGACTCCAGCTGGTTAAAAGTGAAACGACATTTGTAACAGTTATCATAAACTAACCGCTACAAAATATGGCGTGAGTTGGCGCCAAATTTAGAAGTGGTTATTTTGTATGAGTTTATTTATATAAACCGTTACAAAATGTAAAAAAGCCTCTACAAATGTGAACCGCTACAAAAACTGTTACATCAACCGTTACAAAGTGTGTAATATTGAAATTTGAATATTTCGAATCCCGCCAAGTTTATTTTTTTAAAAAAATATGTTCATATTTGTAGCGGTTATTAGGATAACCGCTTACAAAATGTGATATATTGAATTTTTTTTAAAAATACCAATCAATTTTTGTAGAGGTTTTGAAACCGCTACAAAGCGAAAAAAAAACCGTTACAAATGTGAACCGTTACAAAAGCTGTTACATCAACCGCTACAAAGTGTGTAATATTGAAATTTGAATATTTTGAATCCACCGCTAGCGTTCATTCATTTGTAGCGGTTGTTAGTGTAACGTTACAAAATTTGAAAATTATATATTTTTTTAAATACTAATGAATTTTTGTAGCGGTTTTTAACCGCTACAAAACATTAAACCGTTACAAAACCGTCACATCAACCGCTACAAATGTTACGTATATCCCTATAAATATCCCCACCACACCTCATCTCACACACTCATTCATTTCTTCCCACTCACTTCTCTCTCGTTTTCTCTCATTTCTTCCCACCTCCTTCTAAAATCTTTGATTTCAATGTTTTATTTTTTACTTCTTATAATACTGATACTATTTTTTTTCCTTATCCATAACTTTAAGTATATTTCCTCAATATTCCTTCTATCATCATCAACTTTCTTTACAACATAATTTTTTGCTCAGAGGTGGACAACACAATAAATCCTTATTATCTACATATTCTCAATATTATACCTACATAATATTTATACTTATCTAACTTAAGTTAATCAACATTTTTAAATATTAACTATTATCATTTAATTTGTCACTTAAATAATAAAAATATTCAATATAATATTGTAACAATGGACACAAATTAAATTCACGATTTTTTTCAATTTTTCAATATTTTGTAGCGGTTGTAAAACCGCTACAACAACGCTACAAATTTCAATTTAAATTGATTAAATATTTGTAGCGGTTTTACAACCGCTACAAAATTTCCGAGCCATTTTTTCAATATTTTGTAGCGGTTTATCATAAATCGCAATGAGATATAGTAGCGGTTTATATGTATGTAGTATCGGTTTTTTTTTAACCGTTACAAATCGCTTGCCACAAAGCGCTTTTGTCGCGGTTCCTCTAACCGCTACAAATGTCGTTTGTCACGTCAAAAACCGTTACAAATAGGTCATTTTAACCGCTACTAATTGTCATTTTTTTTGTAGTGGGAGGAGCACACCGATCCTAGATTAAACCCCCAGCCTTCCACTAGGCTAGACATCTAAGTTCTACACCAGAACAAGTGCAAATTTTAAATTTGCAAGAAATGGAATTTGATGCCAATAAGAAAAGAAACACCTTACTCGAGGTGACTTAATGTCAGAGGCCAAATGTTGGCTCTATTTGGCAACCAATAACATCAAGCCCACCACTCACCTCACATACATTTCTAGGAAATTGGCCCTCCTCATATTCCTTTTGAAAACCAACTAGCTTGTCAATCTTGACAATATCATGTACAATGCCCTCTACAAGTGTCAGGAAAAACACTATAAAAGCCTCATTTTCCCACACTTCATTACGTCCCATTCCTTTCAAGCCAGAGTTGAACAATTGCCTGCTAACTTCCTTATTGAGCCTGACTGCCCATTCACATACACCAATTTGGGGTCACAAAAAAACCCTGAAAAGATAGAAAAAGAGTAAATACCCTTTTGGGTCCCTGGAAAAACACACTCTACCCATTTTGGTCCCTGAGTAAAAAAAATGTCATTTCGGTCCTTTTTAGGGACTAAAAATGATTTTTTGGGAATTTGTGAGGGATTAAAATGCCCATAAAAAAGGACTAAAATGACTAAAAGGGACATTTTTTTTACTGTTTAAGGACTAAAAATGACATTTTTTTTACTCAGGGACCAAAATGGGTAGCGCGTGTTATTTCAGGGACCAAAAAGGGTATTTACTCTAGGCTTGACATGAAGGCCCCTGTTTTAAGCTTGAACTATAGTTTGATTCCATTACTGACTAAATTGATAGGTTGGGAAACACACTCAGCACTGCCATTAGATAACTCACTTCCCTTGCACTCCCTAGTACCGATGTGCATGAGGCCAATGATGCCAAGGTTGGAGAGGAGATTGCCCAGGCTCCACGGGCGGAAAAAAGGATTTTAAGACCGGACAAAAGAGGTATCGCAGAACCGGACCCGCGCCAGGTCTTGTTCCAGGTGGTATTAAAAGTCTCCCTATTAAGACCGGACTTGTAACCGATCCTAAAGAGTTTCTTTTAGACCGGACATTTTAAACCTTCGGTCTTAAAAGTCGTATTAAATAGATATGAAATATTTTTTGCTCGTTCCTTAAACTCAACCTTCAAGACCGGACAAAGACTCGACCGTTCTTAAAAGATCCGAATATTAAGACCGGACAAAGATAAATCCGGTCCAAAAAAATAACGGATTCTAAGACCAGACGACTAATTACCCAGTCTTAAAAGACTCACTTTCTATATACATCCGGTCTTAAAAATTGAACTTTTATAAAGAGATATCCTCCCATATCAATTCTTGATGATCATTTCTTATGACGGGTTCATTATCCGCTTCATCTTCTTCGTTCATGTCTGGTAGACCCCTTGAAAAAGGAGTACTCTCAGGAAAACCATAATTTTGAATGACTTTCCTCATCAATATCAATGACCCTCTTTCCTTGGAGAGCTACAGACCACATTTTATTTTCTTGATCGGTGATATAGAACACTTGTTTCGCCTGGTCTGCCATAATAAAAGGTTCATCTCCAAAACTTCTACTATTGACATCGACTAAAGTAAATCCTAGCCGATCGATATGAACACCATTATTGACATTAACCCACTTGCATTTGAAGATGAGAAATCTAATTTTGACATAGTCCACCTCCTAAATCTCTTCAATAACCCCATAATATGGCATGACTGCCAATTTAGGCCTCTTGTCTTTCGAACTGGAGAAGTGCATAGATTCAGCCTCTAACATAACACCACTATTCTGAACTATGCTCCTATCATCTAGGGACTTCGTGTAAAATGTATAACCATTGATCACATACGAATTCCAACTTATGACATCAACCTCAGGACCACGTGCTAACCATTTCATTGTATCAGAAACACATTCAGATCCCTCGACCTTTTGTTTGAACTAGTTTGTAAAAGTTATGTTATGCTCCCTAATCAACCTTTGTTTGGTCATTCGATGGTTTTCTTTCCTTATAGTTTCTTTATGTGCAGATATGCTGGCTTGAACTTCATCAACATTATTCAAGATGTATAAGTGGACTTATGACAATTCATCAGGATCCATACTCTTAACCGAAGCCCCTCGTCTACCCCTTCAAAGATCCGACGTTTTGAAGCCCAATATGTCTTACTTTGGCCAAATAATTTTGACAGATTCCATGGCCTCTTTAGAAACATATTTCAACAATTGATGCTTCGCCGTGTACGCGCTCTTCACATACCCTTTTAGGAATTTCATAGATCTTTCAATAAGGTACATCCACCGTAAATGGATAGGGCCGCACAACTTTATCTCCTCACTAGATGAACAATTAGATGAATCATGATGTCAAAAAATGTAGGAACAAAAAGCTTCTCAAGGTGGCACAAGATAAGATATCATTCATTCTCCAATTCATCCAACTTTTCAATCTCGAAAACTTTACTACAAACTGCATTGAAGAAGAAACAAAGTCTAGTCAAAACGACCCAAATAACATATTCGGCGATGCCTCGAATAGCTACTGGGAGTAGCTGTTAGATCAAGACATGACAATCATGAGACTTTTGGCCTACTAATTTCAAGTCCTTCATCGAGACAAGCCTCTTAAAATTTGAAGAATACCCCGAGGGAACTTTGTGCCATGTAAACACTCACAAAAGCTTCGTTTCTCATCCTTAGACAAAGTATGAGAAGCCAGGGGACAATAAGTTCTCTTCCCATATGGCCTTGGATGTAAGTCTTCGCGTATTCCCATTGCCTCCAAATCCAATATTGCCTTCACACCATCCTTCGAACTACCTTGTATGTTGAGAAGCGTGCCAACAATACTATCACATACGTTTTTCTCCACATGCATGACATCAATACAGTGTCTCACATCAAGATTGCGCCAATACGGAAGATCGAAGAATACAAATCTCTTCTTCCATATATTTGTTTCTTTTATACTCTTTCCAGTCTTACCGAAGATGACACTGATATTTTTAACATTTTCATACACTTTCTCCCCAGTCAATGCCACCAGAGCTTCTTCATACTCTTGGCCACCAAAAAAGGCCTTATTTAATCGACGATATGGGTGGCCTCGTCTAAGAAATCTCCTATGTCCAAGATACACCATCTTTTTTCCATGTTGAAGTTGATGGTAGCATGTGCCTTCTTCACAAATTGGACATGCTTTATGGCCTTTTATACTATTGGAAAGATTAATTGCCGTATCTCCCAAAACAACCAAGTTCGTAATTAATTTGCAGAATTAGGGAACCTGGGTCGTTTCCCAACGAATTTGCAGCGGGCTTGTTTAATAACAATAGTGAAACAGAATGATAAAATGGGGGTTTGGTTTAATGAGAATAGAACAAAACGAAATAACATAACCAAAATGCAATAAACGAGTCAAACAGAATCAAATAAGCATGAGACAGATTAAAGATGATCAACCCAAATTGATTCCGAAACCTCCATCATTGAGCGAAAATACAACTAACCCACGTTTGGTTCCGGATGAATCGAAATCTCTCGCATTCATCCGGAGATTCCCTCGCCTAGACGATCGCCTAGAATCTGTCCGGACAGTGGCGTCTCAGCTGTGCAATCGCCGCAAACAACAACTGTAACCTAGTCCGAACTAAGTCCTTGGGATGAACCAAACCGAATATTAAATCTAATATTCGAACTATTTCGTAAATCGAATCCGATAAGATGAAAACAGAATCGAGTAGTTACCGATTAGGCACGAGTTCTCTGGATGAATCATGGAATCCTCATCGTTGGGTTAATCACAAGAGTTTAGCCGATCATGGCTGGGAAAATCGAAGAACGAGCGAAGAACACGAAGAACGCGCGAAGAACATGAAGAGCAGATGAGAGAAAATGAAAACTTGTATTTTGATCCACTCTAATGTTAAAAACGTGAATGAATATGTTTGTGGCAGCTGCCATACTTAAAAATAACCTAAAACGAAATGGGCTCTCATAGTTTTAGCCCAAAAGCAGAAATAAAATAAAAGCTGGACTTAAATTACAAAATTCGGGTCCAAAATAAATCCAGAATTGTACATCCGACTTTGGCTCCAAAATTGACCGCCTTCTTGACCGAATTTGCTCTTGATGTCTTCATAACAATTGTAGCTCTCTGAATCATCTGAAATATGAGACAAAAATGAGGCAAATCCGATGTCTGGTTCAAGAGTTATGGTAGAAATAGTGAAGCAACACAAAACTGGAATTTTATTATTAAAAATGGCTAAAATGCAATAAAAGGCCCAAGGCCCAAATAAACATAAGAGCCATTATTTATTAGCTAAAGGGTCCTAAATTATTATTCAAGAGACAAAAATAAGTGTATAAAATATTCAATTATCAAATTCCCCCACACTTATCTTTTGCACTTCTGAGCAAAATTCAAAGAGAAAGACCTAAAGGAAAAACTCTTCTTTACTAATAATTGCTAACAATGCAAAAATTGAATCAAGGGACACAAAGCTTCAAAAGACCAATCATTCAAGACCAAAACCCCTTCATCTCAAATTACAATTCATGGTAGTGTCAATCAATGATGCTAATCACAAAAGATGATCTCTCAAATGATGCGCTCAATCAATCAGTCTCTCAAGTGTTTAAGGTAAATAAGTGTATCGCTCAAATTCTACTCAAGAAAATTGTTCTACCATAAGCTTGCTCAACTTCTACGTCTCCACTACTCATAACACATACATGCACAAATCAAGAGAGCTTGTAATTAAAGGTTGTAACGGGGCTAGGGTGAAGGTAGGTAATAGTATGGAATAAGAGGCTAAGCACCAAAGAAATCAAAAGGAAGAGCACACCGATTAACACAATCATTCTCTATGTATGAAACTTTTATTCTACTCATATATACATTCCTTTCTATGTATTTTCTTTTCTTTTTCTTTTTTTTGTTCTTTTTTTTTTCTTTTTTTTTTTCTTTTTTTTTTCTTTTACTTTTCTTTCTTTCTTTCCTTTCATTGTATACGTAATTACAATGTCAAAATCAAATATCCCCCCACACTTAAACTGTTGCACTCCTGAGCAACCTTGCATAAACACAAAACAAGTTGAAACCAATGCTCAATAAATCTTCAAGGTGCGGAATAAAATGGTTTTACGCTTAGGCTTGTAATGTGGCTTAGAAAAGAATGGGTCAAAAGGCACAAAGGGGCTAGCAAAGGGAATCATAATGCAAGGGAAAGCTATTTGGCCAAAGTGAGGAGAATAAAAGAAAGAAAACAAGCTTCCATCATACTTATGCACGTAAGTGAAAAATGTAGTTTCAAAAAGAAAAGGAGCAAGTTCTAGAGAACACAAATCATGAGAGATGCACACATGAAAGAAAGAATGGCAAAAGATGAATTCCATTCATGCAGCCCAAAACCTCACAAGGTCAATACCAACTTAGGTAATCAACAACATCAAATCAACTACCAAGACTTGTAATCGAAGAGTCAAGAGTTCCGAGACTAAACGAATGATCCATTAAAACCAAAATGTCCTAGTTCATAATATGTAGCAATCATTAGAAAGAAAGAATGTATTTATTTTCAAAAAGCAAAGTAGAAAAGGAAAACAAATAAAAGAGAGGGAGGGAGAAGAAAGAAGAATACTCCCCAAGGGTTTATGGAGGATAAGTGGCATCAATGAGGAGAATCTCGCTTCCTCAAAGGTGCTGTGGGGATCCCTCATGAAATGGCTTGAGGCGATGCCCATTGACCTTAAAAGTCCGTCTGTGGGTGGATCACATAGCTCAACAAAGACCAAATGGAAATATGTTAGTGATCACAAAAGGGCCATCCCATCTAGATCGAAGCTTACCGAGGCATAAACTTCAGACGGGAATTAAATAGAAGAACTTTTCGGCCACACGTAAAATTCTTTCCTCGAAATATGCTTATCATGGAATGCCTTAGTCTTTTCCTTATACAACCGTGAGCTTTCATAGGCATCCAATCTAAGCTCATCTAACTCTTGCAACCGTGTGACTTCCTCTCCATCCCGGACTTAGCCAAATCCATGTTGCATTGCTTAATAGCCCAATAGGCTTGATGCTCCAACTCAACCGGAAGATGACATGCCTTACCAAAGACAATCCGATAGGGAGACATCCCAATCGGAGTCTTGTAGGCGGTGCGATATGCCCACAAAGCATCATCTAGTCGCTTACTCCAATCTTTATGGGTAGAGTTGACAGTCTTCTGAAGGATTTGCTTAATTTCCCTATGGAGACTTCGGCTTGACCATTGGTCCGAGGATGGTATCTTTGTGGAAACCTTGTGAAGCACTCCATACTTGCGTAGCAAGGCACCCATGCTTCGATTGCAAAAATGGGAACCCTGATCATTGATAATAGCTCTAGGAATGCCAAACCTGCAGAAAATGTTAGACCTAACAAAGTCCACTACCACAGAAGAATCATTTGTCAGGGTGGCTTTCGCCTCAACCCATTTCGAAACATAATCAACAACCCGCAAGATGTAAGTGTAACCATATGAAGCAGAAATGGACCCATGAAATCAATACCCCAAACATCAAAGATCTCACAAAACAATATAGGGTTTTGGGCATCTCATGCCTACGGGAAATACTCCGCGCCTCTCGACGGTTATCACATGACTTGCAAAACAAATGGGCATCATGAAACAGGGCTGTAGAAACTGCTCATCAGGGAAATCATCCCGAATAGAAGAGGGGTGAGAGGGAGAATGAGTGATACGACTCAAGTGGTCAGCTACCCAGTTTTGTGCTCCACTTCTATCTCGAATCTCCACATCAAACTCTTGGAGCAACAACATCCACCGGATGAGTCGTGGCTTAGCATCTGCCTTTTTCAAAAGAAACTTTAAAGATGCATGGTCAGAGAAAACAATGACTCTACTAGCTAGCAAATATGACCTAAACTTATCAAAGGCAAATACAATAGCCAACAACTCCTTCTCAGTAGTGGTGTAATTAGACTGAGCGAGAATCCAAAGTCTTTGAAGCATATGCAATGACATGGGAGGCTCTATCAACCCATTGTGCTAAGATAGCACCAACCGCATAGTTGGAAGCATCGCACATTAACTCAAAAGGGAGGAGCCAATCAGGGGCTGAATCACTTGGGGCGTAGTAAGGCAACGCTTCAAGTGATCGAAGGCCGCCTTGCACGCATCATCAAAGACAAAGTCGGTGTCCTTATGCGTAAGGTTGGACAAGGGTTGAGCGGTCTTCTTGAAATCTCGAATGAAACGTCGATAGAAACCTGCATGACCAAGAAAGAAGCGAACTTCCCGCACGAAGCGGGGGTAAGGCAAAGCAAGAATAACATCGATCTTAGCGGGGTCTACCTCAATCCCTTTCCTAGACACTATGTGTCCCAAGACTATGCCCCGACTCAACCATAAAGTGACACTTCTCATAATTCAGACAAGATTAGATTCAATACACCTATGCAAGACTCTAGACAAATTAGCTAAGCATGCATCAAAATCGACCCATATACGGTGAAATCATCCATGAAAACCTCCATGCAACCCTCTAGGAACTCGGAGAAAATACTCACCATACAACGCCGAAAGGTGCCAGTGCATTGCGAGAGGCCAAAAGGCATCCTTCGGTAAGCATATGTCCCAAAGGGGCATGTAAAGGTCGTCTTCTCCCGATCCTCGGGAGCAATATGGATCTGGAAGTATCCGAGTAGCCATCCGAGAAGCAAGAATGAGACTTACCACCCAATCGCTCTAACATCCGATCAATGAAAGGTGAGGGTAATGATCCTTGCGAGTGGCTTGGTTGAGTCTCCTATAGTCAATGCAAACTCTCCAACTATTCTCGAACTCGAGTAGGAATGAGCTCATTCTTCGATTGGCTACTACGGTAACTCCAGTTCTTGGGAACCACTGGATAGCTAACCCAACGCTATCGAAATAGGATAGATGATGCCGGCTCTTGGCTTAGTGACCTCCTTCTTCACCACATCAAGGATAAGAGGATTAAGGCGTCTACGGGGTTGCCTCACCAGCTTAGAGTCCTCTTCCAACGAAATCCGGTGCATGCACATAGAAGGGCTAATGCCAACTATGTCGACCAATGTCCACCCAATAGCTTTCTTTGTTCACCCTCAATAAGCTTAGCGGCTTCTTCTTGATCGAGCGTGAGATTATTTGCCACAATGACGCGCAAGCTGCTCATTCTCCTCCAAATGCATACTTGGATGGTCTCGAAGGGATTTCAACTCTAGTTTGGGCGGTTGCTCAAATGAGGGAAGCTTGGGTGGTTGTTGCAACAACTCGATGTCATCACACCGGGAATACCTGAAACCATATTCAAAGAAGCACAAGCGAAGGGCGTGTGTCTATACGTACTCAAGGTTAACATCGAATTCGGTTCATCAAAATCGAATGAAGCTCATCAAAATCGGAATCGGGATGCACGTTAGGATCAGGATGAAGCTCAAACTCGAATCAATATCGTAGTCTACAAGTAATGTAGAATCATCAAGCAAATCAGAATCACCAAACAATGCGGTCTTAACCAAATTAGTGCAAACAGAGCACCATTCATTATCATCGCATGCACAAATGGGGGTATCACTCTCAGATGAAAAATAAGGATAATCAGGACACCAACCATTAAGAACATCATCCACAGCATCATCAATCACATCAATACAGAAAAGAATATCAATTCATTAACTTTGACTAATACATCTTCAACTAAACCGAGTAAGGATGGGCATTACTCCTATTAGCTAACCGAACAATGACACCGAGCTTGGACGCAAGGGACCAAGACCAAGAGATCTATAAACGAGATGCAGGCATGACATTAATAGAAGCACCTAAATCTAGCATGCAATCATCAAATCTATAGTTACCAATAAGGCAAGGGATAGAAAATGTCCCCGGATCTTTGCATTTACGAGGCATGGTAGGGTGGATGAGTGCCGAGACATTACTGGTTCAAGCTCACTCGTTCATTTCCCTTGATCGCCTCTTGTTGGTGCACAACTCCTTCAAACTTGGCATATTTAGGAATTTGTTTGACCGCATCTAAGAGAGGAATGTTGATCTCTACTCTTCCGAATGTCTCAAGTATATCCTTCTCTTGTGCTTTATCGCCAACTTCTTGGACTCGAGGCGCTCTCTGAGGGAAGGGAAGAGGAATAGGAATGTCTTCCTCTTTACCTTGCTGCCTTGCCTTTTCTTTTCGCAGTCAATCTTCACATTTCCCGACTCGTTTTCGATGTGGAAGTCACATCTCGCAGCTTGCTTAGGTTCCTCCAATTGCTTGCCGAGCCAGTAGTGATATAGCACTCACATTTCCCTTAGGATTGGGAATTGTTTGTGAGGGAAGGGAATTGGATCCCCGAGGTTGAAGCTGGTTCAATGATGTTGCCAATTGCCCAATCTGTGTTTGCAAACTACGAATGGAAGTATCGGTTCTACGTTGAACCGCATATTGGCCGTGACAAATTGCTTCATCATTTCTTCAAGTGAGGAACCACCACCACTACTACTAGCCTTTGTTTGTTGCCGCTTTGTGGAGGTGGACATGGATGGTCGAGGAGGTGGTGCTTGCAAGGGTAAAGGGGGTGCGATCGTTGTTGGAAAGTCTCGTGGTCCGTACGGCCTCTGTTGGTAGTTCCCAGAATTCTCACGATATGGTTACTCGATTCCGATTTTGGTATTGGTTGCTCTGGTTCGATTTTGGTTCCGGCGAAAGTTGGGGTGATTTCTCCAACCGGGATTATAAGTGTTGGAGAAGGCATTATTCTGTTGGTATTGTGGCCTTCCTGGAAAAACACCCACCAGCCTACCGATCGATCTTGGTAAGTAGGATCATGCAAGGTAGGGCAAGAGTCGAGTAGAATGATAAGGGTCGAGAACAAAACCCACAAGAGTACCCATCTTTGAGAGCGGGGAAGACTGTCTTGTCTCGTGTCCTTTGCCAGTGCCTCACAAGGGAGGTCGGATCATCAAGTCTAGTCTCTAATCTCTGAGAATCATCTTTGGACTGAGCTTGAATATGGTAACAGTGAGTACTATTGGCCCCGTGCCAAAGCGCCGAGAGTTATCTCGCCATAATGGATATCAAGTCTCGGGCTTCTTCAGTGTCTTGTTACTCATAGCCCCACCGCTAGAAGCATCCACCAACCCTTTGTCTACCTATGATGTAACCATCATAGAAAGAGTTGATCAAGTCTTTTTCGAGATATCTCGATGGTGTGGACAGCTTGCACATAACCTTTTGAACCTCTCCCAATACTCATACATAGTCTCCCCAATGACTTGTTTAATGTTGCCAATTTCCTTCTTGATTGCGCTTGCTTTGAGGAAGGGAAATATTTCTCCGTAAATAACCTCTCAATATCATTCACTTCTCCCAATAGATGAGGGTCAAGGTACAGCAACCAATCCTTGGCTCCACCCTCCAATGAGAAAGGAAAAGCTCTCACTTGATATGATCTTCATCAATGGCATGAGGTTTCATAAGGGCCGCATACTACATGGAATTCCTTCAAATGCTTAATGGGGCACTCACCGCAAGACCATGAAACTTAGGCAACAAGTGTATTAGACCAGATTTCAGCTCAAAGTTAGCGGCTAAGGTTAGGATATTGATGCACAAGGGTTGATAATTAACATCAGTGCACCCAATTCCTTCAAAGTATGATGATTATCCCCGCTCTCCGCCATAATGTCCGAGCGAGCAAAGTTGCTACTAGAATCATGAACACAACAAGACTATCGTAAATACTATCGAAGCACAATCGAAAGATCAATGAATGGACACAATCGAATGGCGTAATCGACTCAATTGAGTATCCGCCTTGGAGATAATCTTATGACTTAGCCTAACAACTCTTCTAGCAAGAAGAATTGTTCTTTCTATTTCGTGGATCAAATGGCAACAAATCTTCTGGATTAGTAGTATTCCCGGTACTCATGCAACATATACACAAAGCGTAATTGGCAAATACTCGTAATGACAAAGATGCCACCGTAAAATCAGAATTACGAAAATGCCACAAGAGGTGGTGAAAAGTGGAAAACACTAAAAGACACAGACAAAACACACAAAAGCAAAACCTATGCTAGAAATTGACCAAAACAAGTCCAGAAACAGTATCAAATGATTTTTAAAATTTTTGGGACTTGGACAGGCAACTCCTAGACTATTGGGGGACTCAAAATGGAATAAAAACTTCAAAATTGAAAAAGTGGCCTAAACGATGGAATTTGGCGAAACGGAGGATAGCCCTTGGAAAATGGAACATTTTCGAAGGGGTCTAACGATTCGCCATTTTCTATCACTGTACCAAATTTCAACTCAATCGTAGATACTAAAAAAATGGTCCCGTTGGAAATCAAAAAGCGTAACCTAAAACAAAGAAATAATGGTCTAAACGTTGGAATTTGGGGAAAATGAGTGAGACCTCACTTCCTCCTAGGAAGTGACTTTTGCTTAAAACACCCAATTCCTTGTGAATAAGACCTGGTTTGAGTGATCGGAGTCGAAAATTTCTGTCCCGCCACCCGAACCACCTAAACTACCTAAACTAAGCTATTTACAATATCGTTACTAATCAAACCGATGCAAATTCCCAAGCAACGGCGCCATTTTTGGAAAGATTAATTGCCGTATCTCCCAAAACAACCAAGTTCGTAATTAATTTGCGTAATTAGGGAACCCGGGTCGTTTCCCAACGAATTTGCAATGGGCTTGTTTAATAACAATAGTGAAATGTAATGATAAAATGGGGGTTTGGTTTAATGTAATAGAACAAAACGAAATAACATAACCAAAATGCAATAAACAGAGTCAAACATAATCAAATAAACAGAGACAGATTAAAGATGATCAACCCAACGAATTGATTCCGTAAACCTCCATCATTGAACGAAAATACAACTAACCCACGCTTGGTTCCTGATGAATCGAAATCTCTCGCATTCATCCGAGATTCCCTCGCCTAGACGATCGCCTAGAATCTGTCCGGACAACATGCGTCTCACTGTGCAATCGCACAGCAACACCGTAACCTAGTCCGAACTAAGTCCTTGGGATGAACCAAACCGAATATTAAATCTAATATTCGAACTATTTTAAATCGAATCCGATAAGATGAAAACAGAATCGAGTAGTTACCGATTAGGCACGAGTTCTCTGGATGAATCATGGAATCCTCATCGTTGGGTTAATCACAAGAGTTTAGCCGATCATGGCTGGGAAAATCGAAGAACGAACGAAGAACACGAAGAACGCCAAGAACATGAAGAATGATGAGAGAAAATGAAAACTTGTATTTTGATCCACTCTAATGTTAAAAACGTGAATGAATATGTTTGTGGCAGCTGCCATACTTAAAAATAACCTAAAACGAAATGGGCTCTCATAGTTTTAGCCCAAAACAGTAAATAAAATAAAACCGACTTAAATTACAAAATTCGGGTCCAAAATAAATCCAGAATTGTACATCCGACTTTGGCTCCAAAATTGACCGCCTTCTTGACCGAATTTGCTCTTGATGTCTTCATAACAATTGTAGCTCTCTGAATCATCTGAAATATGAGACAAAAATGAGGCAAATCCGATGTCTGGTTCAAGAGTTATGGTAGAAATAGTGAAGCAACACAAAACTGGAATTTTATTATTAAAAATGGCTAAAATGCAATAAAAGGCCCAAGGCCCAAATAAACATAAGAGCCATTATTTATTAGCTAAAGGGTCCTAAATTATTATTCAAGAGACAAAAATAAGTGTATAAAATATTCAATTATCAACTGTACCTTGACAAGTTCCCATATGCTGGGAAGTCGTTTATAGTACAAAATATCATGGCTCCCATTTTAAAGACCTCCTTCTTGAAAGAGTCAAAAACATTGACACCTTCTTCCTACAACTGCTTCAAGTCTTCGATCAAGGGCTTAAGGTAAACATCAATGTCATTTCCAGGTTGTTTTGGTCCTAAAATCAACATAGACAGCATGATGTACTTTCGTTTCATGCATAACATAGGAGATAAGTTGTAAATAATCAGGAGTACCGGTCATGAACCATGTATGCTGCCAAGGTTTCCATAGGGATTCATGACATCTGTGCTAAGGGCAAGCCTAAGGTTCCTAGGTTCTTCGCCAAAGTTCAAGGAAATCTGTAATAAACAAAACCCCAAATTGTCTTCATCATGGAGACTCGGAAGAAACGTAACTATGTTAGCAAGATAAGGCAATATTGTGGGTTCTAAGAATAATGGATTGTTGATCCTAGAGGCTGAGTGGTGGTCTTGCATTATTCGGGATACAATTACTACCGTGAACATTCTCTCCTCATCCAATTAAGTGATACACACCTCAGTCTGTGACCCAGTATCAGAGTGTCCTCAATATATCTCTTTTGTCTATGGCCCCCAACAGAAAATGATCGGCTCCGTGTTTATGAAAGCATTTCCAAGTTAGCCCAATACCGGGTAGAAAGCTGGGTCTGCGTGGGGGATTTCAATGACATCACATCTAATGAGGAAAAGCAGGGCGGGAATCCAAGAGCCATTAGGAAGATTCTTAACTTTCAAAAGTTCATTGCCGACTGCTCTCTTATTGATCTGGGATTCAATGGGTCATGGTTTACTTGGTGTAACCGCAAACAAGGCGAGGCTACGATCTGGGAAAGAATTGACCGGGCAATGGGCAATGACACTTTTTGTTATAGTTTTCCCTTTGCTCAAGTTTTTCATATTGACCCTATGGCTCTGATCATCATATATTGCTTATTAGTTTTAATTACGTCTCTTCTAATAAAATGAAACCATTTAGGTTTGAGGATTACTTGATTGTTCATAGTGATTATATGCAGGTGGTCCACAATAGTTGGGATGTGGGAGCTATAAATGTCACTAATTCCCTGTCTCACTTTGCCATGAATTTAAATAGCTGCAGAAAACATCTAATTAAGTGGAGCAAAGCCAATTTTCCTAATAGGAGAAATGATTGAACAACTGCAATTTTCACTTTCTGATGTGCAACAGGGATATCAAGATGAGGATAGCAAAATTACTGGTGGCAACGCTCTCAGATTTCTTGGCTAACAGCAGGAGATAGAAACTCTAAATTCTTTCATCTTACCACTGTAATCAGAAGAAAGAGAAATCTATATTAAGCATAAGAGATGGCAATGGCTCGTGGACCAGAGATAAAATGGTTATCAATCACATGTTCACTGAGTATTTCACTAATCTTTTTTCATCCTCTGGTCCGCGGTCCTTAGACAAAGCACTTGATGCTATTGAAGTACGAATTGATGACAATGTCAATGAGAGTCTTCTCCGACCTCTGACAAAAGAGGAAATTCATTCAGCAGTCTTTGAGTTAGGAAGCTCTAAGGCCCTGGGACCATATGGTTTCCCAGGTAAATTCTACCAATTCTCTTAGGATGAGGTGGGGATTTTATTGTTAACATGGTTAAAGAGTTCTTTGAGCAGAGCCTTCCACTCCAGGATTTGAATAGGACAAATATCACACTTATTCCTAAGATAGACAAACCTGAATCAGTCTCACACTTTAGACCTATTGGCTTGTGCAATTTCTCCTATAAAATAATCTCTAAAGTGTTGGCCAATAGGATGAAGTGTCATCTTGATAAGTGTGTCTCCCCTAACCAAGGGGCTTTTGTGCCAAGCCGTTTAATTCAGGATAATATTATTATTGCTCATGAAGTGTTCCACTATATGCGGCAGAAAAATACAGGACCAAAATATGAGTTTGCCTAAAAAATGGACATGAGTAAAGCTTATGACAGGGTTGAATGGGATTTCCTATGAGAGGTATTGATTAAATTTGGTTTTTCCCTGCAATGGGTTTCTCTTGTTATGAATTGAGTGGAAACTGTGCATCTTAATCTCTATATTGCAGGACATAAAATTGCATCAATTAGCCCCGTGAGGACTCCGTCAAGGAGATCCCCTATTGCCTTACTTATTTATTCTATCTCTGGAAGCCCTATCATGCATGATTAATCATGCTGCTCTTTAGGGAAGGCTTCGAGGGATTGAATTAAATAAATCATGTCCTGTTATTTCTCATAACTTCTTTGCAGATGATGCTTTGTTTTTCATGAGCGCAGATATCCGTAATTGTCAGGCACTGGCAGAGATCCTCTAAACCTACTGCTCAGCTTCGGGCCAACTAGCAAATCTTGAAAAATCTAGCATTGTATTTTCTGGGAACACTCCTCTTGACCTGAGACGTGATATCTGTGACATCCTAGGCATTGGTGAGAGTCGGGACCAAGGAAAATATCTAGGCATTCCTAGTGTGTGGGGCAAAACGAAACATCAGGCGCTTGCATATGTCAGGGAGAAAGTCACCAAGAAGGTCCATGGTTGGAGCAGTAAGTATCTATCCTTTGCAGGTCGGGAAGTTATGATAAAAGCTGTTATCAATGCAATCTCCATGTTCCCAATGACCTATTTTAAGTTCCCAATCAAAACCTGCAAAGAACTCAACCACTTGGTGGCTAATTTCTGGTGGGGAGGCCACAACAAAACGCACTGGGTGGCATGGCATAAATTAACTCGACCTAAAGCAGAAGGGGGCATGGGATTCCAGGATTTCAACAAGCTCAACAAAGCTCTACTTGCTAAAACAGCCTGGCGCCTCCTCCAAAATTCATAAGACTTGTGGGCTAAGGTATTGAAAGGTTTATATTTCCCTTATTGCTCCTTTTTTGATGCAATTAAGGGGCATAGAGCCTCCTGGAGCTGGTCTAGTATATTGGAGGGACGCGGTTTCATTAAAAATGACTCGTGTTAGCAAATTGGAAACGGGGAATCTGCACGAGTATGGCGCGATAATTGGATTCCTTCCTTGCAGCCCCGGCATCTACGGACTGACAATGAGACTCTAAAAATCCAACCAAACAGTAGCAACGCTCATCTCCGATATCCCCCGGTCTTGGGACCTTCACCCAGTTAGGAACCTCATTGATGAGCCCACATCCAATGCCATTGTTGCTATCCCTCTCTCATTGCATCCTACTGAAGACAAGTTGGTGTGGGCATTGGCAACAAATGGACTCTGTTCGGTCAAACTGGGTTATCACCTCACTCAGGCCAGTCCTCCCTCAAGTGCTCATTCAGTGGGTTCCTCAGTAATCATGACAAATGCAATCTGGAAGTCTACTTGGAGAGTCCAAGCCACCCCAAAGGTGGTTACCTTTATCTGGCGTATCCTGTCTAAAGCTTTAGCAACAAATGAGGCTTTGTTTCATAGGAAGAGGGGTCCCTCCCCCACATGCCCCATCTGCAGTGGTGAGGATGAGTCTATTGAGCACATGTTTTTCCATTGTTCTTGGGTGAGGTGCACATGGTTCGGGTGCCAATTAGCCATTAAGTGTAATCTGAGTTAAATCCACAACTTCAACAAATGGTGGATTGATGTTATGAGTGCTTCCAGTCCTTTTACTTCAGCCGATGTGGGGTACATAAGTTGGCTTTTGTGGCACATATGGAAGGAAAGGAATGAAGTAGTCTTCAATGCAGCCACTCCTAATCCGCATGCAGTTATTCAACACGCCAACCAGTCCATACGTGCCTACTATAATGTGCAAACTCCCTCTACTAATGATGCCTCAATTGATAAAGCGGTGAGCACTCTTGCTGTTTGGGTTCTCCCCTTGAAGGCACGTGGAAATTTAATGTTGACGGTTCATTTCATGCATTTACACAAAGGGCGGCTATTGGAATCATATGTCAGGACCACTTGGGTGTGTTGAAATGGGCTTTTGTTGACAATATAAAGTCTATCTCGGCATTCATGACTGAAGCACTTGCGTTGAAAAGAGCACTCATGATTGCTCAAGATTTAGGTAATAAAAATCTCATCTTTGAGACTGACTGCTTACTTCTTGTGCAATGTGTGGAAAAAGATTGCCCAGATCATGGTGACTGGCAGGCACATGGTATTCTTGCAGATATCCTAGAGTTCTTTAGATTGGAATCCAGCTTCTCGGTTCGTTTTACCCCTCGCCAGGGGAACAAAGCAGCTGATTTTCTGGCTGCATCCACTTATAAGGGAGTGTGCCCGATTGGGTGGGTTGTTATACCTTTACCCCCTTTATCTTCTATTCTAGATGAAGATCTGAAGACCTGTGGGAGGCCGCTGAATCAAGAGTCCTTGCGCCCCATAATTATGGACCCTGGTTGATCGCTGTATCTTGCTGGAGTTTGTTTGGTTTTGTTTTCGTTATTGTCTTCTAGTGTATCGAGTCCTTGTTTACCTTTTAGGTTCTGTTTTTTGTTTCTAGTGGGTTTCCCTAGTAGCTTTTCTCTTTTTGGCTATGAGTCATTTGATTGTAACCCTGGTTGTCCTCAGTAATGATATTTTCTAGAATTGGTCAAAAAAAAAAAGTCCTGTCTATATATAATCATTCAAACCCACAAAGACCCCCTTCTGTATGGAATAAAACCAAATCAAAATAAAAAAGTAAAGAATTATAGCATCAAGTTCATACTGAGCTCCTAAACACTAGTGAGATCTTGACATATAGATTCTCATACGTATTCACAACAAATGCCTATCAAACTTTATCTGATATGTGCACAAAATAGAGCAAAAGTGAGAATTCAGCTAGGATGAGATTTCCAGGAACAACAAGGAAAGCAAGGAGATAGGTAGACTTGATATTTATAGATAGATTCAAAGAGACTGAAGAGTTAAGAAATTTTCTAGATCTGAACATCGCCGAAGACCTCGCAGATCTGAACCTTCGACTTGGCTAACACAACCTTGCCGATATGATATTTTTCCAAATCTCAAATTTTCCAAAATGAAAGAGGGGTAGCAAGACTTAAATTTTCCAAATCTGGAATTTTCCAAAACAAAAAAGGGGTAGCAGGACTAACCTTAGCCTCATTACTGCAAAAAAAAAAAAGCTTTTACTTCCTTAAGAGACGTTCCTTTTTTAAAAAGAGAAGTAAAAAATAAAGGCGGTGGCATTTTTGTAATTATGTGGAAGTTTTTTGCGTCCTAATTTTGTAAAAAGACGCCAAAAGTACTTTTAGCGTCCTAATTTAAAATTGGGACACCAAAACAAGGAACTTTTGATGTCCTAATTTGAATTTAGGACGTCAAAAGTTTACCACGTCTGGCGCCAAAAGCAGTATTTTTTGCATCCTAAAATATTTTTAGGACGCCAAAAGTAGTATTTTTGGCGTCCTAAACTTTTTTTAGGATGCCAAAAGCAGTATTTTTGACATCCTATGACTTTTTTTGTTTTTGTTTTTGGCCGTGTACTAAGACTTTTAGGCGTCCCAATAAAATATTGGGACACCTAAACTAAAATTTCCGTGCCAATGCTCAACAAAAATTTCATTTTCAATTTTCATTTCTCATTCTCGCACTTCTCTGTCATTTTTCATTCCCATTCTCACTTCTTCCTGACCCAGAGGTACCGACCTCGGCCTTCCTCGTCAACCTCTGTTCAAAAATGGATATGAGCGTGTAGTGCGATACTTCTTCACGACTGTGAGCCCCACCCATGTTTGTTGTTTTAGATTGAAAAGTGCAAGATTAGAAGATCCAGAAGATGGGATCTGAGGAGCGAAGATAGAAGATGCAAAAGACATTGAGCGCGACTCCGAAATTTGAAATCAACGAATTTTGAAATGATGCTATAGGAGACAAAGACAAATAAGGTAGGAAACCCCTACGTATTCACTCATCTATATCCATAAAAGTCTATTTTTAAAATCTATTCCTCTATTCTCTCTGATTCGCAACCCATGCAATAGCTGCGATATCCAGACTTACAAGGTGCTTCATTGAATCCATTTCACAAGCTATGTGTGGCGAAAGCTCCAAGTTCTTGATGATTGAGGAAGCTAGCCTGAGTTTTACGGGTTGATAAGGGAGTTCTCACATCTTAATCTTGTTTTCGATCGGTTGCTTTTTGTAAGTTGTGATTCTAGGATTTCTTTACGTATGATTTGTGATTGTGTCTGAGTTGTAATATGGTTTGATACTCTGGATATTGATATTTGTGCTTTGCATCGCACTGAATGAGTTATATGGCTATATGTTAGTGCTCCTTTGCTAGATGTGATTGGCCTCTCATGAGTCCATCACACTGAATGTATGTTCCTTGATCTAAATCTGGATCTGAAATCGTGTTCGCAAAATGTTGCTGAAAGCGGAGCTGAATCACCAAGAGGGGGGATGAATTGGGGATTCTTAAAACTTTTTCAGATTGCTCTGTTTTAGGTAGTGAAAACAGAGATAAACAGAGTATAGGGAAGAGAAGCAAGACACAAAGGATTTATACTGGTTCGGTCCAATCTCTTGACCTACGTCCAGTCCCTAGACTCTCTGGGATTTCTCACTATCACAATTGATTACACACTCTGCAACTCAAGAGTAATTCTCTCTCTAGAACTTACTCCCCCTTACAAGTTGTAATCAATAACCCAATCTCCAAGTCTCCAGACTTGAGATTCTTTACAATGAATGATTTACAATAAATGAACTCTTTCTAAGAGTGGATAAGAATAAACACTGAAGTACAATGTATCAAAAGATACTTCTTACAAGAAAAACTCAGAGTAGTTGAAACTTGAATGATTTTCATTTTCTCACAGATTGGTTGTTGAGAAGAATTGAATGCATCTCTATTTATACTGAGAGATCATTAAATGACCGTTGTAATCCCTAATGTAACTGTTGGCAACTGAAGGTTGATTAGTTGAAGGTTTGGTCTTCTTCTCTCTCTACTCCTTGGTTAATCCAGCTGCACAGAAGTTCAGGCTTGACTTCTTGACTTTTAATCCGTTGGAAGAGTAGCTACTGGATGTGGAAAGGAAACATTAATTCCTTTGAAATGTGTGGAGAATGATTGTCCAAAAGAATGCAAGTTTTCAAGACTTTGCATTTAATGTTCTGACATCACTTTATGCTTTATGCTAATCCTTTATTTAATCCTTTCTAAATCATCCGAAACTCACTAACAAACTGATTAAATATAGTTAGGAATAGTAATGAGTGATGATATGAAGCATTAGAATCAAACACAAAGCTTTCGCAAACTTGTTCAGTTTGAAATTCAAACACAGCGACCTAAACTCGAGTTTGTTCTTTAAAATTGGAGTTTTCATTTTTCTTTAAAAGCCTAAACTCGAGTTTCAAAAACTTAACTCGAGATTCAAAAACTTAACTCGAGTTTTCTCATTACAGAGAAGAATGTCGCGATTTGGTCTTTAAAGCAGGTTTTGTGAATATGCAAAACTCGAGTCATTAAGTGATAAACTCGAGTTTTGGACCTCTGATGAGAAATCATGTTTAAGTCCAAAATCTCAAAACTGGAGTTTCCATTCCAAAGCTAGAGTTTTCAAAATGTTCAATTTTAGCAAAACTCTCTGCTTGGCCTAAACTCGAGTTTCTAAACTGAAACACGAGTTTCCATAATTCTTTGAAAAAATGGAAACTTCTCGCTTGTTCAAAACTAGAGTTTTCAAAACTTTAGAAACTTTGAGTTCTTCTCTATAAGACCGAAACTCGAGTTTCCAAAACTAAACTCGAGCTTCCTCATTTATGAGAAAACATTGAAAAACCTTGTTAAGTCAAAACGGAGTTTTCAATCAAAATTGGAGTTTTCACAAGTTCAGAATTGAGCATTGTTCTCTGTATGCTGCAAACTCGAGTTTCCAAAACCAAACTCGAGTTTCCAACAAAACTTGGAAACTTAGAGAACTCTCTGTGCAGCCTAAACTCGAGTTTCCACATGGAAACTGGAGTTTTGCTATCTTTGAAAAATTGGTAGCTCTCTGTCTTGCAAAAACTCGAGTTCATTAAAATAAAACTCGAGTTTGCTTTGTCTTTGAAAAACTTAGAAGCTCTCTGTATGGTCAAAACTCGAGTTTTCATATCCAAACTCGAGTTTGCCTAAGTTTGCAAAAACTTGAGCTATTCTCCGTCAAGTCCAAACTCGAGTTTCCAAAACAAAACTCGAGTTTTCCTTTGACAGTAATTTTTTCAACTTAACAAACACAAACTTCAATCTGAGTTTACAATTGTCAATTATCATCAAAAACCAATAGAAAACTGACAGTTTCTCCCTCCGTCTTCAAGCGTTTGGGATCCCGATCCTCCTGAACATTGCCTCTTTGAGGATTTTTAAAAACAAAAAACAAAACAAAGGAGACTTATGGTGTCCCTGGACTAACTCAAGCAGTGGAAGCTTGTAGACTGATCGAGCGGAACTTGAAGGAATTGCGGAAGGCTAGACCTGTCAATAGTAGCAGCACCGGTCGTAGCGGATTTAATCAAGGAAGCTCCTTTCAGAAGAGGAAAGCACCCTGGGGAAATGTTCGTGGAAACAAGAGGCCGTTCCAGTCTGGCCAGTCCAATTTCCCAAGAGTACAGGGACCTAGACCATGTCCAAAATGCGGGAGGTACCATCAAGGTACTGACTGCGATGGGAAGCAGGTATGCTACAAGTGCCAAAAGCCTGTGCACTTCAGCAAGAACTGTCCTCAGAGAGCTGCCGAGATAAGGCCCCAAAACCCAGGCTGGGTTTTTGCTCTTATCGATGAGGAGGCCAGGAAGTCTCCGGAAATGGTCCAAGGTACTATCTCTCTTAATGGAAATTTACTGCAAGCATTATATGATTCGGGTGCTAGTCACTCGTTTATTTCCTATGACTGTGCAAAGCGTTTAGGAATGCATGCTTATAAACTACATTATGATCTGATAGTAGCCACACTGTAATACCCTAAAATTTGACTTAGGGTAAATATAGTAAATTAAGAAATAATGCCTAATAAAAATAGGTGATATGTGGTTTCAAAAATAATGTTAAATTTATGGATTTTTAATATAATGCATGAGACATAGAATACTAATGTCAGAGCAAAATTTATGAGATAAAGAGTTGTCTTAAATAAGAAAATTATCAACAAATGGTAAGGATTTGGTTAAGTAATTATTGGCTAATTACTTAAACATAAACAAAGGAAAATTCAAAGATAATTGTGCAAAACTCTAAAATTAGTGGTTAATGGCTAAAAATTAGCATAAATATATTTGCTAATTAATTGGAAATTATTAGGAAAAATATTGAAGGTTAAGTAATTTTAAGCCTAAATCCAAGAATGGACCAATAAGAAATTTTGTGAAAAAGTTATGAAAAATAATTATTAAATAATTAAATAATATAATATTAATTAAATAATTAATTAATAAAATAAAATAAAATAAATATATGTTTTGACCGAAAATTTGGATAGGGAATGGATAAGAATTTAACAAAAAATATCTAGATATTATGGGTTTTTATATTAAAATAAGATGTGATATTTTTGAGAAAAAACAAATAGGATAAATGACCACCGATAGAAATTTAATCCTATCTAGAGAACCAGGGGCAAGATTTCTAAAGTCAGTAAAGAATATGGAAGAGTGAATTTTTATCTTAGAGTAGACATTCCTAAGTCATTTCCGAGATCGGTGGAGCATTTTGGTAATAAGACGAAATAGGGTAATTTGGGAAAAAGCGCGATAGTCACAAATTGGAATTTGAAGAAAATAAATTCTAATTCAACATCTGGAGATGAGTTGAGAATTACCTAGACATATTTGGAATCAGTGAATTTTTGTCCAGAGATTGACGTTTCTGAAAACGATTTCCGCAACCGAACGCGTTTTTCGAGAAACTTCGGCAGATAACGGAATGCCCTGAATGGAATTAGAAATCCAATTAAAATAGATATTTTGGAAGAGGATAAAAAGATCTTCGACTTTGCGAAGCCGGAATTTTGAGATTTTACAAGATTACGCGATTTGGGTACTGATCGGGGAACATAGCCGGTACAAGCTTCTAGAACAGGGCGACGTGGCACCACCTGATTGGCTCATTCTTTGACTTTTGGGGAGCATGGAGTTCGGAAGCCATGTGTCTCAGCAGGATCGTGCCACCTCGCAAAAGTGCGATCCAACGGTCGATATCCGATATGAAAAAGCATGAATAGTAACCTGGAGTTTCCCTATAAATAGGCTTCAACCCCTCTTCAAATTCTCACACCATTCTCAAGAGAAAAACCGAAATTGAGAGAGCAGAGCAAGGAGGAGGAGTCCGGGGAAATTTTGCAGCGAAGCTCTGGGTAAGTTTTTTGGTCCTTAGTCTTAAGCTTTCGTAGTTCTTTCGGTAGTTAGAGTAGAAATGCTAGATTAGTATTTAATCTTCCAAGTATGATTAGATATCATATGCTAGGGGTATTTTAGTCATTATTTCGAAAATCATGGTGGGGTCGGAGTTATGGCGAAATTTTGGAAGAAATCAGTCAAAGTAATGAAGTACTGGCGAAATTCCGCCGATTAGGGGAATAGGGGCAAAATGGTAATTTATACCTAAAATGCCTGTTATAATGTCAAATATTGACAAATGGGATATTTACCCTTGTAGGATATCTGTGATCTCAAACCGCTTTCGAACCGCTGTTTTACCGCTGTTGTGCCGCCGTCGGCCGCTGTCAGAATTTCTGAATTTCCGTAAAAAATACCGAAGTACCGTCAAACGAAGGTACGTTCGCGCGTACTTGTATACGGCTCGATGCTTATAGTATGCTTATATATGATCTAGGTGACTAAGGTATAAGCCTTAGATAATCACTTTTACAGCTTTACGGGTTATAGTCATAATAATGCCGTTATGTTTTCCTAGCGCTGAGGACACGACTGTACATCGTGGCACGGATTGTTGCAAACCAAATAACTTTGCTTGTAGGGTAGTTGTTATTACATGATCATATGATGAATTTGTCTGGATCATTGCTGTAATTATAGAAATATCTGTTGAATATATATATTGTTATATAAGCATGAGGTTAACCGTTACCTGAGATCTGATGGGTATTGGATCTCAGCTCTTACTATAGCATCAGTGTACGAGATACCAAGGATAGAGGATAAAAGGGAAGCAGAGCAAACAGCGCATGAGAAGACCATATGAAGACCGACCGAGAATATTAAAGATATGAACAGATAATGTACTATTCTTTATGAACAGGCAGTTACGCCATGTTAATGTTGTATCAGTTACTCAAGGCTTATTTATTCCGATGCTCTACTCTGATGAAAAAAAAAATTTGGCTATGAAAATGGGATGTTACACACACCACTTGGCGTAAAATCTCCAGCTTCTGATGCAAGCTTAAATTGTGTTGCGAGTGTGAATGGACGAGTTTCAAAAGTAGATCTTATCCGATTACCACTTCATGGCATCGACGTCATACTCGGTCTTAATTGGCTGACGGCAAACAATATGATGATTGACTGTGGTAATAAGAGGATATCATTTCCCAATTCACCTAGCGGAGACAAGATTGATGTGAGCCTGAATTTTCTCTCTGCTACGGAAGCTAATAGATGCATGAAGCAGGGATGCCAAGCATACATGGTATTCTTCTCGATCAAGGCAGAAGCCGAACTTTCGCTCAAAGACATCTCTGTGGTGAATGAATTTCCTGACGTATTTCCGGAGGATCTCACTGAGCTACCTCCTACAAGGGAAGTTGAGTTCACTATTGAATTGATGTCTGGCACAGGGTCAATATCAAAAGCGCCATATCGTATGGTACCAAATGAGATGCAAGAGTTAAAGAAGCAATTGGAAGAACTTCTAGAGAAGGGGTCCAGTCGACCTAGTGTATCACCATGGGGAGCCCCAGTGTTGTTTGTGAAAAAGAAAGAAGGAAGTTTTCGACTCTGTATTGACTATCGCAAGCTGAACAAAGTGACTGTCAAGAACAAGTACTCACTTCTTCGGATTGATGATCTGTTATATCAATTATCTAGTTCTATTGTCTTTTCAAAAATTGATCTACGTTTGGGATAACATCAGCTACGAGTTAAGGCTAGTGATGTTTCCAAGACGGCTTTCAGGACCAGGTATGGGCATTATGAATTCCTTGTGATGCCTTTCGGTTTGACAAATGCACCTGCTGTGTTCATGGATTATATGAACCGTATTTTTCGTCAACACCTAGACCAGTTTGTAGTGGTGTTTATTGATGATATCCTTATCTATTCTAAGAGCAAAGAGGAGCACGAGGAACATCTGCGACTAGTATTGAGTATACTCAGGGAGAAGCAACTATTTGCTAAGTTACACAAATGTGAATTTTGGCTGCCGGAAGTTAAATTTATGGGCCATGTTATATCGAGCAACGGAGTTGCTGTTGATCCCGGCAAGGTGGAAGCAGTTCTGGACTGGAAGAGACCAGAGACAGTGACAAAGATACGTAGTTTTCTGGGTCTGGCGGGGTATTACCGCAGATTCATACGAGATTTCTCGCGTCTTGCCTTACCATTGACAAAGCTTACCAGGAAGAACCAACCCTTTGTATGGGGTGATGACTGTGAGGATAGCTTTCAGAGACTGAGGGAGAGGTTGACTACAACACCGGTATTGATTATCCCAGATCCGAGTGAGACTTATGTTGTCTATAGTGATGCCAGTGGGCATGGATTAGTATGTGTCCTAATGCAGCAGGGCAGAGTGGTGGCTTACGCCTCTCGTCAGCTGAAGCCTCACGAGTTGAATTATCCTACGCACGATTTAGAGCTTGCGGCTATCGTGTTTGCTTTGAAGATATGGAGGCATTACTTATACGGTGCGACCGTAGAATTGTACTGCGACCACAAGAGCCTGAAATACCTTTTTGATCAAAAGGAACTCAATATGAGACAACGTCACTGGATGGAGTTGCTGAAAGACTATGACCTGGAGATCAAGTATCATCCGGGTATAGCAAATGTCGTTGCTGATGCTCTTAGCAGGAAGTCGGTGCAGGTGACATAATGATGATTCAAGAGCAGAAGCTACTTGAAGATTTCAGAGATTTGAACCTATCAAATCAAATTTGCGTGGGTCTCAACACGCCAAATGAAGCCTATCTTGCGACTCTCCTTGTTAGTCAGGGGGAATAAGATCTGAGAGATGAAGTCGAGAAAGCTCAGAAGTAAGATGATTCGGCTATTGAGATACGTGAGAAGATCTCTCAGGGTGAGACCCAAGATCATGACCTATCACTTAGTGGTTTGGTCAGATACAAGAAACGAATTTACATACCGCCGGTTGATGAATTAAGGCGGAAGATACTGGATGAGGCTCATAAGAGTAAGTATACTCTACATCCAGGAATGTTCAAGATGTACCATAATTTGAGATCCGAACTCTGGTGGCCCGGGTTGAAGAAAGATGTAGCCCAGTACGTGGCCGGATGCTTAACATGTCAAAAAGTGAATATTGAACATCGACGACCCCCTGGTTTTCTTTAAGGACTCAAAATGCCGGAGTGGAAATGGGAGAACGTAACCATGGATCTGGTGGTAGGTTTACCCAAGATCAGGAATCACGATACAATCTGAGTAATCGTTGACCGGTTAACTAAATCATCACACTTTATTCCCATCAGTATCCATTATTGTCCAGAATGTTTGGCGAAGATTTATATCAAGGAAGTTGTGAGACTCCATGGTATACCTAAGAGCATTGTCTCTGACCGGGATACACGATTCCAATAACGTTTCTGGTAGGAATTACATGAAGCTTTGGGTACAAAGCTGAAGTTCAATTCGGCTTATCACCCTCACACCGATGGTCAATCTGAAAGGACAATACAGACACTGGAAGATATGTTAAGAGCATGTGCATTGGATTTCAAAGGAAGTTGGGATCGACATCTTTCGCTAGCGGAGTTTGCATACAACAATAGCTATCATGCAAGTATACAAATGGCCCCGTTTGAGGCATTATATGGGCAAAAGTGTCAATCACCTCTATGCTGGACAGAATCTTCTGAGAGGCAATTGCTTGGGCCGGATATGATTGAACAGACCTCCGAGCAAATTGCGTTGATCAAGAAGAGACTCATAGCAGCGCAAAGCAGGCATAAGAGATATGCTAACAAAAGGAGGAGACCTCTAAAGTTCTATGTCGGCGACCATGTGTTCCTGAAACTATCCCCAGTAACCGGTGTCGGTAGAACGCTTAAGAGACGGAAACTCAGTTCACGTTATGTAAGACCATTCGAGATTTTGGCTGAGTGTAACACCCCCAATTTTCATGTAAATTAGTGAATGAAATATATGAATTTTTCATCAAGAAGTAGTAGTTAATGGTATTTATTTTTCTGACAGGATATATTAATTATGAGAAATAATGTGGAATTATTTGAAAAATATGGCTATTAAATTTGGTTATGGATAAATTTGAGGTAAATAATGTCAAAGAAGTTAAATATATATTTTACCTCATTATTTATTTATCATTTTCGCCCACAAGAAGAGAAATATGACATTATGTTGTAGTATAATATAAGGATTTAAGAAGAGATGAAAGTATATTAGAAGACATTAGAAGAGCACATAAAATATTTTTTTTCCTTGGCCATCTGACGTGAATTGACATAAAGAGATCAGATGGGAAAAAAAAAAAAACATTTTATCCCACTTCTCTAAAACCGCTGGACAAGAGAGGGATTGTTTATAATGGATAATTAAATAAAACCACTCCATCAGCATCCATTCTGACGCAAAGGAAAAAAAGGAAAAGTAGGAAATAATGATATAACCTAGGTGTACTTATTTAGTTAAGAGAAATGACAGATGGGACAATACTATATTGAAGAAGGAAAAAGGGAGTTGAGCACGGTAATAAGGCAATGGAGAAACACATTTTTTTTTCTCCAATCTTTTATGGGCATTAGACGTGAGAAGGTAGAATCAAAGCATTATTAGCCTAATGCTAGGATATTATAAGTACACCTAAACCTATGGGAGATATAAGGGATGAGTTAAGACTAAATAGATGAGAGGGAAAAGGCACGGATACATGCTGAGGGAGAGAGAGAGAGGATACAATTTTTTTCAAAAATCCTCCTAAAACGTCGGATGTGAGAAGGGATCAATGGAGGCAAAAAAAAAAAAACAACGGTCAAGAGAGGAAAAAAAAACAGAGAGAAATAATTTCTTGGAATTTTCCAGATTAGTGGAGAGCAATCAAGAGGCAAAAGGAATTAGTTCTGGAGGTCTATTTAAAAGGGGCTCAGCTCCTCCTCTTTTTATTGCCAGACGCGTGGTGAAGAAGGGAAGAAGAAAATTAACAAAAGGGTGTAAAAGGAAGAGCTCAAACAAACATTCAAGAGGAAGATGAGGTATTTGGGTATTATTCCACCTTCTTCTACTTCCTTTCATGTAAGCGAAAATTTTTTTTTCTAAGGAAATTTCTCCCTTGGTGCGTGAAGGTGAAGGCTGAAAGAAGGAATAAGACACAATGAAGATTAAAGCTTAAGGTGGTAGAATACCAAGAACAAGTAAGTGATCATTTTAACTGCCTTATGATTTCATGGTTGTAAAATGGAAAGGGGTGGTATTCTGTTTTTTTTTTTGGTTCATAATATGGGCCTGATTAATAGATAAATGAATGAATAAAGGATCTAACATAAGGTTTAAAGTCTAGGAAGAAAGATTAGTATGTTATAAGAAAAGCTAGTTGTTGAAAATGAAAGTTTGGTTGTTTAATCCAAGGAAAGATTTTCGGACAGCCTTAGAAACATCATGATTTGATTTGTTTTGGTGTTTTTAATTCCTTTAAATTGCTTAGAATGATATTTTGTATAGGAATGAACTCAAATCATATTTTGGAATCAAGAGCAAAAGCTTTAAAAACGTTGAAAGATGTGTGTTGGAGATTTTGTGGAAGTCAGTCAGGTATCTTGTGCGTTTTGACCTATCAAATGGACTTGTAAAATTCTGGAATTTTACAAATAGGAAGTAGACATCCCAAGAATTAATTTGATAGGTAACACGAAAATTTCTGAGTTTTGTGCTAAGAGAACCAAATTTTTGAAAATAGCCCCGAATCTGAAACTTTTGTTTGACCTCAGGTGGTGTTCGGGTTTGTGGCTAGAGTTTCGGTTGTATCTGGTTCCAATTAATAATTTTCGTTCAAAATAGATATACTAAGGGTTAGTTGGCCTTTTGAACCACTTCAATCGGATTTTTCTAGATTAAGTTATGAATTTTTGAAGATCAAACACTATTTCTGGAATTTTTAAGAATCAGGCCGAAATTGGAAGAGAATTTACCAACAATGGGTTTATTATTGAGAAAAACAATTTAGGACTTATGAATGGTTGAAGAAGGATTATTTTTTTAGCCATCAAGTAAATATTATTAAGGAAGGGTTACTTATACTTATATTTATATTTCGGTTATTTTAGGGTCACTTTGAGTTTGTGCACCGGAGAAAAAAATATCTTGATAATTTTGGTCGACTACCGAGTAGTAACCTTAATCCTCATATGCTTTTGTGTTGCCTTGTATGTTTGTTTTTCCATGATTGTGGACCCGTGTCTCTGAAAAGGGACATGCGTTTGTATGCATTCGGTGTGAGTGCAGGTTCGAGCCCGACTACCGTGTTTTTCTGGCGCTATGGATCCGGGGCTTGCTTTGTTGGCGATCTGCGTTTGTTTCTAGGACATGTAGTCCTTCCGATTAACACTTGTGCATATGGTATGTTGTATTTGTGTTCTTTGCGCGTTTGTTACTGAATGCTATTATTTGGTGTTTTTCCTAATTATGGTTGCATACATACACTGTTTATGCATTACATATGAGATTAATGGTTACTCTGGGATCCATTTATGAATCCCAGATTTTTGTAAAGCTTCAGGGACTACTTCAAGGGTTGTAGCTGGAGAGAAGGGTAAGAATGCGGAGTTGGAGTAGTTGGTGTCATTGGTGGTGGAGGAAGATTTATTTTTGATTTTATTTTGTGTTTGGATAACTGTATATTATTTTGGCCTTTTTGGGGCAGTGGTGGATGACTGTTTATTTAACCCCTCGGGGATTTTATTTTGTTACCTACATTTAATTATATCAGTATTGTCCGAAATCCAACCGGGAAATGCTCTGCCGCGATAAACTCTGTTGCATGTTAATCAGTAATAATTAGATGATATATGATAATTGTAAAAAGGAATCCCTCTATCCGCCACCCGAAAGGGTGAGGCCGGTAGGGGTGTTACATTTGTGGTATCAGAGCCTGGTTTGGACAATACAGGTAAAGGGAAAATGGAGATAGGTAATGAACTGATATATGTTTGATTTGATGGGTTAGGAGTAGGGGTGAGCAAATCAAAACCGAAACCGAAAACCGAACCGACTAATTCGGTGTTCGGTTTTTTCGGTTCGGTTTTTTTCTGTTGTTCGGTTTTTTCGGTTTTTGTAATTCGGTTTTTCCGGTTTTCGGTTCGGTTTTAAAAAAAATCGGTTAAAACCGAAAACCAATTTTTCTTTTTTGTTAAAAAAATCATAATTAATTCTACAAAAATCGTTTTAGAGTGCTTCAAAATTCCTCATGACCCTTGACATGTCTATTTTCAAGGAAAAATATTCCTAGAAGCAAGAAAGTCACGGATCATTCCCAGATTAATATTTTCTCAACGCTGCTCAGTTTATAACTCCATAAATAAGACTTAACTTCAAAAATATGTTACTACTTGTGTAAAACTCAAAATGCTACATAATTTATATATTTAGAAAGCCCTATATGTCTACTTTATTCATGTAAAATTTCATAACTTTATGACTTCATTTCATACATAAAATAAAAGCATCAATTTTCACTGCCAGTACAACCTTTAAAACTCAGATTTTCCTATCTTTCAGTTTTCGGTTCGGTTTTTGCAAATAAAATTCGGTTTTTTCGGTTCGGTTTTTGCAAATGTTGATGCCATAAGTTCTT
This sequence comes from Acacia pycnantha, assembly GCA_025563575.1. Classification (NCBI taxonomy): domain Eukaryota; kingdom Viridiplantae; phylum Streptophyta; class Magnoliopsida; order Fabales; family Fabaceae; genus Acacia; species Acacia pycnantha. Next base: position 143,240 of record JAMWYP010000205.1, read on the forward strand.
TTTCGGTTAATTCGGTTTAACCGAAAACCGAACCGAAATATTTCGGTTTCGGTTTTTTCGGTCTTCGGTTTTCGGTTCGGTTTTTAAAATACCCATAATTCGGTTTTTCGGTTTTTACCGAAAACCGAACCGAAAAACCGATTGCACAGCCCTAGTTAGGAGAAGTTGAGTGGAAGATTTGGGAAGTACTACAGTAGGAGCGTGGCTAAGAGAATGAATGAATCTAGGGTTAGCGATACTTTGAGTTTTTGAGAGGAGTCGAAAGACTTCACAAGCTTTGGGCGTCTCGTAGGAGTAATCCTTCTATTTATGATTGGGCTTGTGCTACACTAAGTTTTTCCGAACGCCCCCTTTTGGACCTAGAAAATAAATAATGTTATGAACCAAGGGTCTAATTTGGATTTTCAAGATTTTTTAAATGATATGTATCAGTCTCTGCAGACGTATTCCGATATTCTGATATGATTATCGAGGTATGGTAGTATATTATGATAGCCAGTAGGATTATGTAATGGAAGTATGTGGATCATTTAATATTTTGAAGCAGTAGTATTATGAAAAAGATGCATATTATTAATGAAATATTAGTATGTGTGTTCTGGTACGAACATGTGGTGTGATTCAAAATTTAAGTACGCAAAATTGATATTTATTTCTGTTTTGGTATGGTTACAAATTTAAAATGTCACGAAGAAGGGAAAGGCCCAGGTGAGAACCAGAACATAATCCACCAGAACCCAATCTAATGCAACAAATGATGGGTCTGATACGAGATCAAGGAAATATGATTCATGAAATGAAAGCTTGTCAGGACTGAGATCATGAAGAAGAAGGAATTGTTGATGGCACAAAAGGAAGATTTTGTTGCTAATCCTAGGGCTTTTGATGATTTAGTCAGAATATGATTTAGATCCCCAGATCCTATCAGGACTTTAAGATCAAATGTGTTTAGGCGGAAGAAATCCTTGAGATAGGTGATCTCTTAGGAAGTATCATAGGAATTTGAAATTCTTTGATTTGAGGCCTGAGCGTCTTGAGGTATGACATGATAATCCTTAGAAATGCTATGAGGATGTTAGATTGAATACGGTAATGATTGAGGCTAGGCTTGAATCTGATCTAGGCTGAAATAAGACTTAAATCGAAATGTGATTAAGGTTGTACTAAGGTTCTAGTACTTGAGAATAGGAACCCGATGAATATTGATCGATGCTAAATTGTTAGCATGTTTGTTTGGGTATGATTGAGGATTGGTGATTGACCTTGAGGTAGAAGAATAGTGTTAGAATATAACCCTGTGATATTGAGGATTAGAACCTTGTGAATAGTGTTGATGTGATTCAAATACTTTGAGGTTTAGACTAGGAATATGAATTATGATCTTAGTTTCTTTTTTGGGTATTATTAAGGTAATATGATTCTTTAGCCTAACTGATGTTGAGGTTTTAGGAATTGATTGTGAATCTGACAATTATTGATTTGAGGTTATTTGAGGATAGTGACCGAATGTTATAGGTTATGAATCATGATGATCATAGCATGTTTATTGGGTATGGTCGAGGTTTCAGAATTAGGTTGATGAACCTAAGGATCTGACTTGATAATAAGAAAAAAAAAATTAGGCATTTGATTAATCTAAATGGATTGAGGCATAGTACCCAAATGTATGAGGTATTTGGATGTTACTAGTTGCTAGGGAATGATTTTAATCTCATGATGTTCCCTTAGAAAGAATGATTGAGAGTAGAAACGTTGATAATATTGATTGATATTGTGTTATTTGAGATATGTTTGAGGACAATACCTATATGATATGGGGTATTTTGAGGTTGTTAGTTGTTGTTTCAGCATAGGGAAAGATCTTGAATATAAAATATTCCCTAAGAGTGTATGATTGAGAATTAGTGTTTCGATGGAACTGAAGGATAGGTAGAACCCCGGTAGCCTCAGGTTATAGTCTCATGGTTGGGACCGATAGTTGTGGATATGATTATGGCTAGTGTTTTCCCTGAAAAATATAGATTAGATACCCGATAAAGAAAGTTGAATCTGTGACTATGCTTGGAGCTAGATTGTTATCGAGATTCCATATACAGAACGAACCTAGATGAGGTTTATATGATACAATGTATTACCATGGAGCACTCCAGTGCGATGTGTATTATTATCGGAGTGAAAAGTAAGGCATGAATATACCGTGGGTAAAGAGGCCTATTAGATTGATATGGTTTTGGGTTGTTAAATTTGATAAGTGTTCAATGATAAGCCTTAAGTCCTGTAAAACTAGGATGTTCATAGGCTGGCAAAAGTCCTCAACTATTAGACCGGGAATATCGGGTAGAGTGCCAAAGAGGTTGTAAGCCTGGAAATTACTGGCATTATTTTTGGAATGATCGGACAAATGAAATGAAATTGACTGTGTGTCATATAAATGACTCGGGTTACAAGAGTTAGAGCCTGAGATGTATTTGGAGTTAATGACCTTGTATATCAGTTGTTTGGTTCCTGGTATATGTGAAAATTGAATTCTGAAAATTGCCAATGCACCTGCTATATTGTGAATTTTTGAAATTGAATTTTATGAATTGAATTTTTGAATAAAATGTTTTCTATGGAATTTGAAACCAATTTAAAATAGTTGTTTTTGAACACTGTTGTCTCATAGATAGGGTCCTTGTGGAACCCGGTTTTGAAATTGAATTGTGAATCATGTTGAATTATGTTTGTAGTGGAAGCAGTACAGAACTGGAAGATGCCAGAAACTGTTGTAGACATACTCAGTTTGCTGGATCTTGCCAATTTTTATTATTTTATTTTTTTAAAAGAAAATGTTTTGAGATCGCTGGCCATTATTGAAATTTATTTTGAGGGGATTAGTCTTGAGAAGCCGATACTCGCATCAGTAGTATATGTACCCAATCTGAGTAGTTCCGCCTTGCAAGGGCGCGTAATTTACCTTGTCTGGCCGGCACCCACGCAGGCGTTTGGAGCAGGGCTCCTGGACAGTGGTCCTTTGTCCTAGTATAGGATTCCGGTGGGTGGCCTATTTTTTATGTGCTAGTGCAGACACTGGGTCCCTTATGGATGGAAACTCTCCCACATTGGCCGACAAGTGCGTTGCCACTTCGGTGGTTTGTGTATGAAAGGATTGGGATATGGCAATGTACCGAAAGGTTAAAGTCGTGGCGAGAGCTTTTGAATGTTAAATATTGTGAAATGAATTATCCCCTTGAGAATTAAACTGGCAGGAAATGTGTTTTTGAATCTGAGTCAGTAATGAATGTATTTTTCTTGAAAATGTGAAAATATTGTTTTGTGTAAATATTGAAAATGTACTGCGACCACAAGAAATTTTTGACTAGTTGAAACTGAGACAACATAGAGAAACGAAAAGCAGTGCAGTTGGTGACAGTATTAACACTGGAACAGAACTGATAGAATGGTCTACAAATCTGAATTGATTGAATCATATCGTATTTGCCAGTTACCGTGTTAAGTAGGAGGAAAATGGTTTGAGAGCTTAAAAATTGAGGGAGCTCATATGAAATAGATGTTCTTAGCACTGTGTGGAATACTGTTTGGCTTGATGATTTTGGACTAGCATGTGCAGAGAATGCTGTAAGACTGGCATAATAGTAAGAAATCCCTAAGTAGTAAGGCTTTAATATTTTGTGCAAATGGATGGAGTTACTGAAAGACTATAACCTAGAGATAAAATATCATCTGGGTAAAGCTAATGTTGTCGCAGATGTGTTGAGCCGGAAGACGGTGCAGGTAGCATATATGATGATGCAAGAGCAGAAGCTATGAGAAGATTTTAGAGATCTGAATGTATCAGGCCAAACCTTTGAGGATAAAAATGCAGTTCATAGAGTTTATATGGCTAACTTCTTTGTCAGTTAAGAAGAGGATAATCTGAGCGCAGAAATAGAAGAAGCTCAAATGCAGGATGATCTAACGACATCCATTCGAGAGAAAATTTCTCAAGGTGAAGCAACATAATATGATATCTCAAATGGCTTGATCCGGTTCAAGAAACGAATTTATGTGCCGTCTAGAGATGATTTGAGACAAAAGATTCTAGACGAGGCTCACAAGAGTAGATACACTATTCATCCAGGTGCAGTCAAGATGTATCGGAATTTGAAATCGTAGTTTTGGTGGCTTGGAATGAAGAAAGAAATATCAGAGTATGTGGCTAAATGTTTGACTTGCCAGAAGGTTAATATTGAACATCAACGACCAGGAGGACTCTTGAAGGGACTAGAGATCCCTGAGTGGAAATGGGAGAATGTAACCATGGATCTGGTAGTGGGTCTACCCAAGATCAGGCATTTAGATGTAATCTGGGTAATCGTTGACCGACTCACAAAGTCTACTCATTTTCTTCCTGTCAGTGTCAATTACTCTCCCGAGAAGCTGGCAAAAATTTATATTCAGGAAATAATCAGACTTCATGGTACACCGAAGAGTATTAGCTCTGACAGAGATCCTCAGTTCACTTCTCGATTCTGGCAAGCTATACATCAAGCACTGGGGACGAAAATGTCGATTACCTCTCTGTTGGACAAAGTTATATGAACAGAAGCTAATTGAACCTGAGATTGTGGATGAAACTTCCGAACAGGTCAACTTAATCAAAAAGAGGCTCCTAGCGGCTCAAAGTCGTCAAAAGAGTTATGCAGATAAGAGAAGGAGACCTCTCGAGTTTAAGGTAGGTGATCATGTGTTCTTGAAGATATCTCCTGTTACAGGAGTGAGAAGAGCCATCAAGCGCAAGAAGCTAAGTCCTCGCTATATCAATCCTTTCGAGATTTTGGCGAAAAGGGGGTCTATAGCATATCAAGTGGCACTGCCGCCAAGTTTGAGCAAGTTGCATGATGTTTTCCATGTCTCTCAGCTGAAGAAATATAAACAAGACCCAAAGCATGTCCTTGAGTATGAGGATGTTGAGGTACATGAAGGTCATACTTTTGCAATAGAGCCCGAGTGGATTATCAACTACCCAAATAAAGAAGCTCAAGCGTAAGAGTATCTCTTTTGTGAAGGTGGCCTGGAAAGGGTTATCCTCTAGAGAAGCGACGTGGGAAACAGTTGAGGGTATGAAAGAAAAATACACAGAGTTTATATCTAAGAGCATGATAAATGTATAAACAAATTTCGAGGACGAAATTTATTTTTACGGGGGAAGAAATGTAACACCCCCAATTTTCATGTAAATTAGTGAATGAAATATATGAATTTTTCATCAAGAAGTAGTAGTTAATGGTATTTATTTTTCTGACAGGATATATTAATTATGAGAAATAATGTGGAATTATTTGAAAAATATGGCTATTAAATTTGGTTATGGATAAATTTGAGGTAAATAATGTCAAAGAAGTTAAATATATATTTTACCTCATTATTTATTTATCATTTTCGCCCACAAGAAGAGAAATATGACATTATGTTGTAGTATAATATAAGGATTTAAGAAGAGATGAAAGTATATTAGAAGACATTAGAAGAGCACATAAAATATTTTTTTTCCTTGGCCATCTGACGTGAATTGACATAAAGAGATCAGATGGGAAAAAAAAAAAACATTTTATCCCACTTCTCTAAAACCGCTGGACAAGAGAGAGGGATTGTTTATAATGGATAATTAAATAAAACCACTCCATCAGCATCCATTCTGACGCAAAGGAAAAAAGGGAAAAGTAGGAAATAATGATATAACCTAGGTGTACTTATTTAGTTAAGAGAAATGACAGATGGGACAATACTATATTGAAGAAGGAAAAAGGGAGTTGAGCACGGTAATAAGGCAATGGAGAAACACATTTTTTTTTCTCCAATCTTTTATGGGCATTAGACGTGAGAAGGTAGAATCAAAGCATTATTAGCCTAATGCTAGGATATTATAAGTACACCTAAACCTATGGGAGATATAAGGGATGAGTTAAGACTAAATAGATGAGAGGGAAAAGGCACGGATACATGCTGAGGGAGAGAGAGAGAGGATACAATTTTTTTCAAAAATCCTCCTAAAACGTCGGATGTGAGAAGGGATCAATGGAGGCAAAAAAAAAAAACAACGGTCAAGAGAGGAAAAAAAAACAGAGAGAAATAATTTCTTGGAATTTTCCAGATTAGTGGAGAGCAATCAAGAGGCAAAAGGAATTAGTTCTGGAGGTCTATTTAAAAGGGGCTCAGCTCCTCCTCTTTTTATTGCCAGACGCGTGGTGAAGAAGGGAAGAAGAAAATTAACAAAAGGGTGTAAAAGGAAGAGCTCAAACAAACATTCAAGAGGAAGATGAGGTATTTGGGTATTATTCCACCTTCTTCTACTGTCCTCTCATGTAAGCGAAAATTTTTTTCTAAGGAAATTTCTCCCTTGGTGCGTGAAGGTGAAGGCTGAAAGAAGGAATAAGACACAATGAAGATTAAAGCTTAAGGTGGTAGAATACCAAGAACAAGTAAGTGATCATTTTAACTGCCTTATGATTTCATGGTTGTAAAATGGAAAGGGTGGTATTCTGTTTTTTTTTTTTGGTTCATAATATGGGCCTGATTAATAGATAAATGAATGAATAAAGGATCTAACATAAGGTTTAAAGTCTAGGAAGAAAGATTAGTATGTTATAAGAAAAGCTAGTTGTTGAAAATGAAAGTTTGGTTGTTTAATCCAAGGAAAGATTTTCGGACAGCCTTAGAAACATCATGATTTGATTTGTTTTGGTGTTTTTAATTCCTTTAAATTGCTTAGAATGATATTTTGTATAGGAATGAACTCAAATCATATTTTTGGAATCAAGAGCAAAAGCTTTAAAAACGTTGAAAGATGTGTGTTGGAGATTTTGTGGAAGTCAGTCAGGTATCTTGTGCGTTTTGACCTATCAAATGGACTTGTAAAATTCTGGAATTTTACAAATAGGAAGTAGACATCCCAAGAATTAATTTGATAGGTAACACGAAAATTTCTGAGTTTTGTGCTAAGAGAACCAAATTTTTGAAAATAGCCCCGAATCTGAAACTTTTGTTTGACCTCAGGTGGTGTTCGGGTTTGTGGCTAGAGTTTCGGTTGTATCTGGTTCCAATTAATAATTTTCGTTCAAAATAGATATACTAAGGGTTAGTTGGCCTTTTGAACCACTTCAATCGGATTTTTCTAGATTAAGTAATGAATTTTGAAGATCAAACACTATTTCTGGAATTTTTAAGAATCAGGCCGAAATTGGAAGAGAATTTACCAACAATGGGTTTATTATTGAGAAAAACAATTTAGGACTTATGAATGGTTGAAGAAGGATTATTTTTTTAGCCATCAAGTAAATATTATTAAGGAAGGGTTACTTATACTTATATTTATATTTCGGTTATTTTAGGGTCACTTTGAGTTTGTGCACCCGGAGAAAAAAAATATACTGATAATTTTGGTCAGCTACCAGGTAGTAACCTTAATCCTCATATGCTTTTGTGTTGCCTTGTATGTTTGTTTTTCCATGATTGTGGACCCGTGTCTCCTGAAAAGGGACATGCGTTTGTATGCATTCAGTGTGGTCTGGGTTCAGAGCCCGACTACAGTGTTTTCCTGGCGCTATGGATCCGGGGCTTGCTTTGTTGAGCAGTCCTGCGTTTGTTTCTAGGACATGTAGTCCTTCCGCAGTTAACACTGTGCATATGGTATGTTGTATTTGTGTTACTGCGCGTTTGTTACGAATGCTATTATTTGGTGTTTTTCCTAATTATGGTTGCATACATACCTTTGTTTATGCATTACATATGAGATTAATGGTTACTACGGGATCCATTTATGAATCCCAGATTTTTGTAAAGCTTCAGGGACTACTTCAAGGGCTGTAGCTGGAGAGAAGGGTAAGAATGCGGAGTTGGAGTAGTTGGTGTCATTGGTGGTGGAGGAAGATTTATTTTTGATTTTATTTTGTGTTTGGATAACTGTATATTATTTTGGCCTTTTTGGGGCAGTGGTGGATGACTGTTTATTTAACCCCTCGGGGATTTTATTTTGTTACCTACATTTAATTATATCAGTATTGTCCGAAATCCAACCGGGAAATGCTCTGCCGCGATAAACTCTGTTGCATGTTAATCAGTAATAATTAGATGATATATGATAATTGTAAAAAGGAATCCCTCTATCCGCCACCCGAAAGGGTGAGGCCGGTAGGGGTGTTACACTGAGCGAGGACCAGTCGCTTACCAGATAGCCTTACCCCCGAACCTGAGTAATCTCCATAATGTGTCTCAGTTGAAGAAATACTAACCAGACCGTGATCACGTCATTGAGTATGAAGACGTTGAAGTATGACATGATAATACCTTCATAGTCGAGCCAGAGCGAATTCTCGATCGCCAAGAGAAACGGCTTAGAAATAAGACCAAACCGATAGTGAAGGTAGTCTGGAAGGGTTTGTCACCTAACGAGGCAACTTGGGAAGCAGTGACATCGGGAGAAATACCGGAGTTTATGGCACAAAGCCTAGTTACGATAGATTAAATTTCGAGGGCGAAATTTTGTTTAACAAGGGGAGAAATGTAATACCGGATAATTATTTATCTTGAATATTATATTGTGATAAATAATACCTATTTTTAATACGTGAATATATGGTCTCAAAACTTGTGTTGTATTTATCTTATTTTCCTAAGGTAATTTCTCTTGAAATTAGAAGGAATAAAGTGCCAAAAATCCCTAAATACATTTACGGGTCATAAAATACCCTGAGAATATTATAATATGTCTTAAGAGGAAATTAAATATTTATTAAAAATAGGAAAATATATTGTCTCTAATTTTGGTAATTTATTAAATTATTTCCTTGGAGTTTAAAGGGGCAAAAATACAATATTATTTTGGGGACCATAAGTTGCCCTATGATTTTTAAAATAATACATGGTGCATAAATTATCAATGTCAATACAATAGTTGTGAGAAAACAATTAATCTAATTTAAGAAAATTTTCAACAATTAGTAAGTAATTAAATAAGTAATTAATTGCTAATTGTTTAGGCATGAATACAGGTAATATCCAAAATTAATTATATACAACCCCTAATTAAAGACTAATGACCAAAGAAGGGTCAAGATTTGCATAAGAATAATTGCTAATTAATTAGGCATAATTAAGAAAAATATAAGATGAATTATATAAATCCCTAAAAAATCAGGCTTTATTAAAAGATTATAAAAATAATTAAAAATGAAAAAAATGTTAACTTATATTTTTATTAATATAGTTTCTAGCCATTTTTTAATTTTATCTTTATATTTTAAAGTAGATTGTAAATTGAAATTATATTTTTGACCAAGTTATTTTATTATTATATAATTAGCGAAAAATCTAATTATTCATAAGAAATTAAATATTATAAAATATAATTATTCTATATAACAGAATCAAATTTCATTCATTGACCATTGAAATTGGAAATTCTCCAATATTAGTTTGATGAATAATACAAATGGAGTTGTGTGCATATAAATCCATTTCTTGGGTCAGATTTCAAATTATTAGGGATATCGAAGATTGAGGAGGAACAATGATCACAGAGTTGGAGAAGAAAGAGGAATCCACAATCAAAGATGACTATGGCCACATGCAAAAGGAGAGAAGATAGGGAGAGAGGAGAGACTTGACCAAATTCTTTACACCTCTAACCCTTGATCCTGCTTTAATCACATATCATGGGCTCTCACTCTCGACCCAACTTACATGGGCCCAGTATCATTGCATTAAAAATGCAAGAAAGCATTCAAAAATTGTTTTATCAAAAAAAAAAAAAAAATTCAAAAATTGTTTTGGTTTTGTTGTTTTTAAAAATAAGTTACTATTTTTTTTTTAGAAAAAAAACACCTAACTAAAAACAAACAAGTATTGGTGCCAGTCCATTGCTTTGTGCAAGGAAGCTCGTATCTATGTAATACCTCAATTAGGTTATATGAAGTTAGCTATATATAGGTTTGAACACTTGTATATGCCCTTTTTTTTCACTCATATGTTTTCAAAAGCATGCAACGTAAGAGAAAAAAAGAATTTGATAAATATTTTACAAATTATTCAATATAAATTAATATTCCTGCGCTCAAGCTCAAATACCTATAATTAATCACAATGCAAAAATATAATCGAAACACATTAGAAAATCGTTATCAATGACTTATATTTATTTATTAATGGATCCAAATTGAATATCCTGTATATCTTACTAAATGGAATTCCCTAGTATTTATTATATTTTTCAGTAAGAAAATTTAAAAATAATCATCAATAAATTATTTTTATTGATTAATATGGAGATAAAAAATTCAATTATAAGTGAATATAAACAAATAAATTAGAAAATAACCATCAATCAATTATCCCCTCGGCCACTATTTATATGGTCTCATTTTTTTAAAAAAATATTGTTTATATTAATTTTATTTAAAAAATTATTAATATTATTATCTTATAAGCTTGGTTATTATTAAGGTTGGAGCGGAATTGATTTTAATGAAACATCAAATAAGATTTGTTTTTTATTCAGAAAATTCCAACCAAGCCCCAATTATCATATTTAATGGCAATAAGGTCTCTTGAAATCATCAAATTGCATTAAAGTTTCAAAGGAGCTGAGTGCTATTAATTCCAAACATAAAAGTATAGTCCCCCTCCCCCCCCAAAAAAAAATTAACAGCTGTAATACCCGGATAATTATTTATCTTGGATATTATATTTTGATAAATAATACCTATTGGAAATAGATGAATATGTGGTCTCATATCTTGTGTGGTATTTACCTTATTTTTTTAGGGCAATTTCTCTTGAAATTAGACTGAACAAAGTGCCAAAATCCCTAAATACATTTATGGATCATAAAAATAGCCTAAGATTATTATAATATGTCTTAAGAGGCAATTAAATTTCTATTAAAAATAGGAAAGTATGTTGTCTCTAATTTTAGTAATTTATTGGATTATTTTCCTTAGAAACTAAAGAGGCAAAATCCAATATTATTTTGGGGAACATAAGTTGCCCTATGATTTTTAAAATAATGCATGGTGCATAGATGACCAATGTAAACACAATAGTTGTGAGAAAATAATTAATCCAATTTAATAAAATTGTCAACAATTAGTAGGTGATTAAATAAATAATTAATTGCTAATTGTTTAGGCATGAATAAAGGAAATGTCCAAAGTTAATTATATAAAACCCCTAATTAAAGATTAATGACCAATGAAGGGTCAAGATTAGCATAAGAATAATTACTAATTAATTAAGCATGATTAAGAAAAATATAAGACGAATTATATAAAATCCCTAAAGCCTAATTAACCAACATAGGATATGTTAAAGATAATTAAGCATAAGATTAAGATGCTAAACAATCTTATTAAACAACTTTGACAAGTCAAAGCTAAATCAAATATTTGGATTGAAAGTAATAAAATCCTAAGGCCATAATTTAGGATCCATGTGAAAAAGGATTGACCAATGGGATAATTAACTATAAGATATAATTAAAGCATAAACAAATTAAAATCAAAGAGTTGAAAAGTCAGAAAAGGGGGGAGGGGGCCGTGTATGTGTGTGTGTATGAGTATGAGTGTGTATGTGTATTTTGCAAGTGGGAAGGAAAGAGAAAAAGAAGGAAAAAGAGATATTTTGTGAGAAAAAGCAAGTAGGATAAGTGAGAACCGATAGAAACTAAATTGTATCTTGAAATATGTGAACTAAGTATTAAACATAAGGATTTATTATAAACAAGTGTATTTTTATCCCGAAGTGGGTTATCTCCGAACTCATTTCCGTGACCGTCGGGGTTTATCCTAAAATGACTAAAAGGCTAGTAAAGACCCCTAATTGGACCATAACCTTTGATATTCCAAATGCTTCTCAAGTGATTTCATAAACTTCCAAGATTACCTCAAAAAGTATTTGAGATTTATAAGCATATTCGATTAGAACACTGAGCAGGGGAATTAACCGGTAGGAGAAAATCCTTAAGGGATAAGGTGATGTCATAATGGAAGAGGATAGGAAAGAGAGGGGGGGAGGTCGGCAAGGAGGCTTGAATGGTGAGGATTGGAGATGCCAAGAAACCCTAGATCTAATGGTTTAAAATGGAGACACTACTACAAAAAAACGAAAAAACGACCTAAATAAGACCCAATTAACGTCCTTTTTTAGATGGACGTCTCGAGCGGGGTAGTTTTTTTTTTATAGTTAGGCGTCCTGAATTTATTTCAGGACGCCTAATAAGAGGCGTCCTTAATACAAATCAGGACGCCTCATATGCAGTATTAGGGGTAGATTGGCGTGATTTGTGGCGTCCTGATTTCAAAATCAGGACGCCACAAATGAGATTCTAAATGATTTCTAAATCATTTAAAGCTATTGCTACTTCAAATGGAGTAATAATTGGGGCTAGATACTCTTTTCTATCCAGTAGAGCAGTTTGAGCACAGGATACATAAATGAAAACATCACACTGGTGAAAAATCAAACTCTTAACAATAGACATTTTATGTTTAGTAATAAAAGCTATGCTTGAAGTCTTGAACGAACCAGACATTACCTCAGGAAAGTTAGCAAGTTTAGCTGGATTTGTTGCCATTAACCTTTGTATTTGGGTTCAATGTGATTATTTCCTTGTACAGTCTGCGGCCTTTTGCACTTGTGTCCTACCTCCAATGGTAATAGACCTACAATATTTGGTGCATTACTAATACCCTTTGGATGGCACAATTGGAATCTTCCCCTCAGCAACCTGCAAGAAAAAGGCATTGTAATGGGTAACTCATATCAGCAATAGAAGTCAAACTCGGGCAATTAAGCTTCTTATGACTCACCCATGGCCACCACAAAGTCAGTTTCTTACACAGTTCACAGCTTGCAACATCTCCATCTAAGAGAAACAATACAAATAGTATACCAAACCCAGAAAATGATTGACTCAGGATGGAGTAGAGATGTATACCTGGGTTCAACGAGCATCGACGAGGGTGGGAGAAGGAGGGCATATGGAGGTCCGACGGAGATGGGGAGGGATAAACAACGAAGGTTCGACGGTGGGAGAGACAGACTGATTACCGAGGACCAACGATGGATAGCGAGAGGAGGAAAGAGTGCAGTGTCGGTGGCTTTCGAAGAGGAGGCGGCGGTGCGACGGAAATAGAGAACACAAGCCGGCGGACACCGCGAAGAGGGAAGACGGAGCTGTCGCGCACAATATGAGGGAAAAATGAAAGGGCTTTCGGTAGGGAAGGAGGCGAGAGTGAGAGAGAGCGGGGAGAGTGAGGCCGAGCAATTAGGGATTTGGGAGGGGACCGAGTGTGTGAGAGAGTGCCCGATGGGTTCGAGGAGGCCGGTGAGTGAGCCTAATGAAGAATATGGTATATTAGCCAATTTTGGCGTTCTGAAAATTGTCTAAGGACGCCACAAATTTCTTTTAAAGCGTCCTGATTTTAAAATCAGGACGCCACAAAAAGAATTAAAACTCTATAAATAGGAACCTCCATCCATTGCTAATCTCACACCAAAATTGCCTTGAGCAATTCTAAACATAAAGAGGAAGTGAGAAGGAGGAGCTCTGGAAAAGGAATAGCAAGGTTTTGGGTAAGTTCTTCGGTCCTTAGCTTTTAGGTTCTGGTCTTTTGTTTAGTAGTTCTTAGTATAAATGTTAGTTAGATCTAGGAAGTAGGAAATGAAATTCCTATTCTTGTTTTTAAGCCTCATTGCTTTAAAAGATGCCTGATGAGGTAAAAACATGGTAGGAATTGAGTTTTTGAAAGTTGGGAGTCAGAGTAGCGAAGCTCTGGCGAAATTTTATCGGTTAGCGATTTGTGAGGTCAGGGGTAAAATAGTCATTTATGACTAAAATATCAGTTAGGATATGGATAATGAATTAATATATGCGATATTATCCTTATAGGATATCTGTGATCACGTTCTGACCGACATACATACCGTATTCGTCAACGAAGAACTCTAATGTTTGTTGTATGCGTATATGTGTTATGTGTATTGTATGCGTATAGTTGGAATGTTGTTTGAATGCATATAGTGTTAGAAGATAACTGTACATCTGCTGTGGGCGATACATCTGCTATGCTGTGGGCGATATATCTGTTGTGTGCTCATATACTGTTAATGTTGTGAATATCTGTAATCCATATATTGTGTATATAAGCATGAGGTTAACCGTTACCTGAGGTCCGGTACGCGTTGGACCTCAGCTCTTAACATATCTTCAGCGTCAGGAGGACCGAGGATCGAAGAGAAGGACAAGCAGCACGCTTAAGAGACCCGGCTGGAGACTTTCTTTTGTTATGTATTTACTTTTATGTTAGACACTCGGATTAATGTACCGCTACTGCGATTTGCCAGACATACGCCAGTTGTCATTTGGAATACATGTATCAGTTACTCTCTTGCTCCAATGCTCTACTTTGATGAAAAAAATTATTCCGCTTTTGAAAATGGGATGTTACAACAGCCTATGGAAAATAGTTGTTATTCATAACTAAATGAGCAACATTAACAACTTTATAGCAATATTATATGTTGTCAATAAATGCTCAATTTTTGTTAATGTTACTCATATAGTTGTCAATAACAACTTTATGAAGCGTTTATATTTTGATATGAAACTGATTGGATTAGAGCTTTTAGGCATATATGTTGTATTGTGATAGAAATATTGTTATTTGTATGATGTCTTTATAATTTATGTTTTTGTTTCATTGAGTGCGAGAGAGTTTGGATTTCTGCTCTATTTTTTTGGGAGAGTATGATATGTTTTCACTTGTTTAGACACAAGTGATTGCAAATGATGAAACTTTATTTGTTTATAACTTATGTATATATAACTTTATTTGTTTATAACTTTAGACCGTACGGTCTCTGGGGGTGGGATTAGCTCATTAGCGAAGAGCTCCGCAAACTCACCCTGCCCCTGAGAGGGCAGAGGTATATTTCGAGCCCCACGCCCTCTCGTCTGGCCCCTTCCCGGCCCCCTCTACTACTACTACTACTACCCCTTAAAGGCCTTTTCTATGGGACAACTGCTTTTCCCTTTCTCTTATCTTATTGAGAAACCATGATGTTGAAAGGTAGAAGTTTAAAAGTAAAAGTTTAAAGGTAGGTTGAAAGGTAAAAAGGGTGAAAACTCAAAACCGTTAGAAGTTGTGACTTTAAAAATGAGAAATCACTATTTAAAAACCGCCACATTTTGTAGCGGAATTCAAATGTTTGTAATGGTTATAACGTCACCGCAGCAATAACCGTTACAAAGATGCCTCGTTCTTCGTGATATTTTGCAGCGGTTGAGTAACTGCTACAAAACAATTGACCCTTGAAATTCTATAGCGGTTATTGCATAACCGCTACAAATTTTCCATAGTCTGTAGCGGTTATTCACTATAACCGCTACAAGATGAATTTTTTGGCAAAAAAAATCCAAACTAATTAGTTTGGTACAAATATTTAAAAATAACAAACCCTCAATTCATTTTATTTTTTTCTTTAATTTTTCCAAAAATGTCAGCAGTAATAAATTAAAGATAATGAAATAACCGAAAATAGTCCAACATGTCCGTGGGGATTTGGATTCAGTATAGCCTCCAATCTCCCAAGAAAAACTCACTGAGTCATTTTCATCAGAGATATTTTCGTGAGAGAAAGGTAGCTATGATGGAACCCAATCTCCGGTCGCACATTGGACTATTCTCAGAAGAGTAGAAAGTCTTCACGCCAAAGAAATGACTAAACCTTGACTTGTCACTGAACGAATTGCCTCGCAAGAATGAGAGAGACAATTATCTGCAGCCCTTATCACCTAAGATAGGATATCAGAGCTGCTGATATCTGCATTTCTTCGACGACCAAGCGAGATAGTTCATTCAGTTACAAGTCGAGCTTTAGTAATTTCTTGAATTTTTATAATTGATGTACGGACCCTAACCCCTATTTATAGTGTGAATATTTGTAGCGGTTAAGCATGAAACCGCTACAAACATGTAGCATTTGACGCGATCAAGGTGACGCTTCCTGGTAACTGCGACAAAATTGTGTCATTTCGTTTATTTGTAGCGGTTTTGGTAATGTAACCGCTATAAATTCACCGCAACAAAGTTGACGCGAATGCTGGCGCCACTTTTATAGCGGTTATCCTCAAATAACCGCTACAAAAGTCCCGCCACAAACATTCCCGCCATTGCGCGCCAAGCTGGCGCCAAATTTGTTGTGGATTTGTTTGCTTGAACCGCTACAAATATAGCAATGGACATGCCGGCAAGGCTTCCGTTCCTAATTAGTGGCAGTTTGGTCATAAAACCGCTACAAAATGATACTTTGTAGCGGTTATTTTCAACCACGACAAATAAACCGTGACAAACGATGGTTTTTTTGTAGTGGTTAGGGATCAAAATAAAGTTTCTTGAAACTAATCATTCATACTGCACCACAAATCTAGTGAGAGCGATTGGCTTGGCAAGGATTATTGTCTCTTTGTCTTCTTCATTACTTCAGTCTAATTTTGGTCATTTTTTTTAAAAAAATAAAATAAAATCTACATAGCTGGATCTCAAGTTTTTTGTGCATGATACAAGGCTACAACAATATATATAATACAAACATGTATACAGAACATATATATATTGGCCTAAAGAAAAATTGGCATTCGGAAAAAAGGAAATTAAATAATTAATTTCCCCAAAATATAGATTCATGGGCTCTCTTCCAGGAGTAAAAGACTCACGGTTCAAACTTCAAACTTCCTTCTACGTGCGTGAATGTGTAAATAAAAATATAAAACTCATGCACCGCCTGGGCTCCTGAAATAGTTTTAAATTTATACATAATAAATAAATGTATAGATAAAGTAACTAACCGGCAAAAAGATGATGCAGCTTCAACTGGAATTTCAGTTGATTTTTCCTTGCTTTCTGTTGTTGACAAGGGATAGAATGGACTTCCCTAGGATTTATAAATTCCCAGGTTTGTTCTAACTAATCATCTATCAGATGAATATCTTCCATATCAGATTCCATTGAAAGTATGAGAGTCCTGGGATGAAAATAACTTAATACTACATCACCAAATAAACATGCTTGGTCTTCTTCCATATGCTCAATAAGTGCCAATATAAAATCCATGCAATCTGGAATCAAAACTTATGATTGAACCTTCATAAAGAATAACAGATTTTATCCAAGCAAATGGCGCATCAACATCTGAGTTTGCAACTAATTTTCAATTAAGAACCTTTGCAACCCGAGCAAGGCCTTTCAGTAAAATATCAACATTAACAATTTTTTCAAGAGAAGTAGGGTAATTTAACAATGCTTCCAGCAAACTCTCAGATCCACATCCAAAATCAACCAGAGTTGCAGCACAGGATTCTATATATAATGTGATGCACTGCAAACCTCACCCTTTGCTTTGAAAGTGGAGGGCTAAAAAGAGCTTGTTCTGTCCTTTCCTCCGTAGGTTTTGTTACCTTGGTCAAAGCTAATGCACGATATAGATCCATTGCTTGGACGAACGCCAGAATCTGACCCTTCAATCTTCAATGAGTGCATTTCATGTACAGGCACAACACATGATGGACGCATACATCCAAGTGTATTAAGCTGAGAATTTCGTACTGACTTGTTGGGTTAATATGCTCTTTGGTCACTTAAGCCCAATAAGGCTTAAGTGAGACTACAAGCCCAAGAACCCTATGGCCCATGTGCATTAGGGTTAGATCTTGGATGTAGTAGTATATAAACATACTTTCTCCTCCTTATGAAAGGCCCTAGAGGCGACGTTCATCATCCGAGCGGTTGCCCACACAACCATCTCATTCCCTCGAGAGATAGTCCGGAAGATCGATCATAGAGCGAGCTTGGACTGTTCGTGTGTTCTTGGAGAGTCTATCGGATCGCCGCAAGAGTCTATCGATCACGCATCCTTCCGAGGTAATCAAAACGATGAAGGTTATACTTTTCCTCTATCGTGTCGGTAAGATTCGCTTCGCGTTTCGGTGGATTTCCTACAATTGGTATCGAGCCGAATTGCGATGAGGAAAAGAACCGATTTTGATTTTCTTTTCATGTGATTAATTTTTCAAAATTCTTTTTGAAAAATATGGCATCTTTTCTATATTTGTTATTTATTTCATGTCCATTATTCGTTTATAATTCATAGATAAAAAGATTATTCGGTTAATCGCTTTAATCCATGGTCAGATTCTCTCTGTATTTCTTGATTTGTAACAAGGAGGCTAATCCCATATGATTAGGTTTCCTCCTTGCTGCAAGAAGATGAGCAATCAACACTGTCGGACACTTTTCGTGGACCTCTTGACCTCCGATTTGGACGAACCATATGTCTTTGGAAAGAGGACGGAAAGACGAACAAAATGAGAGGTGGAACGACACCATAAGAGCTCCCACGCGCCACCACGCGCCTCCAGAAGTGACTGAGATTGGGCGTCACGCGCCCACAAAGGAGACGCGCGTGAGGGCGCGTGGACCACCCTTTTTGGGTGGTTCCGGCGGCCGTGAGGTCTTCTCTTCATGGTGGTCCTTCCCTGGAATTTCGTCTTGAGATGACTTCGGTGACGGCGTGGCGAAGTAAAGGCTAGGGTTCCTCTTTCGTGTTCTAGGGTTTCTAGCCGGGGAATTGGGTCTTTGGGCTTTTGGGCCCATGAATACCCTAAAGAGGCTTGAGACAGATACTATGGGCTGGACGAAAGAGTAATTCCAAAGTTGTAATTTTTATTTTATTTTTTTTAAAATAGGAAAGCCATGGATTAAAGTTATTAAAGTTATTTTTTTTAATTGTTTAATGATTTTCTTTATTGAATTGTATGAATTATATGAGCGATTAACATGATGTTTGAAATAACATGCCATATAGAATAGGAAGATGCCATATTGTTGCATAATCACATGTCGGAAATTTCCTAAGAGAATGTATTTTTAGAGTAATTTATGTTATTTAAAATGGTCATGAGAAGCACACTCGCCAATCATGACTAGATTTTAGATACCTAATAATTTATGGGTTGATCTCACTCAAATTATAGTTATTACTCAAAATTGAACAAATTCTTGGAAATTGAAAATTCTAAATTTTAAAATATTGAATGGGTGAAGGTTTTAAATTAATCATTTAATTTTAAAACCTATGGGCCCCATTGTGGGTTTATTAGTGAAATGGTTATCGCTGAAGCCCCATCGGATAAGGATAATCGGATTTCGCTAGATTAAACCCCAATACTTTCAAAATTTTAGTAAAGTTTTGCACGGCCCATCGTCGGCAACACTTAGACACTAAAGATAATTTTTGAAAGTAAACAATGGTTAATTACATTCAACTTTGGTGAAATTGTTAACCCTCCCATCGAGGCCCTGGCAATGGGCGAAGGCCCAAAAAATAACAATATTAGTTTTACAAGTATCTTGCCCATCGTAAGCCTTGTAAAGATAACTAATGGATTGTTAAACGATAAACGAATAGTAGTTATTAGAATCTACTAGTGCTACATCTTTTTTTGTTAATTATAGTTTGTAATTAGTGTGGTTTTTTCCTTAATTTCAGAAAAATGTCTTCATTCAATCCTTTAGCTACAATCTTGAGCCAAAAACCTATGGATGGTACAAACTACAAACAATGGAAAACTAATTTGGACATGTTTGCTACGTCTAGCAGCTCTGCTAGGCAAAATGCGCTGAATTTAGTCACTAAGACAGTGATGTCTGGAGGAAGTGTGCGGGATCATTGTCTAACAATGATAGCAAACTTCAAGAAGGCTGATGACCATGGGGTCAAGTTTGACCAAGAAGTAAAAGTTGACCTTCTCTTACAATCACTGCCTGAATACTTCAATCAATTCAAGATGAATTATAATATGAATAAGATGCATCTTGACCTCACTCAACCGATGCACGAGCTTGAGAGTGCTGAGCAGTCTCTAGTCAAGCGAGGAAGTGCATTGTTTGTTGGTGAAAGTTCGTGAAACCTAAGGGAAACCCAAGGGAAAGAACAAGAACAAGAAAAAGAAGAAATCGGTATTCCGCTTGCCAAAATAGTTGCAATGAAGCAGCCGAAAGGCAAGTGCTTCAAGTGCGGACAGACAGGGCATTGGAAGAAAAATTGCCCACGTTTGAATAAACCAGGTATGGGTAATTTACATGTGATTGAGGCTTGTTTAGTGGAGAATCACGATGAAAAATGGATCGTTGATTCAGAGCCACTAACCATGTTTGTTACTCTTTGCGGTGGTTCAAACATAACTTGCACGTAAGTAAAGGACAAAGAGATTTGAAGCTTGGGCGGGAGCTTGTCTCTGCAACAACAGTGGGACAAGTTGTTTTATCTTTTGATAATTGCAGAACTTTGGTTTTAGAAGACTGTTTATTTATTCCAGATTTTAAGAGGAATTTAATTTCTGTTAGTTGTTTGTATAAACATGGTTTGACAGTTCAGTTTGATTCCTCAGTTTCAATAAGAAGTTCATCTTCTTTTATTTGTTCTGGTGTAAAGTTTAATGGTCTTTATTTCCTTAATCCTGTTCCTGTGAAGTTAATCATGTTGAATTAAGAGATGTTGAGCATATTAATTCATCAAAGAAAAGAAAAGTTTCAAATGAAACTTATCTTTGGCATTTGAGGTTGGGTCATATTAACTCTAACAGGATACAAGTTTTGGCCAAAAGTGGGATTTTAAAATCCTTAGTATGTGAATCTTGTTTAGAGGGTAAAATGACCAAGAGATCTTTCAAGGCCAAGGGAAAACGTGCCACACTTCAACTGGAATTGGTACATGCGATGTATGTGGACCAATAAATGTCCAAGCGAGGTGGGTATCAGTATTTCATCACATTTATTGATGATTACTCTAGATTTGGACATGTGTACTTGATGCGTCATAAGTCTGAAGCTTTTGGAAAATTCCAAGAGTTCAAGGCTGAGGCAGAAAAGCATCTTAGTGTTCAAATCAAGACTCTTCGATCTGATCGAGGGGGTGAATACCTATCTGGAGAGTTCAGGTCTTACCTGACAAAAGAGGGGATAGTTTCACAATTATCTTCTCCAAGGACACCCCAGCAGAATGGAGTTGCTAAAAGGAGAAATAGAACCCTTTTAGAAATGACAAGATCTATGCTCATTTATTCATCTCTTTCTAATTCATTCTGGATATGCCTTAGAAACTGCTATGTATCTACCAGAAGTTCAAGTACCAGAAGTTCAGCATGATGATGAAGAACAAAATCATGAATTAGTTAATCCACTTAATGAAGGTCCACATCTAGAAATTGTTAACCCACATAATATGGACCCCCTGTAGATGCACAACATCAAGTGCGACAAAGTCGTAGTGGGAGATTGATTCGTAAACCTGCAAGATATCTCTTGTTGGGTGAGTCAAATCAGGATGTCATCATTGATGAAGATGATGATCCCACGAGTTATGACGAAGCACTAGGAGATGTTGATGCTCGAGAATGGCTTGAGGCTATGAATCGTGAAATGGATTCTATGAATTCTAACTCAGTTTGGTCTCTTGTAGATACACCTAAAGGGGTAAGAACCATTGGGTGTAAGTGGATTTACAAGAGAAAGAGAGGATCGGACGGGAAGGTTGAAACCTTCAAAGCTAGATTGGTGGCGAAAGGGTACTCCCAAAAGAAGGTGTGGATTATGACGAAACCTTTTCGCGGTTGCCATGCTCAAGTCCATCCGGATTCTCTTAGTTGTTATGACAAATCTTGATTATGAGATTTGGCAAATGGATGTCAAAACTGCTTTTCTAAATGGAAATTTGGAAGAGGAGATCTATATGCAGCAACCAAAAGGGTTTATAGCCAAAGGGCAAGAAGAAATGGTATGCAAGTTGCAAAGGTCCATTTATGGACTTAAGCAAGCATCCGAGATCATGGAACATCGATTTGATCAAGCCATTGAGTCTTATGGTTTTGAGAAAAGTCCCGATGAGCCGTGTGTGTATAAAAGGATCCAAGGTAATGCGGTATCTTTTACGGTACTTTATGTGGATGATATACTCCTTATCGAAAATGATACGAGGTATTGTTAGGCATAAAAATCAGGCGAGCAAGCATTTTGATATGAAGGACCAGGGGAAGCCAATTATATTCTTGGTATTAAACTCTTTCGAGACCAGGAAGAATAGGGTTTTGGCATTATCCCAGGCTAAATACATCGACAAAATACTTGCCAGGTTTAGCATGGAGAATTCCAAGAGGGGGATTATACCCTTCAAGCATGGGATTCATCTCTCTAAGGAGCAATCTCCTAAAACTCCTGAGCAGAGAAAACACATGAGTAGGATACCTTATGCTTCAGCAGTAGGTAGTCTCATGTATGCTATGCTTTGTACCAGACCAGATATATGCTATGCAGTGGGAGTAGTAAGCCGGTACCAATCTCATCCTGGAGAGGAACACTGGTAGCGGTTAAACATATACTCAAGTACCTACGGAGAACGAGAGATTATATGTTGGTCTATTCTAGTGGGAGTCTTGAAACCATTGGTTATACGGACTCAGATCTCCAAGGAGATATTGACTCAAGTTAAATCCACCTCGGGATATGTGTACACCCTTAATGGCGGTGCCATTTGTTGGAGAAGTGTAAAACAATCATGTGTGGCTGACTCTGTCACAGAGGCTGAGTTTAGCAAAGATAGCATCAGACGAGAACCTTGTTGACCCTTTTACTAAGAGTTTGCACGAACATGTGTTCGAGAGGCATGTTTCATCTATGGGTCTTAGGAGGATTCAGATTTGCTATAGCTTTAGGTAGTTGTTATTTTACTTTGTTATTTTGTGTTCTTTGAGAAAGACATTATGACATTGTAATTTTTTTCTGAATGTTAATAAATGAGGTCTGTTTTCATTTATTTCACACACTATTTACAAACTCAAAGGTTCGGATCAATTGTGGAGTATATGATCATATGGATACGTTCATAGAGGACATGGTCATAGGTTCTCACAATTGATGAATAGGTTCACAGCTATTAAATTAAGTTGGGCACTTTATTTAGGCTGCAATATTTTATGAAATGGTTTTGTCCGAATCATTATAAAATATTGGTGAGTTAATACTTACATTGAATGGATCAAGGAGAGATTTGATTAAGGTTGTTTTTTCTGTCATAAGGAATCAAATCTCCACTAACTATAGTCATGTAGTTGCTCTTAATCCTGAGTTTATTTTAAATAGGTAGTCGAATAGTTCTCATTCTTTGATTTACCAACGGGTGAGGTTTGATCTATATGACGGCCAATAACTCGGTATTTTGGGATTGAGACTATTCGGTTATCAGTGTTTATGAGATAAACAACATGGAATTTATCCCCAGGCTAGCTCGAGATAAGGGATGGGGTATATTATCAGATGATGATGGCTTATGAGCTACATGGTCTTGAGTTTACGAACTCAAGTTTGTACCTTAAAGAGCAAGTGGGAGATTGTTGGGTTAATGTGCTCTTTAGTCACTTAAGCCCAATCCCAAGCTTGTACCTTAAAGAGCAAGTGGGAGATTGTTGGGTTAATATGCTCTTTGGTCACTTAAGCCCAATAAGGCTTAAGTGAGACTACAAGCCCAAGAACCCTATGGCCCATGTGCATTAGGGTTAGGTCTTGGATGTAGTAGTATATAAACATACTTTCTCCTCCTTGTGAAAGGCAGACAAAACATAGGAGGCTTTCATCAGAAACAAACCCTAGAGGCAGACGTTCATCATCTGAACGGTTGCCCACACAACCATCTCATCCCCTCGAGAGATAGTCTGGAAGATCGATCATAGAGCGAGCTTGGACTGTTCGTGTGTTCTTGGAGAGTCTATCAGATCGCTGCAAGAGTCTATCAGATCGCTGCATCCTTCCAGGTAATCAAAACGATGAAGGTTATACTTTTCCTCTATCGTGTCGGTAAGATTCGCTTCCGCGTTTCTGGTGGATTTCCTACATGACTAACATACAGCAAACTCTTCTCAAAGGACTTTGGAATGAATCTGAATATTGAAGCAGTCTGTAGTATGATATAACATATCAAAAGGTGCGTTACTGTTCTTAATATACTCATTGAGCCATGATAAAATCTTCAGACAAGCATTCTGTATCTTCAGTATCCACTCCAACAATTTAACCTGGCCTGAAAATGTTTCCTCTTTCCTCATTAAACTAAAAATATTATCAACAAAATGTTTCTCTAAGCCATTTAGGCCAGAAAATGAATTCTGTTGTGTTGAACAAGAAGCTTCATCTACGCTGACGGGACTAGCAGAGTTTAAGGGAGCTGGATTAATCGGTATCATTGGATCCGAGTTTATTGGGAACCCGTCGCAAGGTTCTTCACGGTAGCTGGATCTTAACGCCCTTTCCCTTGACAACCGAACTTGTCTTCTCACTCTTGACCGTTGAATATTGAAAAATTCACAGACCTGTGTAACTGTAACACCAAATAAAGCACTGATCTCACGAGGTTCTTTAATGGAGAATATCAATTGCATGTAGTTTACAGCTTTTGGATTTTGCAAATCCCTGGGTCTTTTGCCAATTTTTATTGGCAGAGCGCCAGCTGCCATTTCTTGAGAGCGAGGATTCACACCAGTGAGTTTGCATTGCGTAGCGACAATTTTCTGAAGGTGATCGATCTGGCTATCAAAGAGTTCCCTTTGCAAACCCAGAAATTTCTGGAACGACTCCACTAATTACCCAATCTCTAGCTTCGAAAATTCGTCTTTTGAGACCTCCATCATTGATCGCAAGGGTTGAGGCTTCTTCACCGCGATGTGTAGTCATTGTTGAACTCGTCAATTCCGATGACTACGACTTTCTCGGAGGAATTGTAGGCAGCTTCAACTGTTTGCTTGTAGGTCGCAGGAATCGAAATTTACCGAGTCCACACGGTCGTGCCAATGTTCTAGTGTAGAACACAAATGTCTAACTCTAATGGATTAGTATGTTGATATAGAATCATTTAACTCTCTCTCTCTCTCTCTCACTCTCTTAGGTATCTATGGAGCATATACCTATGAGGATGATAGATCACTGTATACGAATAGGCGTTTAGCCAAAGGGGGTGGTGTGTGTGCACAGTGATGACTGTATTGTAAATTTAGAGAGAGTGTGCACACCTTTATGGTTTACCTCTTATTTATAGAGTGTACCTTAAGGTTAGGGTTTAGACTTGTGGGCCTATGTACCTCTAAGTCCAAGTGATGTGTTGTCATATCTATGCGAGGTCGATTGCCCCTTGTTGGGCCATATATTGAATATGGGCCTTATACAGGTCTGTAACAGTTATTATCATGGTTGGAGCGGAATTTATTTTAATGAAACATCAATTGAGTTTTTTTAATTATTATTCAGAAAATTGCAACCAAGTCCCAATTATTAGATTTAATGGCAATAAGGTCTCTTGAAATCATCAAATTGTATGAAAATCTCAAAGGACTTGAGTGCTATTAATTCCAAACATAAAAGTATAGTCCCCCCCCCAAAAAAAACTTTTTTTTAACAGCCTATGGAAGAAAGTTGATATTGACAACTAAATGAGCTATATTGACAACTTTTGAGCAATATTATGCTGTCAATAAATGCTCAATTTTTGTTGATGTTACTCATATAGTTGTCAATAACAACTTTGAGCATCCCTTTTTGCTGGAGAATATGAAGCGTTTATATTTTGATATGAAACTGATTGGATTAGGGCTTTTAGGCATATATGTGGTCTTGTGATATAGAAAGATTGTTATTTGTATGATGTCTTTATAATTTATGTTTTTGTTTCATTGAGTGTGAGAGAGTTTGGATTTCTGCTATATTTTTTGGGAGAGTATGATATGTTTTCACTTGTTTAGACATAGGTGATTGCAAATGATGAAACTTTATTTGTTTATAACTTCTGTAATGAGATTACAATACGTGTTGTCAATACATGCTCAATAGTTGTTAATGATGCTCATATAGCTGTCAATACCAACTTTGTCCATCCCTTTTAGTGGGACAATATGAAAAGTTTACATTTGTTAGTTCTCTATGTGTTTTGATGATAACTAAAAATTGTAATCTCAAATTGAAGTTTGTCTTTGTTAAGTTGAAAAATTTACTGTCAAAGACAAACTCGAGTTTTGGTTTGCAAAACTCGAGTTTTGACTTGGCAGAGAGTAGCTCAAGTTTTTTGCAAACTTAGACAAACTCAATTTTAGGTTGTGAAACTCAAGTTTTAACTATACAGAGAGCTCCTAAGTTTTTCAAAGACAAAGCAAAATTGAGTTTGGTTTTAATGAACTCGAGTTTTGACAAGACCGAGCTATCAATATTTTGAACTTAGCAAAACTCCAGTTTCCATTGGAAAACACGAGTTTGTATTTGGAAACTCGAGTTTACAGCTTACAAATAACTATACTCCATTCTGAACTTGTGAAAACTCTAGTTTGCATAAAACAATGTTTTTCAAAGTTTTTCTCTCTTGTGAGGAAACTCGAGTTTAGTTTTGGAAACTCGAGTTTAGGCCTTATGGATAAGAACTCAAAGTTTCTAAAGTTTTCAAAACTCCAGTTTTAATTTGAAAACTCCAGTTTTGACTAAGCAAAGAGTTTTCCATTTTTCAAAGATTTATGAAAACTCGAGTTTCACTTTGCAAACTTGAGTTTAGGCCAAGCAGAGAGTTCTGCTATATTTGAATATTTTGAAAACTCCAGTTTGGTTTTGGAAACTCCAGTTTTGAGCTTTTGGACTTAAACTTATTTTTATCATGAAGTTCAAAACTCGAGTTTGTCACTTAATGACTCGAGTTTTGAACCTGCCTCAAAACTTGCTTCAAAGACCAAATCGTGACATTTTTCTTTGGATGAAGAAAACTCGAGTTTAGTTTTGGAAACTCGAGTTTAGGCTTTCAATGAAAAATGAAAACTCCAGTTTTGATTAACAAACTCGAGTTTGTGTCGCTGTTTTTGAAATTCAAACTAGACGAATTTGTGAAAACTCCATGTTTGAATCTAATACTTTATATCATCACTCATTACTATTCCTAACTATGTTTAATCAGTTTGTTATTGAGTTTAAGATGATTTAAAGAGAATTAAATGAAGCATCAACATAAAGCAAAAAGTGATGTCTGTTCATTAAATGCAAAGTGCAGAAAACTTGCATTCTTTTGGACAATCATTCTACACATGTTTCAAAGGGATTAATGTTTTCTTTCCATATCCAGTAGCTGCTTCTCCAATAGATTAAAAGTCAAGAAATCAAGCATAAACTTCTGTGCAACTGGATTAACCAAAGAGTAGAGAGAGAAGAAGACCAAAACTCAAACTAATCCATTCTTAATGTTGGCAACGGTCACATTGAAGATTACAACGGTCATTTAATGCTCTCTTTGTATAAATAGAGTTGCATTCAATTCTTCTCAACAACCAATCTGCAGAAAACAAAAATCATTCAAGTTTCCAACTACTCTTTGAGTTTTCTTGTGTAAAGTATCTTTTGATACATTGTACTTCAGTGATTATCTTTATCCCCTCTTAGAGAGAGTTAATTTATTCTAAATCATTGATTGTAAGAATCTCAAGTCAGGGGACTTTGAGATTGAGATATTGATTGTAACTTGTAAGGGGGAGTAAGTTCTAGTAAGAGAATTACTCTTAGGTTATAGAGTGTAATCAATTGAGATAGTGAAAAATCCCAAAGTGTCTGGGGGCTGGACGTAGGTCAAGAGGTTGGACCGAACCAGTATAAATTCCTTGTGTCTTGCTCTTCTTCCCTATACTCTGTCTAGCTTTGTTTTTAGTGTTCAAAAACAGAGCAATTCACAAAGAATTTTATAATCCCCAATTCACCCCCCCTCTTGGTGATTAAGCTCCACTTTCAACATTTTGGCATGAAACTGATTCGTTTAAAGTCTTTAGGCATAGAGGATATCTTGCTGCAGAAAAATTGTTATTTGTATGATTCCTTTATGATTTATGTTATTGTGTCATAGAGTGTGTTTGATGGTATGAATTTCTACTATAAAGATTGTGCTATAAGTTGATGTGCTTATACAGATTTGATCAAGGGTTTCCCCCTCAAGGTATAGAAGGCAAAGAGTTCTCACCTCTCCTCTCGGGATTCAAACTTTTGTTCTCTTCCTTACAGGCTGGGGTGAGGCCCTTTACCAGTTCAATTAACATCTTGTTAGTGCAATTTTCCCTTTTTTATTTGTATTTATAGAAGAGTTTATATTATTTATTTTAATATAGCTATAAAATATAATATAATAAATTAAAATAAATAATTATATATCTAAATTTTCTTTTACTTTTAAATAATAAATTTATAAAAAATATAATATAATTATATATATTTCAAATTACTATCAAAACAAAAATCTCATGGCGGAAAACTTAATATATTTGAGCATTTATATATTTTCATATATATATATATGGGTTTATAGTTTGTTATGTCACTTGACATAAGGTTTTGTCAAATCACCCCTTAAACTACATCGTTTTGGGAGTTGGGGGAATTAATGATAGGTGTTTTAGTAAAATTCAAATAATAAAGGGTTAAGGTGCATTTTTGCCAACAAACTATTACCGAAGGAGCGTCCAGCACAAATATTAATTAAGCGTATCTTAAATACCAACAAACAATTAAAAATGTGCAGATTAGCCAACGAACTTTTAAAAGGTGCAGTCAGCACAACGCAGTTAGAAAAAGTTAATGTCCGTTATCTAAGGTGCAGATTAGCCAACAAACTTTTATTCCAGAGCACCCAAAGACAAAAAGTTTTACTCAGAGCTCCAAAGACACAAAATTCTTAATTTCACTAAATTAAATAATTTTTTTTGTCTATTATCATTATTTAAAATTACTTGTATAGATATCTATGGACAAAAATTACTCATTTGCCAAAATAAACAAAATTTTTAATTAAAAATATAATTATATGATTTAAATAAAACTCAACATGTTTTATAATTTATTATATATGTTAAATAAAAAAAATTATATGATTTATTTTTATTTTAGAATAAATTTATGTGAGTTAATAAATTCATTTAATGTTAATAAAATTTAAAAAATCCAAAAAATCTATTATATCAGGAAAGAAATGAAATGATTTTAATTTTTATTTTTATAAAAAGAGTTTAATGATATCAACATTGACACTTAATAATATAAATCTGGCAACTTGATGATATGTTTGTTAATTAAATTATCTATTCATTATATGAATATGGGACTTGTTGAATTTTTTTTTTTTTAAAGTCTCATAAATAATTTGCTGAGGCTATTCCAAGATACTTAATTAATGACTCTTTTTTTTCAACAAGTCTCATATTGATATAATCAATAGATAATTTAATTAACCAAAATATTATCAAGTTGTCGGATTTATATTATTAAGTGTCAATATTGATATCCATTGAACTCTTTTTATAAAAATAAAAATTAAACTCATTTCATTTCTTTCTAGATTTTTAAAATTTTATTAACATTAAATGAATTTATTAACACACATAAATTTCTTGAAATAAAAATAAATCATATAATTTTTTTGTTTAACATATATAATAAATTATAAAACATCTTGAGTTTTATTTAAATCATATAATTATATTTTTAATTAAAACTTTTGTTTATTTTGGCAAATGAGTAATTTTTGTCCATAGATATCTTACAAGTAGTTTTGAATAATGATAATAGAAAAAAATTATTTAATTTTGTGAAATTAAGAATTTTGTGCTGGGTGCTCCTGGAATAATAGTTCGTTGGCCAATCTGCACCTTAGATAACGGACATTAACTTTTTTCTAACGGCGTTGTGCTGACTGCACCTTTTTAAAAGTTCATTGGCTAATCTGCACATTTTTAATTGTTTGTTGGTATTTAAGATACGCTTAATTAATATTTGTGCTGGACGCTCCTCGGGTAATAGTTTGTTGGCAAAAATGCACCTTAACCCAATAATAAATACAAAAACAAAAATACTAAAACACCCTTCATTAATTCCCCTGACTCCCAAAACAACATAGTTATGGGTTTAGGGGAATTAATGAAGGGTCTTTTGGTAAAATTCAAATAATAAATACAGAAACTGCGGAAGTTGTATGTTCATTTCGGTCCTCTACATTTGACCCATCAAAGCCATTAGGCAAAGATTGAAACTTGAAAGGAAAAAAATCAATTGATTTGAGGAGACTATAGTAAAATATAATTATTCTATGTTCCGTGTTATGAATAAATTATTTTGATTAGAGTAATTACGTGAAGGAACTAAAAACCTCCGTTCTCTCTCTTCCTGTGAGAGACTATTTTCTTCTCCGACGAGATCCCTTCCCCTCCGATAGCGAGATCCCTTCCCTGAGTTTTTCTCAATCCTTGCTCGTGTTACAGGCAGGTCTTTGTAGTGCAAATAGTTCCCCGATAATCTGGTTACAGTCTTGTTCTTGTATCTCGATGGAGAAAGGTTCTAGCAGCAGTGGAAAACGTAACACGAAAGCAGTGCAACTGAATCTAGGCTCTCCTGTGAATGTTCAGAAAGGTCGTACGCTTGTCGGAAGGCTGGAAACTGATAAGAATCTGAATCGAGGCATCGTCATCTCAATGATCAAAAAGGGGTGGGGACTCGATAGAGATATGGAGGTTCATGAAATAACAAACAACAATGCCTTCCTCTTCCGATTCTCATCGCAAGCAGATTACAATAGGATATTAAAGGGGCGCCCGTGGTCGATCCTAGGAGCCTTGCTGAATTTACAACACTGGGATGAGTTTATGGTGTTCCATGAAGTCAACTTCGGATGGTGCCCTTTCTGGATCCAATTCCACGGCCTCCCGCACATAGCCTTTGACAATGACAATGCAATCAGATTGGGAAACGCCGTTGGTAGGGTGATGCTGTTCGAGTCTCCTAAGGTAGATGGTAAGCTCTCAAGAACCTTTATAAGAACTCGAACCCTGGTGAACATTCAAGAACCGCTCATCCCTGGCTTTTGGGTCCCAAGACCCCAGCGAGAACCTATCTGGGTGATGATCAAGTATGAAAGGCTGCAAAACTATTGCTATGATTGTGGCCGGATCGGACATGAAGCTAGAAATTGCAAATACCCGGCTGCAAGCAAGGATGAAGATGATACAGAAGGCAGAGCAGGTAACAGCTTAGGAACACCTCATGTCAAAACCAAGGAAGACACGCTGGTTGTTCATGATAGAGGGTGGGATGAGGGGATGACGGTGCAAGGCAAACCACCAGCGGTGACGGCGGAGCCACCCAATGCCCGGAGATTGTACGATGATTATCCCAGGAAAGGAAGTAACATCATTCCTGGCGAGAATTCCGGATCTCATTTATGGAGAAGCAACGTATTAGGAAAGGATACGCGCAATGGGAATGAAAATTATTATGATCTGAATAGGGGAAAAAACAATTTTAATGACTAGGTCAAAGCTTACATGAAAAAGGGAATTACTATTGTTGAAATCCCTACAAATATGGAAGCAAGAGTAACTCCCTCCTCTTCTGGCGAGATACATGCGGATCATTCATGGAAGGGCGCTGATTTGGTTACTGAAATGGGCAACGAGCTGGATACCATTTATGATAAAAGTAACGGACAAGCTAGCAATAATTACTTGGTCAATGCTCAAATGAGGAAGGAAATAACAATTATTGAAATCCCTACAAATATGGAAACAGGTGTAACTTCCCCTCCTTCTGCGCCCCACTCTTCTCACTCCCAAATATCACCTCTTAATGAGCCCATCCGAAATGATTCTCAACCTCATATTGACCCGGATCCAGCCACCAGTCACCCCCCCTTTACCGTGACTCCACCAGACACCCATAAGTACCTTGTTGACTTCCCTGATAAGGACATAGACCCCCAACCTCTGAGTCAGCCCATAATTGGCCTATCCCCAATCTCTGCAGTCACAAAAGGCCTTAACCAAATTCATTTAAAACGCCAACAGGACCCTCTAAAAGAAGACCAGCTCCTCAACCCCACCAAGAAGCGCCTATTGTTCTTAGAACAAGCCAGCGAAACCATCCCACTCAATCCAACCCCTTCCCCCACCACCATCCCAGGGGCTAAAAGTTTGAATTGTCGTAAAATAAAGAATATCATCCGGGGTTCTAAGGGCAAACGTCGCTCTAAGATAGCAATCTCTCCAGTTACAGCCGACTCCTCTCATTCCCAGGCTCCAAACACACAACCTGACCATGACCAGACCACCTCTCTACTCCCTTGTGACACAGCTAGAAACGCCGATGGTTGCCACCAAGCAACCATCGGTTCGCCATGAGTATCCTAGTCTGGAACTGTCAGGGGTTAGGGGTTCCCTTGACAGTGAAACACCTTAAAGAGGTCTGCAATACTAAAAAACCCCAATTGGTCTTTTTGAAGGAGACAAAAAATAAAAGTTCCTACGTTAGAAAAATCAGGAAACGATGTGGCTTTGAAGAGGAATGGATTGTGGATCCTCAGGGACTTAGCGGTGGCCTTGTCCTTTTTTGGGATAAAAATACTATTGTAAACATCATTTCTTCATCCCCGAATGTCATTCATACAGCGGTCTCTGGAAAGCTGGATTTGTTTGGGTGATTTCAACGACATTACTTCTCACCAAGAAAAGCAGGGAGGGAATCCAAGAGCTATCAGGAAGATTTTGAACTTTCAAAAATTTATATCTGATTGCTCCCTTATTGACTTGGGGTACAACGGCTTTGGCCTTACCTGATGCAACCGTAGAGAAGGAGGAGCAATCATCAAAGAAAGGATTGACCGAGCTATAGGAAATGAAGCTTTCTGTCATAATTTTCCTTTTGCTCAAGTTTTCCATGTTGAACCCTTAGGGTCGGACCATCATCTCCTATTTGTTAATTTAAATCATGTCTCCCATAATAAAATAAGACCTTTCAGGTTTGAGGATTATTGGACTTCCCATAATAATTTTTTGCAGGTTGTTCATGATAGTTGGGAGGTAGGCGATCTCCAACAGATCAGTATTATTGAAAAATTTGCCCTTTCTCTGAATAATTGTAGAAGATATTTAATCAAATGGAGTAAGGAAAATTTCCCTAATCGAAAAAAAGCAATTGAACAATTGAAGTACTACCTAACTTCTATTCGACAGGGGTACTAGAATGCTGAAAGTAAAAAAGGAGGAGGCTGCC
Organism: Acacia pycnantha; assembly: GCA_025563575.1. Lineage (NCBI taxonomy): Eukaryota > Viridiplantae > Streptophyta > Magnoliopsida > Fabales > Fabaceae > Acacia > Acacia pycnantha. The sequence goes on from JAMWYP010000205.1 coordinate 176,419, forward strand.
CTTCTGCATCGCATCGAAGAGCTTATGGACCAAGAAGAAAATTACTGGTGGCAGCGATCACGGGTTTTATGGTTGCAATCAGGAGACAAAAATTCAAAATTCTTTCATCTCTCTACTATCATCAGAAGAAGACGGAATAACACTCTAAGCATCAAGGATGGAAATGGCGTGTGGACTAGTGATAAGAGTATTATAAGTAACTTGTTCACCACCTTTTTCACTAACCTTTTCTCTTCTTCAGGACCAAGACAATTCTCGGAGGTAGTAAATTCTGTGGATATCAAAATTGATAATGCCGGCCCCGATGGCTTCTCAGGTAAATTCTACCAATTCTCATGGGAGGAGGTTGGTGACACATTGGTTAGTATGGTCAAAAACTTCTTTGAGCATGATCTTGCCCTTGAAAATATTAATGGTACTAATATCACTCTAATCCCAAAAGTAGACAAGCCTGAGAATGTCTCTCACTATCGCCCGATTGGCCTCTGTAATTTTTCATATAAAATCATCTCCAAAGTTTTGGCCAATCGAATGAAAGGGTGTCTTGATAAATGTATCTCCCCTAACCAGGGGGCCTTTGTCCCTGGTCGTTTAATTCAAGATAACATTATCATTGCCCATGAAGTATTCCATTATTTAAGGAGAAGGAAAACAGGTAATAAGTATGAATTTGCCTTAAAAATGGATATGAGCAAGGCTTATGATAGGGTTGAATGGGATTTTCTGAGATATGTAATGTTACAATTTGGTTTCTCTCAAAAATGGGTTAATCTTGTTATGAAATGTGTGGATTCTGTGCATCTTAACCTTTGCATTGCAGGTGAGAAGATTGCCTCTATTAACCTAGGAAGAGGGCTTCACCAGGGGGATCCCCTGTCGCCCTACCTGTTCATCTTGTCTCTGGAAGCTCTCACTTGCATGATTAATAAAGCTGTTATGAGAGGGCAATTAGCAGGAATTAAACTAAACCATAATTGCCCCATGTTAACACATAGTCTTTTCGCAGATGATGCTTTGTTTTTTATGAATGCATATATCCAGAATTGCCAAGTCCTGCCAGGGATTCTTCAAAGTTACAACTTAGCATCTGGCCAGCAGGCAAACTTAGAGAAATCAAGTGTTGTTTTCTCAGAAAATACACCAGGCCCACTCAGGCGCAACATATGTGATACTCTTGGAATTGGTGAGAGTGTGGATCAAGGCAGGTATTTAGGCATCCCAAGTGTCTGGGGAAAAACCAAGCATCAGGCCCTCGCATATGTTCGAGAAAAAGTCAGCAAAAAAGTTTTGGGTTGGAGCATCAAACATCTATCATTTGCAGGGCGGGAAGTTATGATAAAGGCAGTAATTAATGCTATCCCTATTTTTCCTATGACATGCTTCAAGTTTCCAGTTAGAACGTGTAAAGGAATAGGTTAGCTGTAGACTTCTGGTGGGGAGGCCAAAATACTACGCATTGGGTTGCCTGGAAAAAGCTCACTCGATCCAAGGAGGAAGGAGGTATGGGATTCAGAGACTTCATAAAGTTCAATGATGCCCTCCTTGCAAAATATGCGTGGCGGTTAACACAGAATCCAAATGAACTATGGCACAAGTTCTTAAGGGTCTGTACTTCCCAAATGGCTCTTTCCTTGAAGCAAAAAAGGGGCACCGGGCCTCATGGGCTTGGTCCAGTATTCTTGAAGGAAGAAACCTTATTAAAGATGACATGTGCTGGCAAATAGGTAACAGGAGTTCTGTACGGATATGGCAAGATAGGTGGATCCTAACCCTTCCCTCATGCAAATTAGGAACGGAAAGTGAGACGCTAAAAAAATCCGATCAGAGGGTGGAGTCTTTATTAATCAACGGTCAAGGAAGTCGGGATGTCTCTTCAATAAGGTATGCTCGATGATGTGGTCATTGAGGCTATCTCATCCATACCTATTCCTAGGACACTGCCGATGACAAATTGCGATGGACCTTATCAACAAATGGTTCCTACTCGGTTAAAAGGGGGTATTACTTCTCATCCCCACCTCCTACAGCAATAGCCCAGGCTGCAATAACTTCTTCCCCACTGTCAAGCGATCTATGGAAAGCCACCTGGAAAGTCAAGACCACCCCAAAAATGGTAAACTTCCTATGGCGGATACTGTCGGACGCCATAGCCACAAATAGTGCTCTGTTCAAATGAAAGAGAGGAAATTCAGAGTTGTGCCCTGTGTGCCAAGAAACAAATGAAACAATAGAACATCTTTTCTTTCATTGCGAATGGGTAAGATGTGTGTGGTTTGGAAGTCAATTGTCCCTAAGATTCAACGTGAGAAATATCCAAAGTATCAAAATATGGTGGCAAGATCTCATGCATCCACATAGTCCATTTACAGAGAATGATATTGCGCATGTAAGTTGGATCCTCTGGTTTATTTGGAAAAGCCGAAATGATAAAATTTTCAACCAAACTGAACCAGACCCTACTATGGTAATAGGAAAGGCTTCTCTTTCACTACTCACTTTTGGGAGAGCATGCAACTCTGTAAGCACCAATGATCAGGTTAACACCCCCAGAGTTATTGCTTCCTGGGCCCCGCCAGCTTCGGATGTCCTGAAAGTAAACCTTGATGGAGCATTCAATGAGCACACTAGAGCTGCTGCAATAGGAATCATCTGTCGTAACCACTATGGCGAGATGAAATGGGCTTTTGTAGACAAGGTAAAGTCCATCTCTGCCTTCATGACTGAGGCTCTAGCACTTAAGAGAGCCCTTATGATAATTCAGGACCTGGGAAATAAGAACGTGATCTTTGAATCCGACTGTCAGAACCTTGTACGGTGTATGGAAAAAAACAAGCCTGAGGTTTGTGAATGGCAATCTCGCGGTATTCTTGAAGATGTCCTTGGAGTACTTCGCCCGAACCCTCATTCGTGATTCACTTTATTCCTCGCAAGGGAAATCAAGCAGCAGACTTGCTTGCTGCAGCCACTAGTAAGGGGGTGTGCCCAATTGGGTGGGTGGAAAGACCCTTACCCCCTTTGTCTCGATCCTCGAAGGAAGATGTGAAGAATTTCAAGGCATTAACGAGTCATGCCATGACCCATCATAGGCCTGGTCGACCCCGGTTGACAGCGTGTTTCTTTAGGGACGAGGGATTTGTCTTCGTCTAGATTTTGCTTTGTAATAGTTTTGTTGTTTTTGTTTTGCTCTTGCTTTGCTTGCTTGTACCGTCTAGTTTTGTCTTGCTTTTTCGGTTCTTTGCTTTATTATTTGTATCTCAGCAGTTCTGATTCAGTAATGAAAGTTTTAGAATGGTTCAAAAAAAAAATTTATTTTGATTCGATTTTAATTCGAATTTCATTTGTTTCATCATTATAATTCAAAATTTTTGTCTTATAAAATCTATTTGCTTATTTTGGGTTTATATCTCGTGTTACAAGTTGATACAATTATTTTGTATATTAAGTTTCTTTCAAAGATTTTTAATATTCTTTTCTTATAAGTTTAGTTATTATTAAGGTTGCAGCGGAATTGATTTTAATGAAACTTAAACCAAGATTTTTTATTGAGAAAATTGCAACAAAGTCCCAATTATCAAATTTAATGGCAACCAAGTCTTTAAAATCATCAAATTGCAGTGAAGTCCCAATTGATTTTAGTGCTATTAATTCCAAGCATAAAAGTACAATTTCCCCCCTCTTTTTTAATCACCCTATGGAAAAAGTTGTTATTGACAACTAAATCTGTAACATTAACAACTTTGAAACAATACTATATTCTCAATACATGCTCAATTGTTGTTCATGTTGCTCATATAGTTGTGAATAACAACTTTGTGCATCACTTTTTGCTGGACAATATGAAGCATTTATATTTTGATGTGAAACTGATTGGATTAGGGCTTTCAAGCATAGATGATATCTTGTTATGTGAAGATTGTTATTTGTATGATGTTTTTATAATTTATGTTGTTGTTTCATTGAGTGTGATAGAGAGTTTGGATTTCTGCTCTATTTTTTTTAGAGAGTATGATTTGTTTTCACTTGTTTAGACATGGGTGATTGCAAATGATGAAACTTTATTTGTTCATAACCTCTGTTATCAGATATCAATATGTGTCATCAATACATGCTCAATAGTTGTTAATGATGTCCATTCCTTTTTGTTTTTTTGCTTGACAATACGAAAATTTTATATTTTGGTGTGAAACTGATTGGTTTAGAGTTTTTGGGCATAAACAATATCTTGCTAAAGAAAAATTGTTATTCATATGATGCTTTTATAATTTATGTTATTGTTTCATTGAGTGTATCTGATGGTGTGAATTTCTACTATAAAGATTGTGCTATATGTACATATGTTCTTATATAGATTTGATCAATGGTTTCCCCTTCCTCTCACATCTCCTACTAAAAAGTGCAATTCCCAATATTCAAACTTCTGTTTTCTTCCTTACGAGCTGAGGTGAGGCCCTTTACCAGTTCAATTACCATCATGTTAGTGCAATTTTCCCTTTTTTATTTGTATTTATAGAAGAGTTCATATTATTTATTTTTGTTTTTACAATTTGATTTTTAAAATATAACAATATTATGAATTTTAAAATACAATATAAACAATCTGTTAGTACGTTTTAACTGGACTATTTTACTATTTTACATGGAAATTTATAATGTCATTCTCCATGATTATCTTTCACATATTATTTATTATTCAATTAATTTCATTGCGGATTCACTAATACTATATATGTTTATAAATGATATCTATTCTATTTTATCAAATAAAAGATATTTTTCTCACCCATATAAAATGGCGCAATGCTTCACAGAAGCCTAGATGAATTTGTTCCCTTTCCCATAAATTATTAGCAGTGCATCATATCTTGTAAAAGTTAGATGGATTATTTTCCCCGGGTTTATTTCTTCGACGCTTTCATCTTCATTCTGTGCTCTATCTTCTTTTCTCTGTACTTTATCTTCTTTACTGGTACAATCCCAGTACATTCCCAAACCTGTCGGTCGTACAAATTTCCTAATACTGCAAATTTTTTAGCCTGTCATGACTTGCCTGTCCTCGACTCTTCTATCCATTGGAACTATCATCTTTCTTCAAAGACCATTGATTTGGCTTTCAAGAAGCATAATATCGAAGACAATCGGTGGATCGCTTGGGCTATTAACCCTAATTCCACAGGCATGGTAGGTTCTCAATCTTTCGTGGCTTTTAAGAAATCTGATGGGACAATGGCGGCTTATACCTCTCCCATAACCTCATATGACACGAGGTTGGAGAAAGGAGACCTTAGCTTTGAGGCAAATGCCGTTTCTGCGAGTTTTGAGGATGGTACAATGATCATATATGCCAAGTTTCAGCTTCCTGGGAATTCCACTACGGTGAATCATGTTTGGCAGCAGGGCTTTGTTTTCCAAGATACTCTCCAACTTCATCCTACGTCTGGTGATAATGTCAAAGCTTTTGGTTACCTTGATTTTCTGGAAGCTTCCTATTATCGCGTGGAAGATAAGCCGAAGATCCGTTTATTCCGAAAAGTAAGTTTATTCACTACCATGTATAATGTATATTCTAGACATTTTTTCTTAAATATAATAAGGGCAGGGAGGGGAAATTTTTTAAAAAAATTAAGTTCCTAGTATTAAAAGATTTTAATTAATTTTAATTTCTTTTTTATCTGACATCTTCTCCCTATTAAAATCTTATACCCCCACTTCTCCAATTTTTTAAAATCCCAATACTCATAAAAATTTCCCAATTGAATGATAACAGTTTATATGAATAAATATAACAAAAGTTGTTTCGACGCTTCTATCGATGATGATGATGATATATAATTTCATTTAGAATTTTATAAGAATAACCAACACTTCGGATTATTTATTTACTTATTTATTTTAGGTCAGCGGAATATTGAGTGGTATCGGATGGGGAATTCTGATGCCAACAGGAATAATGATCGGCCGTTATTTGAAGGCATTTGAAGCTACAAAATCTCCTTGGTTTCATTTGCACTGGATCTGCCTGATTGTAGCTTACCTCATAGGAACAGCTGGTTGTGGTGTGGGTTTCCACATGGGAATAGGCCAATTTCTTGATTATGACCCCTGTGGAATCTATATATTCGTCTTATGTACTATTCAAATCTTGGTTGCTTCATTCCTTAGGCCTAAGGAAGAAGACCAAAGGAAACTATTTTACTGGAACTTATTTCACCCAAATTGTGCTTATTTGGCCATGTTTTTGGCCATTGCTAGTGGTGGCTTCTCCATTCCAAAGAGAGCTTACATTCCCATCATAGTTTCCTTGGGTTGTGTCGCTACCATATTGGAATTTGAAGTGTATCGGTTTCGTATGAAGAAGTTGAATCCCACACACAACTCTGGTCAGGTGCATCCGGAGATGAGTCCTCAGGGGCAGGGCAACAACCAGATTCCTTAATTTGATTGTAATTAATGTAGTTTAACTAATTAAATCAGGAGGAGCCTTTATATATTCAACTTTCCCGGTTTTCTTTTGTCTATTCTTTCTTTTTAATTAAATGTTAGAACAAGTGGATTTCTTTTAGGATATTACAAGTATCATACAAGCATATCCCACAGATCTAAGCATTTATTGGTTACAGAGTTTACTCAAACACCGACGAGCAATACTGATAAGCAAACAAGTGAGAACCACCATGAAACAATGATAAACATCTCTCTCTCAAATTCATAAGCTAAAACTACAAAGTAATGAGAAAAATACTCGTAGACCATTAAATACTCTTACAATCGAGGAACAGCTCTCTCTCAATCGCATAAGCTCATTAAATTATTCGTAACTTATCTACTCAATTGCTCTGAACTTCCTATGTGTAAGAAACGACAACAGAGAACAAGCTAGATTTAAGAATTTAATTCAATGGAGCATTTTACTAAGCTTGTATAACATTTATGTATAATCAATTTAGGGTTCTAGCCTTACGATCAAGTTCTTTAGAAAAATACCCAATCTAAAACCTAATTCCTATTTTTCAAAGAACATATTTAGTGCATGATAAATTACTCTTACCATAGACATGAAATCGTTGATCCTACTGTTAATATTTCCACAAGGGATGTATTGAACTTGAACTCCAAATTTCTCGACGATCTAATGGTGGCCGAAGTCATAAATGTCAATCTTTCGCTTTTGGGATTCGTTCTCCATGCTCCAAAAACCTAATTGTTCTTTAGGCCTTATAACTCATAAGCCAAGGCGATAATTTCTAATCCAACCATTGAAATTGATGAGTTGAATGTCTTGGATAGGCATACCAAAGTGTAGCTTGATCCAATAGTTAACAAAATTAAAGTGAGAAATAGTTGTACTATGTTTCTTGACTCAGAAGGGTAGCCACTGTTTATTGTCAACTTTTGATTGGACCATATGGGCAAGCTTGTCTATGGCAATAACAAATAAACACGCGGATAGGAGATCTCCTTGCCTTATATGCAAACTCAACCGTCAAAATATCAACTTTAACCTTCTTACAATTTTGCATCACAAGAAAATGATTATCCACTTGAGACTCAACCATTATATATGCCCGAAATGGTCGACCCCACTTTGATGGAGCATTGTTGTCTTTGAAATTTAACCAAGACAAGAAACAAGTCGTAGGAAACGAGATAACTAAAGAAACCCATAAAATTTTCATGTTCTCATGAGATAAAATTGGTATTTGGCATGAAGAACGAACCAAAGTTATGACTAATTTCAGCTTGCCCATAAGCGCAATTCGCATGGCGCGACTCCAGATCATGCAATTTTCTTTCTTAGAGAGACCTTGGCCGCCATTGTTGAACGTGAGAATCATCGAGTTGTTGAGCACGGTAATGGCAAAAATCAAAGAAGCTACGAGTGTGGTGGCGGAATCACAGATGCGACAAAATGTCTGGGTTGTCGTGGCTAGAATCAAAAATCAGCGGAATCACAGAATCATTGAGCAAGAAATTATACCAACGGTGGATCTTGAAAAAATCTTAAAAAGAAGGGCTCAGGAAATATCCGGGTTATGAGCACAATAATAGAACCGACGAGGATTCCGATCACAACCCATAGTCGGAGAACCAGAGGACCTTCAATCAAGAACCCGTATCTTGAACCACAGAGGCTCCAAACAAGAAGTATGATCTTGACTCGCCGAAAACCTTCTCAGAACGCCATTTTTTATTTCAGTTTCTCTCTTGACATTTTCTACCGATGAACGGGACGCTAATGCGGTCGCAGCTTCTTGCCGTGGAATCTTGGGGTTGCATTGAAATTAACTAGAACCTCGAGAATTCAAACACAATCGTTTAAATCTTCGCGTACGAATGTTCTTGCGAGAGCTTCTCTCGGGTCGGATCATCTTTCCTATCTCCAGATCCGGAAATGAATTAATGCCCCGATTCACACAACAAAAACTATAGAGGAGCATTCTGGTCATTTGACGATATTCGTAAATCTCTAATTAGGCATCTTGTCCTGATTATGAATTTGTTAAAAATGTAGGCCTGAGTTTGGATTTTGCTATTTTAACTTGATTTAATTGGGATTTTCACTATATATAATTTAATATATTATTAAATATTTTTATGTAAATTTCTTATTTGATGTACATATTTATTAATAATTAGTATTTGTTCTGGCGTAGAACCAGAACCCTAGCCCTGAGGGGCTAGGATGTTGATGTTGATTGGGACTTGACCTAGGAGCGATTCATAGGGCCTATGTACCCTGAAGAGGGATCAAAGTCCACGTAGTTCGAGGATACTGGATGGCGTTTAGCCAAAGGGAGTAGGGTGTGTGCTCTGTGTGCAGTATATGCAATTGAGAGAGAGCGTAGAGATAGAATGTGTGTACCTTTAGGGTTTAACTCGTATGTATAGAGTGTACCTGGTGGTCTTGGGCTCATGGGCCCTCTATTTGTGATAGAGATTTCCCTTGATTATCTCCTGGATTGTAGGTTGGTTGTGATCTTATCTGATCTGCAGGCGATCATGATAGATCTATCTGTTGTTGGGCCGCATCGCTAATGGGCCTTATATAAAATCCGTAACAGATGCCCCCCAGCCCGGTAGTTCAAGGTTTTGGACTGCCGGGGTGTACGATGTCTTGAATGGATCGTCCGAGGTATCGCCCGTCTCCGACGTCTATGTCGGGCTAGTATTTGCTGAGCTCCTTTCCCTGGGTGCGTGGTAACGTCGCAAGGTCCGATGAGCCGGGGCGGCGTCCTGCGTCTTGTGAAGTGTCATGATGACGATCTACGGCTTGAAGTTCTTTTTGTATTTTTCCTTGTCCTTTTGTTCCGGCATAGACTGCACGTAGTTAAGATGTGGACCGGGCCCAGGTCCTTCGTTAATTAGAGTCCGCTTAGTACTCTACCGGTGTAGTAGACCGGGTGTATTAGTAGGGGTGTCTTACGTTACGTATACCGGTTTTACGTTTTACGCATACCGCGCTACGCTGACAGGAGTCGTCTTTCCCGTATCTAACCAAAATAAGGGCGGACGACCACATGCTTAGTCGGGGCCGCCAAGGCGACGCCTACTCAAGCATTTTGACCTGATCAGGGTCCGGTATGACTGTCCGCCTCGATATCTCGGTGTCGATTTCGATGCATCAAAATTTACACCACAGCTGACAATCGCAGCCTTGCGTGGTTGGTAGAGGTTACCAGGCTTGTGAGTCTCGGTGTCGGTCTACCTACTTAGTGTAACATCCCAACTAATCAAAGCAATATAAATTTTCTTTTATTTAAAATCATCAGAGTAGAGCACCGGAGCGATTGAGTAACTGATATGTATATATAAAACGCCGTAAGTCTGGCTAATTACAACAATGCAGACAAGAATCGCGTGATTCAAAAGTGAGATACAACACAAAGGAAAGCTTCTCCCGAACAACAAAAGGAAATCGTCACCGGAACTTCTACACGGGATCGCTTACTCTTCTCCTCGGCCCTCGGTCCTCCCGATCCCGAAGCTATATGGAGAGCCGAGGTCCATTGCAATTGGACCCTGTGTAACAGTTAACCTCATATCTACATATACGTATATGGACTACGACAAACACAGAATCAATAGTATAAAAGCACATAGTACAAGCATCTCCCAAACAGCGTATCCCAAAGAAGACATAGGCCCCTGCAGTGTAACCCTAGCAGCACCTAGGCCCCTTGATCCCTGGTAGCACATAGGCCCCTAACAACCGCATCCTGGCGGCACCTAGGCCTCTAACATGCGTATCCCATTACCCAGCAATCATAACAACATAACATATAATTCACGTAGCACATACACGCATACCATAAATATCAGAGTTAAGGTTACCAGTACGCGAACGTACCTTCGTTGACGGAATTCTGGCACGTTTTACGGAAAACGGTACTTCTGACAGAAAACAGTATTTCCTGACAGCGGTTCGTGATTACGGATATCCTATCAACATAACAATGTACTTGTTAATGATCTAGCATTACGACGGACATTTTTAGTCAAAATGACTATTTTGCCCCTGACCCCCTAATTGGCGGAAATTCGCCAGCACTTCGTTACTTTGACTCTGATTTTCCAAAATTTTGCCAGAACTTCGACCCCATCATGATTTTCAAATAATGACTAAAATAGCCCTATCATATGATATCTAATCATACTTTGAAAAATAAAGGCTACTCTAACTATTGAAAGAACTACGAAAGCTTAAAGCTTGCTATTTTAACTTTCAACTTTCAGAGACTCAATCCCTACTATGTTTTTACCTCGTCAGGCATCTTTCAATGCAATGAGGCTTAAAAACAAGAATAGGAATTTCATCTCCTACTTGCTAGATCTAACTAACAATCCTACTAAAACTACCGAAGCTTAAGACTAAGTACCGAAAAACTTACCCAGAGCTTCGCTGCAGATTTTCTCCAGAGCCCCTCTCTCTAACTTCTCTCTAGGATTCGAAAATCTCAAGAGGAAATGGTGTGAAAAACCAAAGGGAGGGGTGGGGTATTTATAGGATAATTTGGGGACATAAAGGGAATTTTCCAATTTGATTTTTGCCCGTACCGATAGAATTGTCCGATTCGCATAATCGCGTAAAATCCCAAAAATCTGAAATTACAACTTTGAAGACATTTTCTCACTTATTAGAAATGTCCGGGCTAAATAAATTTCGACTCCATATAGGGTTCCAACAGTCAGCCTGAAGTTTCTCGAAAGGCGTGCCCGTTCCCGGAATTCATTTCTGGAATTGCCAACTTTTGGACAAAAATTCACTGATTCCAAATATGTCCAGAAAATCCTCAACTTACTTCTAGATGTTGAGTTATGATTTATTTTGTTCAAATTCTAATTTCCTGACTATCTGACTTTCTATCCGACTTTCCCTATTTTGTCTTATTAGGAAAATGCTCTATCGGCTTCTAATGAACTTAGGAAAAGTCTACTTGAAGATAAAACCCACCGATCAATATTTTACCTTAACTTTGGAAATCCTATTCCTGGATCCCTAGATAGGATCCGTTTCCTATTTATATTTTTACTATTCACTATTTATTATTTTAATAGAGTTTATTATTTTAACAACTCTTATATATTATTTAATTCATTTTATTATTTTTTTCCTTTTTTTTCCTTCTTTTATCCAAAAAATGTCGGCAGCCATATATATATATATATATATATATATATATATATATATATATATATATATATATATATATTAATTATTTAATTATTATTATATAATTAAATAATTATTTTTACATAATTTTCATAACTTTTTCCTATTGGTCCATACTTGTCTTTAGGCTCAAAAATACCTAATCTCATCTATTTTTCCCCAAAATTTCCAATTAATTAACAAATATGTTTTTACTAATTTTAAGCCAAAAACCACTAATTTTAGGGTTTTACATAATTATTCACGAATTTCCTTTGCTTATACTTAAGTAATTAGCCAATAATTACTTAATTACTTTCTTATCACTAGTTAATAATTTTCTTAATTAGCATGCCTCATTACCTCATAACTTTTGTATTGACATATTTGTTTTCATGTTTCCTGCATTATCTTAGCATTCACGGGGGTATTTCGGTCATTTCCTTACTTTTTGAGTGTTCTTCTACAATTCCTCCAAGTTGGTAACTTAATAAATTACCTAAATTAGGGAAAATATCCTTCCCTATTTCAAATATATTTTTACTTGCCTCCTTTATAGCTTTCACAGTGTATTTATAACCCACAATGTGCTTAGGGACCTATTTGCAAATTCCCAAACGTTTTAGGGACCTAATTGCAAATTATCTAATTTCAAGGGAAATTACCCTAACAACAAGGTAAACTCAATACAAGATGTTTGAGACCTCATATTCACCTATTTTCAATAGGTACATTTCCCAATTTTTGATATTTACCCTAAGTCAGATTTTAGGGTATTACACTTAGCGTCATTGCCAAGCATTCTAAGTATACACCACGATTGACAATCGCAGCCTTGCGTGGTTTGTAGAATTTACCAGGCTTATTGACCTCGGTGTCAATACAAGGGCTGATGACAGCGGCCTCGTGTCATTTAAGGAAGTCTTGGAAGCGACCGAGTTGCAGAAGCTTACGGTGACAGCTTCGCTTGACTGAAAAGCCGGGTTCGATGACCCTCACACGGAGCCCGGACTTTAACTATATTAAGTGTAGCCGGGGTCCGTTCTGGGTGTCGTGACCCGGAATTCGTTTCTCCTGTTGTGGGTGTCGTAACCCTTAACTTTGTTTGTCCATTATGGGTGTCGTAACCCTTGACTTGTTTATCCAATTTGGGTGTCGTAACCCTGGATTCGTTTATCCATTATGGTTGTCCCCAAGCTCGGTAGTTTGGGTCTTTGAGCTGTCGAGACTCATTCACTACTTTCCGAGATCCCTTGAATCCGAACTTGCTTTCGTAGCAATTCGCCCGAGCTCTTGTCCGAGCTTGCATTAAACTTTCTGGTTTGCATTCATACCGGTTATTGATAACACGTTTTTCCACTCAACAAATCGTTGTCTACTCTGTTGCCCCCCAGCCTGAGAGTTCAGGCTTCTGAGCTGCCAGGATGTGTTACTTTCCAACTCCGGACGAGGTGCTCGCGATTGTTGGGATTTCGTGCTTGCTGACCCGAGATTCCGGGTTTATATACTTTAGACCGATATTTCAAGTTTATAAACTTTAACTCTGAGATTCCGGGTTGATATACTCTATCACCGAGATTCCGGTTTAGATACTTTAACACCGAGATTCCGGGTTATTGACTTTAACTCCGAATTTCAAAGTTTATGATTTCTGAAAACGGGGTTGTTTACCTCGGTTTCCCATATGTAAATGGACTTGGCAGGATTGCCGCCGCAACACGGAGCCCGAGTTTTAACCAGATTTGGTGTAATCAGGGTCCGTCTTCAAAACATTGGCAGAGCCGGGATTTTAACCGGATTCGGTGTAACCGGGGAATGCCTTCAAACCTTTCCACGGAGCCGGGGTCTTAACCAGATTCGGTTTAACCGTGGTCCGCCTTCAAATTCACACGGAGCCGGCATTTCAACTAGATTTGGTGTAACCGGGGTGTACCTTCATCCCTTTCGTAGGGATGAAACTCCACAGTTTATCCGGGGTCCAATTGAGGAGCGCGGATTTACTGTATATAATAAACTTGGACATGATTTTCGGAAACGGGCTTATGTACCTCGGATTCCTACATGTTTAAAGACTTGGCGGCCGTAGCCGTCGTTACACGGATCCCGGATTTTAGCCAGATTCGGTTTAAACGGGGTCCGCTTTCAACTTTTGCACGGAGCCGGGGTTTTAACCAGATTTAATTTAATCGGTATGTCAACCCAGCTTTCGGTGTGCATGATTCAAGCCCACTATATGACATTCTAATTTATACATGTAATACATATAAAAAATGAAATGGTTCCTACCACGTGAGAGCTAAGATAGGCATGATAAGAATAAATGCCTTCCTGCGACGACTTCTCTAAAGCCATAAAAATGATAATGGGAAAGCGTACCTTTGAATTGATATAGCTTCTAAAATGAAAGAGTTGGCTATCACCCAAGAGGGGGGTGAATTGGGTGTCTAATTAAAAACTTAGAAACTTTAAAAATCTCTTGCAGCTTACTGAAAGTAGTTTGAATGACAATAGTAATTTACAAAGTGATAAACAGTCATTCAAACATATATGCTGGAATGTAAGAGTTTAGGGAAGAGAATGTGCAAACTATGATTTATACTTGGTTCGGTCCAATCCTTGACCTACGTCCGGTCCCAAGCTCCACTTGAGATTTCAATCCACTATCTCCTTGTTTAACTGTGCACAAGAGAAAGGCCTTTACAACCTCACAAGTTTAGCCGGCACTTGTGCAACCTTTACAATCTCTTTCGAAATATCCTCTTACGTACTATAGGAGTACAATTACCGACTCGTACTTAGGATGATCCTCTCACACTAGGACTCACTCCCCCTTACAAGTTGTAATTGTACACCCACACTCAAAGGTTCCACAACCTTGAGATTTGATCTCTAAACAGATAATCAAATATGTGTTTAGACTCTCTCACAGAGCAGATGAATAATAATCACTGAAGTACAATACAAAACATCTCACTCTCTATGATAATCTAGAGTGAAGGATAAGAATATCAGCATATCAGCATGTTGAGTATGTAGGCTTGTATCTCTACGTTTTTCTGTCTTGAATCTGCCTTCTTTTATAGGTGGAGATCAATATATGACCGTTTGAAGATTCAAAGACCGTTGGGTAAAGAAATATAGCCGTTAGACTCAGATAAAACTAGCCGTTAGAACTTTTGCACAGCTTTTGATGTTCTTGGCTCAAATCTGAGATTTTGAGATTTGCTTCTAATCCTTCGTTTTAATCATCTGAAATATGTACACAAATGATATAAATGATGTTAATAAGTATTATAAATCATTTGGGTAATCATTTGGATGTTCTTGATGAAAAACGAGATTTCCGAAACGCTGATTTTCTGAAACAGAGATGGAAACTCGAGTTTTGAATCATAAACTCGAGTTTTGAAGATGTTCTGACGTTGGTTGCTCTTTGTGTGATGGAAACTCGAGTTTCCAACTTAATGACTCGAGTTTCGGTCTTTCCTAGAAATCATATTTTGCTCTCTGTCCCCGACAAACTCGAGTTACAACTTAATGACTCGAGTTTGCTTCATTTGATAGCAAACTAAGCAATATCGTGAGCAAAACATCTAACTTTCGGGGGACATATCTCTCTGGTCTGAACTTCGTTTTTGTCCGTTAAAGTCTTGATGGAAAGCTCTTTGAGTCTAATTTCATACGCCACCGATTTCAGCTCAATCGGAATTGTATTTTGTGAGATACACTCAAAACATTGAAGCTTGGTTTTCTGTGTCACGTGAATATCTCTGTCAACTTCATAAGTTCATAGATCCTTCTTCTGAACTCCTTTGGACTTTAATTATATAACAAAATGACGCATTGGGAGTCTAGTTTCATATGCCACTAGTTCCACCTCAATCCGATGTCTGGTTTGGGAGATATCATCGAATTACCAGACGTCGCTCGAGTGAAACGTGAAACAGATGTAAACTCGAGTTTTGAAATGGAAACTCGAGTTTTCCTTGTCCAGAGATGCCAAAGTTGCTGAAGACATTACAAACTCGAGTCAGTTAATGATTAACTCGAGTTTTGAGTTCCAAACTCGAGTTTTGACTTCCAAACTCGAGTTTTCTCATACTGAGAGGCAAATCGTTGTAGTGAAGTAGGAAACTCGAGTTTTAACATCTGGACTCGAGTTTTCTCATCCTGGAACTGATTTTTTGCTGGTTTTAACTCTGAATTGATCCATTCTAACTTCCATATGATCTTGGAGACTTCTAGCATCAATATATAAGCTTGAATAATAATCTTCTCAATCCATTCAATAAATCTTTCTTCTTTCTTCTCTTCTCTCCATAATTCTCCATGATTTAACTCTTTCTTTCTTCTTTTCTCTTCTTCTCTTGATCATGATCCATAATTCAATTCTTTCTTTCTTTTCTTCTCTTCTCTTGATCATTCTCCATCTTTCCACTTGGACTATTCTACATTAAATATAGTAGTTAGTCAATGTAGGAGATAAATATATCATATAAACTTTTTGCTCTTAATAATAGCATCTATATAAGACATCATCTAAACTAATCAAAACCAACATAAAACACTTTAAATTGTCATGGGTTTGCTCTGACTCAGCAAGAAGTACTATGTAATTGAATTGCTCCGTGCGACTCCATGATTTGCAGAAGTTTCACTTTAGTCCCTCTGTGAGACTTTTTAAGCGTTTCACTTAGGTCCCTGTGAGAAACCTTTTGAGATTTTCTCTTAGGTCCCTGTACGGAACCTTTTGAGATTTTCGATTAGGTCCCTGTATGAAACCTTCTGAGATTTTCACTTAGGTCCCTGTGAGAAACTTTTTAAGAGTTTCACTTAGGTCCCTCTATGAAACCTTTTGGAGATTTCGTTTAGGTCCTTGTACGAAAACTTTTGAACTTTGCAGAAAGGTCCCTGGTCAAACTTGGCTTTGACCAGCTTTCTTTAGGTCAGTTTCGGGATAGGCTTCACAAAAAGTTACGCAGAAAGGTCCCTGCGTTTTTAGGTCTGCCTTTTTCGTTGCTTCTTCTTCTCCCCGCCGTGAAACCCAGACGACATCTCCGGTTTGACCTCTGGTTCCTTTTCCATCTTCGATCTCGGCTTTGAAGGATTTAGGTAGTGAGGAATCTCATATCTCGGCGTAATGAGCATTCTCGACATTCTGACCTTGCATCTCGACAGTGCAGCAATCGGAGATGAAGATCGGCGCTGAAGGTCGACGTTCCAGAGATCTACCACTCACGGATCTCCCAGCCGCGGCTCCATATCCCCAATTAATTTCCAGAATCTGCGTTTCTGCGAGCAAGGTGGGTCTATCCTGAATTGCGAGTTTCCAGGGTGGTTGAGTACTGTGAGTCAGGTTCCGGTGATGAGAATCATCCGAATTCCTTTAACTATGCGATGAGAATCATCCAAATTTGATTCCGGTTTCTTCATATGGTGATGACTGTCAATTAATCTCGGCTTTGGAGACTAAGGCAGATTAAAATTATAATTTCGGCCTTCAAGCGATTTATCACTGGTTTCACCCTTCTCCAACCTCGACCTGGAGAGGAGATGGAACTTCCCGACATTGGAGATTGAGGGCCCGGGTTTTGCCTGATGAAGGTCTCACGATGGAAATCGTGATTCTCCAGATTAGGCTCTATCGGACATGAAGATTGGAAATCATGTTCGCGCGATTCTGAATTAGCGAAATTAGGGCTCAGGATTTCGGATTAGTTGTCTTTGGCTTGGCATTCCCTATTCGTCGCCCCTTCTTCTTCTTTTTATTATTATTTTGCTTACTGGATTTACTCAGTCAGAGAGCCAACACGCATTGAGTCGCCGAAAACCTTCTCAGGCTCGGTTTTTTTTTTTTACATCAGTTTCTCTCGCCAATTTCTGGTGATGAACGGGACGCTAAGGCGCTGCAACAATCGGGTGTTGAAGAAGGATAGGGCGTCAATTTCTCTCGCAAATCGGGTGTTGACGGAGCCAATTGCTCTCGCCAATTTCTCTATCGGAGGTCTATGCACGTATCCATTCCCCAAATTTTTTGCCACGTCAAAACCACAAACCCTAACTATAAGGCTCCATGATTGTTTGTTTGGCAGTTAGGAATTGGAATTGTTGACCATCTTTGGTCATGGGAATCGAAATTTACGGTTCCCCACGGTCGGCGCCACTGTTCTGGCGTAGAACTAGAACCCTAGCCCTGAGGGGCTAAGATGTTGATGTTGATTAGGACTTGACCTAGGAGCGATTCCTAGGGCCTATGTACCCTGAAGAGGGATCAAAGTCCACGTAGTTCGAGGATACTGGATGGCGTTTAGCCAAAGGGAGTGGGGTGTGTGCTCTGTGTGCAGTATATGCAATTGAGAGAGAGCGTAGAGATAGAATGTGTGTACCTTTAGGGTTTAACTCGTATGTATAGAGTGTACCTGGTGGTCTTGGGCTCATGGGCCCTCTATTTGTGATAGAGATTTCCCTTGATTATCTCCTTGATTGTAGGTTGGTTGTGATCTTATCTGATCTGCAGGTGATCATGATAGATCTATCTGTTGTTGGGCCGCATCGCTAATGGGCCTTATATAAAATCCGTAACAGTATCTATTTTCTATTAAAAAAATATTTGGTACAACAATATTTATATTAAAAATTTTATTTTATATTTTTATTTATTTATAAATATTATAGAAAAATTCACATATAAATTTTATAATTTCAATTACAAGGATGATACATACATACACACACATATCATTTTTTAAAAAAATATTAATTTTAATATAAAACTATTTACAAATGAAAAAAAAAAATCTTAAATTATATTTTTATTATGGTGTGTATGGGAACCATTCTGTTCCCCAGCATTGATTCTGAGATGAAACAGTTTTTTCTGATTCTGTGCCTGGAAAAAGTTCTGAGAATCAGAATTACGTTTGTTAACTCATTTTATTTTTGTTCCGAGAATCAGAATTACGTTTGTTAACACATTTTATTTTTATTTATGTAATTTTTATATTCAAAAAATTATTTATGTGGCGGTGGTGGCCGCGGCGGTGGGGATGGGGGTGGGGGTGGGGGTGGCGGTGGTCGAAGTGGCGACGGCGGCGACGGGGGTGGTGGTAGTGGCGGTGGTGGTGGTGGCGCGACGACCGCGGCGGTGGGGGTGGCGATGGCGGTGGTGGCGGTGGAGGACGCGGTGGCGGTGGCGGTGGCGGTGGTGTTCGTGGCGCGCGGCGGTGGCGGTGGTGGTAGTGGCGGCGGCGGTGGGGCTGGCGGTGGGGATGGTGGCGGCGGTGGTGGTGGCGGCGATGGCGGGGGCAGTGGTGGGGGCGGTGGTGGCGGTGACGGTGGTGGCAGCGGTAGCGGTGGGGGTGGTGGCCGCGGTGGTGGCGGTGGTGGAAGCGGCGATGGCGGTGGAGAGGGTAGTTGATCCGTCGCTTATGGTGATTGAAATTTCTTCACTTCGTCAATGTCACGATCGAGAGAAGGGGAAAAAAGATTCTGATTTTGTGCCCAGAAATAGAAAAACATGAGTTTTCTGCTTTTTTTTTCTATTCCCCAGCACAAAAATTGAACCGGTTCATCCCGGGAACAAAAAAAAACCGGATTTACCAAACAGATTTCTCATCCATTTGTGTTCCGGGGAACAGAAATTAACAAAAAATTCATTCTGGGAGCGTTACCATGCACACCCTTAATATAGATTCTAGCCATTTCTTAAATTTTATCTTTATATTTTAAAGTAGATTGTAAACCGAAAATATATTTTTGACCAAGTTATTTTATTATTATATAATTAGCGAAAAATCTATTATTAAAAAAATTAAATATTATAAAATCTAATTATTCTATATAACAAAATCAAATTTCATTTATTGATCATTCAAATTCAAAATTCTCCAATATTAGTTTGATGAATAATTTCAAATCGAGTTGTGTGCATACGGATCCACTTGTTGGGTCAGATTTCAAATTATTAGGGATATGGTAGATTGAGGAGGAACGACAGTCAGAGTTAGAGAAGAAAGAGGAATCTACAATCAAGATGACTATGGCCACATGTAAGAGGAGAGACGCTAGGGAGGGTTTCACATTATGTACACCTTATGTGTTTATCCCCAGTATCTCAAATTAATTAGTTTTCAGTCCTACATTTATAAATGTTTCTCCGGTAATACCAGTATCTCAAAACTAATTAATTTAAGATACTGAGTGTAAAAAAACATTCCAGAAAGTCGTATACAATTTAAATCTAAATAAATAAAATATATAAAAAAATGTCACATCCCTCAAATTAGAGAGATAAGCATGTAAGAACCTCATAAGGTAAGAACCACCTTATGTGCTCCCCGCTAGGGAGAGAGGAGACTTGACCAACTTCTTTTCACCTGTAACTTTACCCTTGACACTGTTTTAATCACATTTCGTGGGCTCTCACTCTTGGCCCAACTTACATGGGCCCAGTATCGTTGCATTAAAAATGCAATAAAACATTCAAAACTTGTTTTGGTTTTGTTGTTTTTAAAAATAAGTTACTTTTTAAAATTTAAAAAAAAACCAATTTAAAAAAACAAGTATTGGTGCCTGTGCGTTGCATTGTACAAGGAAGTTCATATCTATCTAATACCTCAATTAGGTTATATGAAGTTTTCTATAGGTTTGGACACTTGTATATGCCTTTTTTTTATCCACTCATATGTTTTCAAAAGCATGCAATGTTAAGAGAATAAAAGGATTTTATAAATAATTTCAAAATAATTCTTTTTAAATTAATATTCTTGCGCCCAAGCTCAAAAACCTATAATTAATCACAATGCAAAAATATAATCGAAAAAAATTAAAATCAAATTAGAAATGTAAAAAATATAGAAAATAGTTATCAATGATTTATATTTATTTATTCATGGATCCAAATTGAATATCCTGGTATATATATTACTAAATTGAAGTCCCTAGTATTTATTATATTTTTCAGTAAATTATTTTTATTGATTAATGTGAAGATAACAAATTCAATTATAAGTGAATATAAAAAAAAGAAATTAGAAAATAACCATCAATAATTTATTCCCTCCGCCACTGTTTATATTGTCTCTCTCTTTTTTTCTCTTTTGAATATGTTTGTCCCCTTTTATAGGATCTTAAATTTTTTTAACTTATAAATACATTTTTACCCATTTTACCCTTAATTAGTTTTATGCATGGTATTAATCAAAATTTTGACAGATTTAAGTTCTCTCTCATTGACTCATTGCCTTTATTCTCTCTCGATCTATGCCCCATACTCTTTTACTCCTATTTATAAGAGAGAGAAATTTTATTTCCTACTTATGAGGGAGTGAAATAATTTTTTCATATAAATATACTACTATGACCCTATTTATAAGTCCCTTTTGACCAAATTTTTTTGTCCTATTTATAAGTCCTCTTTTAGGTAATAAATAAAATTGTGATAATTTTGCTCATATTAATTATACCAATGAAAATATACAAAGAAGAAAGAGTTGAAAGATACTAATTCATAAATGAGTGCAAAATTGAAAATTTACCCCATAATCATTGAGCTAACTACCTCTCCTTGATATATGTGATTTAGTTAAAAGAGACTTATGAATAGTACGAGAGTGGTACAATTTTAGGTTTAATTTATTATTATATTGACTTTATTCTTATGAGGTATAATATATATTATATAGGGAAAAATTGGAAAGTTTTTGTATTTTAAAGAAGAGCTAATGAAGTTTAAGATTTTTCTTATTCTATGTGAAACTTGCTCAAAGCACTTATAAATAGGACCAAATGAGTATATTCTTTTACGTTATATTTATTATTTTAAACTAATTTTAATTTTTTTTTAACACCGCAATTCGATTAAAATCTATATATAGTGATGGAGGGAGTACAAGAGACTGGGAGGAAGAGACCGTGAATTGTTTCAAAGGGTTGACGTCGTCACTTGGGCCAAGAGAGCAGGAGGAACAAATCAATTTGCTGGTCATACCGTCGTACTCTAGTTTGTTACCATGCACTGAGAAGAAGTGAACGTGCAGATCAAAAAATCTTTAGAAGTTGTCGCAGGAAATAGTGTCTCTGATGGGACTATGGGAGATTGGGAGGGTTACCTTTGGCTTTTGAAAGTGTTTGGTTCAATGTTGTATAGTAAGAGAAGAGAAGAGAAGAGGAATATGTGAGTGGCTGATGCATAGAAGGTGAAGTGCAACACGGAAATTAAGGTATTGTTAGGTGGAATCTGGAATTGAAATTAGGAGGGGAGAAAATTATAGAATAGAACTTAGGTTTTTATGAAATTAAATTTCAGCCTTATAAATATTTCAACGTTTTCATTTTTGTCCCTCTATTAAGCTTTTAACAGAAACTAAGATGAAAAAATTGAAAGTTTTATAAGACTAAGTATAATTTCCTAAGATTTGGGTTTATCCTATAATTTTAAGTCCGCCCCATTTGTTTGGTACGTAAGATTGGGAGAGTACCAATATTTAGACGGCTAAAGTATAGTTTTGGTCCTTTAAGTTTGCATTAGGTATTATTTTAGTCCCTTAAATTTGTAAAGTATAGCTTTAGTCCTTTAGTATTAACACCGTTAACTTCTACTAACTAATGCTGAGTCGACAATTAAATATTGACAAAACATGTTTTTTTTATTATTATTATTTAGTATAATGATTACTTATATTTTAAAATTAAATTAAAAAAAAAGATACAAAAATATATGTATATGTCCCTTCTCCTCTCCTTCACCGTTGTTTGATATTGGTATCTCCCTCCATCACCGATGTAACGCTTCCAGATGTTAAGGCAGGTGGCAATGGCTAGCTCGTTCTCTAGGAACTTCTCTATCAAAAATTGCTTATTTGAGAGATGCAAATGATGACATTCTCGTCTCTACCACCCTAAAAACGTAGTTGCCAATTATAAGGGGCACACAATTCGCCTCCAAAGAGAGAAACTGCAAAACAACATTATCAGACCAAATGTACTGTTTCCTCTCAAAAATTAATATCTACGCCCTCGATTCTCTCCCTCATTGTTTCCTCTCATTTCCTAATCTCTCTACTCAAAATAATTCTCAAACCTCCATTATCTTTTACCCCTTCTCAGTTCGCAGAGAGAAAGAGAAAGATTTGTTAGAGAAAAAATGCTCAAAATTTATATGTAATTGCCGAGACACCGTTAACAAGGGTGGAGGAGAAGGGAGGAAGACACAATTTCTTTTATCTTAATTTAATTTAATTTTAAACAATAAAAAATCATTATACTAAGCAATTTTTTCTTACCAAAATTATACTACATAGTTGAAAAAACATCTTTCAGTATTTATTAGCTGAGTCAGCATGTTCCGTTAATGGGAGCAGTGTTAATATCAAAGGACTAAAACTATACTTTATAAACTTAAAGGACTAAAATGATAACAGTTGTAAACTTAAAGGACGAAAAGTATACTTTAGCCTATTTAGACAGAACACTTGAATTGATTTTATTATATAATTGGTCATATATTATAAAAAGACTATAATATCATTTTTATTAAAAATTTTAAAAAAAGTCATTCGCCCATCGCCCTTCCTGGAAAAGTCTGGCTAATCGTTTCATTCTTTCAAGGGCTAAGGAGTAAATTTGTCCCCGAATTTCGTTAATGAGCAATGTTACCTTTGAAGTGTTTTTGGGTTCAATGTTATTCCGGAAGTTTCAAACCATATCAATATTATCTCACACTGTTAAAAAACTAGCATTGAGGGTTAAAAGCCTTACATTGACCATTAAATTTTTAACCATAAAGGACATCATTGCACCTTTTTAACACTTCAGTACCAGTGAACTTAAAAAAATAAAAAAATAAAAACCTTTCTAAGTAACATTATTCCTGAACGAAAATTTTTAGGACCAATTTGCAGCTTAACCCATCTTTGAATCCAAACCTTTGCTTTCAAATCTTTACAAACAAAAACAAAAACTGGAACACGCATATTCTCCTGCCTCGTCTTTGATGGGTGATGACCTCATCATTAAAAGGCTTTTTCGACCTTACAACGTTAAAAGGTTGAAACTTTAAATTTGTCTCTTCAGTAGAATTTGCAAATATTACCTTTCGATTAAGCTTTTGTCTTTTAAATCTTTAGAAACCGCGGAAGTTGTATGTTCATCTCGTTCCTCTTTGTTGAACCCATCAAGCCCATCTGGCAAAGATTGAAACTTGAAAGGAACAAAATCAATTGATTTGACCCCTCGTCCTTGGATTCAACTGGTAAAGGGGTCGGACTTTCTCACCTCAAGGGAGGGGGTTCGATCCCTGCGTTGGTCAAGGCGCTGGGGGAGGCATCCTAGGGGTCTGGGAAGCAGTGGAAACGCTGGTAGAGGTGGAGGCATGTGTACTCTCTGTCCAAGATGCCTCGTGGATCGGGCTCCAAGCGCCCGCCTTGGAGTGTGGGTGAGCCCAACCCCTTTCCTAAAATTTTCATAGCAAAAAAAAAAAAAAAAAAAAAATCAATTGATTTGAGAAGACTATAGTAAAATATAATTATTCTATGTTCTGCGTAATGAATAAATTATTTTGATTCGATTTTAATTTGAATTTCATTTGTTCAATCATTCAAATTTAAAATTTTTATCTTATAAAATCTATTTGTTTATTATAGGTTTATATCGTGTGTTACAAGTTGATACAATTATTTCTTATATTAATTTTCTGTAAAAGATTATTAATATTCTTATCTTATAAGTTTAGTTATTACTCCCTCCGTCCCTAATTATAGGAGCAAATTACCAGAATTTGGGGAGATTAAGGAAGGGAGTTAAATTAGTTAATTATGTGTTTTTTCCAAAAATACCCCTCTAAAAATTAAAAAAGAGATTAGAGCAATTTTGCACAGTGGAGTAGTTTATATAATAAGACAACGAGGAAATTTGATTGTGATGAGGTATCATGTTTCAATTGGTCGTGGTGTGTGCGCGCGAGCGTCAGTGTAAACTTATATTAGATGATTACGAAACCAAAGAAATAAAGAATAGTGAGCACAAAGAAGAAAAAAATTACATGTTAATGATGAAAGAAACAATAAAAAAGTTTGAAATAATTAAAAATAAACAACGCAAAATGATTTTTTACTATCATGAAATGCTAGGTTGTAGATTTAAAATGTATATAAATATTTTTTGTATATTTTCCATGAATTTTTCAAAGATAATTTTTTTCTATCAAGAGAGTATCTATTTAATTGGGCATAACAAATGCAAGTTTATTTTTTATTGTTGGAAAAAAGATAATAAAATTAATGTTTTATTAGGTTATTTTAGGGGAAAAAAATTAATCACTTTGGACGGATAGTTACAAAAAAAAATATTTTTAAAGGAATATTAAAATTATTTTATTTAAAAATAAAAAATAAGGTAGAATCTCTCACTTGATAGAATATAAGCATGTTGTAAATTAATTATTGTGGAAGAAGTATTAGTAGGGGTGATATGGGAAAAATATGACAAAAATTGCTCAAAATTATTTTATATAAAAAAATATATAATTTAGGTGTATATGACATTAATGAGTTGCAAACATTATTTACTTTATAAAATATATAGGTGTAATATTAAATTATTATTGTCTTTAATTATTATTGATAAAGTATAAATAGGGGTATTATAGGAAAAAAATGACAAAAGTTAAAACTTGCTCTTATAATTAGGACCAAAACCAACTCTAAAATTTGTTCCTATAATTAGGGACGGAGAGAATATTAAGCTTGGAGCGGAATTGATTTTAAAGAAACATCAAATAAGATTTTTTATTGAGAAAATTGCAACCAAGTCCCAATTATCAGATTTAATGGCAAGCAAGTATCTTGAAATATCAAATTGCAGTGAAGTCCCAAACGATTTTTTTATTTTTTTTAACGAATTGAGTGCTATTAATTCCAAACATAAAAGTGCAATTTTCCCCCTCTTTTTTATCACCCTATGGAAAAAGTTGTTATTGACAACTAAGATTTAATGGCGATCATATCTATTTGTTTTGTTTTTACAATTTTATTTTTAAAATATAACAATAATTATTATGAATTTAAAAAATACAATATAAAAAATCTGTTAGTATGTTTTAACCGGGCTATTTTACTATTTTACATGAAAATTTATAATGTCATTCTCCAAGATTATCTTTCACATATTATTTATTATTCAATTAATTTCATGACGGATTTACTAATACTAATATCCATATGTTTATAAATGATATCTGTTATGGACTTATCTATGACGCCTATTTGCTGTATGGCCCAACAAGGACAATTCTGATCAGGATTTACCCATAATGAAAGAAGATTCTAATCAACTTATAATCAATGCTATAATCGGGGAATATCCTAATCAAGGATAACAACCCTAAGGTGTGGCGGCACAAAATACATGGGCTACAGGGTGCACAAAGCCCAAGAATCCAACCCTAAGGTAATCTCTATAAATAAGAGGTAAACTTAAAAGGTACACAAGTTATAACCTATTCTCATTTACCATTCATTCGTTGCTGTGCACACATACCACCCCATTTGGCTAAACACCATATACGTTCACAGTGATCCTACGTTCTCTTCAGTATCTGCATATAGATATCTTGGAGCAATTATATTCTCTTTGGTATCTTTCTTCTAGATATCTTGGAGTATTCATCTGATCCAATATAAACACACTAGTCCATTTAGGCTAGATGTAATACCCGGATATTTATTATCTGGAAAATTATAAATAATGGATATTTCTGATAAGTGAAATAAAGGACTCAAGACTTGTGTAATTATAGTCTATTTTTCTAAGTTAAATTCTGTAGGAAATCAGGGAATTTAAGGGTCAAAGTGTCAAAATGACCAAAATGCCCCTAGGATTTGTAATTGACTTAGGAAATTATGGAAAAATACCAAAAGGTAGTAAAGTGACCAAGTGAATTAGAGAGTATATTATCCCTAATTATGGTAATTTAATAAATTATGAACTTGGAGAAATAGTATAAGAGTGTTCAAAAAGTAGTAAAAGACCAAAATACCCTTGTAATTATGAAATGATGCAAGAGGCATGAAAATACTAATGTTAATACAAGTGTATGAAGGTAATGAGGCATTGTAATTAAGAAAATTATCAAGTTATGATAATTAAGTAATTAAGTAATATTGGGCTAATTACTTAAGCATAAGTGAAGGAAATTCACAAGTAATTATATGAAACCCTAAAATTGGTGGTTTTTGTTTTAAAATTAGTAAAAACATGTTTACTAATTAAATGGAAATTTTGGAGAAAAATAGTTGAGTTTAGGTATTTTTAGGCCTAAATACAAGAATGGACCAATTAGGAAATTTTGGTGGAATTTTTGGAAACATTAAACAAATAAATCATTAAATAATTAATTAAATAAAAAGAAATATTTATTAAATTATTTAAGGGCCAGCCGAAATTTGGGCCCAAGAAAATAAAAATAAAATGAAAAATGAATTAAGAAGCAAGTGGTCAAGTTGCATATTATAATATTAATATAATTAATTAAAGTAAAAATTGTGAATAGTAATTTTAAAATTAGGAAACGGATCCTATCTAGAGATCTAGAAATAGGAATTCCAAGGTCAAGGTAAAATATTGATCAGTGAGTTTTTACCTTCAAGTGACCTCTTCCGGAAGTTAATTCCGAGGCCGTTTGTACATTTTCCTAATAAAACAAAATGGGGAAAAATGCATATAGGCATATTTTTGGAGATGAAGAAAATAAATTCTAACTCAATATCTAGGAATGAGTTTGAATTTATTTAGACATATTTGGAATCAGTGAATTTTTCTGAAGAGATTGATGTATCCGAAAACAAGTTTCGACACCGGACACGTTCGACACGTTTTCGAGAAAACTTCAACTGACTGTTGGAGGCCTATATGGAATCAAAATTTAGGTTAACTTGGACATTTCTAATAAGTGAGAACATGTCTTCGAGTTGTAAATCCAGAATTTTGAGCTTTTTCCAAATCACGCGAATCGGGCACCGACGGAGAAATCGGCCTCAAAGCTTCGGAAGGTGACACATGGCCACCTCCCATTGGCCAAACCCTTTATTTTGGGCCATGAATTTCAGCCTAGTGTGAAAAGGGAAGAGGGAAGAAAGGGTTTTTTCAAAAGTTGTGTTGGACGGTCCAGATCGCTCCTCACAAAGTTGATCCGACGGCCGAAACCCTATCTCATTTTCTATAAATACCTCCCCCCTCCCTTCACTTTCTTCACACCATTTTCCCTTGTTTGGCTGAGCCTAGAGGGAGAAATAAGAGAGAGAAGCTCTGGAGATTTTTGCAATAAGCCCTGGAAAATTGTTCTGAGATCTTCAACTGTAAGTCTTTCGGCCTTTAGTCTTTAGTTCGGTAGTTAGTAGAATTGTTAGTTAGATTTAGGAAGTAGGTGACGAGATTCCTATTCTTGTTTTAAGCCTTGTTTGCGTTGAAAAATATGCAGAGGTGTAAACATAGTAGGGATCGAGTCGCCGAAAAGTTGAAGCTTTGCAGCTTTTCAAAAGTAAGGGTAGAATTTGTTAGAATAGCCTTTAAATTTCAAGTATGATTGGGTATCATATGGGAGGGCTATTTTAGTCATTATTTTCGAAAATCATAGTTGCGTCGAAGTTCGCAAAATTTCGGGAAGAAAATTTGCTAGAGTAACGAAGTGCTGGCGAAATTCCGCCGATTAGGGGTAGAAGGGCAAAATGGTAATTTTTACCTAAAATGCCAGTTATTGTGTCAAATCACTAATGGAAGTGATATTACTCTCGTAGGATGTCAGAAATTCTAATTTGCTGCCGTTACGCTGCCTAACGTGCCGCTGTCGGACAAACCGTTTTCCGTAAACGTGCCGTTTCGCCAGAATTGCCGACGTTCGTCAACGAAGGTACGTGCGCGTACTGGTAACCTTAACGCTGATGTTTATCATATGCGTATATGTGTTAGGTGTAGGATATGTGATAGAAGATGACTTTATGTCTACTATATGTTTAGGTAGTGTTGGGGTACGTACGTTCGCGTACTGTAACACTAACTCTGATGTTTACTATATGCATAATTGTGGTTGAGGGTCTGATGATATGTTGTGAGTATTGTTATGAGCTTTTGAATACATACACTACGTGTGACACATCTACATGCACTACGTGTGACCCATTTACATGCACTACGTGTGATACATCTTTATGCACTCCGTGTGACACATCTGTTATACTGTTAATATGAATGATTGTGGAATATATACTGTATATATGAATATGAGGTTAATCATACCCGAGATCCAATGTGTTAAATTGGATCTCGCCTATAGCTGTGGTCGAAGAATCGAGGACCAAGGAGAGAGGAAAGCAGCAGGGTCATGGTTCCGGCTGAAGACTTTCCGATGTTGTCCTTTACTCTTTGAAAACTCTTGGGTACTATACCACTTCTGTATCTAGCCGGTGGACATTTTGAATACATATATATCAGTTATTCTTCCGCTCAAATGCTCTACTCTGATGATTTGAAAAGATGTTTTTGAAAAAAAAAAAAAAAATTTATACTGCTTGTGAAAAGTTGGGATGTTACACTAGACATCTATCGTTCTTATACAGAACAATATCTATTCCATTTTATCAAATAAAAGATATTTTTCTCACCCATATAAAATGGCGCAATGCTTCACAGAAGCCTAGATGAATTCGTTCCCTTTCCCATAAATTATCAGCAGTGCATCATATCTTGTAAAAGCTCGATGGATTATTCTCCCCGACTTTATTTGTTCAGCGCTATCATCTTCAATCTGTACTTTATCTTCTTTGTTCTGTCCTTTATCTTCTTTCCCATTACATTCCCACCTTATTACCAAACTTGTCGTTCCTACAAATTTCTTAATACTGCAAATTTTTTAGCCTGTGATGACTTGCCTGTCCTTGACTCTTCTATCCATTGGAACTATCATCTTTCTTCAAACACCATTGATTTGGCTTTCAAGAAATATAATGTCGAAAACAATCCGTGGATCGCTTGGGCTATTAACCCTAATTCCACAGGCATGGTAGGTTCTCAATCTTTCGTGGCTTTTAAGAAATCTGATGGGACAATGGCGGCTTATACCTCTCCCATAACCTCATATGACACGAGGTTGGAGAACGGAGACCTTAGCCACACGAGGTTGGAGAACGGAGACCTTAGCTTTGAGGTTAATGCCGTTTCGGCGAGTTTTGAGGATGGTACAATGATCATATATGCCAAGTTTCAGCTTCCTGGGAATTCCACTACGGTGAATCATGTTTGGCAACAGGGCTTTGTTTTCCAAGATACTCTCCAACTTCATCCTACGTCTGGTGATAATCTCAAATCTTTTGGTTACCTTGATTTTCAAGAAGCTTCCTATTATGTCGTGGAAGATAACCCGAAGATCCTTTCACTCCGGAAAGTAAGTTTATTTATTCTCTTTTATAATAAATATTCTAGACATTTTTTCTTAAATATAATAAGGGTAGGGAGGGGAAATTTTTTAAGTTGAATTTTAAAAAAAAAAAAAATTAGAGGCCTAGTATTAAAAGATTTTAATTATTTCTTTTTTCTTTTTTATCTTACACTTTCTCCCTATTAAAATATTATAACCCCGCTTGTCCAATTTTTTTAAACCCCAACACTAATAGAAATTTCCCCTGAACTAAATAAATATTGAATGATAACAGTTTATATGAATAAATATAACGAAAGATAATCTAATAAATTGTTTCGCCGCTTCTATAATAATAATAATACCAGACAATTTGATTTAGAATTTTATAAGCATAACTAACAATTTGGATTATTTATTTATTTATTTTAGGTCAGCGGAATATTGAGTGGTATAGGATGGGGAATTCTGATGCCAACAGGAATAATGATCGGCTGTTATTTGAAGGCATTTGAAGCTACAAAATCTCCTTGGTTTCATTTGCACTGGATCTGCCTGATTGTAGCTTACCTCATAGGAACAGCTGGTTGTGGTGTGGGCGTCCACATGGGAATATACCAATTTCTTGATTATGACCCCTTGGGAATCTTTATATTCGGCTTATGTACTATTCAAATCTTGGTTGCTTCATTCTTTAGGCCTAAGGAAGAAGACCAAAGGAAAATAGTTTACTGGAACTTCTTTCACTCAAGTTGTGGTTATTTGGCCACGTTTTTGGCCATGGCTAGTGGTGGCTTCTCCATTCCAAAGAGAGCTTACATTGCCATCATAGTTTCCTTGGGTTGTGTCGCTACCATATTGGAATTTGAAGTGTATCGGTTTCGTATGAAGAAGTTGAATCCTTCACACTACTCTGGTCAGGTGCATCCGGAGATGAGTCCTCAGGGGCAGGGCAACAACCAGATTCCTTAATTAGATTGTAATGAATAAAGTTTAATTAATTAAATCAGGAGGAGCCTTTATATATTCAATTTTCCCGGTTTTCTTTTGTTTATTCTTTATATTTTTTTTTTAAAAAAAAATTGTTCGATTAAGCAAATGATGAGAACAAGTGGATTTTGTTATGAAACTAAGTAAAATACAAGAGAGAAAGATGAGGGAGATGAAGAAATGCAAGAGAGAAATGGAAAGTAATGAGAGAGTGATTCTTCTTTCTAGCTATTTCCATCTTCCAACTTTTGATACATGCCTACTAGGCTACTATATATAGGCAATAAATCCTTAACTTCCATTACAAGAGTTATGTGTAGTAACACCCCAAAATCCAAAATCCAACACCCAATATCTTGGCCAAAACACTTGAAATATCTCTAACAAGGATGTCTAGCATCCAAATCATTAAAATACATAACTAATTCTATTCAAAATGTACTTGTGAGTCAACATAAATTCCCAAAATATTTAATAATAAAATCCAAAGCGGAAGTCTTATAGTCATGGCAAATAGAATAAGGGTGAAGGAGCAAATTGGCCAACAGACTTTTAGCTGAGGAGCGATCAACACAAAAAACTTTTAAATGGGGCTTTTATACCAAAAGACATTTGAAAAGTTAAAAAGAACACAAAACCGTTATTTTGCAATTAACTCCGTTAACATCAAAAAAGGCAAAACACAAAAAACGTGAACATCATATTTTCAGCACACACTTTCGTCAATGGCAGAGAGAACCTTCAAGACCTTTCAAAGACTTCAAAACCCCAGCCCATCGTGCGACCTTGTTCCTTCATTGTTCCCGTCCACTCGCCGCCGCCGTGCTTGTCTGTTTGCCGTCGGCGTTCTTCTCCTCCGGTCAAAAAATTTGTTGCTGTTATTTTTCCCCTGCTCAGTTTTGTCCATGGCTTGGCGAGAGAGGGAAAGGAGAAGAAGCTTCTTGATTTGAAGCTCCAAATCCCAGCCTCAATTGCTCCTTCACTCTATGTCGCTTGTGCAGCTGTTATTGGTGTTTTGTGCGGCAATCCATATGTGCGTAGAAGTTAAACCCTCCTTGCCTTGTTCTGGCCGAAGCATTTAGGTGGCTTGGGGGCGAGCTTGAGTTTTATTTTCTCGTATTTTTCTTCAGCTAGAGCAAATTTTTCCAGAAGGAAAACCCCAACGGAGTACAAATTTTTCCAGAAATCGAAGCTTACCTGAACAACGAAAACCCTAGCTGATTGTTTGCACAAACCAGATCCGACGCTCAACCACAGTGACAATGGCTTGCACAAACCAGGTCCGACACTCACGAGCCCTCCTTTCCTTCAGCAGATGCGATGATGCCTGGATCGACGAAGAAAGTTTCCTCACAAACGATTTCGCAGCTCCTTCGTCTCTTCTTTCAGGTCCGACAATGTCCACCACGTTTTTTGTGTTTTGCCTTTTTGATGTGTTTTAAATTAGGCCAGTGTTTTTTTCCTTTTATTTCAGCTCATTATTTGTCCTTCCACCACGTTTTTTGTGTTTTGCCTTTTTGATGTTAACGGAGTTAATTGCAAAATAACGGTTTTGTGTTCTTTTTAACTTTTCAAATGTCTTTTGGTATAAAAGCCCCATTTAAAAGTTTTTTGTGTTGATAGCTCCTCAGCTAAAAGTCTGTTGGCCAATTTGCTCCTTCACCCATAGAATAACATAACATAAGTTCTAGGAGCACAACCGAGCCTTCAAGGCTCACTCCATAGGTTCTTTCCCTTGCTCCCTACTAGAACAATCACCTGAAAATTTTTAATATAGGGTGAGATTGACATCTCGAACTCACCGAAAGTTTCTACCCTACACAAGTAAGTCACATATGACAAAAAGTAGGAGCTGAGTACATATATATTTGTATATACCATAATTTCATACCACATAAATTATCATGATGTCAATGTGAAACGTACTATTATACAATATGCAGTATGTAGCCTCCCTTGTATCACCGTCCATCCTCAACCGCTGACTAGAGCCATAGGCTAACACATAGTCCAATAGAAACTCATCCATGTGACTGGATTGTCCCAAGCTTACCAAAACTTAAGATACACCCGGCCAAAGGTATAGAGCTTAAGCATGGACTATGGCTCCCCTCCTTACAAGAATACAACTAAAGAGAAAGTTGAAGGTGTGGAATTACATGAGACTATAGATAATGTAGAAAGTGATTGTGGGTTTGAAATTGATTTAGATGAGAATAGTGGATGTCTAGAAGAGGTTCTGGCTGTGGAGCCTAAGGATTGTGATGTTGATGATCAAATTGATGTAGATGTCCCAAATATTGTTGTTCATGACCCTCCTCTTGAAGTATTGACTCTTACTGATGAGAGTCAAGTGGATTTTGTTGGATGCTCTAAATTCTTGGAAGTGCCTATATTTATTTTCAAGAATATGCATGTTGTGCTTCATTTGAATTCAGTTATTGCTTGTAATCCAAGATTGTCTATGATTGAGGAAGTACAAGCAATTAACTTGAATTATCAATTTTTGTATGTGATACCTTGTTGCCTGAAAAGAAATGAAGACAAGGTAATTATGGTGTTTGATACTTATGATTAGAAGTGTTTTGAAAAGTCTGGCTGAAGACTTTAAACTTAGCGCTTCTTGGGAGGCAACCCAAGGTATGATTTGATGCTTTATTTTATTTTGTAGGTTTGTTGAAAGCGCTTGATGATGTGTTCCACTTTGGTAGCAAGGATTGAAAGCGCAAGTCAAGGACAAATATGGGAGTTTTCTTATACTTTTCTTTGATTTGTTATATTTGATTGTTGATATATATCACTGGGAATGAGTGCTGGTCTTAATTGAATATGTTTGTGATGACTATTGAATAGTTGTTAGCACTTGAGCTGTTTAATTGGGGGAAATTTGAAATCTCTGAAATTGGTGTTACCCTTGCACTTATATATGGTTGCTTTTCACTTTCATTACTTTTTGTTACTTGTTCACATTGAGGACAATGTGACATTTAAGTGTGGGGGGTGAGGATATCCTGGATTTTACATAACTCTCCTTGTCCTCAGATTTTCTTAAAAAAATTTTTATGGAAGTTTGAATTTTATTCGTGAGCATTATCACAATTGGGTTAATTTGAACATGAAGAGGAGTGAATTTGATTAGAAATTGATTCTATGTTCTTTGAATGTTAGGAAAGAGGTAAAGATTTGGTTTGGGTACTTTACTTTAGGATGTCAAAAAAACCTGTGAGGGATTTGAGCCTTAATTTTCATCTTTCTAAGAGGGAGTACACCTATTGTGATTTCATCTCTAGAACTTGTCTTGAATCTCTTTTGAAGTTTGAAATCCTTTTGCATACACAAAGATGATTTAGGCATTCATTTCATAGTTAGTTCGGCCAAATGTCCATCCTTATCACATGAAAATCCTTTGTTTACCCCATTTGAGCCTTTATTTTTATTTTTTTTTAAAAAGGAAAAAAATTTGCATAGAATAAATAGCCATTTGTTTGAGATATGCAATTTTTATATCTTTTTCTTCCAATTCATTTTTATTACTTTAGTAAGTGCTAAGTGATCCAATTTAAAAGAATGAAGGAGTTAGAAAGTATGTGTTGTTAGTTCTCTATGTGTTTTGATGATTAATAACAATTGTAAACAAGTACGAATGTTTTTAAAATGACAAAAGAGTCAAAATCATTCAAACAGAGAGCTCATTAGGATATTTACAGCATAACGAACTCGAGCCTGAGTAAATAGACTCGAGCCTAAACCCTCATGATATAATAATAAGAGTAAATACCCTTTTAGGTCCCTGGAAAAACACGTTCTACCCATTTTGGTCCCTGAGTAAAAAAAATGTCATTTCGGTCCTTTTTAGGGACTAAAAATGATTTTTCGGGAATTTGTGAGGGATTAAAATGCCCACAAAAATGACTAAAAGGACTAAAAGGGACCTTTTTTTACTGTTTAAGGACTAAAAATGACATTTTTTTTACTCAGGGACCAAAATGGGTAGCGCGTGTTATTTCAGGGACCAAAAAGGGTATTTACTCTAATAATAAAGAGTTTACAAACAAGTAAACTCGAGCCTATATAGACAAGCTCGAGTTTTCCCATGGCGGGAAGTTTTTCTAATTAAATTGTATCTCTTTAAACTCCAGAGTTTATTATTTTTGAGTAGAGTTCACTTGTTTCTATGGCTATAATTTAATGAACACTCGAGCCCAAGTATATGGACTCAAGCCTAATGCCTTTGTGTAGAGTTTACTCTATGGTTTGACAAACGAAGAAGAGTTTACAAAATAGGTAAACTCGAGCCCTGTTATTACAAGCTCGAGTTTTCCCTCGTGAAGAGCTCCCAAGTTTTTCCTTCTTTTCAAACTCCGAGTTTAAGCTCAAACCTCCAGTTCACTTCAATAAGTCATGGAATAAATTAAGCCGAACTCGAGCCTAAGAATAATGAACTCGAGCCCTTCATCCGAAGAAAGAAAAGAAAGTGTACAAACTCCGAGTTTGTACTCGTGCTCCGATCCACTCTAATCGAGCAACCAAAACTCTTAGGCATGAATAGTGTTAAACTCGAGCCTAATCACTAATGGACTCGAGCCTCGCTTATCTTGTGAGATATTACTCCTGTGTGTTCATTCGACAAAAACTTAGAGAGTATTCGAACTCGAGCCTACCTTCGTGAACTCGAGTTCACATGGGAAATTCAGGACCCAACGGCTATAATCCTCATCAAACTGAATTTCAAATGAAGAACATGCTAAGTTGAGAAGTAACGGTCACATAGCAACTCACCACTATATAAGGAGCTGATTACAAACTTCGGAAGATACGAAAGATTAAGCAGAAACGAAAAGCAAGCTCAAGAGTTCTTATACATTCAGTTTTCTTTACGTATTGTATTTTGATATACAAAGAGCCTCGTTGTTTATCATTATCTTCTCTCGTGAGAGAGATTTTATACAAATTATTCATTCATTGTAAAAGATCTCAAGTCAAGGGGACTTGGAGATTGGGATTTCAGATTACAACTTGTAAGGGGAGTGTATCCTAGAGAGAGGATAATCCTTGAGTACGAGTGTGTATCCGAGTTAAGTGATAGTAGAAAAACCCGAGAGTCCGGGACTGGACGTAGGTCAAGAATTTAGACCGAACCAGGATAAACTTTCGTGTCAAGCTCTTCTTCCCTATCTCTTTACGTTTAGCTTGACTTGGGTGCAAAGTTATTATAAAAGTTTTAAAATCCCCAATTCACCCCCTCTTGGTGATTTCCTTTCGTTTTCATTTGCATCGAGCCTCGTTGTCAATTTGAAGGATTAACATCCTAGACACAAAGATCCAATGGAAGGAATTCTACCAGATGGAGCCTCAATCAACCGACCCCGGGTTTCAATGGAGAACACTACTCATTCGGAAGGCTAAGTTCGGGGTCTATGTAATGGCCTCCGAGTTTGGTTTGTGGAGGGTCTTTGAAAAGGAAACTATGTTCCTTCCTCGGTTGTAGCCGACATCAGAACTCCCAAGAAAGAAGAAGAGTACGATGACAATGATAAGAAACAAGTCACTCTCAACATGAAGGCAATTCATATGCTCCAAAGTGCTCTTGGCCAAAAAGAGTATTTGAGATCTGCACTTTGCCATCTGCTAAGCAAATGTGGGATGCTCTTGAAATAGCTCATGAAGGAACAATTGCGATCAAAGAAAATCGTATCAATACTCTCATGACCGAATACGATCTATTGCGGATGAAGCCTAGGAGAATCTATTGGTGAATTTCAACTCGGATTCACTCACTTTGATCAATCAACTCATTGCCTTGGGAAAAGAATATGAACAACCTGCCCAAGTGAGGAAAATACTAAATATTCTCACCAAGGAATGGGAAGCCAAGGTCACTGCAATTGAAGAATCTCGAGGCGAATCAATGGCCTCCGTGGCGGCACTATTTGGCGACCTTTACGAATATGAGGGAAGATCAAATTCAAAAGGGACTAAATGATATCAATGTCAAGAACAAGGGAATAGCTCTTAAAACCATCAAAGAAGTTAAATCGGATGACGATGAAGAAGATGAAGATGAAGATGGTGAGCTAGGAATGATGGTCCGAAGATTCAAGAAATTCTACAAAAGGACCAATCTCACGAAGGTTTCACAAAGGAAATTCTAGCACGAAACTAAGAAACCAATTATATGCTATGAATGTGAGAAACCAGGCCACATCAAATCGGAATGTCATGGTGAAAAACAAAGAGAAGAAATTCAATAAGTTCAAGAAAAGAGCTTATGTATCGGCTATATGGGGCAACGGCTCATCGATGAAGATGAGGCGGAAGAGGAACAAAGTGCCAATCTACGCCTTGTGGCTCAAGAGGAATCGGAGACAACGAAGAGGTAAGTAATTCGATTTACCTTATAATGAATTATCTTCAACATATGATTCTCTTTATACCGAATTTAAGAAAAGCGCAAAAGAGCTCTTATTTTCAAAAGAAAAATCAAACTATTAGAAGAACAAGTTCAAACGATTTCTACGCCTATCTCTGCTTGTGAAAAGGATGCAAAACCAACTTATAATGAATTGTTTACCGAATACGAACTTGTTCAACATGAATTTGAGGAACTTGCTGAAAAATATTCTGTTTTAAAAAGGAAGAATACAACACTTGAACAACAAGTAGAAAATCTTTCGATTCTGAAAATATCATATGTGATGAATGTTCTATTCTCGAAAAAGAAAAATGAATACCTTACAAAGACTCTTGAAAAATTCACTAGAGGAAGTGAAATGCTTGAGGTAATTTTAAAACAGCAAAGATTTACAAATGACAAATCAGAATTGGTTACAAGCCCGATTATGACAAAAAGAAAGGCAAAAGAAACATGGACAAAGATCCTACATGAATTATTTTCAAAAATCTGTTCATACCTCAAATCCTTTTGCACATTGCAACTATTGTAATAGAAAAGGTCATACTACTTCTTCATGTTTTCATAAGAAAGATAGATCGATTAAACCTATAGGAAATTATCAATGGGTGCCTAAGGGATCCTATATGACTCCTAAGACACAAACTAACCCAAAAGGACCCAAAGAATATTGGGTACCTAAAAGATGATATCTCTTCTTATGCAGATTTGTCTTAGAGCATCAAATCCCAATAAGTGGTACATAGACGGTGGATGCTCAAGACATATGACTGGAGACCAATCCAAATTTGCTTCAATCAAACATAAGGAAGGTGGCAAGGTAACATTTGGTGGAAATGAGTCCGGAAGAATTCTTGGCATTGGCAAAATTGGAAATAGCAATGGACCTCAAATCAAAGATGTTTATCTTGTGGATGGGTTATGTCACAACCTCCTCAGTGTGAGTCAAAGCACGGACAAAGGAAACCTAGTCATCTTTGATTCTGAAGAATGTTTGATTGTAAGTAAGGATGCTCTCTCTTTAGATAGTATTAAATCCAAAGCATTATTCAGAGCTCCAAGAGAAGGTAATTGTTATACTCTTAATCTGTCTAAAAACAATTCGATTCGAAAAATGTTTTGTTGGTAACTTAGATGAAAGTTGGTTATGGCATAAACGTTTAGGACATGTCAATATGATTCAACTTGATAAACTACGTAAAAGGAATTGGTTATTGGTTTACCAAAACTTTCTTTTAAAAATGATCTAATTTGTGATGCATGTCAAAAAGGTAAACAAACTAAATCATCTTTCAAGTCGAAAACGGAATTATCAACTAATAGACCTCTCCAATTACTCCATATGGACTTAGTTGGACCAGCTAGAGTAAAAAGCCTTGGCGGCAATCTTTATACATTGGTCATAGTAGATGATTTCTCAAGATTCACATGGGTCATTCTTTTATCATCAAAAGATAAAACATTTGATCAATTTATTGTGTTTGCCAAGAAGGTCCAAAACGAGAAAGGATTCTCTATTGCAGGTATTCGTACGGATCATGGTGGAGAATTTGAGAATCATGCCTTTGGAGAATTCTCGTGATAGTATGGGAATTAATCATAACTTCTCGGCTCCAAGAACCCCACAAAAAATGGAGTTGTTGAAAGAAAGAATAGAGTGCTTACTTGAAATGGCAAGATCAATGCTAAATGAGAACCAAACATCTCAAGTGTTTTGGGTCGATGCTATGAGCACTGCTTGTTACATATCAAACAGGGCATATCTCCGGAAGAAGTTGGACAAAACTCCCTATGAACTCTACAAAGGAAGAAAACCCAACTTAGCTCACTTGCATATCTTTGGATGTAAGTGCTTCATCCACAATAATGGTAAGGACTGACTTGGGAAAATTGAAAACCGTGTTCAAACTCAACCAAAATCATGGAGATACAGAGGAGTCATCCTCTGGATCAAGTGATAGGTGATGCAAATCAAGGAGTAAGAACCAGAAAAAGCACTTTGAATGAAGTTACTTTTTCAGCTTTCATTTTGAAAATTGAACCTTCTAAGATTGATGAAGCCCTTTCAGACAATGATTGGGTTATAGCAATGCAAGAGGAATTACATCAATTTGAAAGAAACCAAGTTTGGGACTTGGTGCCCAGACCTAAAGACCATCCGGTCATTGGTACTAAATGGGTATTCAAAAATAAATGTGATGAATCCGCCATAATCATTCGTAATAAAGCAAGGCTAGTTGCAAAAGGCTATAATCAAGAAGAAGGAATTGATTATGAAGAAACTTATGCTCCAAGAGCAAGATTGGAAGCTATAAGAGTTCTTCTAGCCTTTGCTTGTGTTAAAGGATTCAAACTTTTTCAAATGGATGTAAAATCCGCCTTTTTAATGGTTTTATACGGGAGGAAGTTTATGTTGAACAACCTCCGTGTTTTCAAAATGAACATCATCCGATCATGTTTATCACCTCAAGAAAGCCTTATATGGTCTTAAGCAAGCTCCTAGAGCTTGGTATGAGAGGTTAAGCACTTTCCTTCTTGATCAAGGATTTGTTAGAGGAAAAGCAGATACAACTCTCTTTATAAAGAAGAATAAACTTGGTGATGTTTTAATAGCTCAAATTTATGTTGATGATATTATTTTTGGTGCTACTAATGATACTATGTGTGAAGAATTTGCCAAGACAATGCGGGAGAATTTGAAATGTCCATGATGGGAGAACTTAATTACTTCCTTGGACTTCAAATCAAGCAACGCCATGATGGAATCTTCATTTCCCGAGACCAAGTATCGAAAGATCTATTAAAAAAATATGGTCTAGCTGATTGTAATGGAGCGAGATACTCCAATGAGTTCAACCGCAACTCGGATGCTGATGAAAAGGGGACTAACTTCAACATCACTAAGTATAGAGGAATGATTGGATCATTACTCTATCTTACGGCAAGTCGTCCGGACATTCAATTCGGTGTTGGAATGTGTGCTAGATTCCAATCGCCCCATGGAGTCCCATCTTGAACATGTTAAAAGAATTTTTAGATATCTTGTTGATACAAAGACTCTTGGATTATGGTTTCCCAAAGATCAACATGAACACTTAGTAGCCTATACTGATTCAGATCATGCGGGATACAAGGCGCGAGTAAAAGCACAAGTGGTCAATGTGAGTTCTTTGGAGGATCATTAGTGTCTTGGTTCAGAAAAAGCGGACCACGATGGGTGTGTCATCCACTGAAGCCGAGTATGTTGCTGCCTCAAGTTGTTGTGCTCAAGTTCTTTGGCTCAAACAACAATTGTGTGACTTGGGAGTTTATCTCAAAGAAATCCCAATTCTTTGTGACAACACAAGCACAATAAGTTTGGCAAAGAATCTGTTCAACACACTAGAACCAAACATATTGATGTCAGACATCACTTCATAAGAGATCATGTTCAAAAGAAGGATGTCAAAGTCATGTTCATCCCAACTCACTTGCAACTCGCTGATATCTTCACCAAGCCACTAGCAAAAGAACAATTTGTGTTCATAAGAAGAGAATTGGGAATGGTAAATCCCAATGAGTTGTAAGTAATTCAAATGTTAGTTATGTTTTTTAATGATTATTGTCCACTAACTTAAGCATCGGAGTATGTAGATATGTTTTGTGCGGAGACTCGAGCCTACGATGTGATCGACTCGAGCCTAGCAAGAAATTTCAAGGGTTCACACATACACTCTTGAATTCCAGGTAAGTAACGTTACACAAACTCGAGCCTACACTTAAGAACTCGAGTTTGCGTCGATAAAATTTCTTTAAAAACCTGACTTTTCGTCTTCACTCTATCTCACCCTCGAGCCTAAACCTAAATTTTCCCAAAAATTTCTCTCAATCTCCTCAAACGAAAACCGAGAGAACATGGCGTCCAAACGATCTGCAACCCAAGATTCCAAATCTTCGATCCTCAAGAACCCCAAACCGATCATACAAAAATCTCTCAACGTCCTCCCAGGGTAAAATCGTTTCCCAAACGATTCAAGCATGGAATTGACAAGCAAATTCCTGGTATTCCTATTACCCAAGCCACTCCAATAACCACATTCAAGATGAATACCTCAAAGAAAGCTTCAACTGGCGACACCACCTCGAAGGGGCAAAGAACAGATACACAAGTCTCGAAAGACCACAACTAGTCAAACTAGCTCTCAAGCTCAATCATCCTCCCATCACCAACAACACTCTTCCTCAGGTATCTAGAGAAAACCCAGCCTTATTTGAAATTTACAATCATTCCTCCATCCCTAAAGGATTCTCTAGTGAGGATGTCACTCTATATGGTGAGGATGCCATACGATTCCAAGAAAACTATGAGGCTAAGAGTTTTTGCCCTTCTATGTATGTCAATCTAGATGCTTTAAAAGAGGAATGTAACCTTGATCTTACCCATCGGCTTAGACAATTTGAACCTCTCATATCCATTAGAGCCTCATATAGTCCATCCTTTGTTAAAACCTTTTACTATTGTATGCAAAGTGATAATTTATTGGATGCGGATAGAAATTTGGTTGAGGAAAGGATTACCACATCCATTAGAGGAAAGCAGATAACCATCACTCTTTGCATACCTTAATTCCCTCCTCCAAATCCAAAATCCTCCTCTGTTGCTTCTCCAAATTATACGAATAGGCAAATTTTTACACTCCTCGGACAGATGAGCACATGCACGATGCTTTAGAGACCACGGATTTCACTCCGGTATCAATGCCTCCTAAGCAAAGAGCTGCTTGGTATATATACACTAGAAACTTAGTACAAAAGGGAGGCAATTTCACTCACTTTGCCAAAAGGACTTCCCTATTTTTGCCTCTATCATAGATCAAGTCCCTCATAACATAGGAGATTGGATCTTTAAAGAGATGTTCAAATTTCGTTTCCATGGAAGAAAAACATCCCGAGATACCCTTTCCGATCTCATCTCGGTGATTATGTTTCATGAAAGGGTCCTGGTATTTACCACCAATGAGAAACCCGAAAAACCAACCAAATTTGGCCATATCCTAAATTTGATGAGGATAAGCTTTGATCAAGGAAGTGATCATTCGAGCACCCTCAAGACCTACTAGAACCGAGCTACTCAATCTAGAGTTCAAGAAGCTCAAAGTGCACCACCTCCACCACAATCCTTTCCCTCGATTTGGATGAAAGAATAAAGACTTACATTGCCCAAGTTGTTTCGATCTTTCTTCCAAGATAGAATCGAGATTCACCACAGATCAAGAAAGGATATGAGGAGTTCTCGATGCACAAGAAGATCTCATTCTTGAACATGAGATTATCAAAGAGAAAGTGCAAGGTCTCGGGGATCAAATTGGAGATCACTCAAGAAGCATCTCCACTCTTTTGGTGTCTATGTCCAGCCTCCATGACAAAATGGACAAAATTTTAGAAAATCGGTCCATCAATTCCATTTGGACCTAGCTCTCGGCACCTCCACCTTCTTCTGAACCAATCTCCACCTTCTTCTGAACCAATCCCAACCTCCATAGCCCCTGAACCATCTAC
This sequence comes from Acacia pycnantha, assembly GCA_025563575.1. Classification (NCBI taxonomy): domain Eukaryota; kingdom Viridiplantae; phylum Streptophyta; class Magnoliopsida; order Fabales; family Fabaceae; genus Acacia; species Acacia pycnantha. Next base: position 219,412 of record JAMWYP010000205.1, read on the forward strand.
CCATGATCCTATTCTTCAATCAACCTCTATCTCATCTCATCCTCCACTTTTCGATGATGACAAAGGGGGAGAAGAGTTGAAGTAAAGAAGGAGAAGTCAAGTTGTCAAACTGTCATTTTTTTTATATGTATGCTTGAATCTCTAAATGTCATTTTGTAAACCATTGAATGTTTTAGCTTATGCAATGACAATATGTGTTATGATTTATGTTAAGCTGCTAACTCTGATAGAATCAAACTTTAAATGTTAAAATCTAATTCTGATGCATTTACACTGAACACTTATGCTTCAATGATTTCAAATGATCAAAACAGTGTTTTTAAAGGAGTTAATTGTTTACAAGTGTTGTCATCATCAAAAAGGGGGAGAATGTTAGTTCTCTATGTGTTTTGATGATTAATAACAATTGTAAACAAGTACGAATGTTTTTAAAATGACAAAAGAGTCAAAATCATTCTGTCACCTCAAAACTCGAGCCTAACTAAGCAAACTCGAGTTTTACGCAAACAGAGAGCTCATCGGGATATTTACAAGATAACGAACTCGAGCCTCGAGTAAATAGACTCGAGCCTAAACCCTCATGATATAATAATAAAGAGTTTACAAACAAGTAAACTCGAGCCAGTATAGACAAGCTCGAGTTTTCCCATGGCGGGAAGTTTTTCTAATTAAATTGTATCTCTTTAAACTCCGAGTTTATTCTTTTGAGTAGAGTTCACTTGTTTCTATGGCTATAATTTAATGAACACTCGAGCCCAAGTATATGGACTCAAGCCTAATGCTTTTGTGTAGAGTTTACTCTATGGTTTGACAAACGAAGAAGAGTTTACAAAATAGGTAAACTCGAGCCTGTTATTACAAGCTCGAGTTTTCCCTTGTGAGAGCTCCCAAGTTTTTCCTTCTTTTCAAACTCCGAGTTTAAGCTCAAACCTCCAACCACTTCAATAAGTCATGGAATAAATTAAGCTGAACTCGAGCCTAAGAATAATGAACTCGAGCCCTTCATCCGAAGAAAGAAAAGCAAGTGTACAAACTCCGAGAGTTTGTACTCGTGCTCCATCACTCTAATCGAGCAACCAAAACTCTTAGGCATGAATAGTGTTAAACTCGAGCCTAATCACTAATGGACTCGAGCCTCGCTTATCTTGTGAGATATTACTCCGGTGTTCATTCGAAAAAGACTTAGTGAGTATTCGAACTCGAGCCTACCTTCGTGAACTCGAGTTCACATGGTGAAACAAAATACAAACTCCAGAGTTTACATCAAACTCCAGAGTTTGCTCTCGTAAGATAAACCGATACTCTAAAAAGCCTTACGAACTCGAGCCCGACTTGGAGAACTCGAGTTTAAGACGGAAGCAAATATGATCGTTACGATTTCATCCCGATTCTTTTAAACCGCAAAAATTACCATGTTTATACGAATTGATTGCATTCATTTAGTATATTCAAACGTATTTAACTACTCTATATTGAGAATGTTTCGGGTATTAAATTGGATCAAACGAATCATTGAATAAACGCGAAGAATCGAAGGCGAGAATGATTTCACGCGTCCAGAATTGAATCGGCCGAAATTCGGGACCCAACGGCTATAATCCTCATCAAACTGAATTTCAAATGAAGAACATGCTAAGTTGAGAAGTAACGGTCACATAGCAACTCACCACTATATAAGGAGCTGATTACAAACTTCGAAAGATACGAAAGATTAAGCGAAACGAAAAGCAAGCTCAAGAGTTCTTATACATTCGGTTTTCTTTCGTATTGTATTTTGATCAAATTATACATTCATTGTAAAATATCTCAAGTCAAGGGGACTTGGAGATTGGGATTTGATTACAACTTGTAAGGGGAGTGTATCCTAGAGAGAGGATAATCCTTGAGTACAGAGTGTGTATCTGAGTTAAGTGATAGTAGAAAAACCCAGAGAGTCTGGGGACTGGACGTAGGTCAAGAATTTAGACCGAACCAGGATAAACTTTATGTGTCAAGCTCTTCTTCCCTATCTCTTTACGTTTAGCTTCAGCTTGGGTGCAAAGTTATTATAAAAGTTTTAAAATCCCCAATTCACCCCCCTCTTGGTGATTTCCTTTCGTTTTCATGTGTATATGTTAAAAAAAAAAGCAAAAAGAAAAAAAATAGATAGATAGAAACAAAGGAATATATGAAAAAAAAATATAAAAAAATAGAGATCCAAGAAAGAAAGAAAGAAAAAAGATTATTGAGAATAAAAAAAGGGTTGTTTATGTACCGTGTTAGTAAGTTTGTTTTCTCTTGGTGGGTATTCCTTCATTCTTCATCATGAATATCATTAAATTACTTGGCACTAATTAAAGTATTCTCCCATGCCATTTGACCACTTTCATTTCATTATCCTACCTTGATCATTAAAACCTTGAGAAAGTCCTTTTGATTTGAGTGTGCAATTGGATAATGTATAAAGTGGAGATTGAGATGATAAACAAGCTTATGGTAGATAAGTTGAAATAGGTGGAATGGAGTGAAACACAAGCCCTTAAATATCTTGAGAGATGAGTGTAAACACTTGACTTGTGAGAGACATTCTATTGTGATTTATCTTTGCCAAATTAATTGTCTTGCTACTTGCATTTTTGGAAGGTGGAACAGATTTCTGAGAAAATTTGATTCTTGAATATTTGAATTGATTTCAAATTTATAGTGCTTACTTTAAAAATCTTGCTTCCATGATTTTCTTGAAATGGGTTGTTTTAGAATTTAAAAATCTTGAGGACAAGATTTGATGCAAGTGTGGGGGTGGTACTCCTGCCTCATCTTTTCCTCTGTCTCCCACGTGGCATCACTAGGCGCCATTCCTCTCTAAACAACCTTGTCTGATGATCTTATTCCTTAACTTCTTATCCATAGCATCAACAATTCGCTCCGGTTCGGCTTTGTATGTCATATTATCTCTAAGTTCTATCTCCTCCACTTCAATAACATGGGAAGGGTTTGGTTGGTACTTTTTCAATTGCGATACATGGAAGACATCATGAAGGTTCGCAAGCTGTGAGGGTAATGCGATTCTATAAGCAACTGGTCCCACCTCCTCTAAAATCTCATAAGGACCCATGAAACGAGGTGAAAGCTTCTTTGCTCGAATCGCTCTACCAATGCCCGTCATCGGTGTGACTCTGAGAAATACGTGTTCGCCTGCCTTGAACACCAACGGTCGCCTTCTTCTATCGGCATAACTCTTTTGTCTGCTTTGGGTAGTGAGAAGTTTCTGTTGAATTATCTTAATCTTCTGAGTAGTTTCATCCACCAAATCCGGACCTAGTAAACTCCGTTCATTCAACTCTGTCCAACAAACAGGAGATCTACACTTCCTTCCATACAAGGCCTCATAAGGTGCCATCTCGATGCTTGAGTGATAACTATTGTTATATGCAAACTCTGTCAAAGGAAGGTGACTGTCCCAACTTCCTGCTAGCTCAATTGCACATGCTCGCAACATCTCTTCCAGAGCCTGTATAGTCCTCTCAGTCTACCCATCAGTTTGGGGATGGTAAGCAGTACTAAATCGCAAACGAGTCCCCATAGCATCCTGCAATACTCTCCAAAAATGTGAAGTAAATCGTGCATCACGATCTGATATAATGCTCTTTAGTACCCCATGCAATCTAACGATCTCCTTCATATAGATTTTCGCTAGTCTCTCAAGAGAGTACTCCGCTGTGATAGCCAGGAAATGAGCTGACTTAGTCAATCTATCAACAATCAACCAAATGGCATTATGTCCAAACGTAAATGGAGGAAGTCCCATGATGAAGTCCATAGAGATGTTGTCCCATTTCCATTCTGGGATCTCCAAATTCTGTAGCATTCCCAGAGGCTTCCGATGTTCAATTTTGACTTTTTGACAAATCAAACAACAAGCAACAAACTCAGTCACATCTCTCTTCATGCCTCGCCACCACCAATTCCGTTTAAGATCATGATACATCTTGGTTGCTCCAGGGTGAATAGTGTATTTACTCCTATCAGCTTCCTCAAGCATGAACTTTCTTATCTCTCCATCATTAGATAACACACTCTTCCTTTATACCTTAATATCACGTCTTCCCCAATCTCGAATTCTGACTCTTTTCCTTCTTCAATATCTTCTCTGACACTCAATAAATACTCATCCTCAAGCTGAGTGAATTTAATTTCTTTCCAAGTTGTACTTTCAATGGTTAATGCTTCCATGGTAGTAACTAGTCCCGACATTACATCAATAGATGTACTCGCACATCTTCAAGCAATCTATGTTCCCGACCATCAAGCTGGCCGTGCATGGATTGACTTTCGCTTGTGCATCTGCTACAACATTTGCCTTTCCTGGATGATACTTCAACTCGTAGTCGTAATCCTTGAGAAACTCCATCCACCTCCTTTGCCGCATGTTAAGCTCTTTTTGGTCAAACAAATACTTCAGACTCTTATGGTCACAAAAAACCTCAAATTGTGAACCATAGAGATGGTGCCTCCAAATCTTCAAGGCAAATACTACTGTTGCCAACTCCAAGTCATGAGTAGGATAGTTCCCTTCATGTGGCCTCAACCGTCTGGAAGCATAAGCAATCGCCTACCATTTTGCATTAGCACACACCCAAGACCCTTCTTGGAAGCATCTGTGTACAAAGTGAAATTCTTAGTAGGATCTGCAATTACAAGTACCGGTGTCGTAGTCAACTTAGTCTTCAAATCTTGAAAAGCTGCTTCACACTTCTCATTCCATATGTACGGTTGGTCCTTTCTAGTTAACTTAGTTAGGGGCATGGCTATTTGTGAAAAGCCCTTAATAAATCTTCTGTAATAGCCAGCCAATCCTAGAAAACTTATGATCTCGTTGACACTTTGCGGCCTTTCCCAATTTAACACTGCATCAATCTTATTGGGGTCAACTGACACCCCCTCAGCTGATACGACATGGCCTAGGAATTTTACTTCCATTAACCAAAATTCACACTTAGACAGCTTCGCATAAAGCTTATGTTCTCTCAACACCTGCAACACAACTCTAAGATGCTCTTTATGCTCTTCTTCATCCTTAGAGTAGATAAGGATGTCATCAATGAAGACCACTACAAACTTATCCAAATAAGGCCTGAAGATTCTGTTCATGTAATCCATAAATACGGCTGGAGCATTAGTTAGTCCAAATGGCATAACAAGAAATTCATAGTGCCCATATCTTGTTCTGAAGGCAGTTTTCGGGACATCTTCAGCTCTGACCCTCAACTAGTGGTAACCTGATCTCAAATCAATCTTGGAGAATACGGATGCTCCGGTCAACTGATCAAGTAGATCATCGATCCTAGGAAAAGGATATTTGTTCTTTATGGTTGCCTTATTTAATTGGCGATAATCAATGCATAGCCTAAGACTTCCATCTTTCTTCTTCACAAAAAGCACAGGCGATCCCCATGGGGATACGTTGGGCCTGATAAAACCCTTTTCCATCAACTCCTCAATCTGATTTTTCAATTCTGCTAGTTCCGACGGAGACATCCGATAAGGAGCTTTAGAGATAGACCCCGTCCCGGGTGCAAGATCAATAGAGAACTCTACTTCTCTCTCTGGGGGTAAACCTGTCATATCATCTGGAAATACTTCTGAAAATTCATTCACCACTTCAATGTCTTCCACCCCTCCTTCCACTTCTGCTTCAATGGAGAAAAACACCATGTACGCGGGACAACCCTTATGATTAGACTTTTCAACTTGCACTGTAGATAACAATTGTGGTTTACTAGGACTAGTAGAGTCAACCGAGAGAGAAATGGTCTTCCTCTTACAACCAAGGATGGCATCATTTGCCGACAACCAATCCATTCCCACTATCACATCAATACCCTTCATGGGTAAACAAACAAGGTCTATAGTTGAAGTCCTACCACTAAACTCGATTGTGCAATTCCGGCAAGCCTTAGAAGTTCTTACCGAAGCTCCCGCCGGTGTAGAAACAATCATATCAAAAGGAAATTTACATATGCATAAATTCAATCGAGGCACACAAGCATAAGATATAAAATAATGTGTAGCACCAGAATCAAATAAAGCTTCAATTTCAAAGCTTTGGAGTTTGATAATACCTTTAATAAGGTTTGGTGAAGTACTGGCCTCATGATGTGATAGTGCAAACACTCTGCCTGATACTGGAGCTCTAGCATCATTGGCTCCCCGAGAGCCTTCCTCACAGAATCTGAAGACGTGGCTGGCTTCCCACACTTGAAAGCAGACTGCACAATTTCCCTGGTGCACTCTTCCACACTTAGCACACTTTTGGCTGTTAGCTGTGCTAGCAACAGGAGCTGTGGATCCCATATGAGAGTTCTGAGCTCCACTAAAATGACTCCTCTGAGGCCCACTGAAATGACTCCTTGAAGGTCCACCAAAATTATTTCTTGATGGCTGACTAAACTGCGTCCTCCCACCACTGAAGCTATGACTGTGCTTCTTAGTAATTCCCCCTATAGGCCTCATAGGAGGTGTAGCTCTAGACTGGAATCCCTTCATTCTCTCAGCTTCTTCTTCTCGGTTGCTTCTGGCTATGGTGCGTAATTTGTCACACAACTCTTCAAAATCATCAATGCCATTAATGAATAGTGACAAAGCCGTCTTTAAATCCGGTCTAGCTTTCTCTATTAATCGAACACACATCCATTTTGAGTTGTTTTGTGAATATTTGCTAAACTTAGACAATTCTAGGAAGCGTGTAATGAATGCGTCTTCTTGTAACTCCCCTTGCCTGAAAGTGTGGAATTCAGTCTCCTTTTCTACTCGGAGGGAAGAAGGGAAATAATACTTCTCAACCTTTTCCTTAAACTCCTCCCAAGTTATTTCAGTGTCATCATTACATTTAGTGCTCTCCCACCATGCTTGAGCTGCTTTCTGCATTAGTTGCTCGGAAACTAGCACCTTCTGTTGTGAGCTGATCTCAATAACCTTAAAAATCTTTTCCAAACGCTTTAGCCACTCTAGTGCTTCAACTGGATCTAGCTTCCCCTCAAACGTTGGAGGAGAAAACTTCCTGAATTTGTCCCAAACTTCAGTCATGGATGGAGTGTGGTACTGAGAATGGGAACTGCTACCGCCTCCTGATTCGGTGCATACATTTGCCACCTCTAGAATGATGATCATTGGAAGTATCATTATTAATGGGGCTCTTCTCCTTATCACGATCACCTCCTTGACCTCTTCTTGCTGCCAACTCTTCTTCATGCCTATTCACTTTTGCTCTCACATCCAGGACTGCATCTCGTAACTCCAATAGGATGGCATTGGTATCTTGAAGAGGATGACTATTTTGGTGACGAACGGGGCTTGAATTAGTCCTTCGAGTCCTCCCCATCCTCCCCTCCTATTAAAGAACACCAAAAGGACACTTACGTAAGAAACAAGTAACCTACCAGATTCTAAATCCAAATAAAGGGAAATGTTCATGTTATGGTATTTACTTTGCCACGACCTCTAAATATTTCAAGGAAAACATTTAGAAAACTGACAAAATATTCATGGAATGTTAAGCTTTTATACCAAAATGTAACACCCCAAAATCTAACACCCAAAATCTTGGCCAAAACACTTGAAATATCTCTAACAAGGATGTCCAACATCCAAATCATTAAAATACATAACTAATTCTATTCAAAATGTATTTGTGAGTCAACATAAATTCCCAAAATATTTAATAATAAAATACAAAGCAGAAGTCTTATAGTCATGGCAAATAGAATAACATAACATGAGTTCTAGGAGCACAACCGAGCCTTCAAGGCTTACTCCATAGGTTTTTTCCTTTGCTCCCTACTAGAAAAATCACCTGAAAATTTTTAATATAGGGTGAGATTGACATCTCAGTAACTACTGAAAGTTTCTACCCTACACAAGTAAGTCACATATGACAAAAAGTAGGAGCTGAGTACATATATATTTGTATATACCACAATTTCATACAACATAAATTATCATGATGTCAATGTGAAACGTACTATTATACAATATGCAGTATGTAGCCTCCCTTGTATCACCGTCCATCCTCAACCGCTGACTAGAGCCATAGGCTAACACATAGTCCAATAGAAACTCATCCATGTGACTGGATTGTCCCAAGCTCACCAAAACTTAAGATACACCCGGCCAAAGGTATAGAGCTTAAGCATGGACTATGGCTCCCCTCCTTAAAAGAATACAACTAAAGAGGTGTCACATGTCCCACAGCTCCAATGCAATCCCGACCAAAGGAAAACATGGAAGAAGGGCTCGACAAGTGTCATCCACTGTGCACAGAGTGATGACATACCACGTGGTAAAAGATCTCAACATACAAATCCCTCCTTACTCCAACCCATCACAAATACAACCGCCATGACAAATATGTTCAGTAACAATAAATCATACTTCAATTCAAATAAAATATCAATTTACAATACATACACATATACATATGATTCAGTCCTTTAATTTTTAAATAAAATATAGTTACTCCCAATCACACACAATTTACAAGTATATGGAAGAATATTTAGAGTTACCTGTTAATCCCTAGCTTATAGGTAACGAAACAAGAGTTACGCCAAAGCTCTCAATGAGAGTCTACAAAATCACACACATAAATTTCTATTAACATATTACTCGACCTATTCTAAAACCTTAAACTACCCTTTAAAAATTGATATTATATATTCACATAACTCTCACAATTCCTATAACAATATTTTCTCGAGTAAAGTTTTATCTGCAAACAAATAAATAAATAAATAAATAAATAAATATATATATATATATATATATATATATATATATATATATATATATATATATATATATATATATATATATATATATATAGACAAATGGCTGCGGGTTTGATAGGCTGGATGGGAAGAGAAAGAAAAAAAAAATTGAAGGAAACACCATTTGACTAGTTGAATAAATTTAAAAAGAAACATAAAATACCTCACAAGACTTGTGACTAGAAGAGGATAAACTGAAGAAAAAGACAATAAAAGGGTGTCTACCAGAGTAGTTATTCTCACACTTTTAAATTGGAAATGATGAACAAAAGTAACCCAAGTAAAAACAATAGATAAATGGAATAGGTTGTAGGTATTAGGTATGATTAAATCATATTTAAATAAATGATTTTCGAAAGATGGAAAAGGTGTGCTTGTGGGGTCTTGAAATATCAATATATAAAACAAATGGCCAAAAAAAAAAACCAAAACCCACGGTAACCCCACAAAAAAAAACAAAAATCTGGTACAATAGATTGGAAATACACACACTAGGCATATATATGGATATACCTACGCGCACGGACAAGAAGAGGGGAAAGTTTTGGATCTCGTTGGTTAAGAAAAAAAAAATTTAAATAAAATAACAAATACATATCAGAAAAATTTAAAGGATTGAACAGTAGCCTTTAATATAGGGAAGAAGGATTTGGAGAAAATAAAATAATGTGGAAAAATATCCACATCCCATCTCCAACAGTACTGAAGGGGAAAGTAGGTAAGGGTGAAATAAATACTTTAACCACAAACGAAAAGAAACCATCGTACTGTTGAAGGGAAAGAAAGTCTCAAGAAAAATTTGTTGACAAGACCATACCCAAACGCAGAATAAGGAGATGGAAGAGAAAAAGAAATACCTCAATGTTCAGGATTGTGCGGCGGGGTGAGAATGTGAAGAGATAGGGTATTTATAGGAAAGAGAATTAGGGTTAGGGTTTTAATATAATATTTTTTTAAAAAAATCATAATAATATCTGACAGCATTTTTTTTTCTTTATATTTTTAATTCGCATAATAAGGTATATTCACTCACACAACTATATATTTAGAAGAATTATTTTAATGACGTATTTTCATTTCATTTTTTTTTTTGAACTTGATTCTTCATTTTAAATTATTAATTTATTCAAATCATTTGACTAAGTAAAACTTAAACTACAATTAACCCTAAGCCTTAAAATTTAAGGATATTACATTATGTACAAAAGAGTAAATTTACATAATGGTATAACATGAAGTTTTGTAAGTTATCTACATTAATCATCGAAAACTTCCACTAAGCCATTCATGTCATAGGTTATATGTCTTTAAATGTAGAATTCCAAAAGACTCATCTTGAAAGGTTATGGACATTCACACCAATATTGGAATATTTGTAACACTCCCCCTTGGACGTCCATTATGAATGTGCCTCATTAAAAACTTTAACTAGGAAAAACCCAGTGGGACAAAAAACTAGCCAAAGAAAAGAGTACATCATTCATTGATACACTGTCTAGTGAGGCCTCATTAAGAACCTTTCTAGGAAAACCCAGTGGGACAAAACCTAGATAAGAAAAAAAGAGTACAGTATGTGTAACATCCCAACTTTTCAAAAGCAGTATAATTTTTTTTTTTCATTTAAAATCATCAGAGTAGAGCACCAGAGCGATTGAATAACTGATATGTATATATTCAAAGTGCCAACAGTAGTGTGTCTGGCTAATTACAGAAGCGGTTCAGTAACCGAGAGTTTTTCAAAAGTAAAGGACAACATCGGAAAGTCTTTAGCCGGATCCTTGAACCTGCTGCTTTCCTCTCTCCTCGGTCCTCGGTCCTTCCGACCTTGATGCTATGTTAAGAGCTGAGATCCGCACCGGATCTCAGGTAACGGTTAACCTCATGTATACAGACACACATATGGGTTACAGGACAACATTAACACAACATATATCTCACACCCAACCAATGCACATGTATCGCTCCCAGCATGCAAACGTATCGCTCCCAAAGATTACGTATGTATCGCTCCCAGCATTACAGATGTATCGCTCCCAGCCTTACAGATATATCGCTCCCAGCATGCATACAGTTATCTTCTATCATAATATGCATTCCAACAACACCCCACATATATACACATCATACACACATCACAAACATACCATATACACATCACATACACACATACTATATCCATCAGAGTTAGTGTTACAGTACGCGAACGTACCTTCGTTGACGGAAATTCGGTACTTTGACGGAAAACGGTACAACAGTTGGTCATAATGTAATCAGGGATATCCTATCAAGATAAAAACGTGCTTGTTAAGAATCTATCATTACGACAGACATTTTTAGTCATAATGACCATTTTACCTGTGACCCCCCTAATCGGCGGAATTTCGCCAGCACTTCGTTACTTTGACCCTAATCTTCCAAAATTTTGCCATAACTCCGACCCTATCATGGTTTTCGAAATAAATGACTAAAATACCCCTAACATATGATATATAATCATACTTGGAAGATTAAAGACTAATCTAACATTTATACTATAACTACCGAAAGAACTATGAAAGCTTAAGACTAAGGACCGAAGAACTTACCCAGAGGTTTTTTCCCGCAGCTTCTCTCTCTAAAACCTCTCTCTAATTTTGAAATTCACAAGGGAATTTGGTGTGAGAATTCTCAAAGGATTCAAGGCCTATTTATAGAGAAACTTCAGGTTACTATTCATGCTTTTCATACCGGATATCGACCGTCGGATCGCACTTTTGCAAAATGGCATGATCTTGGCCCTCCACATGTCCAAACCATCCTCTCCCCCTTAGGTGTCCATGTTGAGTCATCATCTTAGGTGACACCTAAGCACCTTTCTAGAAGTTTGTACCGGCTATGTTCCCCGATCGGTACCCGAATCGCGTAATCTTGTAAAATCTCAAAATTCCGGGGACATAGCACTGAAGATTTCTTCTTCCTCTTCAGGAATCTCTATTTTAACTAAATTTCCAATTTCGTTTAGGGCATTTCCTTATCTGCCAAAGATTCTCGAAAAACGCGCTCGGTTACGGAAACTACTTCCGAAAATGTCATCTTCTGGAAAGAAATTCATTGATTCCAAATATGTCCAGATAATTCTCAACTCATCTCCAGATGTTGAGTTAGAATTTATTTTCTTCAAATTCCAACTTGTGACTATCTGCCTCTTTCACAGATTACCCTTTTTCGTCTTACTACTTAAGTATTCTACCGATCACGGAAATGACTTCTGACACAGTCCAGTCCGAAATAAAAATTCACTCATTAATAATCTTCTCTGACTTTAGAAATCTTCTCCATGGTTTTCTAGATAGGATTTAATTTCTATCCGTGGTCATTTATCCTATTTGCTTTTTCACAAATTATATTAATATTTTAATGCAACTTGCACACAAAATATCATGATATTTCTTTCTTCATTCTTATCCTTAGACTTAAAATTACTTAACCTTCAATATTTTTCCTAATACTTTTCAACTAATTAGCAAATATATTTATGCTAATTTTTAGCCATCAACCACTATTTATAGAGTTTTACATAATTTACCTTGAATATCCTCTTGTTTGTGCTTAAGTAATTAGCCAATAATTACTTAATTAATCCCCCACTAATTGTTGATAATTTTCTTATATAGAAATAATTATTTCCTCACAACAATTGGACTTATATTGGTATTTTATGTTCTACATAAAATATTAAAAATCACGGGATCAACAATGATCCCGGAACACTTTTTAATTTTTCCCTCACTATTTTTCAAAGAAATAAATCCCAAAAATTGTCTAAATTAGAGACAATATACTCTCTAAATTTTAATAATTATTTCAATGCCTCTTAGAATTTTGCATAATTTCCCTAAGTCATTTTATGCTCCACAATGGCATTTTGGTCACTTCTGACACATTATTAATTTTTCCTAATTTCCAAGAAATTTTCCTTTAGAAAATAAGATAAATTTAACATTCTTTTTGAAACCACATATTCACCTATTTTTAATAGGTATTATTTCCTAATTTATGATATCGATCATAAATACGATTTTTAGGGTATTACAACATGTATCAACTCCCCTTTTTGACAACATCAATATTACTCCCCCTAATGACAACATTGCTTCCAATGTCTTTGTGTTGGTGAAGAATTATATTTTGCCAATAACCAAGATACATTAGTGCTCCAATAGCACTAAATTATGGTACTTCTGGACCAAGTAGTTCTTCAAATTCTTTGCTAATTACTCAAGGTTGGAATTGGTCTTTATCCACATGCAAATACCTTACAATCATTGGGGTACATAATGAATAATGTGACTTTCCTATATAAAAACGTTATAGAACCTTCTTTGTATAATCTTCATATACAAGGATCACATTCTATAGTTACTCAATCTACAGAATTTTGTTCTGCCCAAGTCTTTCATTTAAAATTCTTTCTTCATAAAATTAATTGCCTTTTGAAGCTCTTCAGGAGTTCCAATGATGTTGATATCATCAACATAAACAGCAATTATAGCAAATTCATTTCTAGATAAAAATGCATGGGCATATTGGGTCATTTTTGTACCCTTCCTTCAACAAATATTCCTTGAGACAATTATACCACATGCACCCTGTTTGCTTCAAACCATACAGAGACTTATTTAACTTAATCGAGTATTGTTCTCGAGAACTTGAATTAGATGATTTTGACATCTTAAGTCCTTCAGGGACTAGTGCTTCTGACACATTAAGTCCTTCAAGGACATGTGCTTCTGGCACTCGCTAATAGACTGTGGCTCATGATCCTCATTATCTTTCATTACATCATATGCTATATTATAAGCAAAGATGTCATCAACGTTAACTTCCTTTTGATCCCATCGGATTCGATTCATAACATAATTTATTGAGATCTCACTATTTTCACACATTTCATGTACTTGGGTCTCTTCTGGGACTACAATATTCTCTTATAGAGATAATAACTCTTCAGGAGATGGCTCTTCTGGAGATACAAACTTTTCTTGATTATCCTCGACTTGACCATCAATATTCTTAGCTTATTTTCTCTTTCAAGGATTTCTTATCTTTTGAACCGATCGGCCTACCACACTTTAGACGTGTTTTAAATTCATTTATGGTATGTCATCCTTCAGGGACATCAATTCGAATAGGAGCATTAGCAGCTGGGACATGTGACTTTGTCACTTTCTTTGGTCAGTAAATGCTTCTGGCATTCAATTAGCTAAATTCTGCAAATGAATTATCTTTTGAACTTCCAGTTCACATTCTTTTGTACTAGGATCAAAATGAGCCAATAATAATTCATTCCAGCTAATCTCTTTACCCAACTGTTTATTTTCTCTCCCTCATGTTAGGAAAACAATGTTAAATCACAATTGACTAATCATGCAGTATAAGCTTCCTAAATCCATTTGTTTCCTTTGGAAACTCATTTTGTTTCATTTAGAAACAAACAAGAAGAAGGACGTCCTTACACAACATTTATCCATCTATGTGCATTGTGTGGAATATTGCACTTTGAAAACTTTTAAGATGGAATTAATCTGGCTTCTGACCAAAAGCAAATTTTATAGGGAGAATTTTGTTGGCTTATATAAATGCTGCAATAAGATCAAATATGCCAACATAGAAATTTTGTCCTCATAAGCATCGAATACATGATTTCTGGATCGTTGATGACCTACTTTCGTCGCTAAAGCAATCAATTAAACCAGGACCAACTAATAATGCAATATAGTGGCAACCTAGGTCATTCTCCCAATGAGCAAGCTACGGGTTTTTCTTTAGGTTGAATTTAGATGATAAAAATGTAATGGAATGAACCTAACTAAAATGCAAGACACTACTACCTAGATGCAAATAACTAACAAAATGCAAGATGAAAATTCACTCCAAGACCTATATGAAAAGGAGACTAATCTATATGAATTTGAATGCAATTTTTAGGGGGTTTTTGTTATGAGAGAATAATTAAAATCCTAAGAAAAAGATTTATTAAAAGCAAATCAAACAACAAAGATTTAGTTCAATTATGATGATGAAGGGGACAACTTAGGATTCACATGGAGTAAACTTTCGTAGCCCAAATCAATTAGTTCGACCAAAGGGGGATTAATGAAAGATTGGAATTAATTTATTTAATTACCTAATCGAAACATGGGAAACCCTCAAGTTCAATAACACTTATTTCGTTAGAAAACTCATAATGAAATAAGCGGTGGCTAATTAAACTCATTAAAAACCAATCACATTTAATTTCAAAATACTTTTAGAATCTTGTTTACAATTATCCAATTGAACAACTACACAATTTATCAACTCAATTAAACAATTAAATCGATAAACCCAATTGACAATTAAATTAATAACGAAAACTCAATTATTAATTCAATTGTCAATCCAAACGTTGCAAACCAAAAATCCAACAATTGTCTCAAGCATTATTCAAATTATCAATCCAATTCAAAAGAAATAAGTTTACAATATAAAACTAGATTATTCTCAATTAACACAACTTGAAACCATTTAAAACTAAACTTTCTCAAGTCTCGAATTAAAAAGATAAAAAGAACAACACTCCCTTGTGGTCTGCAAGTGTAAGTTCCTAGGCCTTAGTTTACTCCATGCTCCTCCCAAGTTATCTCCCAAAGAGCTTAAGCTCCCATGGGTACCTTCCTTTCTCCAAGAACCAAACAAGTCGCTAACATGATGAATATGCCAACTGTAATATCCCGAATCTTGAACCCTGAGAATTGAGAATAAGCCTAATGTAGGCAGACGACCAAGTCCTGTTCGGGAAGGGTCCCAAGAATGACGAGAGATAGCAATTTATGTGAAAGGAGATATTTTGAGGGGCATTTTGGTCATTTCACAAAAAGACACCTAAGCTTTTGCTTATGTCATCAAAAGGACATAACAATCTTACCCAAGAAGCTTCAAATTCGTGCAAAATAAGGAGGAGAGAGAAAAGTCGACAAAACTTTCAAAATAAGCCAAGTTAAGAGGATATTTTGCAAGGGTACTTTGGTCATTTGGTTTGAGGGATTTTTAAGTGCCCTCTTGACATATTCTAAGATGTTTTGCACTCCTGTTTGCATGATTATTTTAACCAAGAGCTCAAGGCTGTAGAAGTTAGAGTGACAGTGCAAAAGGGCACAAAAACACTTTCATGGTGTTAATTGGTTGGTAAAAATGTCATGTAGCTATTGTTGGTTTTGATTAGTTCTAATGATGTCTTATATAGATGTCATTCTTAAGAGCAAAAAGGTTGCATGCTACATTTATCGTCTACTTTGACTAATTCTTATATTTAATGTAGATGCAAAGTTTAATAATGGAGAATGATCAAGAAATGAGACTAAAGAAAGAAGAATTTGCACTATATGTTCATATATGTGATACTGGAAGTCTCTATGACCAAAAAGAAGTTGGAATGAAGCTTCATCATATTTGAGCTACAATGGAGTATACTTGAATAGTGCTGATATAGAAAATCGACACATGAAATTCTGGAACAAGTTTAGCATGGGCTCGACTCTCTAGATATTGAAGATGAATGATGGAGAATGATCAAGAAAATAGATTGAAGAAAGAAGTTCTTGCACAAAATATTGGGAATATCATAATGTCAAGGAAGCAAGAAGTTATCAAATGATTTTGGGGGATAATCTAGAAGGAGAGAAGAAATTGAAGAAAGAAGAACTTGCACAATGTAGTGGAATATCATTATTCAAGTTCTTATATTGATGCTAGAAGTCTCCAAGATCATATGGAAGTTGGAATGGCTCAATTTGGAGTTAAAACCAACAAACAATCAGTCCCAGGATGAGAAAACTCGAGTTCAGATCTAAAGACTCGAGTTTCCTACTTCGCTACAATGATTTGCTCCTCCGTTAGGAGAAAACTCGAGTTTAGGACACAAAACTCAAGTTTGGAACTCAAAACTCGAGTTAATCACTAACTGATTCGAGTTTGTAATGTCTTCAGCATCTTTGGCGTCTCTGGACAAGGAAAACTCGAGTTTCCAAGTCAAAAATCGAGTTTACAGCGGTCTTCAGCAACTCTGTTTCACGTTTCACTTGGGCGACATATGGTAATTCGATGATATCTCCCAAACCAGAAATAGGATTGAGGTGAAACTAGTGGCATATGAAACTAGACTCCCAATTCGTCATTTTGATATAAAATCCAAGCCAAAATGAGTTTAGATCAAGGATCTATGAATTATGGAAGTTGACAGTGAAATCAATGTCACAAAGCAGACTAAGCTTCAATGTTTTGAGTGTATCTCACAAACTACAAATCCAATTATATATATATATATATATATATATATATATATATATAGAGAGAGAGAGAGAGAGAGAGAGATCTAGCAAAAACCAATTAAATCCAGCTAAAATAGCAAAATTTAAAATCAGGCATATGCTTTTAATGAATTCATAAGGCATTAATGAATATTGTTAAATGATGTTGACCTAAATTCCATTTTAATTATTTAGGCTAGCTTTAATGGGATTTAATTGCAATTCTTATAGCCCTAAGTAACGCTTAAAGCCCCATGTCTCTCAAACTTCTCGTTCTTTTTAATTCTAATGTCACCACAAATTCTTCCATCATATGAAACCAAGAACTTATTTTATTTTCATTAGTAAAATTTATCATTAATAATTAAAAAGAACATAGCTCATCGCTCTAGCTACAGGTTGCTCAGCCCCAAAAAGAAAAAGAAAAAAGAGCAATAATAACCAGTATCAAATTAAAGTGACGGTAACTTATATATTTGGGTAAAGGATTTCTCCAGTCACGGAAGATAAGTTATCTCCAGTGACCCTCAAAACTACGTCGTTTAGAATTAATGAAGGGTGTTTCTGTAATTTTGTACCCTTCATTAATTCACCTAAAATTACGGAAACACCCTTCATTAATCCAAAACGACGTAGTTTGTGGGTCACTGGAGATAACTTATCTCCGGTGACTGGAGAAATACTTTTCCCATATATATATATATATATATATATGAAAGAACAAAAAAATTGGTCCTATGTAACATCCCATTTTCCAAAAGCAGTATAAAATTTTTTTCATTTAAAATCATCAGAGTAGAGCATCAGAGCGAGAGTGTAACTGATATGTATATATAAAATGCCGTAAGTCTGGCTGGATACAACAGCGGTACAGAAACCGTGTGGTTCAAAAGTATATAACAACATAAAGAAATCTTCAGCCGGATCTTCTACGTGGGCTGCTTGCCTCTCTCCTCGGTCGTCGGTCCTCCAGAACCTAATGCTATGTTAAGAGCTGAGGTCAAATGCATACGGACCCCAGGTAACGGTTAACCTCATGTTTACATACACATATACAGATGACAGACATCCACAATATCAACAGCACATACAATCGCTCTATCACAACCAATGCATATGTATTGCTCCCAGCATGCAAACATATTGCCCCCAGCATACAGACATATCTCCCCCAGCATACAGACATATATTCTAACCTCTATATGCACTCAAACAGTATAAAATCACAACATACATACCACATATATGCATACCATAAACATCAGAGTTAGTGTTACAGTACGCGAACGTACGTACATACCTAAACATACAACAAATCATGAAAAACATATACGCATACAATAAACATCAGCGTTAAGGTTACCAGTACGCGAACGTACATACATAAACATACAACAAATCATCAAAAACATATACGCATACGATAAACATCAGTGTTAAGGTTACCAGTACGCGAACGTACCTTCGTTGACGATATATATGATTTCGCCGTAATACGCACGACAAGAGGTCGAACCTTATCGAGATATCCTATCAATATAACGACGTATTTGTTAAGGATCTATCATTACGACGGACATTTTAGTCATAAATGACCATTTTACCCCTGACCCCCTAATCGGCGGAATTTCGCCAGCACTTCGTTACTTTGACCCTAATCTTCAAAAATTTCAACATAACTCCTACTCCAACATGATTTCCAAAATATATATATCATATTTAACCTGAAAACATGATATCTAAACTAACTTGGAAGATTAAAGATCAAACTAACATTACTCAGGGCTTCGCTGCAAACTTCTCCAGACTCCTCCTCCTCCTTGCTGCTCCAAATTTTTGAATTGAGCTAGAGCTCTTGGTGTGAATTTTGTGAAGAGAGGTGCTTGCTATTTATAGAGAAAAGTGTGAGGGCAAAACCGTAATCTTCCAACCCTTCCTCTTCAATATTGGCCATGAGTTTTTGAGCTTCATTCTCCTCCACATACTCCCTTTGGCCGACCTGCCCATGCCCCAAAAGTCCAAGATGTGATGTCATGAATGATGGCATCAACTTGCCTTAGAAGTTTTCTACCGATAAAGTCCTGGTTCGGTGTTCAAATCGCGTAATCTTGAAGAATCTTAGAAAACCGGAAACTTAGCCCTGAAGATCTCTTCTTCCTCTTTCAAAAAACTTGGTTTAACTAAATTTTTGATCTCATTCAGGACATTCCGTTGCCTGCCGAACATTTTCGGATAAACGTCTTCGGTTACGGAAATCGCTTCGGGTAGTGTCAACTTTTGGACAAAATTACACTGAATCATAATATGTCCAGTTGTTAGAAACCTAATTCAAGGATTTTGAGTTAGGATTTATTTTCTATTGGTTCTCATTTATCCTGTTTCCTTTTTCTACAAAATATCTTTCTTCTTTTCAAAACTTCTTCACTAAGTTTTCTACATTTTTCTTCTTCTATTTTCCTTCTCATTTTCAAAATTCATGGAGTATTTTTGACAAAAGATGTTGCTTTTTAATAACTCACATTATATTCCAATTATCCTTAATTAATTGGTAAAATTCTCCCATTGGTTCTTTATTGATTTCTAATTAGGGTTTTCATCTAATCTCTTTCATTTCTCTTTATTCACAACTAAATAATTAGCCAATAATTATTTAATTAATCTCTTACTAATTTTTTATAATTTTCTTAATTAGAATTAATTATTATCTCACAACTATTGGATTGACATTGGTATTTTACGCTCCAAGTAAAATATTAAAATCATTTGAGTCACTTATAGTTCTCATAATACTTTTTAATTTTTCTTTCTTTTATTTCCAAAGGAAATAATTTAATAAATTGTCTAAATTAAGGACAATACTCCTTCTAATTTTTAATAATTATTTTACTGCCCTTTAGAATTTATCATAATATTTTTAGGATATTTTATGACCCTAAAAATGCATTCTTAAGCCGTTTTGGCACTTCATTTCCTTTAATTCCCATAGTATTTTCCTTAGAAAATAAGGTAATTATAACTTAATATTTGAAACCTCATATTCACCTATTTTCAATAGGTATTATTTACTCATTTATGATATTTACCCTAAGTGTGATTTTTATGGTATTACATTCTACAAGAAGTGCTGCTAATCAGAGGTGGGCAAAATAGGAATTTGGAGGATAAGCACCTCATGACCAATGGATTAAACTGTTCAAATGCATCAAGTTAAGGAGGACTTAGGATTATAGAAATTTATAAATAAATCTGGTTGCACCAATTAAATTTAAAATTAGGTCTATGTAATACCCTAAAAATCCCACATATGATAAGTATCATAATTTAGAAAATAATACCTATTAGAAATAGGTGAATATGTGGTCTCGAAATTAGGTATTATTTCTAGGGCTTTTTCTATTGAAAATAGAAGAGAAAAAGTGCCAAACAAGCCTTAAATACCCATATGAGTCATAAAATACTATGATAAATCCTGAGAGGCAATTAAATAATTTTAAAAATAGGAAAGTATGTTGTCTCTAATTTAGGGAATTTTTGGGATTATTTCCCTTGGAAAATAATGAGGCAAAATTAAATATAATTTTGGGGAGCATAAGTTGCCCCGTGATTTTTAAAATAATATATGGAGCATAAATTACCAATGTCAATAAAATAGTTGTGAGAAACTGATTAATCCTAATTAAAAAAATTATCAACAATTAGAAAGTGATTAAATAAATAATTATTTGCTAATTGTTTAGGCATGAATGAAGATGACATCCAAAGTTAATTGTATTAAACCCTAATTAAATATCAATGGTTAATAAAGGGTCAAGATTGAATCTTCTTAAGCTAATTTAATGGTTCTAATTATTTGAGCCTTAATCCATGTGAAAATAAATTGGCCAATGGGAGAATTTTGGATATAAGATAATTAAAGGATAATGTGGGATAAATAGATAACAAAATAAAAGATGATGGAGAAGGGAGGGGAGTTCAAAATTTTGTAAGGGAAAATAAGAGAAAAAGTGTGTATAATGTGAAAGCAAATGCAAGTGGGCAAGTGGATTAAAGATTTTTAAGAAGAAAAGAAGATATTTTGTGAAAAAGCAAATAGGATAAATGAGAACCGATAGAAAATAATTCCTATCTTGAAATCCTTGGATCAAGTGGTAAACATCTGGACATAATATGAATCAGTGGATTTTTTTTCCCGAAATTGGTGTTACCTGAAGTCATTTCCGTAACTGACGGCGTTTTTCCTAAAATTGTCAGCAAGCTAGGAAATACCCTTAGTGGGACCAAAATATTTGTTAAACCAAATATTCCTCAAGAGAAAGAAAAGACCTTCAAGACTATGTCGTTGAATTTTTGAGATTTGTTAAGATTACGCGATTAGAACACCGAATAGGGGACTTTATCGGATGAATCCATAAAACAAAGGAGATGACATCACCTTGATGACATCATATTTTGGAGAATGACCTAAGGGGAGATCGGCCAAGAGAGGAAAAGGAGAGAGAAAAACTTGTTGGCTAAGGTTTCAAATGGAGGGCTAAGATTGAATTCAATAAAGTTGATCCAAGGGTTGAAATCCATGGACTTTTCCTATAAACAGGCTTTATCTCTTCACTTCATTCCTCACAAATTCATTGAGCAATTCGAAAAGTAGAGAGAGGTTAGAGAGAAGGAGGAGCTCTGGAGAAGGAATAGCAAAGTGCTGGGTAATTTCTTCGGTCTCTAGTCTTAAGTTCTAGTTTTCGATTCGGTAGTTATAGTAGAAATGTTAGTTTGATCTTTAATCTTCCATGTATGATTTTAATATCATGTTTTAGGGTTAAATATGATATTTATTTCGAAAATATGTTGGAGAAAGAGATATGTCAAAATTTTGGAAGATTAGAGTCAAAGTAACGAAGTTCTGGCAAAATTCCGCCAATTAGTGAAGTCAGGGGTAAAATGGTAATTTGGGACTAAAATTTCCATTATGATGGTTGATCATTAATGAATACGCTGTTACCTTTATAGGATAACTGTGATCACGTTCCGATCGTCACACGTACCCTATATTGTCAACGAAGGTACGTTCGCGTACTGTAACACTAACTCTGATGTTTATGGTATGCATATATGTGCTATGTGTATTGTATGTGGTAGCTGATAGTTTTGCTGTATGTTTATGTACTGTTGGGATAGGTACGTACGTTCGCGTACTGTAACACTAACTCTGATGGTTATTGTATGCGTATATGCGTTATGTGTATTGTAAGCATATTGGTGGTATGTTATTTGAATGCATATTGATGTTAGAGGGTAATTGTATGCATGCTAGGAGCAATACATCTGTAATGCTGGGAGCGATATATCTGCATGCTGGGAGCAATACATCTGTATGCTGGGAGCGAAACATCTGCATTGGTTGTGTGTGATATATCTGTTGTTGTGAATGTCCGTAATCCATATATTGTATATGTAAACATGAGGTTAACCGTTACTTGAGGTCCGTATGCATTGGACCTCAGCTCTTCACATAGCTTCAGGGTCGGGAGGACCGAGGACCGAGGAGAAGAGTAAGCAGCACGCTTAGAGACCCGACAGAAAATTTCTTATTGCGGCTGAAGACTTTCCGTTGTTGTATATTACTTTTGAACCACTCGTATAATGTACCACTGTTATAACCAGCAGACACACTATTGTTGGGATTTTGAATATATATATCAGTTACTCCATTGCTCCGATGCTCTATTCTGATTAAAAAAAAAAAATTATACTGCTTTTGAAAATGGAATGTTACAGTCTACACCTATATTTAATTTTCCTTTTTAACTATAAAGGAGAACTCTGGTTATTTAACAATATTCATAAATCCCTAATTAGGCCTCTTGGCCTGATTATGAGTTTGTTAAAAATATAGGCCTGAGTTTGGATTTTTCTATTTTAACTTGATTTAATTGGGATTTTCCCTATATATAATTTAATATTTGTATATAAATTTATTATTTTATGTAAATTTTTATTAATAATTAGTATCTATTTTCTATTAAAAAAATATTTGGTACAATAATATTTATATTATACATTTGATTTTATATTTACATTATTTTTATTTTTATTTATTTTTAAATATTAGAAAAAATCGCATATAAATTTTATAAGGTTAAAGTATACTTTTGATCCTTTAAGTTTATATCTAGTATCATTTTAGTCCTTTTAGTATATAAAGTATATTTTTAGTCCTTCAATATTAATACCGTCAACTCCCATCAACGGAAAATGCTGACTCATCTAATAAATGCTGAAAAGATGTGTTTTCAACTAATTAGTATAATTTTTCGGGAAAAAAAAACTAATTAGTATAATTTTGGTAAAAAACAAATATTTAGTATAATGATATTTTATATTTTAAAATTAAATTAAATTAAGATTAAAAAATTTGCGTCTTTCTCCCTTCTCCTCCACTCTTGTTAATGGTGTCGCTGCAATTACATATTTCAGAAAAGTCCGACGAATGGGAGCAAGCCCATATAAATTTCGAGCTTTTTTTCTCTAACGGATCCCTCTCTTTCTCTCTGAGAACTGGGAAGGGGTAAAAAATAATGGAGGTTTGTGAATTATTTTGAGTAGAGAGGTTAGGAATTGAGAAGAAACAATGAGGGAGAGAATCGAGGGCTTAGATATTGATTTTTGAGAGGAAACAGTGATGCAATGTTGTTTTGCAGTTCCTCGCCAGTTCTACCGTGTTTCTCTCTTTGGAGGCAAATTGTGTGTTCCCCTTACAATTGGCAGCTAGGTTTTTGGTGTGGGAGAGACGAGAATGGCATCATTTGCATCTCTCGAGTCAGCAATTTTCTTATCACACCGAAAAAATCAGCAATTTTTTATGGAGAAGTTCGTAGAGAATTAGCTAGTCGCTGCCACCTGCCTTGACATCTTGAAGCATTACATCGGTGATGGAGGGAGATACCATTATCAAACAATGGTGGAGGATAGGAGGCACATAATTTTTGGGTGAATCACTTTAAGGTCCCAACCAAAGAAAATAATGTCAGAAAAATCTTCATTATAAATGAACATTGGGATTAATTTTAAATTATAATAATGTCATAAAAGTCCTAACTTTTTTATTTTTTAATTTAATTTTAAAATTTTAATAATCATTATACTAAATAATTTTTTTTAAAAAAAATGTTTTGTCAGCATTTAATTGCTGACTCAGCATTTTCCATTAGTAGAAGTTAATGATGTTAACACTAAAGGACCAAAATTATACTTTACAAACTTAAAGACTAAAATAATACCTGATACAAACTTAAAAGACCAAAACTATACTTTAGCCATTTTATAATTTCAATTACAAAAATGACGCATATATACATATGTGTGTGTGTATGGGTTTAATGTTTTTACAATTGTTGCAGAAACTTTTTTTTTTCTGTAGCACTCACATAAAAGTGAGTGGGCCTCATTGGACAGAGTAAGAAAGAAAATATTAGTGGGACTTATTCACTTTTATGTAAATGCTTTAGGAAAAAAAAGTTTATGCAGCAACTGTAGAAACATTAAACCCTATATATATATATATATATTAAAAATATTACTTTAAAAATGAAACTAATGACAAATGAAAAAAATTATATTTTTATTAATATATTTTCTAGCCATTTTTTTAATTTTATCTTTATATTTTAAAGTAGATTATAAACTGAAATTATATTTTTGACCAAGTTATTTTATTATTATATAATTAGCGAAAAATCTATTTATTCAAAAAATTAAATATTATAAAATCTAATTATTCTATATAACAAAATCAAATTTCATTCATTGACCATTCAAATTCAAAATTCTCCAATATCAGTTTGATGAATAATTACAAATGGAACTGTGTGCATACAAATCCATTTGTTGGAACAGATTTCCAATTATTAGGGATATGGAAGATTGAGGAGGAACTACAGTCACAGAGTTAGAGAAGAAAGAGGAATCCACAATCAAGATGACCATGGCCACATGCAAAAGGAGAGACGCTAGGGAGAGAGGAGAGAGACTTGATCAAATTCTTTACACCGTAACCTTACCCTTGACACTGTTTTAATCACATATCATGGGCTCTCACTCTTGGCCCAACTTACACGGGCCCAGTATCATTGCATTAAAAATGAAAGAAAATATTCAAAAATTGTTTTGGTTTTGTTGTTTTTAAAAATAAGTTACTATTTTTAAAAAAAAAGTAAAATAAAACCCCCCAACTAATACCAAACAAGTATTGGCGCCCATGCGTTGCATTGTACAAGGAAGTTCATATTTATGTACTGTAATACCTCAATTAGGTTATATGAAGTCGGTTATAGGTTTGGACACTTGTATATGCCCTTTTTTATTAACTTTTTCACTCATATGTTTTCAAAAACATGCAATGTTAAGAGAAAAAAAGAATTTTATAAATACTTTAAAACTAATTCAATTTAGATTAATATTCTTACGCTCAAGCTCAAAATACCTATAATTAATCACAATGCAAAAATATAATAAAAAATTAAAATCAAATTATAAATATAAAAAATAAATTAGAAAATAGCTATCAATGATTTATATTTATTTATTAATGGATCCAAATAGAATATCCTGTATTTATTACTAAATTGAATTCCCTAGTATTTATTATCTTTTTCAATAAAAAATTAGAAAATAATCATCAATAAATTATTTTTATTGATTAATATGGAGATAAAAAAAACTTCAATTATAAGTGAATAAAAAAAAAGAAATTAGAAAGTAACCATCAATAAATTATTCCCTCCACCACTGTCAATATTGTAACATCCCATTTTTAAAGCGATTTTTTTTTTCAATCATTCATCAGAGTAAAGCATTGGAGCGAAAGAGTAACTGATTCATAACAAAAAATTAACCATAGTGTAATATAGTATTGAATACAGTCATCCTATTGTTCAAAAGTAAATACTAAATAAACAAAAGAGAAAACGTCTCCGGGTATCGGTCTAGTCATGCTGCTTCCCTCGCTCTCCGATCCTCGGTCCTCCGGACCCTGAAGCTACAGCTGAGATCCAATTTACCACATTGGATCTCAGGTAACGGTTAACCTTATGCTCAAATAAAACAGTATATGGATGACAGATATTCATGACATAACAGCGGTATATCAGTACAAAAGTATAAAGCAGATGCATGATAATGACAGAACATAAGCATAGATCAGTATGTATAGTCTCATAAGGTGTCTGCACAAAATCCAGTGCCACGATGTACTGGTCGTGTCCTCGCCGCTAGGAAAACTCAAAACGGTATTATTATGTTGGGTAACATCCCATTTTCTAAAGCATTTTCTAAAGCGGAATTTTTTTTTTTTTCAATCAGAGTAGAGCAATGGAGCGAAAGAGTAACTGATCATAACAAAACATGAACCATAGTGTAACATAGTATTGATACAACATCCTATTGTTCTCCTAGGTAAATACGGAAAACAATAAAGTGACATCTCCGTCTAAGAGCTCACTCGTGCTACATGCCCTCCAACCATGAGCCTACTCGTGCAGCTTGCCTCGATCTCCGATCCGTGGTCCTTCTGTCCTCGCCGCTAGGAAAACTCTAACGGTATTAATATCTCTATAACCCGTGTGAAATCGTATGTATAATCGGTAATCCTCGAATGAGTCTCCAACCGTGAATGTATCTCGGTGACCCCTAACAGAATCTCTATCCGTGAATGTACCTATCACATATATGTATATGAGCAGCACTAGATTAGTGTTACAGTACGCGAACGTACCTTCGTTGACGACGTTAGGTACTTCTGGCGGAAAACGTACTTTTACGGGAAAACGTGAAACAGCGGCACGTCGGTAGCGTAACGGCAGCAGATCAGAGTTTCTGATGTCCTATAAGAGTAATATCACTTTCATCAGTGATTTGACATCATAATCGGCATTTTAGGTAAAAATTACCATTTTGCCCTTCTACCCCTAATCGGCGGAATTTCGCCAGCACTTCGTTACTCTGACTAATTTTCTTCCCAAAATTTCGCCAGAACTTCGACGCCATTTTGATTTTCGAAAATAAAGACTAAAATAGCCCTCCCATATGATATCCAATCATACTTGAAAATTAAAGGCTATTCTAGCATTACAACCCCTACTTTTGAAAGAACTACAAAAGCTTCAACTTTTCTGAGACTCGATCCCTACTATGTTTTTACCTCTTCGGGCATATTTTTCAATGCAATGAGGCCTAAAAACAAGAATAGGAATTTCATCCCCTACTTCCTAAATCTAACTAACAATTCTACTAACTACCGAACTAAAAACTCAAACTTAAAAGCTAAAGACCGAAAGACTTACCCGTTGAAGACTTTCTTCAAAATTTGCCCAGAGCTTCTCTCTCTTCTTTCTCCTCTAGGTTCGGCCAAGGCAAGGAGAAATGGATGTGAGAATTTGTGAAGGAGGGGCATGCCTATTTATAGAAAACCTAAGGGATACATTGGTAATTTTTCACTTTGTTTACAACCTTGGAAAATCAAGACCAAATTGAAAATAATTCTTGTCCATCCATGCCTCTTGGACGAATGGAAAGCTGATGTGGCTGTAAATGAGTGGTTCCATGTGTATTGACTTATGTTGCTTTATAGCCCGTATCTAATAGAATTTCCCCGATCAGTACCCGATTCGCGTGATTTCGGAGAACTTTCAAAATTCTGAATTTACAACTTTGAAGATCTTCTCTTCCTCATCAATAATATCTATTTTAACTTAGATTTTGGTCTCTTATAGGTTCCAACAGTCCAGCTTGAAGTTTTCTCGAAAACGTGTCCGAACGTGTCCGGTTTCGAACGCATTTCGGAATCATCAACTTCTTCGAAAAATTCACTGATTCCAAATATGTTCAGATAAATTCAAACTCATCCCTAGATGTTGAGTTAGAATTTATTTTCTTCAAATCCAAAAATATGCCTATATGCATTTTTCCCTATTTTGTTTTATTAGGAAAATGCACAAACGGCTTCAGAATTTACTTCCGCAAGAGTCTAATGGAAGATAAAATTCCACTGATCAATATTCTACCCCGACTTTGGAAATCCCATTCCTAGATCTCAGATAGGATCCGTTTCCTAATTTCTAAATTACTATTCATCATTTTTACTTTAATTAATTATATTATTAAAATATTTGCAAGTTGCACAAATTATTTTTCATTTCTTTTTCTTTTTTTTTTTTTTTCTTCCCCTTTTTTTTATTTCGTTTTTTTTTTTTGATTAATTATTTAATTAATTATTTAATTAATTAAATAATTATTTTTACATAATTTTTACAAAATTTTCCTATTGGTCTATTCTTGCATTTAGGCTTAAAAATACCTAAACTCATATATTTTTCTCAAAATCTCCCATTAATTAGTAATTACATTTTTACTAATTTTAAAACAAAAACCACCATTTTTAGGGTTTTACATAATTATTCATGAATTTCCTTTACTTATGCTTAAGTAATTAGCCCAATATTACTTAATTACTCTTTTATCACTTGTTGATAATTTTCTAAATTACAACACCTCATTACCTTCATATTCTTGTATTAACATTAGTATTTTCATGCCTCTTGCATTTTTTATAAATTACAAGGGTATTATGGTCATTTCACTTTTGACCCCATAGTTCTTTTTCCTAATTTTCCCTAAGAGATTTTCCCTTGGAAAATAAGCTAATTATTACTTAATATTTGATATCTCATATTCACCTACTTTCTATAGGCATAATTTTACCAAATTATGATATAGATTTTTAGGGTATTACATTTCTTCCCCCCTTAAACAAAATTTCGTCCTCGAAATTTGCATTCTACCATCTAAACTTTGTACTAACTAACTCCGTCCTACTCGAACCTTGGACTACACGCGTCGGATCTTCACTTCATCCGTCAGCCGCCCTTCTTGGTGATCAGGAATTCGCCTCGGTTTATCCATAAAGATCTTATCATCTCGTACTTTGATATATAATGTTTCCCCGTGGTTCCCACACACCGCGGTTAACACTACAAATACCAAAATGGATACCAAAAATGTCCCCATGGTTCCCACACACCATGGCAACATAAGATATCTCCTACTTAATGACATGATCACGGTCGAATATAACTTAAGAAATATGGAAATTGTTATGGAAGTCTAATCATGTTCGGAAATAAGGCTAACTGGTTTGTTTCCAATGAATACTTGGATGTTCTCCCGAAATGATCTCACGATGATCTCCCGAAATGATCTCACGAAATGCGAACTATACATTCGCCCTTGAGGTGCTTTATTGACACCGGCTTTGAAGAATATATGATCATCACAATCACCAAAAGATTCTTACGATCTCTTGTGACTTGTACCAACTATGTAGAAATGTGATCAATCATATCCGATCTAGAAAATTTCTGCTCCGGCAATTCCGTTGAGCAACTTAGATATAGAGTAGCATGTATAATCGGTGACCCTAAACGATGTCTCTATCCGTTATGTATAATTGGTGACCCTAACAGAATCTCTATCCGAGTCGGTGACCCTAGACAGAGCCTCCATCCGAGTCGGTGACCCTAAACAGAGCCTCAATCCGCTTGCTACTTATGTTCCATAACGCTGCTAGTTTTGGTTCACCACTGGTGGTGTCCCGGGCGTAAGGCAATCTTGACAAGATGCAGGAATTAGATAATGGAGTGGATCATCGATCCTGGAAAGTGAGTATTTGTTTTCGAACAGTTGCCCTGTTCAACCTACAGTAGTTGATGCTACGTCGAAAACTCGGGACTTTCCTTCTATATGAATAGTACTGGGAAGCAAGTTGCTATTTCAGCTTTGATATGAAATTTGGTACGGCGATCTGAATATTGAACTTATGCGAGGCATTAGTCAACAGAGAATTAATTTGTGACTGAGTTGTCTTTGAATAAAGATTTGGCTTCCGCATCAGTTCTACCTCTGCTTATGAGAATAATATATTCTCCTTGTCACCGCTCTTCATTACCGTTCATTTAACATTATTGAGAATATCGTTGACACTATGAAGTGGTAGTACGATTTATATTATACCCGCAACTTGGTTCAAAACAAGCTTTACAAGCTAAAAGCTCACACCTAATGGTGTAGCTACTACATATGTATGCATCCCAAAAGGATCCGTACACGTATCAAAAGTATTTGATCGGTCTAACACCCGAATCGGTTTACAACTAACATGAACTTTTACTAATCGATAGTATCTTGGACATTTCCTGAGGATTCGCCAGCCTCCATATTGGTTAGCGCAAAGATCCGTCCTGAGTTCTGTAGTCTTGTCTCAGCAGCCTTCTCAGGACAATTCCAGGTGATGTGTCCCGGCTTCTGACATTTGTAGCAGATTTGTTTCCCATCGCAGTTGACTCCTGGATGGTACTTCTTGCACTTTGGACAAGACTGAGATTCTGCCATCCTGGGATTGTTCTGTTGCTCAGTTTGGACTGGCCTCTTGTTTCCACCACTGGAGTTGTCCCAGGGCACCTTCCTTCTTTGTGGAAAGTTTCCACGGTTGGATTCACTACGACCGGCATTGTTACCTTGTTGAAGCCTCGGAATTTGCGCAAATCCTTCAAGTTGCGCTCGGTCAATCCGACAAGATTCTACGGCTTGGGCCATTTTAGGAATTGGTGAGATAAGTCTTGCACTTATGTCATATTTTAGCCCGTCTCACCAATGTTCACCATACTCTCTTTCACGTTGCCCTTCCTCGATGTGTGGGAGTATCGGGAGAGATTGGTGAAACGAGCATAGTAGTCGTCGAATGATTCTTCATATTCCTTGCTCGGATCTGGAGAAATTCCTCCTCCTTAATCATTTGCACCGAAGGAGGAAAGTATTGGTCATGAAATTGCTCTAGGAACATCTCCCATGTCACGGGCTTAGTATTGGTTGTGGAAACGCGTGACTTCCCATCGGTGGGCATCTCCTTCGAGCTTGTAGATTGCTAGTTGAGCCTTTCGATTTCCGGGCACTCGATCACTTGAAAACCTTCTCTAATCGCTTAGCGAGCCAATCCTCGGCTAGTTCTAGCTTTCCTCGAAAGGTTGGTGGCTTAAGCTTGCAAAACTGGTTAACCCAATACCGTGGTTCTTTTCCCTTCTTCCTCGTCGTGGAGGTGATTGGGACCTATCGGATCTCATTATCTTCCTCATCTTCTTTGGTTGTCATCATACTCTTCTTCTTCATCGTCGTTGTCATTGTCACTTTCCTCTTTACGTTCTTCCTCTTGTTGTCGTGCCTCTAGTTGTCTTTGGGCTTCTTCATCTTGTTGATGTTGTCTTGCTAATAGGGCATCTATGAGAGCCCTCTGTTCTTGGAGAGTTCTCCTTAGTTCTTGCACTTCATTTCCGTTTGGTTGATTCGGTATATTGTTTTGCTCGGGAATCGCTCCTATTTGAGGCTGTCTGCCCCTTCCTCTACCTCGACCTCGGCCTCTGCCTCGGCCTCTACCTCTTGGTGCTCCAGCACCTCTTAATATTGCCATCTTTATATCTTTCCTTCAATTAAATAACGGATGTATGTGTTAGAAAAATAACACAACACGTGGCATCAAAACATATATACTTTCATATTAGATGTAATGTACATGCTAACGTATATTACATCATCCAGCTGGTTTATGACCAGTGGTTACATCGTATATCCCACGTTGTCGTCATCAGATGAATGATCTGAGCCAACAGGTTTCTTCGGCTCTAAAGGCATACTAGCCATTGACTCAGGGTAGCACACTGGGTCAGAATCATATTTCGGTTTGGGGTCATCAGAAATATCAGGGTTTCGTCTTCGTCCCTCCGTCTCTGGAATTACGGATCTACGCGCGTTATGTCTTATTATTCCGGGATAGAGGGTATACGACTTTTCTTTTCTCGTCCATCACTACATATTACACTGTGGTCATATCGGTACTCATTTTCAAAAAGTGCTCAAAGTTAAAAGGCTTAAGAACCTAACTCCGTTATCCGAATGTAATGGCCGGGTAAGTGTCTACCATGGGGGCCTCACCGACTTATACGGCGACTGATTGGCACACCCACGTAGACTAGCCTTGCCTTTGGCACCAAACCGTTCGTGGTAACATAGTTAAATACTTGCCAGAAAGTTTTGCTCTGATACCATAAAGTGTAACATCCCATTTTCTAAAGCGGAATTTTTTTTTTTCAATCAGAGTAGAGCAATGGAGCGAAAGAGTAACTGATCATAACAAAACATGAACCATAGTGTAACATAGTATTGATACAGCATCCTATTGTTCTCCTAGGTAAATACGGAAAACAATAAAGTGACATCTTCGTCTAAGAGCTCACTCGTGCTACATGCCCTCCAACCATGAGCCTACTCGTGCGGCTTGCCTCGATCTCCGATCCGTGGTCATCCCGAACTTGACGCTACGTTAAGAGCCGGAGTCCATGCATCGAACCCTGTAACGGTTAACCTTATGCTCAAATAAAACAAGATATGTATGTATAATCGGTAATCCTGAACAGAGTCTCTAACCGTGAATGTATCTCGGTGACCCCTAACAGAATCTCTATCCGTGAATGTACCTATCACATATATGTATATGAGCAGCACTAGATTAGTGTTACAGTACGCGAACGTACCTTCGTTGACGACGTTAGGTACTTCTGGCGGAAAACGTACTTTTACGGGAAAACGTGAAACAGCGGCACGTCGGCAACAGAACGGCAAAGCAGATCGAGTTTCGATGTCCTATAAGAGTAATATCACTTTCATTAGTGATTTGACATCATAATCGGCATTTTAGGTAAAAATTACCATTTTGCCCTTCTACCCCTAATCGGCGGAATTTCGCCAAAGACTTCGTTACTCGACTAATTTTCTTCCCAAAATTTCGCCAGAACTTCGACGCCATTTTGATTTTCGAAAATAAAGACTAAAATAGCCCTCCCATATGATATCCAATCATACTTGAAAAATTAAAGGCTATTCTAGCATTACAACCCCTACTTTTGAAAGAACTACAAAAGCTTCAACTTTTCGGAGACTCGATCCCTACTATGTTTTTACCTCTTCGTGCATATTTTCCAATGCAATGAGGCCTAAAAACAAGAATAGGAATTTCATCCCCTACTTCCTAAATCTAACTAACAATTCTACTAACTACCGAACTAAAAACTCGAACTTAAAAGCTAAAGACCGAAAGACTTACCCGTTGAAGACTTTCTTCAAAATTTGCCCGAGCTTCTCTCTCTCTTCTTTCTCCTCTAGGTTCGGCCTTAGCTCTCAAAATGGATGTGAGAAATGCAAGAGCACTACATGCCTATTTATAGAAAAACTCAAGGGTATTTTGGTAATTTCACAACTGTTTCAACCTTTGAATATAAACCAAGAAAATTATGGTTTTGTTGGATGATTCTTGGCCATGGAAAGCCTCCAAAACGTGCAGCTCCCTTCCATGAGTCACCATGCCTTATTTTGCTTTTTGCCGTCCTAATAGAATTTTCCCGATCGGTGTCCGATTCGCGTGATTTCGGAGAAATCTCAAAATTCTGAATTCATAACTTTGAAGATCTTCTCTTCCTCATCAACAATATCTAATTTAACTTAGATTTTGGTCTCTTATATAGGTTCCAACAGTCCAGTTGAAGTTTTCTCGAAAAACGTGTCCGAACGTGTCCGGTTTCAGAACGCATTTCTGGAATCATCAACTTCTTCAGAAAAATTCACTGATTCCAAATATGTTCAGATAAATTCAAACTCATCCCTAGATGTTGAGTTAGAATTTATTTTCTTCAAATCCAAAATATGCCTATATGGATTTTTCCCTATTTTGTTTTATTAGGAAAATGCACAAACGGCTTGAGAATTTACTTTCGCAAGAGTCTAATGGAAGATAAAATTCCACTGATCAATATTCTACCCTGACTTTGGAAATCCCATTCCTAGATCTCCAGATAGGATCCGTTTCCTAATTTCTAAATTACTATTCATCATTTTTACTTTAATTAATTATATTATTAAAATATTTGCAAGTTGCACAAATTATTTTTCATTTCATTTTCATTTTTTTTCTTTTTTTCCATTCTTTTTTTAATTTTATTTTTTTTATTTGATTAATTATTTAATTAATTAAATAATTATTTTTACAAATTTTTTTTACAAAATTTTCCTATTGGTCAATACTTGTATTTAGGCTCAAAAATACCTAAACTCAACTAATTTCCTCCAAAATTTCCAATTAATTAGTAAACATGTTTTTACTACTTTTAAAACACAACCCACTAATTTTAGGGTTTTACATAATTATTCATGAATTTCCTTTACTTATATTTAAGTAATTAGCCCAATATTACTTAATTACTTTATTATCACTTGTTGATAATTTTCTTAATTACAATACCTCATTTCCTTCATACTCTTGCATTAACATTTTTGTTTCTATGTCTTCTGCATTCTTTTAGAATTTACAAGGGTATTTTGGTCATTTTGACCCCATAGTTCTTTTTCCTAATTTTTCCTAAGAGATTTTCCCTTAGAAAATAAGCTAATTATTACTTAATATTTGATATCTCATATTCACCTACTTTCTATAGGCATAATTTTACCAAATTATGATATAGATTTTTAGGGTATTACACACACACTCCCCCAAACCGTCCTCCCCCTTCCCTAGACTAGGTGAGTCACCAAAACTAGCTCTTGCTTTTTGCCTCCAGCCCGATAAAGTTTCCCGATTGGTGTCCGAATCGCGTAATCTCGGAAAATCTCAAAATTCCGGGAGCATAACCCTGCAGATCCTTTCTTCTTCTTTCAAAATACTTGGGTTAACCAAATTTTTGATCTCATTCAGGGCATTCCGTGCTCAGCCGAAAATTCTCGAAAAACGCGCTCGGTTACGGAAATCACTTCCGGATATGTCATCTTCTGGATAAAAATTCACTGATTCCAAATACGTCCAGATGTTTTCTACCTTAGTCCTTGATCTCAAGTTATGGCTTGGTTTCTATAGATTTTCATTTATCTGATTTGCTTTTTACTTATAATACTATTATATTACAATGTGTCATAACTTTAATTGCAAAAATCCTATCCCCTTATCCAACCAAGATTTCCGTCCTTTTCTTTTTCTTTTTTATTTATTTTCTGTTTTTATATTTAATTTAATTAATTAATATTATATAAAATAATTATTTTATAATTATTTTATATAATTCTTACAAAATTTCCCTATTAGTCCATACTTTGATTTAGGCTTAAAATTTCTTAACCTCATTTATTTTTCTTCATCTTTTCTAATTAATTAGAAAATATATTTTATGCTAATTTTAGCCATAAGCCACTAATTATAGGGTTTTACATAATTTATCATGATTTTTGCCTTGTTCAAGCTTACATAATTAGCCAATAATTACCTAATTAGTCATTTACTAATTGTAGATATTTTTATTATTTAGAATCAATTATTATCACACAAAATTTTTATTGACATTAATATTTTATGCCCCATGTAATATATTAAAAATCCTGGGGTTGTTTTGGTCATTTCAATACTTTTTGATTCTTTCCTTCTTATTTTTCCAAGGTTATAATTTATTAAATTACCAAAATTAGAGACAATATTCTCTCTCAATTTTAATAATTATTTTAGTGCCTCTTAGGATTTATCACTATTTTTCTTAGACCATTTATGCACCACAGGGGCATTTCGGTAATTTTCGGCACATTATATTATTTTCCTAATTTTCAAGAGATTTTTCCTTAGAAAATAAGATAATTATAACTTAATATTTGATACCTCATATTCACCTATTTTCTATAGGTATAATTTTTCCAAATTATGATACAGATTTTTAGGTATTACATATATAGTCTCATTTTTTGAATATGTTTGTCCCCTTTTATAAGATCTTAAATTTGTTTTACGAATAAATGTATTTTTACCCATTTTACCCTTAATTAATTTTATGCATGACCTTAATCAAAATGTTGACATATTTAAATTCTCTCTCATTGCCTTTATTCTCTCTCGTCATATGTCCCTATACCCCTCTAGTCCTATTTATAGGACAGAGAGAAATTTTATTTCCTATTTATGAGGGAGTGAAAGAAATTTTTCATATAAATATATGATTTTACAATTAATTATTATTATATTGACTTTATTCTTATAAGGTGTAATATATATTAAGTAGGGTAAAATTGAAAAGTTGTATTTTAAGGAAGAGCGAATGAAGTTTAAAATTTTTCTTATTCTATGCGAAAGAAGCAACTTATAAATAGGAGTATATTCTTTTACATTATATTTATTATTTTTAACTAATTTTAATTATTATTTTTCTTGAACACCGCAATTTGATTAAAATCTATATATAGGGATGGAGGGAGTATAAGAGAGTGGGAGTAAGAGACCGTGAATTGTTCCAAGGGGTTGACGTCGTCGCTTGGGCCAAGAGAGCAGGAGGAACAAATCAATTTGGTCATACTGTCATGCTCGAGTTTGTTACCATGCACTGAGAAGAAGTGAACGTGCAGACCAAAAAATCTTTAGAAGTTGTCGAAGGAAATAGTGTCTCTGATGGGACTATGGGAGATTGGGAGGGTTACCTTTGGCTTTTGAAAGTGTTTGGTTCAATGTTGTATAGTAAGAGAAGAGAAGAGGAATATGTGAGTGGCTGATGCATAGAAGGTGAAGTGCAACACGGAAATTAAGGTATTGTTTGATACGTAGGATTGTAGGATTGGGAGAGGGGGACTGAGAATGAAGATTTAAAATTACTGTTAATATGATAATATTTAGACAGAACACTTGAATTGATTTTAGTTTATAATTGGTCATATATTATAAAAAGACTACAATATCCTTTTCATTAAAAAAAATTTAAATAAAAAAGTCGTTTGCCCATCGCCATTCTGGAAAAGTCTGGCTGATATATTGTTTCATTCTTTGAATGGCTAAGGAGTAAATTTGCTCTTAAAGTTTTTGCCGATGAACAATGTCACATTAGAAGTTTTTTGGGATTTAATGTTATCAGGAAGTTTCAAAACATAATAATATTACCTCACTATTAAAAAACTAGTGTTGACGGTTAAAAAACTTACATTGACCTTTACATTTTTAACTATAAGGGGTACCATTGCATTTTTTTAACACTTTCAGAATAACAATGAACTCAAAAAAAAAAAAAAATTAAAGAAATCAGTGTAACATTGCTTCTGAACGAAAATTTCTGGGGCCAATTTGCATTTCAACTCATCTTTGAATCCAAACCTCAGCTTTAAATAAAAACAAAAAACAAAAGCAAAAAAAAAAGGCAAAAACAAAAAAACCGGAACACGTATGTTCTCTTGCCTCGTCTTTGATGGGTGATAACCTCATCATTAAAAGGTTGAAACTTTGTATCTTCAGTAGAATTTGCAAATATTACCTTTCGATTAAGCCTTTGTGTTTTAAATCTTCAGAAACCGCGGAAAGTTGTATGTTCATCTCAGTCCTCTTCGTTGAACCCATCAAGCCCATCCGGCAAAGACTGAAACTTGAAAGGAACAAAATCAATTGATTTGAGGAGACTATAGTAAAATCTAATTATTCTATGTTCTGCGTTATGAATAAATTATTTTGATTTGATTTTAATTTGAATTTCATTTGTTTTATCATTCAAATTCAAAATTATCTTATAAAATCTGTCTCTTTATTTTGGGTTTATATCTTGTGTTAGAAGTTGATACAATTATTGTTTATATTAATTTTATTTAAAAAATTATTAATATTCTTATCTTATAAGTTTAGTTATTATTAAGGTTGGAGTGGAATTGATTTTAATGAAACATCAAATAAGTTATTTTTATTCAGAAAATTGCAACCAAGTCTCAATTAACAGATTTAATGACAATCAAGTCG
This sequence comes from Acacia pycnantha, assembly GCA_025563575.1. Taxonomy (NCBI): domain Eukaryota; kingdom Viridiplantae; phylum Streptophyta; class Magnoliopsida; order Fabales; family Fabaceae; genus Acacia; species Acacia pycnantha. The sequence continues at coordinate 257,430 of JAMWYP010000205.1, forward strand.
CTTGAAATTTTGAGCAAAAAAAAAAGTCGCTTGAAATCATCAAATTGCATTAAAGTCTCAAAAGACTTGAGTGCTATTAATTTCAAGCATAAAAGTACCCCCCCCAAAAAAACTTTTTTTTTTATCACCCTATGGAAAAAAGTTGTTATTGACAACTAAATGAGCAACATTAACAACTTTAGAGTAATACCATGTTGTTAATAAATGCTCAATTGTTGTTAATGTAGCTCATATAGTTGTCAATAACAACTTTGAGCATCCCTTTTTGCTGGACAATTTGAAGCGTTTATATTTTGATATGAAACTTATTGGATTAGGGCTTTTAGGCATATATGTTATCTTGTTATAGAAAGATTGTTATTTGTAAGATGTCTTTATAATTTATGTTGTTGTTTCATTGAGTGTGTGAGAGTTTGGATTTCTACTCTATTTTTTGGGAGAGTATGATATGTTTTCACTTGTTTAGACACAGGTGATTGCAAATGATGAAACTTTATTTGTTTATAACTTCTGTTATGAGATTTCACTACGTGTCGTCAATACATGCTCAATAATTGTTAATGATGCTCATATAGTTGTCAATAACAACTTTGTCCATCCCTTTTAGCTGAACAATATGAAAATTTTACATTTTGGTATGAAACTGATTGGTTTAGAGTTTTTGGGCATTGACGATATCTTGCTGTAGAAAAATTGTTATTTGTATGATGCCTTTATGATTTATGTTATTGTTTCATAGAGTGTGTCTGTAATATGAATTTCTACTATAAAGATTGTGCTATAAGTTCATGTGCTTATACAGATTTGATCAAGGGTTTTCCCCTCAAGGTATAAAAGGCAAAGGTTCTCACCTCTCCTGCTCCCAGGATTCAAATTTCTGTTCTCTTCCTTACGAGCTGGGTGCCCCTAACCAGTTCAATCAACCGCGTGTTAGTGCAATTTTCCCTTTTTTATTTGTATTTATAGAAGAGTTTATATTATTTTAATATAGCAATAAAATATAATATAATATACTAAAATAAATAATTATATATCTAAATTTAATTTTACTTTACATAATAAATTTATAAAAAAATGTAATATAATTATATATATTTCAAATTACTATCAAAACAAAAGTCTTATAGCGATAAACTTAATATATTTGAGCATTTTGTACATTTGGCTATATACATACATAATAGGTTCATTGACATAATCTTATGTCAAGTGACATGACAAACGATAAACCTATATATATATGTATGTATATATATATATATATATATATATATATATATATATATATATATATATATATATATATATATATATCCAGTTATATAAGATATGAAACACACTCACACGAGTAAATAAGATTTAATAAAATATAAATATTTCATTTGTATATCCAGCTATATAAGATATGAAAACACATACAAGAGATAACAATTATATATCATATCATATCAATTTGTTTTGTTTTTACAATTTGATTTTTAAAATATAAAATAATCATTATTAATTTGAAATACAATATAAACAATCTGTTAGTATGTTTTAACTGGGCTATTAATATCATCCTCCAAGATTATCTTTCACATATTATTTATTATTCAATTAATTTCATTACGGATTTACTAATACTAATATCTATTCTATTTTATCTAATACAAGATATTTTTCTCACCCATATAAAATGGCGCAATGCTTCACAGAAGCCTTGATGAATTCGTTTTGATTCCCTTTCCCATAAATTATCAGCAGTGCATCATCGTGTAAAAGCTCGATGGGTTATGTTGAACAGCTTTTTTACTTCGGTGGTTACATCTTCATTCTGTGCTTTGGCTTCTTTATTGGCAGCATCCCACCACACACCCAAACGAGCCAAACTTGTCGTTCGTACAAATTTCCTAATACTGCAAATTTTTTAGCCTGTGATGACTTGCGTGTCCTTGACTCTTCTATCCATTGGAACTATCATCTTTCTTCAAACACCATTGATTTTGCTTTTAAGAAGCTTAATGTTGAAGACAATCCGTGGATCGCTTGGGCTATTAACCCTAATTCCACAGGCATGGTAGGCTCTCAAGCTTTCGTGGCTTTCAAGAAATCTGATGGGACAATGGCGGCTTATACCTCTCCCATAACCTCATATGACACAAGGTTGGAGAACGGAAACCTTAGCTTTGAGGTTAATGCCGTTTCTGCGAGTTTTGAGGCGGATGGTACAATGATCATATATGCCAAGTTTCAGCTTCCTGGGAATTCCACTACGGTGAATCATGTTTGGCAACAGGGCTTTGTTTTCCAAGATACTCTCCAACTTCATCCTACGTCTGGTGATAATCTCAAATCTTTTGGTTACCTTGATTTTCTCGAAGCTTCCTATTATCTCGTGGAAGATAACCCGAAGATCCTTTCACTCCGGAAAGTAAGTTTATTTACTCCCCTTTATAATAAATATTCTAGACATTTTTTCTTAAAGATTTTAATTAATTTTTCTTTCTTTTTTATCTTACACTTTCTCCCTATTAAAACCTTATAACCCCGCTTCTCTAACTTTTTAAAATCCCAACACTAATAAAAATTTCCCCTGCCCTGAATAAATATTAAATGATAACAATATGAATAAATATAACGAAAGATAATATAATAAATTGTTTCGCCGCTTCTATAATAATAACAATAATAATACCAGACAATTTAATTTAGAATTTTATAAGAATAACTAATAATTTGGATTATTTATTTATTTTAGGTCAGCGGAATATTGAGTGGTATAGGATGGGGAATTCTGATGCCAATAGGAATAATGACCGGCCGTTATTTGAAGGCATTGGAAGCTACAAAATCTCCTTGGTTTCATTTGCACTGGATCTGCCTTATTGTAGCTTACCTCATAGGAACAGCTGGTTGTGGTGTGAGCCTCCACATGGGAATAGACTTTGATTATGACCCCTTTGGAATCTTTACATTCGGCTTATGTACTATTCAAATCTTGGTTGCTTCATTCTTTAGGCCTAAGGAAGAAGACCAAAGGAAACTACGTTGCTGGAGCTTCTTTCACTCAAGTTGTGGTTATTTGGCCATGTTTGCGGCCGTGGCTGGTGGTGGCTTCTCCATTCCAAAGAGAGCTTACATTCCCATCATAGTTTCCTTGGGTTGTGTCGCTACCATATTGGAATTTGTAGTGTTTCGGTTTCATATGAGGAAGTTGAATCCTACACACAACTCTGGTCAGGTGCATCCGGAGATGAATCCTCGGGGGCAGGGCAACAACCAGATTGCTTAATTAGATTGTAATTAATACAGTTTAATTAATTAAATCAGGAGGAGCCTTTATATATTCATCTTTCCTGGTTTTCTTTTGCTTATTCTTTCTTGTTTTTTTTTTTTGGTAATTTTTTGTTTGATTAATTAAATGATTAGCACAAGTGGATTTTAAATTGTAAAGTGGAAATAAAAAATTATATACATAGCCTTGTGTTAAATAATCAAGACATGCATGCAGCTTTTTTGTTGTTGGTATACTTATGCCATACATTAAACACATAAAGTGGGAAATAAAAATTTATATACTTAGGCATTACATATTTAGGATCAAAGGAGTAGTAGTTATTGGAAAACTTAATGAAATAACCCTTCAAGTTTCTCTTAGATGAAGTCGAAGGGTGATGAAGGATGGCTTTCTTAGTCTCTTATGTATTTCTCTTTTGAGATATGATATTTGTAGTTTTTCATTTCAAAAAAAAAAAAAAAAAAAAAACTGTCACTTCATTTGCAATAGAACCATATGTATTTACATGTCCGGAAGTCTTGACAGCACTCTGTGCCCCTTTAAATAATAACACTACTAATTAAATTCAAGATTATCACATAAATGCTAGCCATATTACTACATTTTGTCAAGATTTTCGTGTAAGTACTTTTAAAATATATTACTAACTTTAAGAAGCCTCTTACCCTAAAAACTCTTACTTATCAAAAAGCATATAAAAGCCATAATATAAATACTTTTTTATGGTGTTAACCCAATAAAATTCCTGGCAAGAAAACCTAACAAAATTAATGCAAAATGATGTTGTTCTAGTTGTCTTCAACCTAGGGGTGGAAATAGGCTAGACCAAACTTTGGTTAAATAGAATTGAGCCTGCAATAGAGGCTTAAAGCTTGTGCTAAGGTTTGTATACAAGCTTTTTCTTAAGCTCAAACTTGAACCTCCAAAAGGCCTACTTATAACATAGGTCTTTAAATAGACTTTAAAATTAGGGCTTAAAGACTTTAAATAGGCTTAAAAGTCTATAATCTAAAGCCTAAAATGTAATTTAAATAAAATTATTCTTATAATTTAATAAATCTAAATTAAAATTAATTCAAAAATTTATTATTTGAGTTTTAAATTATAGAGAACCAATCCACTATGATAATTTAATTATTGTATTTTTGAATTAAAATTAAAAAATGATAAAAATATAAATATAACATAGACACATAATATAAATGAAATTATATTTTAAAATGTGTAAACAGGCCAAGCCTTCATAAATAAGGCCTCGCCTTATTATATATTTAGGCCTCTAAATACCCCTTGTCCGTGGGTTAAATAGTCGAAGGGTTGGTCACTTTCACAAATGGAGAGGGTTCGATTCCTTTTGTTGTCGTGGCACAAGGGGAGGCAACCTAGAGTTTGGGATTTAGGGGTAACTTAGGCTAAAGTCAAGGCATATGTACTTTCAGCCCTGAATTCTCTGAAGGAAACTCACCCGAAACGCGGAAGCGAATCGTACCGACACGATATAGAAAAAGTTAAAACCTTCGTCGTTTTGATTACCTGGAAAGATGCAGCGATCTGAAAGCCTCTCCACAAACAGTCCAAGCTCGCTCGAATAGTCCAAGCTCGCTCTATGATCGATCTTCCAGACTATCTCTCGAGGGGGATAGGATGGTTGTGTGGGCAACCGTTCAGATGATGAACGTCTGCCTCTAGGGTTTGTTTCTGATGAAAGCCTCCTTTTGTTTCTGTTTATGGATAACACCTTTTCCTCTCTAAACCTTTGGTAAATACCGAAATTTAGAGGGCATGAGGATGTTTCGTATGTCAGCTTGAGTCTAAAGTGGGTTTATATACTACTACATCCAAGACCTAACCCCAAACCACATGGGCCATAGAGTTCTTGGGTCAGTAGCCTCACTTAAGTCTTATTGGGCTTAAGTGACTAAAGAGCACATTAACCCAATAATCTCCCACTTGCTCTTTAAGATACAAACTTGAGTTCGTAAACCCAAGACCATGTAGCCCATAAGCCATTATCATCTGATATTATACCCCATCCCTTAACTCGAGCTAGCCTGGGGATCTACCATTTGTCATTTTATCAAGGCTCATGATAGTCTACAGAAGATTATCTAGTTCGGTGCTATTCCACTAAAAGCCCGAACATGAACTCCAAGAATAATGACACTTATAACACGAATATGCATTACCCCTTTATAGAATGTCTATAATTTGATTGACCAGTTTTCTGTAACCCAATCAATTATTTATTCCCTTGACTGTGATAGTTTCTCTAATGGATTACATGCACTGGCCAGTGTCTTCAATATCCAAGTACCGAAACATATCAAGGGGACATTTCCTATAAATTCCATGTTGTTTATCTCATAAACACCAATAACCAAATAGTCTCAATCCCAAAATACCAAGTTATTGGCCGTCATATAGATCAAACCTCACCCGTTGGTAAATCAAAGAATGAAAACTATTTGACTACCTATTTAAAATAAACTCAGGATTAAGAGCAACTACATGACTATAGTTAGCTGGAGATTTGCTTCCTTATGACAGATGAACAACCTTAATCAAATCTCTCCTTGATCCATTCAATGTAAGTATTAACTCACACCAATATTTTAAAATGATTCGGACAAAACCATTTCATAAAATATTGCAGCCTAAATAAAGTGCCCAACTTCATTTAATAGCTGTGAACCTATTCATCAATTGTGAGAACCTATGACCATGTCCTCTATGAACGTATCCATATGATCATATACTCCACAATTGATCTGGACCTTAGAGTTTGTAAATAGTGTGCGAAATAAATGAAAACAGACCTCATTTATTAACATTCAGAAAAAATTACAATGTCATAATGTCTTGCTCAAAGAACAAAAAATAACAAAGTGAAATAACAACTACCTAAAGCTATAGCAAATCTGAAACATGTCTCTCGAACACTCGTTCAGGAAAACTCTTAGTAAAAGGGTCAGCAAGGTTCTCGTCTGATGCTATCTTTGCTACCAATGTATCTCCTCTTTTAATTTTACACTTCTCCAACAAATGGCACCGCCATTAAGGGTGTACACATATCCCGAGGTGGACTTACTTGAGTCAATATCTCCTTGGAAATCTGAGTTCGTATAACCAATGGTTTCAAGACTCCCACTAGAATAGAACAACATATAATCTCTCGTTCTCCGTAGGTACTTGAGTATACGTTTAACCGCTACCCAGTGTTCTTCTCCAGGATCAGATTGGTACCAGCTTACTACTCCCACTGCATAGCATATATCTGTGCAGTACAAAGCATAGCATACATGAGACTACCTACTTTGAAGCATAAGGTATCCTACTCATGCGTTCTCTCTTCTCGGGAGTTTTAGGAGATTGCTCCTTAGAGATGAATCCCATGCCTGAAGGGTATAATTCCCCTCTTGGAATTTTCCATGCTAAACCTGTCAAGTATTTTGTCGATGTATTTAGCCTGGGATAATGCCAAAACCCTATTCTTCCGGTCTCGCAAGAGTTTAATACCAAGAATATAATTGGCTTCCCCCAGGCCCTTCATATCAAAATGCTTGCTCAGCCAGGTTTTTATGCCTAACAATACCTCTGTATCATTTCTGATAAGGAGTATATCATCCACATAAAGTACCAGAAAAGATATCGCATTACCTTGGATCCTTTTATACACACACGGCTCATCAGGACTTTTCTCAAAACCATAAGACTCAATGGCTTGATCAAATCTGATGTTCCATGATCTGGACGCTTGCTTAAGTCCATAAATAGACCTTTGCAACTTGCATACCATTTTTTCTTGCCCTTTGGCTATAAACCCTTTTGGTTGTTGCATATAGATTTCCTCTTCCAAATTTCCATTTAGAAAAGCAGTTTTGACATCCATTTGCGAAATCTCATAATCAAGATTTGCTCCAACAACTAAGAGAATCCAGATGGGCTTGAGCATCGCAACCGGCGAAAAGGTTTCATCATAATCCACACCTTCTTTTTGGGAGTACCCTTTCGCCACCAATCTAGTTTTGAAGGTTTCAACCTTCCCGTCCGATCCTCTCTTTCTCTTGTAAATCCACTTACACCCAATGGGTCTTACCCCTTTTGGTGCATCTACAAGAGACCAAACTGAGTTGGAATTCATAGAATCCATTTCACGATTCATAGCCTCAAGCCATTCCTGAGCATCAACATCTCCTAGTGCTTCGTCATAACTCGTGGGATCATCATCTTCATCAATGATGACATCCTGATTTGACTCACCTAACAAGAGATATCTTGCAGGTTTACGAATCAATCTCCCACTATGACTTTGTCGCACTTGATGTTGTGCATCTACAGAGGGGTTCATATTTTATGGGTTAACAATTTCTTGATGAGGACCCTCATTAAGTGGATTAACCAATTCTTGATTTTGTTCTTCCATAAGTTCATCATCATGCTGAACTTCATCATTATGCTGAACTCGGTTCTCGTCTCTGGTTCCTGTGTATGTTCAGGTATATTTCCCCCTCTTTGAACAACCACAGGAATAAAAGTTGGAACCGCCTGAGGTTGCGGTGAAATTTGATCTGAGACTAGCTCATCAAGAATAACCTTACTCCTTGGCTTATAATTTGTCATATAGTCCTCCTCTAAGAAAGTTGCGTAAGTGCTCACTATGACCTTCTTTTCTTTTGGACTATAAAACAACCAACCTCTAGTTCCTTTAGGATAGCCTATAAACATGCATACTTCAGTACGCGAGTCCATCTTATCTGGTTTCTGTTGCAAGACATGTGTCGGAGCACCCCAAATCCGAATATGATTCATGGTGGGCTTACACCCTTTCCATAATTCTATTGGTGTCTTTGCAACCGACTTGGATGGAGCTAAGTTCAATAGATACATAGCAGATGAATAGCGAGCATAGATCTTGTCATTTCTAAAAGGGTTCTATTTCTCCTTTCAGCAACTCCATTCTGCTAGGGTGTCCTTGGAGAAGATAAGTGTGAAACTATACCCTCCTTGGTCAGGTAAGACCTGAACTCTCCAGATAGGTATTCACCCCCTCGATCAGATCGAATAGTCTTAATTTGAACACCAAGATGCTTTTCTGCCTCAGCCTTGAACTCTTGGAATTTTCCAAAAGCTTCAAACTTGTGACGCATCAAGTACACATGTCCAAATCTAGAGTAATCATCAGTAAATGTGATGAAATACTGATACCCGCCTCTGGCTTGGACATTTATTGGTCCACATACATTAGTATGTAACAATTCTAGCTGAAGTGTGGCACGTTTTCCCTTGGCCTTGAAAGATCACTTGGTCATTTTACCCTCTAAACAAGATCCACATACTGGTATTGGTTCAAAGTTCAGGGATTTTAAAATCCCACTTTTGACCAAAACTTGTATCCTGTTAGAGTTAATATGACCCAATCTCAAATGCCAAAGATAAGTTTCATTTGAAACTTTTCTTTTCTTTGATGAATTAATATGCTCAACATCTCTTAATTCAACATGATTAACTTCTCAGGGAACATGATTAAGGAAATAAAGACCATTAGACTTTACACCAGAACAAATAAAAGAAGATGAACTTCTTATTGAAACTGAGGAATTAAACTGAACTGTCAAACCTTGTTTATCCAAACAATTAACAAAAATTAAATTCCTCTTAAAATCTAGAATAAATAAACAGTCTTCTAAAACCAAAGTTCTGCAATTATCAAAAGATAAAGAGTAAATACCCTTTTTGGTCCCTGAAATAACACGCGCTACCCATTTTGGTCCCTGAGTAAAAAAAAATGTCATTTTTCGTCCTTAGTAAAAAAAAAGGTCTCTTTTAGTCCTTTTAGTCATTTTTGTGGGCATTTTAATCCTCACAAATTCCCAAAAATTGTTTTTAGTCCCTAAAAAGGACCAAAAATGACATTTTTTTTATACTCAGGGACCAAAATGGGTAGCGCGTGTTATTCCAGGGACCCAAAAGGGTATTTGCTCAAAGATAAAATAACTTGTCCCACTGCTTGTGCAGACACAAGCTCCCCAGTTCCAAGCTTCAAATCTCTTTGTCCTTTACTTACAGGCAAGCTATGTTTGAACCATTTGCAAAGAGTAACAAACATGGTTAGTGGCTCCTGAATCAACGATCCATTTATCATCGTGATTCTCCACTAAACAAGCCTCAATCACATGTAAATTACCCATAGCAAACATGTCATCAAGAGTCTGTAGCATTGTTGCTCCATTCCCAATCATGCTTACTTGCTCCTGAAAGTGATTGGCGAGACTGGCCAAAATATAGCAGCGAACTGCCACATTCGCATTCTCCCATCTTTCCTTCTCCTGCTAAAATTGAGTCTGAATTGCATCAGACGCATCTGCAGCAAGCTGCACTGGCATAGGGGTAGATAGAACAAAGTTGAGCTTTTCATATTGAAGAACAATATCCAAATTAGTTTTCCATTGTTTGTAGTTTGTACCATCCATAGGTTTTTGGCTCAAGATTGTAGCTAAAGGATTGAATGAAGACATTTTTCTAAAAATTAGGAAAAAAACACACTAATTACAAACTATAATTAACAACAAACAGATATAGCGCTAGTAGATTCTAATAACTAATATTCGTTTATTGTTTAACAATACATTAGTTATCTTTACAAGACTTACGATGGGCAAGATTCTTGTAAAACTAATATTGTTATTTTGGGCCTTCAGTTCCATTGTCAGAGCCTCGATGGGAGGGTTAACAATTTTACCAAAGTTGAATGTAATTAACCATTGTTTACTTTCAAAATTATCTTTAGTGTCTAAGTGTTGCCGACGATGGGCCATGCAAAACTTTACTAAAATTGTGAAAATATTAGGGTTTAATTTAGCGAAATCTGATTATCCTTATCCAATGGGGCTTCAACGATAACCATTTCACTAATAAACCCACAATTGGAGCCCGTAGGTTTTAAAATTAAATGCTTAATTTAAAACCTTCACCTATTCAATATTTTAAAATATAGAATTTTCAATTTCCAAGAATTTGTTCAATTTAGAGTAACTATTATAATTGAGTGAGATCAACCCATAAATTATTAGGTATCTAAAATCTAGTCATGATGACCATTTTAAATAACTCATAAATTACCCTCAAAAATACAATTCTCTTAGGAAATTTCCAAATTGAGTGAGATCAACCCACAAATTATTAGGTATCTAAAATCTAGTCATGATGACCATTTTAAATAACCCATAAATTACTCTCAAAAATACAATTCTCTTAGGAAATTTTCAAATTGAGTGAGATCATCCCATAAATTATTAGGTATCTAAAATCTAGTCATGATAACCATTTTAAATAACCCATAAATTACTCTAAAAAAATACAATTCTCTTAGGAAATTTCCAAATTATTTGTGTAGATTTTAATTCCACAATTAATTAATCCCTGTTATGACATGTGATTATGCAACAATATGGCATCTTCCTATTCTATATGACATGTTATTACAAACATAATGTTAATCGCACTTATAATTCATACAATTCAATAAAGAAAAACATTAATAATTAAAGACCCACTCCTTAGCAAGAAACCCTAGGATGCAAAAGAGGAACCCTAGCCGTCAGGTCTGCCGCTCCATCATCCGAAGTCATCTTAGCACGAAACTCCAGGGGAAGGACCGCCATGGAGAGACGAGAACACGGCCACCAGAACCACCCAAAATGGGTGGCCCACGCGCCCTCACGTGCGGCACCACTGGCGGCGCGTGAAGGCCCCTCGCAGAAGCTTGTGGCAGCGCGTGGGGGCGCGTGGCGTTACTCCTAGCCTCGGTCCACCTACCATTTTGTTCGTCTCTCCGTCCTCTTTCCAACGACATATGGATCGTCCAAATCTGAGGTCCAGAGGTCCACAAAAAGTGTCTGACAGTGTTAAATGCTCATCTTCTTGCAATTTATTGATCTCCAACTTTTACAGAAATTCGAAAAATACATAGAAATTCCAAAAGAAAATAAAAAACAGCAAGGAGGAAACCTAATCATATGGGATTAGCCTCCTTGTTACAAATCAAGAAATACACGAGAGAATCTAACCATGGATTAAAGCGATTAACCAATTAAAACTAATATCAAATATGAATTATAAACAAATAATTACCATGAAATAAATAACAAATATAGAAAGAGATGCCATATTTTTAAAAAAAAAAATTGAAAAATTAATCACATGAAAAGAAAATCAAAACTGGTTCTTTTCCTCATCGCGATTCAGCTCTGATACCAATTGAAGGAAACTCACCAAAAACGCGGAAGCGAATCGTATCGACACGATATAGCATAAGTTAAAACCTTCATCGTTTTGATTACCTGGAAAGATGTAGTGATCTGAAAGCCTCTCCATGAACAGTCCAAGCTCGCTCGAATAGTCTAAGCTCGCTATATGATCGATCTTCCAGACTATCTCTCGAGGGGGATAGGATGGTTGTGTGGGCAACCGTTCAGATGATGAACGTCTGCCTCTTGGGTTTGTTTCTGATGAAAGCCTCCTTTTGTTTTTGTTTATGGATAACACATTTTCCTCTCTAAACCTTTGGTAAATACCGAAATTTAGAGGGCATGAGGATGTTTCTGTATGTCACAAGCAGTCTAAAGTGGGTTTATATACTACTACATCCAAGACCTAACCCCAAACAACATGGGCCATAGAGTTCTTGGGTTGTAGCCTCACTTAAGCCTTATTGGGCTTAAGTGGCTAAAGAGCACATTAACCCAACATTCTCTACAGAGCAGGTTCAAGCGCCTTGCCCTTGGACTGTGGGTGAGCCTAACCCCTCAGCCTTGAATTCCCTGCAGAGTGCAAAGCAGGTTCAAGCGCCCTACCCCTAGACTGTGAATGAGCCTAACCCCTCTCTTAAAATTTATATATCAGGAAAAAAAATTAGTTAGGCCTTTTTGTTAAACAGGTCAAGCCCTAACTAGGTCAAGCCGTAGGCCGCCTGATAAGGGCTTAATCCATTTCTACCCCTACTTCAACCTCTAGTCTAGCCAGGTCAGTTTGACCCTACGCGGATTGATGGGTGGGGATTGTTGACTTGGAAACTTCTTTCTTATGTATATCTCTACCATTTGACGTATGTTTCTCGTATTTTTGGTGCCATTTTCTGTTGTTTTGTTTTTTCCCTATACAATTGGACTATTTTTGAGGTCTAAATCTTTGGTTTTCTAAGGCCAAACCCAAAAATTCATATCTCTCTCACACACACACTTATATAACTTAAACATAGACTTACTATATACTATAATATTCAATTTGTTGTGTATTTATAAGAAGCAAATCACTAACGTGCAATCATAGAAAGACTATAAAACACACACACATATATAAATTTACCCAGAAGCATATTAACAGAAAGACAACTTACAGAAGCAAGTTGGATACATAATATAGGAGAGTAAAGATACAAACACACATGGAATATCTAAAATATACAGCCTCATGAAAATAACATGACTAATTTGATACCATGTAAGAAATCTCTGGCGCACCTACAATGTGATCATTTAACTCTCAATGCTATTGGACTTGGTCTAATCCACTAAAGATGTATTAAGCTATTTTCTAATATTAAATGTGAATGAATAAAATAAATATTTAAAACAATATTTTGACTAGAACGAAGTCTACTAAATGTAATCATAGAATGATCGATAACAATCCTTGAGCACACGTGTCCTTTGGGGATCAAAGAAGTCACAAGCAATATTGGAGCCAGTGACTGAATAAAATAAGGATCCAGATTTAGTTAAAATCCATGCGATGCATAGACAAAATAACATTAATTAAAGCCTACTATACACCATCATCACAAGTTTGTATAACTTCCACTTGACTGACTTTCTTGATAAACAATTTTGGAGCTCCCCACAAGGAAACATTAAGACTGATGAATCCTTAGGCACTCCTCTATTCATTTCTTAAGCTATGTTATCTCATATAGAGCTATCCTAGTTGGGGCTTTTGCAATTGGTCCTACTAAGGGTACAATATCAATGACAACGTTCTTTTCCTTCATATGGCAAAGTTACTTGTGTGAAAAACTATCAGTTACTTGTGTCAATAGAGGATTTATCTTTCATGGACCTCATCTTGTAAGCAACATTACATGATATGAAATTTTGGCTTTATTGAAGAATTTTACTCCTCAAGTTATTCACTCTCCAAATAGGAGTTAAACCCTAAAGGTACACACGTTCTACTCTTTCGGGCTATTTACAATTCAGCTGTCATAGAGCACACACACCACCCCATTTGTCTAAATGCCTCTAGTATCTTCGAACTACATGGACTTTGTTCCCTCTATAGGGTACGTAGGCCTTAGGCATTGCTCCTAGGTCAAGTCCGATTCAGTCAGTATCAACATACTAGTCCATTAGGGTTAGACATCTGTGTTTTACACCAGAAAATTGGCATCGTTTGTGGCAAATCAGTAAATTTTGATTCCCGCGACCAAAGATGGTCAATATCAAAAGCTTTCGCGTTGGATTACCCTAACTCAGTTACTACAAAAATCACATGTGTGTGTTTATCCGAATAAATCACAATGGGTTCTTGTGGCAATGGTGATTCTGATTGTACAGCCACGTCAATCGACACGAATGAAGTTGCTAATGTTAATCTTGTTGATACTGAGCCTTTTGACAGCCAATTATCACCGTCTTCAGTTTATGGTAAAAACGAGGATATTGTGCCGTGATCTTTATATCGATTTTTGTTGTCACTTTTCATCATTGGATTCCCCCTGCATAATCTTTGAATCTATATTCGAAGAAGGACGGTGAGAAGATTTATTCTGGTCCATAGAAGCTGTCACATCAATGTCTTTTGTTGTCCCTGTATTTTGAGATGGATCTAGTGTGACCTGTGGCTCAGATTCATTCTTCTCTGACGACAAGGAATTAGGAACCACGTCAACATTTATTACTGGTTCCCTTGTTTTCGTTGTTGAGTTTGCTGATCCGGAATCCTAATTGAAATTGTACTTTATATGATTATTGAGTTTAAAATCCGCTGTTATACGGGAGTTATTGAATTTGCCACCAGGCTATGCTTATTTGGATGCTTCAATTTTTGGGCATAAAATCTTTACGAAGATTTCTTATTCTTCATCGACAACAGTTTCTAGCAATTGATTTTGAACTAATGGTAAATAATTCTCTAGAAGATTTTCTAAATACTTTGTGAAAGCATGAAGCCAGTGCAGGCCTATACTTGGAACCTATCCATGTTGCAAAGGCGATGCGCCTGTAGAGGGAGGAGTACGATTATTCAAATGTTGTTCACAACATGAAGTTACGAGAGGGTTTGGGTGCATGTCACCCACATAGTGAACCTCGTCATAAAGCTTACCTAGCTCTAATGGCGAAGAGAGCCGGTGTTGAAAGTAGCCAGGTAAATTGTAACATCCCAATTTCAGAGCCAAATTTTTTTTTTAATCAGAGTAGAGCATCGGAACAAAACATTGAGTAACTGATTATAACAATAACAGTGGCGTAATCGCCTGTTCATAAAGATTAATACATTATCTGTTCAAATACTAGGCGTCCTTGATCGGGTCTCCACACGATCTTCATCTTCATGTGAACTGTCCGCCCGCTACTCTTATCCTCCGTCCTGGTCTCTCTCTCCGTAACTTGATGTGATGCTATAGTAAGAGATGAGATCCAATGGCCATCGGATCTCGTAACTGTTAACCTCATGCTTATATAACAAGATATGATCAACGATATTTCTAAAATGAATTACAAAGAATGATCTTGACAGAGCAATATATGATCATTAAATAACAACTACCCTCAGAGTTTCTGGTGTCCTATAAGAGTAATATCACTTTTATTAGTGATTTGACATTATAACTGGCATTTTAGGTAAAAATTACCATTTTGCCCCTATACCCCTAATTGGCGGAATTTCGCCAGCACTTCGTTACTTTTGCTCCGATTTTCCAAAATTTTGCCAGAACTTCGACCCAATGAAAATTTTCGAAATTCTAGACTAATATAACCCTATCATATGTGTCACGCCCTGAAAAATAAGGGGTGACCAGCACGGAATATGAGTAGGTTCACATTCCTTAAGCCTTAAACTTATATACATACATTAAATAATACATATAATAACATTTGGAGCTATGCTTCACTATAGCATATAAAAGTGCATATATTCCAATTTACAAGGAAAGACAGGGATCCTACCTATAGACTACATGGAGCATCTAAGCTACGTATTAATACATATAAATGAAAACTTAGCTTTACATCTACCGGAAGTTGCTCCCAAAATATATCTACAAGCTAGGTCAGCGATGAGAGTCTTCACTATTCAACTTGAAGGAGCAAGGTCTGCAATGCTATCTGAGGCCAAAAATTTTCCGGTGAATAACGTCCCATTTATAAAATTTAATGAAATACTAACGAGAGTAATTTAAACAGATTTAACTTTGAATAATAACAGTATGGCAATCATTAACATTAGTGCAGCTATATAAAATATCATTAATCAAATAAATCAATGTACGTAGTAAAACATTCGATTTAACATAGTAAATTTGAAACATAATTCTCAAATATCATATTTCTGTAAGACCTCAACATAACGGAATAACAAGTGTTTCAATTTCGACATCATATGATCATAACTAAAAACAGAACTATATGTAGGATCATGAATCAAATAATTCGAAATACGTAATAAATCATTTTGCTTAACAAAATCAGCTTTAAAACAAGAAATCTCAAAGCTCGTCTAAACGTAGGACTTCTGAACGGATGACAAGCGTGGACACACACCCACGAGGAAAATAACTGCCGTGGCATAAAGGCCACGAAACAAGCGTGGACACACAACCACGAGGGTAAATAACCAAGCGCAGCTCAAAGCCACGAAACAAGCGCAAAGACGAGGCTGAAACAAGCGCAGGTACAAGACCCACGAATAACAAGCGTGAGAATGAATCCCACGAACATCAAGCGAGCTCGAGGTTAACCATGGTGCACCAAGGACTAACAGTAAAGTTCTTCTAATACCATAATGACTCGTATGAAACACACCATAATATAATACCCCAAAGATGAAAATTCACAAACAATATTTCAACACTTTCCTTCAAATTCAATCTGTCCACAAAACATTTCCAAAACAATAAAACTCGTGTACAAACATTTTTGAAATACAAGACTATCTTAACATGACAATTTGTGAGAAGCATAAATAACAATAAATAAAACCATCAAATCTATACTCATTTCAATATCGATAAAAACTAACATAATTCTAATCAACTTTCTTTGGTAAAATAACAATAAGAGAATGTGGTAACAAATTAAATTAAAATCTAACGAGCAAAGATATCATTTAAAATTTGTAATGGGACGTTATTCACTCACCTGCAATGTTCCCAAATATATAACTCACTCCAATTTACCAGCTCTGGAACTACATTTAATCGTTAATTCCCTAATGTCCATAACAAAATCAATGTCATTTCTCTTCATAGACTAAATAAATTTAAATTATCATTTCCTAAAATTCCTATACTCAATAGTAACCACCATTTCATAAAGCACCAGAACTTCAACCTAATTTCCACAATTTATTCAAGATATAATTTAAGGACTCAACGCACTAAATCTCCATTTTTAACATTACAATCAAGAAAACAAATTATGATTCAACCATTTACGCATAGAAGGAGGCAAAAAGGCCAATCAATCCATCATTACAACATAAACGCAAATATAAACACAATATTCACCCTTTTTGAGTCTTATTATTAAGAATAAATAACTCATGTACTATAATTGATTTGAAGTTACCATCAACTTGTTCGGCCCATGAAATTTCCTTCTCAAACATTACATTAGATACCTTACTTGAATACCTCCTTATATAGAGTATTTAAAAGGCTAAACCTACCTTCATAGCTCTTTCCAACGTATGCAATTTAAACTAGATTTTGTTTTATTCTTAACCCATAATTTCCTTAACTTATAAAGAACAACTTCACTTCTTATGGTAAATCGAATAAATTATGTACTATGTTACTTTACCTACCATTAACTACTCACTTAAGTTATAATTTCCTCTCAAACATTTTAACAAACACCTTGTGTGCATTAACATTTGACCAAGCTCACTAAACTTCTTAATTTCCAAATCCCTAACCCATTATTTTGCAAACATCAAACTTACAAAGCTACCCAAACTCAATTATATATTTACCTAGAATCAATTTAAACTCAAGAAAAATCAGAACCTTAACCAAGCTTCTTCCAATTACAAAGAACCAAAACAATTGTAAGTGGGATTACCTACCCGAACTCGGCTCTTGACCGCACTTCCAATATGCTTAATATTCCAACCTCTCTTGTACTCACATAACGCAGATGGCGCCCAAGTTGTCAATGAACGAAAGATCAACCACATACACATACCAACAAAGAAGAAGAAAGAAAGGAAGGATAAGGACAAGCCCAAACTCGCACACACATGTCCATTGCCGGCCAAACATGGAGAAAGAAAGAGGAAGGCATATCGGAAAGGAGGAAGGGCGATGGGGATCTCAAAACTTCAGAATCTCGAAGATTCCTCTGGTCTTATGGAAAGTCGGGGAAGAGGGGAAAAAACTGTTGGGTTTTTGTTTTCCCTTCATTTTTATTTGGACAAAAGGACATTTTTAGTAATCTCATGGTATTTAGAAAAAAGAAAAGTCCCATATCTCATGGTTTGGATTCGAACACAGTGGCCCAAAACATATAGCAACTTCTTTTGCCACTAACTACAAACTTCTAAAAAAAAAAAACTACAAACTTACCTTGTAAAAAAAAAGAATGTAAATATTAAGTAAAATATATTGTCAAAAAAAATAATTTATATCTCTCACTATTTTTTGGGCTATTAAAATATGATATCCAATCATGCTTGAAAAATTAAAGGCTATACTAGCAGTACTACTCTAACTATTGAAAGAACTACGAAAGCTTAAAGCTCGCTATTTTAAACTTTCAACTTTCAGAGACTCAATTCCTACTATGTTTTTACCTCGTCAGACATCTTTCAATGCAATGAGGCTTAAAAACAAGAATAGGAATCTCATCTCCTACTTCCTAGATCTAACTAACAGTTCTACTAAAACTGCCGAAAGAACTAAAGACCGAAGGATTTACCCGTCGAAGACTTCTGCACAATTTTGCCCAGAGCTTCTCTCTCTTCTTTCCCTCTCTAGATTCGGCCAAGCAAGGAGGAAATGATGTGAGAATTCAAGAGGCAAGGCCTCTTATTTATAGAGAATTTTTGGGTCCTATTGTGTAATTTTCCCTTCTCAAATTTTGGGTCCAAAGTTGTAATTTTCCCTTTAATATTTTGAAGAGTGATTCTTGGCCATAGAAAGCTCCAAAACGTGCTGCCCCCTCTCCAAGCCAAATATGAGCCAATTGCATGATGACATGTGTCCATTCTAGCTCCTTTCCAGACCAATTTCCCCGATCGGTACCCAATTCGCGTAATTTCGGCGAAACTCGTTTTCGGAATCATCAATCTCTAGAGAAAAATTCACTGATTCCAAATATGTCCAGATAAATTCAAACTCATTTCTAGATGTTGAGTTAGAATTTATTTTCTTCATATCCAAAAATGTGCCTATCTACATTTTTCCCTATTTCGTCTTATTAGGAAAATGCACAATCGGCTTCAGAATTAACTTCCGGAAGAGTCTAACGGAATATAAAAACCCACTGATCAATATTTTACCTTGACTTTGGAAATCCCATTCCTAGATCTCTAGATAGGATCCGTTTCCTATTTATTCCATTACTATTCACTACAATTAATTATATTATAAAATAATATAACTTTAATTAATTATATTATATAATAATATAACTTACCAACTAAGTTTCTCTTTTTTTATTCTTTTTTTTTCTGCCCTTTTTTTTATTTCATTTTTTTTATATATTTGATTAATTATTTAATTAATTATTTAATTAATTAAATAATTATTTTTACATAATTGTTTACAAAATTTTCCTATTGGTCTATTCTTGCATTTATGCTTAAAAATACCTAAACTCAACTATTTTTCTCAAAATTTTCCAATTAATTAGTAAATATACTTCTACTAATTTTCAACCATTTTCCACTAATTTTTGAGCTTTATATAATTATCTATGAATTTCCTTTGCTTAAACTTAAGTAATTAGCCAATACTACTTAATTACTTTATTATTACTAGTTGATAATTTTCTCAATTATAATGCCACATTACCTCATAACTTTTGCCCTGACATTTTTGTTTTCATGTCTTCTGCATTATATTAGAATTTACAAGGGTAATTTAGTCATTTTAATACTTTTTGAGCATTCTTATTCAATTTCTCCAAGTTCATAATTATTAAATTACCATAATTAAAGATAATATACTCTCTCAATTTTAATAATTATTTCCTTGCCTTTTAGGATTTTTCACAATTTTCCTAAGTTATTTATGTCCCTTAGGGGCATTTTCGTCATTTGGCACTTTGGCCCTTAGATTCTCTAATTTCCAAGAGATTTTTCTTTACAAAATAAGCTAATTATTACTTAATATTTGACACCTCATATTCACCTACTTTCTATAGGTATAATTTTCACCAAATTATGATACGGATTTTTGGGGTATTACATTTCTTCCCCCCTTAAACAAAATTTTGTCCTCGAAATTTGTACTCTATCCTCTAAACTCCGTACTATCTTAAACTTGGACTGTTAACTTCGGATCTCTACTCTATCTCAAATCCGACTGCAACGATTTTGTCACATCGTATGGAAGTCTAAACAGTTCGGGGGTAAGGTTATCTAATAGCGACTAGTTTGTTGCCAACATATACTTCGAATGATCTTATGTGATGCGAACTACATGTTCGTCCTTGAGGTGTTCTTTCGACACCGGCATCTAGGGATGTACGATCATCTCATTCACCAAAAGATTCTCACGATCTTTTGTGACTTGTACAAACTATCAAGAGACGTGATCAATCATATCCCAACTACGAAAATCTCTGCTCCGATAATTTTATCGAGCAATATAAGTGATTTACACTTCTGCCCATAAAAGGCGTCAATCTATGTCATCTCGATTGTAATGAAACTTGGAAGTTCGGCTTCATCAGGCGTATTTACAGTTTCGCGGGGGATTTCCTTTAACAGGATTGCGCTTTCATCATACTCTAACAGCTTTCGATTTTTGAATCGTTATATGAAATACCGGTACAATCCTTTACAGAGGGTACCAACTCGATACTTTCTCTAGTAGCTGCTACTTATCGTAGTCTTATACTAACTGTATTTAGCGAGAATTCACTTGAATCTGTGGTACTATCCCGCCAGACCCAAAACTACACATTACGTTTTACTATTTTCTAGTCATCCTCATTCCAAAATATCTCCTACTTTGTCTAGAGTAGATAACAGCATCGTTGTGTCATGGAACATGGCCCAGAAATTTTATTTCTGACAGCCAACACTCACATTTTGTTAATCTAATAAAGAGTCACATCCTTTACTCACTACGGATCGTCATTATTCTTGGCGTTCCACTTCTTATTCTGAATAGTTGAGGACGTCGTCAATCAATGCCTCCATTAACCTGCCTATGTATTCGAGAGAAAAAACTCTATTTAAGTACTCTAAGAGCATGATAAGTGCACTTGTTAATATACAAAGTGTCACAAGAAATTTTCAAGCGCCCGATTCAAGTCCTGAAGACTATCTTCAAAACATTACTAGTTTTGGTTCAGAACAGGTAGTATTCTGGGCGTAAGTCGATTTTGACAGGATGTAGGAATTTAGATAATGGAATAGTTCGTCGATCCTGGAAAGTGAGTATTTATTTCCAAACAGTTGCCTCATTCATTTAACAATAGTTGATACTACGTTAAAAACTCCAGTCTTCCTCTTCTATGAATATTACTGGGAGCTTCTAAGGCGATACGTTGGTTTTGATTTAGAATCTTACTGGAAATCGAGTTGCTATCTCAACTTTGATATTCTCTTCATGAGATTTGGTACGGTGATTTTGATATTGAACTTATGCTAGGCATTAGTCAATAGTAAACTTCTAAACTTCTCCTCCTGGAGGTAAGTTTATCAGGGAATTAATTCATGTCTGAGTTGTTTTTGAATAAAGATTCGGTTTCCGCATCGGTTTTATCTCGCTCATGAGAATCATATACTCCTTTTGTCACCGTTCTTCATCACCGTTCGTTTAACACTTATTGAGAATGTCGTTGATGCTTTGAAGTAGTAGAAAGATTTATATTATACCCGAAACTGGGTTCAAAACACGCTTTACAAGCTAAAAGCTCACACCTAATGGTGTAGCTACTATTACATTGTAAGATAATATATATGTATGCATCCCAAAAGGATCCGTACAAGCATCAAAAGGAATTAATCGGTCTAGCACCCAGATCAGAATATATTTGAAATAGGTTTTACTAAGAGATAGCATCCGGAACCATCTCTGAGGATTCTCCGACTTCTGCTCCGAGCGATGCTAACATCTGGTCTATGTTTTGTGGCTCGAACTCCGTAACTACCTGGGAACAGTCTTTGCCAATATGTCCTGGTTCTCGGCATTTAGAGCAAATTGGCCTCACATTACAGGTAATACCGGGATGGTAGTTCCCGCATTTCCAGCATGGATGGAGTTCCTGCTTCTGTTGTCCAGTCTGGACTGACTTCTGGCTTAGTTTTTGTGACCTTTTCATTGCAGCTTTCAGAGGACAATTCCAGCTGATATGTCCAGGCTTCTGGCACTCGTAGCATATCTTCTTCCCATCGCAGTCTGTACCTTGATGGTACCTTTTGCATTTGGGACATGATTGGGGTCCCGTTCCTCCAGAGTTGTACTGCTGCCCATTGCTACTAGCACTTTGGTGGCGACTTCCGTGCTCCAAACAGTCTTTAATAATGTGCCCCGACTCCAGACATTGGTAGCAAACACGTTTCTCTGTAGCTTCCTCAGGACAGTTGGCTATAATGTGTCCTGGTTTTCGGCATTTGTAGCAAATCCGTCTCCTATTACATCGAACATTGGGATGGTAGTTCCCGCAAATTGAACATGGTAGAAGTCTCGGTATTTTTGGACAGCTCTGCTGTTCAGTTTGAACTATCTCTTTGCCCTTTCCTTTGTTGTTGACCCAAGATAACTTTCTTTTCGGTGTGGGGCTTTTGTGGTTAAGTCCGTCATGACTTGTTTGGCTACCGTTGACATTCCTTGAACTACGTAGCTCTTCCAGTTTACACTCCATCAGACGGCATGATTTCAGTTGTTTCTCAATCTGCCTTTCTTGTTTTTCAGCCAGGAGAGTATCAATAAGAGTCTGCTGCTCTTTCAGTTTTTCGTTCAGAGTCTTCTGTTCCTTAAGCTTTTCCATCCGAGTTATCTGCTCATTAAGTTGTTCCCTTAGCTCTTGCAACACACTTTGGTGGTCAAGATGTTGTACTGGGACTGGTATCACCCGTGGTTGTCCATCACCTAGAACTCGGTCTTGGCCTCCTAGAGCTCCAGTTCTTTGTAGATTTTCCATCTGTTCTTTCTAAAAAGAACAACGGTCTTTAAGGAATAATTTAATCTTCCACATAAACAGGTAACGTACATAAAGTTCATGGTAGGATGTGTTATAATATTTAGCTAGTTATCCAATTCTAGCCTTTATGAATGATTTTAGAGAGAAGTAGACATCGATCTTAAGCTGCTCATCTAGGAGTTTATTTGTTTGTTCTGTTCAGAAACGATTTCGAGAAAAGAAGGACTTTGCTTCTGAATCGAAAAGCCCTAAAGCGAAGGAATTCGTTTACTCAAGGCCTAAGACATGGCTTTCCCAACTGGGGCTCCCATGGAGTTCTGCTTTTTATCAATTCCCACTGTCGCCCATGATGTTTCGTTGTGCCGTCCATACATATTATCCTCACAGTTTTGGACTTTCCAGTTCAACTATGTGTCAAACGGAGGTTGTTGCTCCTATTGCTGAGTGTATCAAACAAGTAACTATGGGTGAATGCATGATAGATAATTAAGAGATCTCCATTGATTATACAGGTGTATGTCGTAGAAGACGAACCGACCTGCTATAAAGACGAGAAGAGAAGTGAAAAATAAGGAACAAGGTGTTTAGGGTTTATTGATTTCTGTGCAGCACGTCTCATGGTTCCACGATGATTTACGTAAGAAGGTTCTCCACGGTCTATCATTACTGTATCCTATGAAAAATATCAGACGTATAAGAAAGACATCGACTGGTTTATCACAGATTTCTATTCCACTAGTATTTACACTAGAAATGGTCGAACACCCTTAATATCTCTTTTAAGAACTCCGTTGGTTTGCTCCTTTCAGGAACAGGTATGTGAACACGTATCGGGAGTTCCTCTATATGAGTCAAATACTGCATGTACCCATACTTGTTGGCCTTTAGGGTTTTGTCTGGCATGCCCCAATTTCGCATATAGAGGCTCTGAGTTAGGATAGAATTATCATTCAGTACAAACTGACGACTATCAGAGTTATCAGAGTGAGTTATCAGAATTCGTGTCGGAACTGATTTTCAAGGTCTATGATCTCCCGGGTAGTCAAAATTGTCGTCGGTAGGCGACATTACCAGGGTTATCAAAGGCTGATATCAGGGTTATCAGAGCTATCAGAGACTGATATCAGAGTTATCGGAGACTGATATCAGGGCTATCGGAACTATCCGAGATTGATAACAGGGTTATCGGGACTATCATATGCTGATATAGGGGTTATCAGAGACTGATATCAGAGTTATCAGATACTGATATCAGGGTCATCAGGGTGATCTACAGTATCAGGGGTATCCGAGATATCCGGGTTTTCAATGATATCAGTGGTATCAGAGATATCCGGGTTTTCGGTGGTATCAGTGGTATCAGAGATATCCGGGTTTTCGGTGGTATCAGTGGTATCAGTGGTATCTGATATCGGCATAAGTCCAGGCGGTGAATACACCGATTCTAGGTTAAATCTTAACCCTATCTTACGGATATATGCGTGGTGTGCTTTCTTCGACCGTAATATTTTATGCAAAGGACCTCGTTTCTGTCCATCTCTAGAACATAACGCTAGAGTTATATCAGTACTCATTTTCAAATATGCTCCAAGTTTAAAAGGCTTTTGAATATAACTCCGTTAACCGAACAGAATGGCCAGGTAAGTGTCTACCATGGGGGCCTCACCGACTTTACGGCAACTAATTGGCTTACCCACGTAGACTAGCCTTGCCTTAGGCACCAAATTGTTCGAGGTAACATAGTTACACACTTGCCAGAAAGATTAGCTCTGATACCAAAAGTGTAACATCCCAATTTCAGAGCCAATTTTATTTTTAATCAGAGTAGAGCATCGGAACAAAACATTGAGTAACTGATTATAACAATAACAGTGGCGTAATCGCCTGTTCATAAAGATTAATACATTATCTGTTCAAATACTAGGCGTCCTTGATCGGGTCTCCACACGATCTTCATCTTCATGTGAACTGTCCGCTCTGCTTACTCTTATCCTCCGTCCTTGGTCTCTCTCTCCAGAACTTGATGTGATGCTATAGTAAGAGATGAGATCCAATGGCCATCGGATCTCAGGTAACGGTTAACCTCATGCTTATATAACAGTATATGATCAACAGATATTTCTAAAATGAATTACAGCAATGATCTTGACAGAGCAATATATGATCATTAAATAACAACTACCCTACAAGCAAAGTTATCTCGCTGCACTATTCACCGGTGCCACGATGATCGGTCGTGTCCTCGGCGCTAGGAAAACATAACGGTATTATCAAAACCATAACCCGTGAAGTCGTATAGAGAGTTTCTGATGTCCTATAAGAGTAATATCACTTTTATTAGTGATTTGACATTATAACTGGCATTTTAGGTAAAAATTACCATTTTTCCCCTATACCCCTAATTGGCGGAATTTCGCCAGCACTTCGTTACTTTGGCTCCGATTTTCCAAAATTTTGCCAGAACTTCGACCCAATGATAATTTTCGAAATTCTAGACTAATATAGCCCTATCATATGATATCCAATCATGCTTGAAAAATTAAAGGCTATACTAGCAGTACTACTCTAACTATTGAAAGAACTACGAAAGCTTAAAGCTCGCTATTTTAAACTTTCAACTTTCAGAGACTCAATCCCTACTATGTTTTTACCTCTTCAGGCATCTTTCAATGCAATGAGGCTTAAAAACAAGAATAGGAAACTCATCTCCTACTTCCTAGATCTAACTAACAGTTTTACTAAAAATGCCGAAAGAACTAAAGACCGAAGGATTTACCCGTCGAAGACTTCTGCACAATTTTGCCCAGAGCTTCTCTCTCTTCTTTCCGTCTCTAGATTCGGCCAAGCAAGGAGGAAATGGTGTGAGAATTCAAGAGGCAAGGCCTCTTATTTATAGAGAATTTTTGGGTCCTATTGTGTAATTTTCCCTTCTCAAATTTTGGGTCCAAAGTTGTAATTTTCCCTTTAATATTTTGAAGAGTGATTCTTGGCCATAGAAAGCTCCAAAACGTGCTGCCCCCTCTCCAAGCCAAATATGAGCCAATTGCATGATGACATGTGTCCATTCTAGCTCCTTTCCAGACCAATTTCCCCGATCGGTACCCAATTCGCGTAATTTCGGAAAAATGTCAAAATTTTGGATTTACAACTTTGAAGACATTTTCTCACTTATTAGAAATGTCCAAGTTAACCTAAATTTTGGTTCCATATAGGGCTCCAACCTGTCGCTCGAAGTTCCTCGAAAACGTGTCCTAGATCACGAAACTCGTTTTCGAATCATCAATCTCTAGAGAAAAATTCACCGATTCCAAATATGTCCAGATAAATTCAAACTCATTTCTAGATGTTGAGTTAGAATTTATTTTCTTCATATCCAAAAATGCGCCTATCTACATTTTTCCCTATTTCGTCTTATTAGGAAAATGCACAATCGGCTTCAGAATTAACTTCCGGAAGAGTCTAACGGAAGATAAAAACCCACTGATCAATATTTTACCTTGACTTTGGAAATCTCATTCCTAGATCTCTAGATAGGGTCCGTTTCCTATTTATTCCATTACTATTCACTACAATTAATTATATTATAAAATAATATAACTTTAATTAATTATATTATATAATAATATAACTTACCAACTAAGTTTCTCTTTTTTTATTCTTTTTTTTTTCTGCCCTTTTTTTTATTTCATTTTTTTTATATATTTGATTAATTATTTAATTAATTAAATAATTATTTTTACACAATTTTTTACAAAATTTTCCTATTGGTCTATTCTTGCATTTAGGCTTAAAAATACCTAAACTCAACTATTTTTCTCAAAAATTTCCAATTAATTAGTAAATATACTTCTACTAATTTTCAACCATTTTCCACTAATTTTTGAGCTTTACATAATTATCTATGAATTTCCTTTGCTTAAACTTAAGTAATTAGCCAATACTACTTAATTACTTTATTATTACTAGTTGATAATTTTCTCAATTATAATGCCACATTACCTCATAACTTTTGCCCTGACATTTTTGTTTTCATGTCTTCTGCATTATATTAGAATTTACAAGGGTAATTTAGTCATTTTAATACTTTTTGAGCATTCTTATTCAATTTCTCCAAGTTCATAATTATTAAATTACCATAATTAAAGATAATATACTCTCTCAATTTTAATAATTATTTCCTTGACTTTTAGGATTTTTCACAATTTTCCTAAGTTATTTATGTCCCTTAGGGGCATTTTCGTCATTTGGCACTTTGGCCCTTAGATTCTCTAATTTCCAAGAGATTTTTCTTTAGAAAATAAGCTAATTATTACTTAATATTTGACACCTCATATTCACCTACTTTCTATAGGTATAATTTTCACCAAATTATGATACGGATTTTTGGGGTATTACATAAATGAATTTTGGTTCATTACTTCTTTAAATGAAGAGAATAAAACGTTAATATTGCGTCAAATGCTTCATGAGTCCGAGTGGAGAAGAGCTGAAAAGCTGCAAGTAATGAAATCTAAGCAAAAAGAAGCAGCAATGCTTCGCACGGCTAAAAATCCATTGAATCAAACACAACAAAGCAAGTCCAAATAACTCATGAAGCGGATGGTAGCAGGTCGAGTGAACCAATCCTTACAACACAGTTTGGGGTTAACAGCAATGTGATTGCGCCATACTTATGGTTTGAGACAATCCCAAGTTTGCTTTTCTCTATGGAAAGAGTCAACCAGTGAGACTTGGAAATCCAAAGCCGTCTCCATCGGAAATCACCTTCAAGATCTCATACATCCATAACAGTCCTCCACAGTTAAGGACCCTGACAATTTTTAATGGAACCGGGCCATTTCTTCTCACATGCGCAATAGGCACTTCCAAGCCGCGCTCCAAGTCTTCACTACCATGCCTCGTCGAAGTTCTGACTCGTACAAGGCTATGATATCTGGGTACTTAAGAAATGGAAAATTTAATCATGCAAAGGATATGTTTGACTTAACGCTTGAACGGGTCTTTGTTTCATGGAATGCTATGTTGTCTGGGTATGCCCAAAATGGATACGTTGATGAGGCAAGGAATATTTTTGATCGGATGCTTGAGAAGAATTCAATCTCGTGGAATGGATTGCTGGCAGCGTATGTTCAAAATGGAAGACTTCATGATGCTTGCCAGTTGTTTAAGTCAAAATCAGATTGGGATTTGATTTCTTGGAATTGCTGGAGGGGTGGTTTTGTAAAGAGGAAGATGTTACGCGATGCCAGGCAGCAGCTCTTTGACCAAATGTCTGTGAGAGATGAAGTTTCCCAGAACAATATGATTACTACAGGTTATGCTCAAAATAAAGATTTGTCAGAAGCAAAAAGATGAAACTAACAAAAACCACCTCTGATGCCTTTCAACCTGTTACTAATTGCTTCCAAGAATTTGTGGGAATTCTCAATGGGATTAAACAAGTTATGCTAGGCATGGGTTTGGCAGAAAAGCCGTAATGATATTTGAGTCAATGAAGACATCGGGAATTCAACTTGATGACATTACTATGATCACCTAGAAGAAGCACATATTTTGATGAAAACTATGCTTTCTGAGCCAGATGCTGCCTCATGGGGTGCTCTACAAGGTGCAAGTAGGATTCATGGTAGCGACAGTGCCACTTGGCGTTATTAAGTCCATCAGCCACTAATCAGGTTTTAGCCAATAAGCTTCCATCATCTGCCTCGGTGCCACATGCATCACTTGATGGATTCAATTTACTAAAGGAGAGAGTTAGAAGGCTTACTTGAAGTTCATTGATGATACATGCTTTGAATGGAATTTTGAAGTCTCCTGATAGCTATTCAAGGTTAGATACAAATGCTATTGCTCGGGAGGTCAAAACATATGCATTTCAGGCAATTGGGTTGCGTGCACAGCGCATGCCTCATCTTTTTAAATGGTTTCTTTGAAAGGAAAGAGGGCATCTGATATGCAACCTCTTAACCAGTCCTTCAACATGCCCGTACATTGAATAAAACACAACGAAAATCTTCAATTTCAATACTGGATGCGAGTGCGACGTTGTTTCTAGAGTTGATGTAGCACTGGAATCTGCATCGCCATCATGAACGTTTTCGTCAGCTATAATCGCGTGCTTCCTGACCCATCGAAAATAATTTTGGAGGCTGCTAGAAAGGATGCTATTTATTTGAATAAGCAAATGGAAAATCACCACTTAGAAGCTGCTGCAACAACAGAAAAGTCAAATTTGACGTTTACTTTCATTTACAACACAAACAAATTTAGCGTCATCTTAGGCAAACTGAAGGATCAGCGAAGGAATTATTGAGAGAGGACCGCATCGTTCAGAATCCGTCAGGCATGATTGATGAAGCTAGAGATCAAATCGAACAACACGTATAATTATTGGTGACCACCAGCCAACATGCTCCACAGTACCAGGAACTTCATACCTTTCAATCTTTGTTTGAATCCATTCATTCACCACCAAAGGCCGAGTTGCATGAATTATATGCCTTGCAGAAAATGATCCAGAAGATATCGGTGGGGAGATGAAAGGCGCAAACTGTTTCTTCTCCACGCTGCTAGATAAATCATGGGGTGTCAAACTTGTTGAGACAAAATCTAGGAAGACATCCAATGAGAATTAATGCCCATTCAGAAGGAGCACTGTTGCCCAGAGCATCGCCAAAATCGACATGAGGATCCAATATACGATGATGAATATGATTATGTGAGTGAGAGTGAGACTCATCTTGTCATTCTCTATTTTTTCTCTGATCTCGCTTGAAGTTGTGCCTGCGACCAGAGAATTCCCTATCAAACCTCTCTAGATTAATTGAGTACGGTTAATGAACATGGGATTGCTGAAGCAAACCCTCTAGTCATTCATCCATACACTAATTTCCGCATGTTTATCACTATTAATCCCGCCAGTGGTGAAGTCTCTCAAGCAATGCATAATAGGGGAGTTGAAATATTCATGATACCGCCATGCTGGGTATTGGATAATGTAAGTGGGTGCAAGGATAACGAGATCGAATTCAAAGATGTAAATAGATTTTACATTTTACCCAGTATACCTGGTTCTCAGTTGGTTAACGTCATTGCCAAAGCTTACATCTTTGCTAAGAATGAGGGCTTACACCTTAATGTTCACATTACATACCTTAAGACTCTCACTTATCTTGCCAGAAGTCATCCACATGTAACAAGATTTATGCTCCACTTTAGACTGAGTGAACCAGGTATTAGTTCACGTGGTAAATCTGTGACAATTATTGAAGATGAAGAATACATCTCCATTGCAATGCTTTTGAGCCTCTTGAACCAGCCCCTTTATTTGAGGAGCATAGCGCATCTTGAACAACTGTTAAACATTCTGGAAATCATCATTGATAATGCTTATGCTCTTGTGGCAGAGGAAGTGAAGAAATTAGTTGCTAATGCTTCCAATCATTGTCAGCTTTTTGTTAATGAGCTGACAGAAGAAATTCAAAAGTTGACTTCATCTGCAATAAATGAATTATGTGCCTCCAGTGAAGCAATGTAATCCCTTCTTAGTACATCATCTTCTGATGGGGTTGCAATATTAAGGGTTCTGTAGGCTTTAAGTGTCTAAACCTTCTGGTGCAATGCCTCCACTTCCAGCTGGCTTTCAAAATGTCTTGCCATATATAGAATCTTTCTTTGTGGTTAGTGAGAAGTTGCATCCTGCTCCTTCGGGGGCTATTCATGACTTAGCTATTCCTGCTATTTCTAACGTTGAAGGGTTTACTGAATTGCATGTCAATGCTTCCAAGGTGTTGCTTGTAATTGGATCGCATATGCTAGAGATGGTACCATCTCATTATGCATTTGTCCAACAAGAGAGCTGGCCATTCAGGTTTTTTTTCTCGGGTGATTGGAGGTCAGGTACTTTTTTTCTTCAAATCTTTTTTTATATGTAATTGTTCATTGCATATTTCCTCAAGTCCACATACGTATGTGTTTCCCTCGAGCCATTGGTATCCTACTGTAGAATGTGGAACCCGGTTACACTTCATACAATTAAAATCCGGGCTCCGTGTAAAGTTTTGTGAGAAGTGAAAAAGAAGGCGGACCCCGGTTACACTTAATATAGTTAGAACCTGGGCTCCGCGTAAAGTTTCGCGAGAAGTGAATAAAAGGACCCTGGTTACACTTCATACAATTAAAATCCGGGCTCCATGTAAAGTTTTGCTGGAAGGGAAAAGAAGACAGACCCCTGTTACACTTAATACAGTTAGAACTCGGATAAAAAGATTGAAAATTATACAGTTAAATACCTCGTGCGCTCCTTAATTGGACCCGGTTACATTGAAATACAGTTAAATACTAGGCGCGCTCTTTGATTGGACCCCGGATAAACTGAAAATACAGTTAAGGGCGGGCTGCTTAATTGGACCTCGGATAAACTGACTGTGTTCCATTATTAGAACCCGGACAAAGTCAAAGCATATTACAGTTAAATCTGTGTTCCAGGTTAAGTTTGGGAACCTAGACAAACTAGAAACTCTCAGTCGAGAGCCATGATCCAGTCTTCTCAAATTGTTCTAAATGGCAAAGACATGAACGAAAGAGAGAACTCGGGGTCACTAAACCCGATTGTAATTGAAATACGAACTAAAGACTAAAACCCGGCTTTTCAGTCGGACGGAGCCGTCTCCGTAAGCTCCACAACTCAGACGCTTTAAAAATGACTTCGAGATATCAAGCTGAATTGTCATGTAAACCCTGATTAGGTCAAAATGTTTGGATGTCTCGTTGACGAATCGAGCCCGGACAGGTGACAACTTCCCTTTATTTGGATTAAATCCTGGTCAACGAAACTAGAATATAACTTGATGGTCTAAGTATAGATCCTCATCCCAAACACTATCCCCGGCCTCAATGCCGGAAGAACACTTATGCAGATTCTGCATACCATATCTGTGGCCCTGGCCCGGTCACTCAATAGAACTCCAAAAACAAATGTGAGTTCACTATATCAGTTCATCGTCGACAAGAACGAAACACTATATAAATATTCAAATTGATCGGGAAGTGAACAAACTTTCATTAATGATCAAGTCGATACAACTCCAATCAATTAACTGGGAGTACAAATCTGGGGGAAGTCGCAGAAAGCAAATAAATCCGAAGTTCTTTTCATAGTTGGACGAAAGTTGAACAACTAAAAAACAAGATCCGAGATAAACATTCAATACACCCCGACAACCCAGAAACCTGGACTACCAGGCTGGGGGCAACAAGTGTGGCACCGTAAAGCTGTCAGCGACATAAGCAAATGGAGTCCGTTCCTCTTCAGGATAATTCAGATTGGGAGAACCCAGTGCGACAACAAACAAACCCGAAAACCTGGTCCATTCCTCCTCAGGACAATTCGGATTTAGGGAATTCAGTGTTGCAGTAAACAAACCAGGAAACCCGGTCCATTCCTCTTCAGGACAATTTGGATTTGGGGAATTCGGCGTTGCAGAAAACAAACCCGGAGACCCGAATGATTGATGAAGAAGAGATCCTGACTATCATAAAAAGAAACAGACGAAGTTTCAAAGCAAATTAACCCGAACTACATGTCTGGGGGAAATTCAATCAGAATAGAAGTAAATCTGGGGTTCGTTGAAACTCGGATAGAAACTTTATCAAAATCAAACATGTGGTAGCAACTCGGATACGATATCCAGATTCAATAATAGATCTACCCTGACAACCCAAAGACCTGGACTACCAGGCTGGGGGCAACTACTGTATAGTTGTCAATGGCGTAAGAAGAACAAACGGAAGCCCTCCCGGGGTTATTTGAATTTTCAAATGCTATCCCGGTTGCTTGAACGTTGCTGGTGAAATAGCATGTTCGCCATCAACCGAGATCAAGGCAAGCGAAAACGAAGAACGAGGGAAAGACAAATAAATCCTGCCATGGGAAAAACCTATCACCTAAATAGGTAAGTCTGGGAAAAACCTATCACCTAAACAGGCAAATCAGTAGTAGAATGCAAATGAATCCAAATTAGTCAAGACTCAAACAAAAGTAAATCAAGCTGGAACAATAAACACACCCCGACAGGGTCAAACAATAAATACACCCTGGCAGCCCAGAGACCTGGACTACCGGTCTGGGGGAAACTGTTACAGACCTGTATAAGGCTCATATTCAATATATGGCCCAACAAGGGGCATTCTACGTGGCACATATATGCATCACATCATTTGGGATTGTAGGTACAGAGGCCCACAAGTCCAAACCTTAACCCTAAGGTACACTCTACAAATAGGAGTTGAACCCTAAAGGTACACACGTTCTACTCCCTCTGGCTATTTACAATTCAGCTGTCACAGAGCACACACACCACCCCCTTTGGCTAAATGCCTCCAGTATCTTCGAATTACGTGGACTTTGATCCCTCTACAGGGTACGTAGGCCTAAGGCATTGTTCCTAGGTCAAGTCCAATTCAGTCAATATCAACATACTAGTCCATTATGGCTAGACATTTTTGTTCTACACCAATTATCATTCGCAAGTTATATGGTTTAATAAAATATAAAAATAATTCATAAGGACTAAAACAAGTTAAGAAGCACAAATGTTGGATACAAATATGAAACATGACATAATAAAAGTGCAATGGATTGATTTAATTAACAGAATTGATTTAAGTTGTTCCAACGTGTTAACTTATATTCTATTCTCTTGGATCTAATGCATACCTACCAATTTAACGACTAAGGAGACTTTTGTCTAATTAATTCAGAATATCATCTATCATCAAGTCTAGAAACAACATATACAGATATGTACTATACTTAAGCTTGTACAAACTTAATCTCCACATATCTAATTGTAAAATATAGCATAGAACATATATTAATTATAAGAATAACATATAGCCTGGAGGAATTATAGTTAACAAAATTAAAAAGATCTAATTGATAATAAAATTAAATGGGCGGGCAAGCAATCTAATAGTGTGCCTGTAGCGCGCCAACTTACTTTTTAAATGAGTTGGTTTCAACCCACCCAATCATCGGTTTTTTATGGACGAAATTAATTAAATGGACAAATTTTAGATGGGTTTGGGCGGGCCTATCAGATTGTGAGAAGCTTGCTGCAGTCCTATTGTCTTCTTCCTTTGATCATTATTTTAATTATTATGTTTGTCCTGTTAGCTTTGCTACTATGTAAAGTATTTTACTCTTTTAAATATCTTTTTCTATATTAACATCTGGTATTCGATTCAAGGTTCGTAGTTATCCTTTCTAATACAAGTAACTCCTATGGGACTCAAACTTGAAACCTAAAGAGATCTAGCGAAGTCTTACACCGCTATATCAACTTTTTCCTTTCTAAAAAAAATAATTTATATACTTTTTGTGAGATATTTTAATTACCTATATATCATATTATAATATAGGGTTAAGGTGCAAAAATAGACATATACTTTTTTCAAAAGAGCGCCCAGTAGCAAATACTTTTTTTAGGTGCAAAAGTAACTACGACGTTACAAAAGTGGAGCAAAATTAGCATTGACCGTTAGTTGACCGTTAGTTTGACCAAAAACATTAACCTGGATAGTGACTCAGCAAATCTGTATCCTAGTTGGCAGTGAAAAAAGAAAGAAGAAATTAAAAAAAAATCCACGTATCTCGTTTGACCATAATTCTTCCTTCCTTCCTTCGACCCCCCACCCGCCCCCCCTTTCCAGTTTCTTCCTTCCTTCAACCTCCTGACCCTCCCCGCCGTCGACTGGACCCCCTCCCCCGTCCGCCCACTAATCGGCCGGAAGACGGAGGTCAACCAACCTCCGAAAGAGGGCCAAAGTACCTCAATCGAGGGAACGCTCGGAAAACGTGTGCCTCCGCGAATCCGGTCGGCGGGGTCCCTCACACTCAACGGAGGCGGAACGGCACCCCCTTCCTCAGGATCGAGGCGCTAGCTTCCGGAATCAAAGCCCCCTATTGGGACTCTGATTTGTTGAGCCAAAAGGATGAATCGAGTGGCAGGCGCGAATCAAAGCCCTCAAAGAACAGAATCGAATCCTTAAACAAAGGTTTGAGGATTATTGCCCTGATTTGATTTTTTAGTTGATTATTAGATTTGATTTCTGTATTTTGATTCTGTATTTTCCCTGATTTGATTCATAGCTTCGGTTCTTTTGAGAGATTTTCTGGGTTTTTTCATAGCTTCCTCATTTTCTGATTTTGTATTTTCCCTCATTTGATTCATTCACTAGAAATTAGAGTCTATTTCTTTCTTTTGTCTTCCGAATTTGGCTGTATCTGCTTCTGAAATTGAGAGAATTTGATTGGTCTTCTTGCTCTTCAAACAAGTCCGAATCTTCAATCGCAATCCCTAGAAACACCACTGATGCTCTAGCTGAACTGATCAGGAACCGCCTTCGAAATTGAACGGCTTCAAAATCGATCACGCAAAATCGGGTTCTCAACCGGGTTCATGATTTCTCGCTGCAATGTTTGGGTATTTTGGTTTAATGTTAGTTTCTTTGTCAGAAATGGAATTTTTTGTGCGCAAATTTCGGTTTGTGTGTTTTGTTACGTGTTTGGCCGAAGAAGGAAGAAGGTCCCTGGGTCCCCTGGTTCTCTGGTTCGCCCTCGATCTGTCTTGGAGGAGGAAGAAGGTCCTGGTCAAATGACCAGGGACTTAAATGCAAATTTTAAAATTTTCAGAGGGACTAAATTGAAATTTTTTTAAATGCATCCGGGGCTAAACTGTAATTTATAAATCATTAACATCCACGTCATCGTCCATGTCATCATTTTCAGTTCAGAAAAAGTCAACTAACGGTCAAACGCTAATTTTGCTCCACTTTGTAACCACGTGTCTACTTTTGCGCTAAAAAAAAGTATTTGCCACTGGACGCTCTTTTGAGAAAAGCATTTGTCTATTTTTGCACCTTAACCCTATAATATATTGGTTTAATTAAAATATATTGAGTGTGACTTGTAGTTAGTTAGTTTAGGATATCATAGAATACTTTGTCATTCTCACACTCAATCACTAGGATCTAGTGTTCTTGGTAAGTGCTTTTTTTAAGCTAATCCCATTTCAATGGTTTGGATATGATTTGAACGATCCTAAATTTTATATTTTGTTTAATTAGTGGTTTCAAGATAAAAATTAATAGTTAGGAGTTATTTTTTTTAGAAATATTGGATTTTAGATAAAAAAAAATTGTTTTTTAAAGTTAATAGGTAAGAAATTATTTTTATTTTAAACTCTATATATATATATATATATTAAAAAAATAAACTTTTAAGAAAAATCAAGTATGGACATGAAACGGTTCGGATTACCCATCTATTCTCCATTCTCCCCTCCACCTCTCTCGTCCTCTCATCTCCGTCCGCGTCATGTCCCGGCCACCGTATCTCCTTCTCAACCTCCAACGCCGATCGATTCCTCTGTTCTCTCCGATTCGCATCCCATTCAGTAGCTGCGATATCCAGACCCACAAGTTGCTTCAGTGAATCTGTTCCACAAGCTATGTGTGGCGAAAGCTCCAAGTTCTTGATGATTGAGGAAGCTAGCCTGAGTTCTGCGGGTTGATGAGGGAGTTCTCACATATTAATCTTGTTTTCCATCGGTTTCTTTTTGTAAATGGTGATTCTAGGATTTTCTATACTTGTGATTTGTGATTGTGTCTGAGTTGTAAAATGGTTTGATACTTTGGATATTGAGATTTGTGTTTTGCATCGCACTGAATGAGTTGTATGGCTACATGTTAGTAGTCCTTTGCTAGATGTAATTGGCCTCTCATGAGTCCATACACTTGTTAATTGGCTTGGTTACTTAGTTAATTTATTAATTAAGACTGCAAGTTGAATACCGGTCAGTACCTTAATGTGCTCCTAATTAACAGAATGAATTAGGTTTCTATGTGATTTTAGTAAACTAGTCGCACTTGTTTGGAAGAGTTCTTCTCAAGCACTTGACTAAGTAATATAACTCAATATAATGGAACTATGATGGCCGGTGGACTTATTTGATACATTCACTTTACTCATTTCTTCATTCATTACAATTGGAAAATAACATAAACGTTAGAATAGATTTAATACAATGCATAACTCTCACGCACACTTTAATTGGTCACTCATTTGATTTAATAGGGAATTAGCACTAGTTCATTAGGAAATTAGGGAACATAAAGGCTCCTTGAGTGAAATGATCTAGGTTGTGCCACTACTCTACATTTGTAACCTAGTAATTTGGTGCATTAAGCCACTAGTGACATCAAATTTGGCACCGTTGCAGGGGAGCCTAGCTCTCTAGTGTTTTAGTGTTAGTTTTCTCAAGATAGGTTGTGTATTTTTGTGTTTTTAATATCTAGTGTAGTTGAGTCATTTTTCAGTTTATAGAAATTTTTGGAAAAGAAAAGAAAAGAAGCTTTTGTGTTTTGATTTGTGTTTCCATTATTCATAAAAATATTTGTACAAAAATATACTTTTCATACAAATAATAAATTTGTTTTTACTGTTACTGGTGTGTTTGGTTTTTGAGTTTCAGCATTCCTTCAATTGTGATTCTTAATTGTATCTGTTGTGATTTCTGCATAAGCTTTCATTCTGCTATAAAAGAATTTGCTTTGAATATTGGCTGGGGTTTGAGTTTTGCTGTGAAAAAGAAATTGGGACTAGAAATCTGAAATTGTTGCTATCTGGGATTAGTCAGTTACTGCTGGACATTGAAACTAGAACAATGTTGCATCAGCTGTTAATTTTCTGCTCTTGTTAAAGGATAACTCTGTCATTGAGTCCAAGGGTGCTGAAAATTTTTGCTGCTGTCATTGTTAGGTAAGTTAGAGCTGTGTTGTGGGAAGAATTTCTGGGTTAACTAACAATGGGAGTAAAATATTCATTGCTGTAATTGTGTGGCCAATTGCTGTCATTAAATTGTTGTATGCTATCATTGAAACTTTAGAATCATTTGTCTGCTATGAGATATTGAAAAAAAATTGTTGTTGTCATAGGTTTAAATTTGCTTGTTTGAGAGTGTTAGGTTCTGAAAGAATAGGAATAGAAATAGGAGAAAAGGGAAGAAGAGGAAGTCTAGAACCAGAATCTGAAATTCTAGATTTATAGGGAGTTAGAAGAGAAAAGAAGAGAGAAGAAAGGGATAAGAGGAGAAAAGGCTAGAGCCAAAATTTGAAACTCTAGTCTGTACATAACATGGTATTTATAGTTTTGACAACAAAACTGAAAGTAACTACCAATCCCTAAATACATGGAACTGCCAATAACTTACAATAACCAACACTTGACACTTGTAACAATTAACACAAGACACATAGTAAAACATAAAACATAGATAAACTCTTCTTAACTAAACTAGTAAAGGCCATTGGGTTCCTATCAATATCCTCCCCTAGGAGAACAGCCTTGTCCTCAAGGTGATTGGAAGGAAGGGGGATGTTTTTCATTTATGACCAGTAATAAATTTATCCCCACGTTTGAAACATAACCCTTTGCTCTGCGTAACTGCTTGTCAGTTTCAGAAATTTGTGGAGTAGTGGTTACTGCTTGGGTCGGTCCACTAACTGACATCATTAACTGCCTTTGAAAATTATCTTTTTTTCCCCATAGAATTATGGTTGCTATCTGCAACATGTGGCCACATATTCCTCTGTGTAAAATGTCTAGAAGAAGGCTGCACACTGTTCCTCTTTAGTTCTGTCATATCAGCTGATATGTAAAGATAATAATATGCATTTAGAGACCTAATCGTAAGATAAACCTAGGGACCTATTTGTAAACTAGATATTTAGTAGGATAATTAGTCAATAATTGTAAACTAGGGTTAGCCCAATCCCCCAATTGTACAATCATATTTCAGTCTTGTTATGGCATTGCAATAATACAGAATTGAGAGAGCCTTAGGAGCTCTCTTCTCTATCTTCTTTTCTAATCCCTTTCTTGTGTCTCTCTTATATATCTATTTCTTAATTCTAGATCAATAAATATAACAGTGATATTGATATGTAAAGATAATAATATGTATTTATGGATCTAATTGTAAGATAAACCTAGGGACCTATTTGTAAACTAGATAGTTAGTAGGATAATTAGTCAATAATAGTAAACTAGGGTTACTTAGGACTTGAGAGAGGCTGTGGTGTTATAAATAGCCCAATCCCCCAATTGTACAATCAAATTTCAGTCTTGTTATGGCATTGCAATAATACAGAATTGAAAGAATTGAAAGAGCCGTAGGATGTAACATCCTCCTTTTCACAAGCAGTAAATTTTTTTTTTCCAAAACATCATTTCAAATCATCAGAGTAGAGCAACAGAGCGATTGAGTAACTGATATGTATTTATAAACTGCCGTAAGTCTGGCTGGTTACAACAGCGGTACATAAACTGCGTGGTTCAGAAGTATATAACAAAGGGAAAGGACCACAGACAATCATATCAACAACAGTATATGTGCACTCATCGCCCAAAAGCATGCATACATATATCGCCCAATAGCATGTATACATATATCGCCCAAAAGCATGCAGATATATCGCCCATAGCAAACATGAACATATAAACAGCACATAGACATACCACAGAGCTATAAGCTATCACATACAATACACCTAGCACATACATGCATACCATAAACATCATATTAGTGTTACAGTACGCGAACGTACCTTCGTTGACGGAATTCTGGCACGTTTTACGGAAAACGGTACTTCTGACAGAAAACAGTATTTCCTGACAGCGGTTCGTGATTACGGATATCCTATCAACATAAAAATGTACTTGTTAAGGATCTATCATTACGACGGACATTTTTAGTCAAAATGACTATTTTGCCCCTGACCCCCTAATTGGCGGAATTTCGCCAGCACTTCGTTACTTTGACCTTAATTTTCCAAAATTTTAACATAACTATTACTCCAATATCATTTTCGAAATATAAATCATATTAATTAATGATTTACATCATAATGAGCATTTTAGGTAAAATTACCATTTTGCCCCTACCCTTACTAGTCGGCGGAATTTCGTCAGAGCTTCGCTATTTTAACTCTAATCTTCCAAAATTTTGCCAGAACTTCGACCCTACCAATATTTTCGAAATAATGACTAAAATACCCCTAACATATGATATCTAATCATACTTGGAAGATTAAAGACCATACTAACATTTCTACTCTATCTACCGAAAGAACTACGAAAGCTTAAAGCTCGGTACCGAAAAACTTACCCAGAGCTTCGCTGCAGATTTTCTCCAGAGCTCCTCTCTCTAAAACCTCTCTCTACTTTCTAAATTCTCAAGAGAGAATGGTGTGAGATTTGTGAAGAGGATGCAAGCCTATTTATAGGAAAACTCAAGGGTATTTTGGTAATTTCACAACTCCTTCTCTTTGAATATAAACCATGGAAACTTAGGGTTTTGGTGGATGATTTGCAGCCATGGAAAGCTTCAAAAACGTGCAGCCCCTCCTCCAAGCAAAGATGAGTCATCAAACCATTTTTGCTTTTGCCTCCTACCAAAAGTTCCCGATCGGTGTCCGTTTGCGAAATCTCAAAATTCTGAATTCATAACTTTGAAGATCTTCCCTTTCTCATCAATAATATCTAATTTAACTTTGATTTCGGTCTCTTACGGGGTTCCAACGGTCAGGTTGAAGTTTTCTCGAAAACGTGTCCGAACGCGTCCCGATACGAAACGCGTTTTCGGAATCACCAATCTCTAGAGAAAGATTCACTGATTCCAAATATGTCCATGAAAAATCCCAATTCTTTTCCAAATGTCACAACATAACCTTTTCGTCCTCTTGGCTATCTGGCATTTTCTCAGAATTTCCCTATTTCGTCTTATTAGGAAAAAGCACAAAAGGCTTCAGAATTAACTTCCGTAAGAGGCTAACGGAAGATAAAATTCCACTGATCAATATTTTACCCTGACTTTGGAAATCCCATTCCTAGATCTCCAGATAGGATCCGTTTCCTAATTTTCATTTTACTATTCACCTTTCTAATATTAAATTAGAGTTTATTATTTTTAAAACTCTTTATATAATATTTAAATGCATTTTATTTTTTTTCTTCTTTTTTTTTCTTCTTTTTTTCTCTGCCCATTTTTTTTTTAATTTCGTTTTTTTATTAATTATTTTATTAATTAAATAATTATTCTTACATAATTTTTACAGAATTTTCTCATTGGTCCATTCTTGCATTTAGGCTTAAAAATACCTAAACTCATCTACTTTTCTTCAAAATTTCCAATTAATTAGTAAATATACTTTTACTAATTTTCAACCATTTTCCACTAATTTTTGAGCTTTACATAATTATCTCTGAATTTCCTTTGCTTAAGCTTAAGTAATTAGCCAATAATTACCTAATTACTTTCTTACCAATAGTTGATAATTTTCTTAATTATAACACCTCATTACCTCATAACTTTTACACTGACACATTTGTTTCCATTTGTTTTGTATTATCTTAGCATTTACGGGGGTATTACGGTCATTTCCTTACTTTTTGAGTATTCTTCTACAATTTCTCCAAGTTTGTAACTTAATAAATTACCTAAATTAGGGACAATATCCTTCCCTATTTCAAATAGATTTTTACTTGCTTCTTTTATAGCTTTCACAGGGTATTTATAACCGATAATGTGTTTAAGGACCTATTTGCAAATTTTCAACTGTTTTAGGGACCTATTTGCAAATTATCTAATTTCAAGAGAAATTACCCTAACAACAAGGTAAATTCAATACAAGGTGATTGAGACCTCATATTCACCTATTTTCAAGAGAAGTTACCCTAAGTCAGATTTTAGGGTATTACATTTCTCCCCCCGTTAAACAAAATTTCGTCCTCGAAATTTGCACTCTACCCACAAATCTCCATACTATCTAAACTCCGTCCTATTCAGACTTTAGACTTCACACGTCGGGTCTTTACTTTGTCTGCCAGCCGCTCCTCTTGGTGGTCGAGAATTCGGTTTGGTTTGACCATTATGATCTTGTCATTTCGTACTTTGATATATGATGTTTTCCACGGTTCCCACACACCACGGTCAATACCACAAATACCAAAATGTTTCCTTGGACTACACCATGGCAACACAAGATACTTTAAATGTTTCCATGGTTTTCATATACCATGATAACACAAAATACCTCCTACTCAATGACACGATCACGGTCGAATTGTACTAACTAAGAAACACGTCACGAAGATCTAATCAAGTTTCGGGGATAAAACTATCTGAAAGTTCGAATGGTCTTATGTAACGCGGACTACGGGTTCGCCTTTGAAGTACTCCACTGACACCGGCCACCAAGGATATTCGTAAAAACATATGATTATCGACTTCAAACCACTGAGCCAGGTTTCGATCCTTTCCTTCGTTGGATTTCTCCAGAAACTTCTCCCAAGTAACTGGACAATAGTGCGTTCGTAGTGTTTCTGCCATGACTTCCCACCAGCGGTCTGTATCTCCTTCGAGCTTGTATATCGCCAGCTGAGCTTTGCGATTTTCCGGGCACTCCATTACTCCGAAGATCTTCTCTAACTTCTTCAACCAATCCTCTGCCGTTTCCAGCTTTCCTTGGAATGCTGGGGGTTTCAGCTTACAGAACTGAGTAACCCAATATTGTGACGTATTGGCATCTCTGGGTGGTCGAGGTGGTGGTGACTGGGATCTTTCTGACCTCTCAGCTTCCTCAGTCTGTCTATCATCCTCTTCATTTTCTTCTTCATTCTCAGCGTTTCGTTTCTCTTCCTCATGTCTGGCCTCGCCTCCGCTTGCCTTTCGCGAAGTTCCTCTATCATCGCTCTTTGTTCATCTAGCATCTCTCCTTGTCCATGTATTACAGCCGGTGCCTCTTGCGAAACAGTCTGCTGAGTTGGTTCTTGAACTTGCTTGTTCCGGATTTTACTCTTGGAATCGTCCGAGGTCGTCTGCCTCGCCCTCTGCCTCGGCCCCTTCCTTGGCCTCTAGGTACTTCGGCTCCTCTTAAATTTGTCATGTCTCGTTCTTTTCCTTCATTAGGAAATCGTTGGTTATAGAAAGAAAACAATTAACGTGTCGCAGATTTTATCGCACTAGTATCTATACCGCACCTAGGCTCTATCGTACTTAGACTTTATTGCACCTAGAACTTACTCGGCACATAGACTTATTGCACCTAGTATTTTCTACGCATAGACTTTGCTATACGCAGTTTTCACACCATAAACAAATAGACACTCGCAACGTTTCCTTCATCAGATTATCGTTGGTTCTTTCTTCTCAACAACAAGTACGGAGAAAATAATGAAAAGTTGATCAAATCCAGTTTCCATAAGAGTACGGAAATGCGTAACAGAAATTTCTCCGATAGAAGTTCTCAACATGGGTCAAATACCGCATGTACTAGGATAGAATGACTGCCCAGTACAAACTGGAGACTATCAGAGACTGATATCAATACAAGCACAGGTGATGGATTCACCGGCTCTGGGTTGATGTGATGCACCGACAGAGGGTGGTACACCGGTTCAGGATGGTATACCAGTACAGACTGGTACACCGAGGTATGGTGGTATACCGACCTTAGACTATATCAGTACTCATTTTCAAAACATGCTCCAAATTTTTTTGAAAAGGCTTAGAATCTAACTCCGTTAACCGAACAGAATGGCCAGGTAAGTGCCTACCATGGGGGCCTCACCGACTTTACGGCGACTAATTGGCTTACCCACGTAGACTAGCATTGCCTTCGACACCAAACTGTCAGTAATAACATAGTTAAATTCATGCCAGGACTACTGCTCTGATACCAAAATGTAACATCCTCCTTTTCACAAGCAGTAATTTTTTTTTCCAAAACATCATTTCAAATCATCAGAGTAGAGCAACAGAGCGATTGAGTAACTGATATGTATTTATAAACTGCCGTAAGTCTGGCTGGTTACAACAGCGGTACATAAACTGCGTGGTTCAGAAGTATATAACAAAGGGAAAGGACCACAGACAATCATATCAACAATGTATATGTACACTCATCGCCCAAAAGCATGCATACATATATCGCCCAATAGCATGTATACATATATCGCCCAAAAGCATGCGGATATATCGCCCATAGCAAACATGAACATATAAACAGCACATAGACATACCACGAGCTATAAGCTATCACATACAATACACCTAGCACATACATGCATACCATAAACATCATATTAGTGTTACGATGACGCGAACGTACCTTCGTTGACTAATTTCGCACGTTTACG
This sequence comes from Acacia pycnantha, assembly GCA_025563575.1. Taxonomy (NCBI): domain Eukaryota; kingdom Viridiplantae; phylum Streptophyta; class Magnoliopsida; order Fabales; family Fabaceae; genus Acacia; species Acacia pycnantha. Next base: position 301,564 of record JAMWYP010000205.1, read on the forward strand.
GAAAAGCGGTACTTCGACGAGAAAACAGTATTTCCTGACAGCGGTTCGTGATTACGGATATCCTATCAACATAAAAATGTACTTGTTAAGGATCTATCATTACGACGGACATTTTTAGTCAAAATGACTATTTTGCCCCTGACCCCCTAATTGGCGGAATTTCGCCAGCACTTCGTTACTTTGACCTTAATTTTCCAAAATTTTAACATAACTATTACTCCAATATCATTTTCGAAATATAAATCATATTAATTAATGATTTACATCATAACAGGCATTTTAGGTAAAAATTACCATTTTGCCCCTACCCTTACTAGTCGGCGGAATTTCGTCAGAGCTTCGCTATTTTAACTCTAATCTTCCAAAATTTTGCCGAACTTCGACCCTACCAATATTTTCGAAATAATGACTAAAATACCCTAACATATGATATCTAATCATACTTGGAAGATTAAAGACCATACTAACATTTCTACTCTATCTACCGAAAGAACTACGAAAGCTTAAAGCTCGATGCAGAAAAACTTACCCAGAGCTTCACGCAGATTTTCTCCGAGCTCCTCTCTCTAAAACCTCTCTCTACTTTCTAAATTCTCAAGAGAGAATGGTGTGAGATTTGTGAAGAGGATGCAAGCCTATTTATAGGAAAACTCAAGGGTATTTTGGTAATTTCACAACTCCTTCTCTTTGAATATAAACCATGGAAACTTAGGGTTTTGGTGGATGATTTGCAGCCATGGAAAGCTTCAAAACGTGCAGCCCCTCCTCCAAGCAAAGATGAGTCATCAAACCATTTTTGCTTTTGCCTCCGCCGAAAAGTTCCCCGATCGGTGTCAGTTTCGCGAAATCTCAAAATTCTGAATTCATAACTTTGAAGATCTTCCCTTTCTCATCAATAATATCTAATTTAACTTTGATTTCGGTCTCTTACAGGGTTCCAACAGTCCAGTTGAAGTTTTCTCGAAAAACGTGTCCGAACGCGTCCGGTTACGAAACGCGTTTTCGGAATCACCAATCTCTAGAGAAAGATTCACTGATTCCAAATATGTCCATGAAAAATCCCAATTCTTTTCCAAATGTCACAACATAACCTTTTCGTCCTCTTGGCTATCTGGCCTTTTCTCAGAATTTCCCTATTTCGTCTTATTAGGAAAAAGCACAAACGGCTTCAGAATTAACTTCCGTAAGAGTCTAACGGAAGATAAAATTCCACTGATCAATATTTTACCCTGACTTTGGAAATCCCATTCCTAGATCTCCAGGTAGGATCCGTTTCCTAATTTTCATTTTACTATTCACCTTTCTAATATTAAATTAGAGTTTATTATTTTTAAAACTCTTTATATAATATTTAAATGCATTTTATTTTTTTTCTTCTTTTTTTCTCTGCCCATTTTTTTTTTTAATTTCGTTTTTTTATTAATTATTTTATTAATTAAATAATTATTTTTACATAATTTTTACAGAATTTTCTCATTGGTCCATTCTTGCATTTAGGCTTAAAAATATCTAAACTCATATACTTTTCTTCAAAATTTCCAATTAATTAGTAAATATACTTTTACTAATTTTCAACCATTTTCCACTAATTTTTGAGCTTTACATAATTATCTCTGAATTTCCTTTGCTTAAGCTTAAGTAATTAGCCAATAATTACCTAATTACTTTCTTACCAATAGTTGACAATTTTCTTAATTATAACACCTCATTACCTCATAACTTTTACACTGACACATTTGTTTCCATGTGTTCTGTATTATCTTAGCATTTACGGGGGTATTACGGTTATTTCCTTACTTTTTGAGTATTCTTCTACAATTTCTCCAAGTTTGTAACTTAATAAATTACCTAAATTAGGGACAATATCCTTCCCTATTTCAAATAGATTTTTACTTGCTTCTTTTATAGCTTTCACAGGTATTTATAACCCATAATGTGTTTAAGGACCTATTTGCAAATTTTCAAACTGTTTTAGGGACCTATTTGCAAATTATCTAATTTCAAGAGAAATTACCCTAACAACAAGGTAAATTCAATACAAGGTGTTTGAGACCTCATATTCACCTATTTTCAAGAGAAGTTACCCTAAGTCAGATTTTAGGGTATTACATAGGAGCTCTTTTCTCTATCTTCTCTTCTAATCCCTTTCTTGTGTCTCTCTTCTACATCTATTTCTTAATTTTAGATCAATAAATATAACAGTGGTATCAGAGTAGTCCTTCCTTGGTTGTCTCTTGTTGATTCTGTTCTCATCACCTTCTGTTCTGTTCTGAGAAACGAAAGAAAAAGAAAATTGGTTTTGTTCTCATCACCTTCTATTCTGTGCTGAGACACGAAAGAAAAAAAAGAAAGAAAAGAAATATGGTTCTGGTCTTAGCATTTAGGCTGGTTCAAGTGAAATGCAGGTACTTCTTTTAATTGTTGCCTTCAGTCCTTCTTCATTTCTTTCTAGGTTTAGAATCTTTTGGCAACAAGAACTCATCAAGAAGTAAGACATCATCAAGAGCCTCTCAAGAACACATCAAGAAGGGAACAAACAACCATTTGGTCCCATTCTGCTTCTTCATTTCTGCTTATGTTCCTCTCCTCTTCTGTTTTCAAGACTGGTTCTGTTTCAGTTCTGTTTTCAAGGTAGGATCTGTTTTTTTGGTTCCTGATTCTGTTTCTTGGGTGGTTTCTGGTTTTGCCAGCCATTAAAACAACAAGAAACCATCAAGAACTCATCAAGACACCACCAACAAAATCTGTGCTTCTTCATTTCCGATTCTATTCTTCTGTTTTTTTGTTTTTTTGAAACATGGTTTCCTCTTCATTCCCAACTTTCCATCGTAGTTAGCAGTGGCCTTGCCAGTTTGGCAGTGTGAAGGAGTATAATGAAGTTTTTGATGAACATGTCACAAGATTACAGCTCCAGCTCTATATGCCAGAAGAGTACTTTGCTGAAGCATATGTGGGTGGATTGAAATAGTTCTGGGGTTGTTGCCAGCAATCTTCTTTCATTTTCCGTTGTCAAATCCTTTCCCTCCATTGCTACCTCTGTTTGTTGTTCACTCTTCGGCTCTTCGGGATCAATTTCCGCAAAGCAAGAGGAGCAGCTATTACTTAAGGGAAACAATCTGTGAAGGAGTTGCGTGGCTAGACATTCTTCCCTTTTCTATGACGTGGCTAAGTGAAGCTGGTTTTGAAAAGTCAAATTTTTTTCCACAGCTGGCTTGCATTCCCTCTGGGTGTCAAAGATGTTTTGTTGGTGTACTGGGATTGCTAATTCCATATGAGTATATGGGCCTCAGGTTTCCAGAAAAAGGCCTAAATTCATTGCAATGGGTTATATCTATGAAGCCTACAAATTTGTCTCTCAACTGGGTTTCAGCTATGCAATTTTCTCCTACACATATTTTGCTATAAATTTGGTTCAGGGGAGAGCTGACTAAAATACTATTTGGGTCTAGATTGGACTTATTGCTTCTATTTGTTCTAGCTTCAAACAAATGATTTGTACTTATGGGTAGCAGCATTCAGAATAGAGGATTCTACACTGTCAAGAATTTTCCAAGAATTAGGCTTATGTTTTTTATGATTCAGTTTTGTAAATTTTTTTTTTTTTCGTTAGGTACAAATTTGTGTGTTGTAGTCAATCATCCTTGAGGGCAAGGATGTTTTGGGGAGGGGGTATTGATATATAAAGATAATAATATGCATTTAGGGACCTAATTGTAAGATAAACCTAGGGACCTATTTGTAAACTAGATAGTTAGTAGGATAATTCATCAATAATTGTAAACTAGGGTTAGTTAAGACTTGAAAGAGGCTGTAGTGTTATAAATAGCTCAATCCCCCAATTGTGGCATTGCAATAATACAGACTTGAGAGTCTTCGGAGCTCTCTTGTCTATCTACTCTTCTAATCCCTTTCTTGTGTCTCTCTTCTATATCTATTTCTTAATTCTAGATCAATAAATATAACATCAGCATCCAAACAACCTGACTTAAATATGATGGCAAATAACTGTTGTGAAAGTTGTTGAGTAGAAAAGGAATTAACGTTATCATTAGATGGTGGTGACAGTTGAGAAGCCTTCAAATGTGGGTTAGGGAGGTGGGCATCATTTTGGTGAGTGGAATTACGGATGGTAACCATTGCAACCCAACAGACCAGAATACAAAAGCTCTGATACCAAAATGTTAGCTTCTGAAAAAATAGGAATAGAAATAGGAGAAAAGGGAAGAAGAGGAAGAGAAAGAGTAGAGAAGAAGAGGAAGTCTAGAACCAGAATTTGAAATTCTAGATTTAGAGGGAGTTAGAAGAGAAAAGAAGAGGGAAGAGAGAAGAAAGGGATAAGAGGAGAAAAGGCTAGAGCCAGAATCTAAAACTCTAGTCAGAGAGGAGACAAAACAGTTTTACTGAACAATACTTTATTCATTCATCCATATCCTTGCCGAAGTACATAACATGATATTTATAGTTTTGACAACATAACTGAAAGTAACTACCAATCCCTAAATACATGGAACTGCCAATAACTTACAATAACTAACACTTGACACTTGTAACAATTAACATTAGACACATAATAAAACATAGATACACTCTTCCCATAGTTTGCTGAAATTTGCTGTGCATTAGGATCATTTTGCTGCTGTCATTTGGAAGAAGACTTAGTTGTTGTAGCTTTAAGTATATTTGTGTGTCTAGACTATAGCATTTTATTTTGTTCATGTTAGTGTGATAGAATTTTTCTGGTGAATGGTTGTGGCGTTGATTAGTGACTTTTGCTGAAAACTATATAAAACCAAATAAAGAGTTTTCCTTCCTTCTTATTCCATTCTTTGTTTTGTTTTTGCTGTTATAAAAAGGAAAAAAATATAAAAAATAAACCTGAAACATTGTTGATCTCGATTTGCTGCAGTTTGGTTTAGGTGGGTTCCATACAGTCTTCCAGTTTGCTAAGTTCGGGTCTTGAGTGTATCTGCTACTAGATTTGGTTTCTTCATTTCTTTGGCATTCTGGTTCTCTAAAATCTGCTTATGATCATTTTGATGCACTTTGGTAATTCGGCTGAAGAGAGAATATGCTATTCTACACATTAATATTTGCTGAGCGTGCATTTGCTTGTATACCTTAACACAGTAACTGCTGAGAGGGATACTTTGCTTTTTAACTAAGCATTGCTGAAACATTCCCTTGAATATTAAGACTGATATACTGCATGATTGTATCATCAATCGCTCTGAACTGAGTTTTTTTGTTTTTGCAATATTTGTTGAACTGTGCATTTGGTTGTATACCTTTACACAGTAACTGCTGAGGGGGATACATTACTTTTTAACTAAGCACTGCTGAAACATTCACTTGAATATTAACATCGATCTACTGCATGATCGTATCGTCAAATGCTCTGAACTGAGTTTTTTGTTTTTGCACTTGATTGCACTTTGTGAGGCACTTGTGCAGTGCTGAAATACATTGCATTCTAGTATTCGCTGAATTGGACAAGTTTTTGACTCTTAAATTGTCTAAAACACTGTCATATACATGCTGATGCATTGTTTGCTGGAATTGTTGCTGATTCTCGCATATTCAAGATCTGAAATTCTCTGATTCTTGGCTGTTTTTCTGTTTTTTCTTGCTATATCCAAAGAATTTAGGGATAGTATTATGATCCCTATGGTTTCTATGATGATGGTTCTAATTTTGAACTTAAGAGTTCATTGCTTAATACTATTCCAAAATTCCTTGGACATGCAGGAGATGATCCTCATCGCCCCATGCATGATCTACTTGTGGCATGTTCTACACTCAAGCCCAGGTGCTTCGCAAGACATTCCACTTTTTTGTTGATGGAAGCAGTGTTGTTAAAACGTCTGTTTCTATGTTTTTTGGCCAGAAATCGTGTCGAAACGGATGTAGGAACGGATTTTGAGTTGACACGGTTGAAACGCCGTGTCAACTCGGTAAAATCGGTTGAAACAGCGTGTTAACTCGCAGCACTGGTGGTTTCCGGATTTTGCAGTTCTTGCCCCTCTGTTTCAGGTCGCTGGCGGAGATGGTGGTGAGGGTGGAGGCCGACAGAGACTTAGAGGAATGTGCAGAAAGGAAGGATCGAAGGTCGAAGATCGAAGCTTGCCCCTCTCTCGCCTCTCACCTCGCGGCGCTGTGTGATCAGGTCTGTCTTTAGGTCCCTCGATGAAGAAGATGACCTAATTAATTAATCCCTTGGTCAAAACGTGCCTTTTGACCAAGGGACTAAAATGCAAGAATTCAAAGTTCTGATGAGGGACTAAATTGAAAAGTTTGAAATATTTTTGGGGCATAACTACACTTTCCAAGAAAATGCATTAAGAATCCTAATTTAATTATGAAAAATCACATTAAATTATGAACTTAATTATTTTCTTGAGTTTTTGGATTTAAATATGTTATGACTTTAATGTATTGATGTGTTTTGGTTTTAGAGTAAATACCTTTTTTGGTCTCTGAAATAACACGCGCTACCCATTTTGATCACTGAGTAAAAAAAATGTCATTTTTAGTCCTTAAACAGTAAAAAAAGGTCTCTTTTAGTCCTTTTAGTCATTTTTTGTTTTAGTCCCTAAAAAGGATCGAAAATGACATTTTTTTTACTCAGAGACCAAAATGGGCAGCGCCTGTTTTTCCAGGGACCCAAAAGGGTATTTACTCTTGGTTTTATATATGTTGGATTTTATTTTTTTGTAGTATGTAGTAAACTCTTACTTTTCGTTTACGTTTTACGATTTTACGTTTTTGCTCATCCTTACCGTTTCTACGTAGACTCTACGTTTTAACAACACTGGATGGAAGTGCAAAGGAGTGGTTGAGGACATGACCTCAACACTACAGTGCTACACCACTCTAACATGGGAGAAGCTCAATAAATTGTTTTTGGAGATTTATTTTCCGGCCTCTAAGATAGCTATGCTCAAATGAGTGCATGAATGAAGGCACATTGATATTAGGTTGACCTTTCAAGAGAACTTCTAACACCGAAATTAAAAAGAAAGAAGGTTCTATTACTATGTTTGTGGCTGATCACTTTGTGCATTTCAACATGTATGCAACAATGAAAGATCCACATAGATTATTATTCTTTACTAGGGGTAAATTTCATTGATGAGTTTTATATACACTTCTTGAAATCGACTCGGATAAAGCAATTAGGTAGTAACTCTAATCTCCCATACTCCGTATGATCGTGTATGCATGTTTGTACCCTGATTGTAAAACGTGTTGGAAACACGTGTTAAACTATAGGACTTGGAGGACTGGTAGTCCTCGGGTCATGAAATCTGTAATGTATTTGGATGGTAAGGTTTATACCCAGTTATTGCCCAACACTGAGGCCTAGGACATATTGAGTCTTGTGATTTGCAGTTAATACTGCCGAGGCATATTAAGTCCTGTGAATGTTTTTAACATTGCATGTAATCATGCTCGAGACATGTTAATCTTTTGAACATTGTGAACATTGCATGTAACAATTCCTGGGACACGTTGAGTCCTGTGTTTGCAAGCAACATTATGTGTAGTCTTGTGTGCATATTGTTGTTTCATATGATATATGATGATCTCTGAAAGCTGAGTTTTTTTTTTTTTTAATGATTGTTTATGGTTAATTATTATATGCTATCTATACATTATATATGAGATTAATTGTTATGGGATTCAAATTGAATGCTAGATGTTTCCAAGGACTCAGGATCTAGACATGGTCATAGTGGCGAACAAAGTACAAAAGGAAAAGTAGCGAGCACAAATTATTGAGGCTATTGTTTAGGCATTAGATGGAGCCATAGCATTTTAGTTTTATTTTGCTATTTTTCTTTTTGTGCCTATATATTTTGGCATTGATACAATGGATAACTGTATTTGAGAACTTTGTAGGTATTCTTATACATTACCAAGATTTTCTTTTTTAATTATCAATGTACTATTCTATACGTGTGTTGCTCACTAAAATTCACTGTATTACAAGGGGTATGTCCATAGCTCTATAAATCTTTGAGATCATTTTGTTCATAGTAAATTGAATATATGAGTGCAAGATATATCATTTTTATTTTCAGAATAACTTTTCTCTTGTTTTTTTTTTTCGCAATGCATAATACAAGTGGGTATAATGATAGCTTAACATATCCAGAAGATATGTTAGAGAGATATGTTACATTAATACATTTTGACAAGTTATTTGATGACAATCAAAGCATAATTCGGCTGAAAAGGAAATATGCTCAAAAGCCATTGCAAATAATCCACTTGAGAAATCAACACACTATTGAGACAAGAGGGCTAAGAGCAAATTTGTCATATGGGGGAGTGAAAGTGATATTATTAGAAGTAAATATAATATTATCATCATGGGGAGTAAAGATCATGTTGTACTCCTTTTTCGCTTAACTAATATTTTGTCCCATGAGATTTTTCTGGTAAGATTTTTAACAAGGTAGTTTCAATATGTATTGTATACTCTTTTTCATTCACTAGGTTTTTTTTTTCGAATTGAGTTTTTCCTACTAAGGTTTTAATGAGGCACAATATTTATTTGAAGATATCCAAGGGGGAGTGTTACAAATATTCCAATATTAAGTGTGGATGTTCATAGTCTTTCAAGAGTGTCTTTTGGAGTTCTCCAATCAACACTATACATAAAATTTCAAAATGACCAATAATTACTTTTTGAGTATATTTGATTTAATATATCACTTAATTATGAATACTTGTCAATATCACTATATCAAATACTTAATTTCTATATATTGTTAGAATACAAGTGTGAGTTAATCAATGTTCAAAAGTTGTACTCACATACTTCCCTATGAAGCCTTAAGATGAATGAGAATCATCCCATTCTTCCTCCTATTTTTTCTTGTCTTCTCCGTCTCTCTCACCTTCAATCTCTTGTTTGTTTGTTTTTTTTTTTTCATTTTCATTACACATTACATGAGTTTGCTATGAAGATTTAAGGTATGGGCTCTTTGTAGATTAACCTATTCTTGTGGTTTATGGTGATATCTATTAGCTTCCCCTCTACCCAATTATCTCTTTTACCCAATTATCATGTATGTGCAATCTTAACTTTCTATACATTTACTATATATTATGGTATCCTTGTATGTTATATATTATGTTGTTCGTTATTTTTCCATCTTTCTTATTATGTTCTTCGTTATCTATATATATTATGTTGTTTATCTATACTATTATTTTGTTTATCTTTCTTATCATATTGTACTGTTGTTGTATATTGTGTGTTTTCTAACGTTATTTTACCTTTCTACTTTGATGTTATTTGTTGTTTCATATTAATTTTATCATTTTTCTTTTAAGATATCTATTTTTATCTTTTCTGTTATCTTTTATTTTGTTGTATATTTTTATCTTTTCTGTTATTTTTTTTTTGGTAAGAAAAGGTTTTGGAGGGGTTCACCATCAATCCTCCACCAGGGCCAAGGCACGGCCCCGGGCTCTTTGAGCACTTAATGGGAACTTACGAGATCGCCTACCAAAGGAGTCCCAGCGACGGCAGCGGGGATTGAACACACATCCCTTTGGGACTTGACCAAATCCCTTACCATCTATGTCAACTCTCTTTGGCTGATGATTTACGTTTTACAAAATATCAAGCCATAGGCTAGAAGTTCAAACATCAAATGACACAAATAAAAAGGCTTCAAAGAATTTTTTTTTTTTTTTTTGTGGTCCTAAAGTCCAAATTGATAATGAAATAATTTTAGCGGTCCAGAACACCAAAGTGATAATGTGCTGTTAAAATGAAAAGACAAAAAAAAATATATATATATCTGAGAGAATAAAAATGACTATGGCCATGTTAGTTAAAATGTAAAAATTGACAATTGAAAGTCAATATTATTTTGTCTTGCCTTGATCGTTGGAAAATAATGTGTTTATGGTCATCAAAATAATACTACCTCCGGTTTTAATTATAAGAGCTAGTTGACTTTCTTTGGAGAGATTAATGAAGTTAAATAAGTTACTTAATCATCTCATAGGTTGTGTATCCTTATATTATATATTAGTTTATTAGTTAAACTAATTAGTTTGAAGAAAAATAAAAAAATAAAATTACTCTAAAGTAATTTAATTAGCTTCCTTAATCTCTCCAAAAAAGTCAACTAGCTCTTATAATTAAGACCGAAGGGAGTATTATATATTAGCAAAGGTTACAAAATGGCAAGAAGCCACATAGAAAAATATGTATCAATTTATTGAAAGTAAAAGTTAAAATGATTGTGAAGTCAAAATGACCGTAAGACGTTGTAAAAAATATCATTAGCTGAGAAGGCTATATAATGTTTAACATGTTTTTTTGTAAATATATTGAGTTATGGAAAAAGATGCTCAAATTTATTGTAAATGAAAAAGGAAATAATCATAAGATCAGAAGGCTATATAATGTTTAACTTGTTTATTATTGTTTAAATTTATTGTATTTTAACTTGTGTGATAGAAATTAAGTATTTGATATTGTGATATTCATAAGTATTCATAAGTGATATATGAAATCAAATAGACTCAAAAGTAATTATTGGTCATTTTGAAATTTTATATATAGTTTTAATTAGAGAATTACAAAGACACTCTTGAAAGACTATGTACATCCACCCTTAATATTGGAATATTTATAACACTTCAATAATTCTATTAAAAAATTTTGTTTAATTTTTTTATTTAGTCAAGCATATAATCTCCTTCGAGGCTTAGAGTATAAAATATTTTCACCTCTCTTATGTAAACTTGTTGAGTATTATTTTGTGGACATCAATGCAATATACCCGATTCAAAATAGTTCAAAAAACCCACAACTCTTAAGTGAAAACTCCAGGGCATAAGTGGACCATAACCCTTCTTATTTAGTAATTACAAAAATCTTTTAAGACATGCCATAAATATGCCCTCATTTAAAAATTACTATCATCGCATAAATCAGAAAGTGGATAGGTATGAAAGTGACTTATTTGATTATTTAACTGCAACGTTAATAAAGAGATGTACAACGTTAATAACGTTAAAAATAAAATAAGTACATATTCTGTAAAAATAAACTATATATATATGGGTAAAAGATTTCTCCAGTGACTGGAGATAGAGTTATCTCCAGTGACCCCAAAACTACGTCGTTTTGAATTAATGAAGGGTGTTTCTGTAATTTTAGGTGAATTAATGAAGGGTGTTTCGGTAAAATTTATATGATTTAAAAATAAATAAAATTATAGAAACACCCTTCATTAATTCAAAACGACGTAGTTTTGGGGTCACTGGAGATAACTCTATCTCCAGTGACTGGAGAAATCCTTTACCCATATATATATATATATATATATAGTCACTACCAATTTTATGTCATTACCAAGTCACTATCACTTTTTCACCGTTAGATCAGAATCTCATTTACCTTTATCGTTTCTCTCTCTTATTGAGATTCTGATCTAACGGTGTGTAACACCCCGGTTTTCACAACTGTTTTCATAGCGTTTCGATCAGAGTTTTGAGCGACAAATTTTTTTCATAATAAAGAGTAACTGAATAACATTGATAACAGTGTATCTGGCTGTTCATAAGGCCGTACATTCCTCCGAGTGTTTACATCTAACGTAAGTACAACAAAATTAAAACGTCTCCATCTGATCTTCATGCTAGCTCCCTACCTTTGTCCTCGATCTACGTGGCACGCTTGCTTCTCTCTCGACCCTCGGTCCTCCGGACCACTGAAGCTATAGGCGAGATCCAATTTAGCGCATTGGATCTCAGGTAACGGTTAACCTCATGCTTATAAACAGTATATGTACAACAGGTATTTCTAATTTCACAAAGCATTGATCAAGCCGGTAAAACAACATAAAGCGTAATAGTGATCTAAGTACGATTCCTTAATCACAGTGTGTCTAAGTACGGTTCCATAGGCACGGAGTATCTAAGTACGGTTCCATAGACACGGGGTATCTAAGTACGGTTCCATAGACACGGAGTATCTAAGTACGGTTCCTTAGACACGGGGTATCTAAGTACGGTTCCATAGATACGGTGCATCTAGCACCGAACAGAATGGCCAGGTAAGTGTCTATCATGGGGGGCCTCACCGACTTTACGGCGACTAAATGGCACACCCACATAGACTAGCCTTGCCTTCGGCACCAAACTATTCACATAACATATTATCACATATAATCATTCAATAATCATCAGATTAGTGTTACAGTACGCGAACGTACCTCCGTTGACGAACGTCGGAAATTCTGGCGGAAACGGCACGTTTAACGGAAAACAGCGAAACGTCCTACAGCGGCACGTCGGACAGCGTAACGGCAGCAGATCAAAGTTTCTGATGTCCTATAAGAGTAATATCACTTTTATTAGTGATTTGACATCACAACAGGCATTTTAGGTAAAAATTACCATTTTGCCCCTATACCCCTAATCGGCGGAATTTCGCCAAAGCACTTCGCTACTTAAACTTTTCGGGGACTCAATCCCTACCAAGTTTTACCTCTTTAGGCATCTTTCAATGCAATGAGGCCTAAAAAATAGTAGGAATTTCACTCCTACTTACTAAAACTATCTAACAACTCTACTAACTACCGAACTAAAAGCTAAAGACCGAAGGACTTACCCAGTTGAAGAACTCCGTACAAAATTTGCCCAGAGCTTCTCTCTCTTCTTTCTCCCTCTAGGTTCGGCCAAGGCAAGGAGAAATGGATGTTAGAATTTGTGAAGAGAGGCATGCCTTTATATAGGCAAGAAGTGGGCAAGTTGTGTAATTTTCACAAACCAACTTTGTGCCCAAAGTTGTAATTTTCCCCTTGATTATAACCATGGAAAATAAGACCAAAATGTTGTAAAATTCTTGTCCATGGAGAGCTTTGGTCGACATAACATGGGTGATGTGGCTCCAATGGAATGGTTCCAAGAGTAGTGACTTATGTTGCTTTATAGCCCGATCCGATAGAATTTCCCCGATCGGTACCCGATTCGCGTAATTTCGGAGAAACTCAAAATTTTGGATTTACAACTTTGAAGACATGTTCTCTCTTACTAGAAATTTCCAAGTTAACCTAAATTTTGATTCCATATAGGGCTCCAACAGTCCAGTTGAAGTTTTCTCGAGAAACGTGTTCGAACGCTTCCGGTTTCAGAACGCATTTCTGGAATCATCAACTTCTTCAGAAAAATTCACTGATTCCAAATATGTTCATATAAATTCAAACTCATTCCTAGATGTTGAGTTAGAATTTATTTTCTTTAAATCCAAAAATATGCCTATATGCATTTTTCCCTATTTCGTCTTATTAGGAAAAAGCACAAACGGCTTTAGAATTAACTCCGCAAGAGTTTAACGGAAGATAAAATTCCACTGATCAATATTCTACCCTGACTTTGGAAATCCTATTCCTAGATCTCTAGATAGGATCCATTTCTTAATTTTTAAATTACTATTCATCACTTTTAATTATATTATATAATATTCAAAACTTTGCAAAATATCAAGATATTAAAAATGTGATCTTATCTTCATTCTTCTTTGAATTTTCGGCTGACCAAAATAATAATTAATAAATATTTATTTTTTATTTAATTTATTATTTACTTATTTACTTTTTCCCAAAAATTCCACAAAATTACCTAATTGGCTCATTCTTGTATTTAGGCTTAAAAATACCTAAACCCATCCATTTTCCTCAAAAATTTCCAATTAATTAGTAAATATATTTTTACTAATTCTTGGCCAAAAACCATTAATTTTAGGGTTTCATATAATTATTCATGAATTTCCTTTACCTATGCTTAAGTAATAAGCCAATAATTACTTACTTACTTTCTTTTCACTAGTTGATAATTTTCTTAATTATAATACCTCATTACCTCATAACTTTTACACGGACACATTTGTTTCCATGTATTCTGCATTGTCTTAGAAATTACAAGGGTATTATGGTCATTACATTACTTTTTTGAGCATTCTTATTCAATTCCTCCAAGTTTGTAATTTATTAAATTACCACAATTAGAGATAATATACTCTCTCAATTTTAATAATTATTTCCTTGTCTTTTAGGATTTTTCACCATTTTCCTAAGTTATTTATGTCCCTTAGGGGCATTTTCGTCATTTTGGCACTTTGGCCCTTAAATTCTCTAATCTCCAAGAAATTCTCCTTTAGAAAATAAGATAATATAACATATTCTTCGAGACCACATATTCATATTTTAAAAATAGTTATTTAATTTATCAGGGTATTACACGGTGAAAAAGTGGTAGTGACTTGGCAGTGACATAGTAATAATATCCTATCCACATATATATATATATATATATATATATATATATATATTGGCGTTCCTTGAAACATTGACAATTTTTTTTTTCATAACGATCCAACTCTAGCATTTTATTTATAATATTTAGATGACTAAATTTTGGTTATAATTTTGATTCCTTACTTGTAATATAATTTTATAAATTCTTAAATGTTATACATGAATAATTTTTAACAATCAATGTTTTTTATAACCCTCTGGGCCACCTGGATTAATCCGGATTTTAAACAAGGCGGCTAATCTGGATTCTACCTAGTTCATCACTAGACTAATTATTCATAGTAAAATTATTAAAGGCATGCGCTATTCTTTTTCGATTGCTTTTGTTATTTTTAATTTTCACGGCACGTTTATATCGCCACTATTTGTTCCTTATTTTATTCTTTGCGAAAAGTTAAAGTCAATCGCAATAACCCATAGACACAGTAAGTTTCCAAGTTGATGCGCCAGTGCTGTCATATAGCCATCTTCACAGTTGCTAGCACTCAAATTTAATATCGGATTCGATAAATTAAACTTTCAACTTATGATTGAATTGTGGGTCCCATCTGACCTGCTCAACATCGTCTTGCTCATTCGTTTATCTTCTCAACCAGCTAATGGGGTCAAATGGACGTATTTACGGGGACATTTAAGTAGCTAAATATTTAATCAACTACTCCCTCCGTCCCTAATTATAGGAGCAAATTTTGGAGTTGGTTTTGGTCCTAATTATAAGAGCAAATTTTAAATTTTGTCAATTTTTTCCTGTAATACCCCTATTTATACTTATTATTAGGAGCATTATATATATGTGTGTTTACATATATATATGTAGATTTGTGTTTATGTGTGTCAATATATATATGTGTAGATATATATGTGAACACACACACATATATAAACATATATATATGTTTGTGTGTGTGTGTATGTATGTATGTGTGTGTGTGTGTGTGTGTGTGTGTGTGTGTGTGTGTGTGTGTGTGTGTGTGTGTGTGTGTGTGTGTGTGTGTGTGTGTGTGTGTGTGTGTGTGTGTGTGTGTGTGTGTGTGTGTGTGTGTGTGTGTATGTATGTATGTGTGTGTGTGTAGATATATGAGTGTGTGTCTCTATGTATGTAGATAGATCTATATGTATAGACATATATATACACACATATATGTATACACATGGCTATATAAAAAACAACTAATATACATATATAAACTAATATGTCATGGATATCTAATGTAAGGCAAATTAGAAACACTTATAATTAGGGCAACTTGTGTCATTTTAAATTTATATAAGGACATTTTAGGAAAATGAGTAAAATTAACTAATTTAACTCCTCTCCTTAATTCTCCCAAAATCGGTTAAATTGCTCCTATAATTAGGAACGGAGGGAGTATTTGGCACTTGATAACTCATTATTTTTCTATATTTATCGCACCTTATTCAAATATTTTGATCATAATCTTAGGCTATTTTGGATTTATTATATATTAGCTAATTGTAGAAAATAATATAATTCTGAATCAATTAGAAGATTATTGGGTTTAATTCGGTTAATATTTTAGTTGTCTATCGTGTGATGGTTAATATTTTAGTTCTATAGAGTCATAATCTCATGTAATTCTGGTAGGTCAAGGAAAAACACAGTATGATATCCGGGAAAAGAGTCTCTCCACTAACTTCCCTCTTCACTTAGGACCCGTTTGGTATAAAGAATTGGTGGGGAGGGAAAGGAACTTAGAGGAGGGAAAGGAAGGGAAAGGAAGATTTGAAAGATGAGGGAAGATGTCTTGAGTTGTTTGGTAGGAAGAAAATGAAGAGGTGGTAGTTGGTAAAGAATTAGGAAATGTCTATTTTACCCTCAAAAGAAATCATTTCAAAATAAAAAAGAAAAATATTTTTGTTGCTAAAATATATTTTAAAAAAATATTCTTGTTAAGTTCAAACTCGTGAAAAAAAAATTCGCCAAATTCGAACTTTCCCGCCAAGTTTGAATTTCAGGGGTAAATCTGTCAAAAAAACACTTTCCTGGGAAGATTGCAGCTTTCCCTCCATTTTTGGATGGAAAGCATCTTCCCTCAAATAAAGGAAGATGAGTACTCACTGGAAGATGCTGACTGGACTTTCTATCTACCAAAAACTCAAAATCCATGGGAAGATTGGGATATTCCCTTTCATTCTCTAATCTTCTTTCTACCAAACGGATCCTATCTTAAGCATTATATCATATTTTAATGAGTGAGATTTAGTGCTACATAACAATATTATAATTTTAGATTTGTATTATATTTAATATTATAATACTATTTAATTCAAAGAATTAAATCTCACCCATTAAAACATGATCCAATTGTTGAGACATTAAGTGGAGAGGAAGTGAAGAGAAGGGTTAGTTTGGGAGAAGTATGGAGAAGGCTATACTTGAAGCTTGCACTTGGGATTAATTCAAGGCTACAAGGGAGTGATTTTCCCTTTTATCATTTTTAATTCAAGACATGGAATTAAATAATTAGTTTTAAATATTTTTTTAGATGTATTTTTTTTTTTTTGCCATCGAATTTGGGGAGGTATTACTTGAATACACGAATTTGGAGATGTATTACTTGAATACAGTCTAGTTCTATATTGTAGACTACTTATTCTTGGATTGGATTAATTTTTTTGCTAAGAACTTGTTGGAATTTATACTTATAAACCTTTTCGTTGTTAATTAATTGAATTTAAAATTGAGTTCTTATTATTAATTTAATTTTCAATGTGGTTTATATTACAAATTTGGGTTTTTTCTCTTGATTGTTAAAATGAGTTGGTAAATTGTCTAATTATATTGTTTAATTAGTTAATTCTAAGCACAATTTCCAGAATCAGATTGAAATAAATTAATATTGGTTTTAATGGGTTTAATTAGCTAGCATGAATTCTCTAGTGAATTCAATGTTTGTGGGCTTGAGGGTTTTACTATTTCATTATTCCCCTTCTAATTAAGTGAAATTGGGTTAGAAAAGTTAACTCTGTTAATTTTAAGTTGTTGATTCTTTTGCAATTGCATTCTTCTTACCTAAGTTCTAGAATCATTTACATGTTGCATTATTTAGTTGGTTCATTTCATTTAGCTGGTATTGTTTTGCGTTTCAATTTAGCTGGTATATTGAGAGCTTCCTTAGATCAATATTTATTAAAGAATTTTATCTTTTACAATTGTAACACTTTTTATAGGACAAGGGACAATATTTCAGCAAAAGGTTTTGTCAAACATGAAGTGGATGGCTTAATGCTAGATGATGGAAACTTAGAAATGTTCCTTCTACTATTGCTGAGATTATTGGAATCATCTATGGTCTTAACTTGTGTTCGAATTGGGTGTTTTTTTTTTTTTTTGTTGATAGCCTTGCGTTTTAAAATTTGTTTGGAGAAAATATCCACTTAAAAGTTAATTATGAAATGGTAAGTGGGATACTCAAGTAAAAAGCTGAAAAGCCATTTGAGTGTTACCGATTTAGTTTTATTAATTGGTTGTTTATTTTAATGTAACATGATGAAAAGCTTGAAATACTTGTGGAATCCAATGCAAAGCTTCTTCATTATCACTTGTTATCAAAGCAATACTTCTCGTGGATCTGTAAATTACATCCAATCTTCAATTTGGCACCACGATTATATCCAGTCATTAGAAAGTGATTTTTTGGTATGATTTACTCTATAATATTCATATTCACTTGGTTTTCCATACCATTATTCCTTGAAAAAAAGAAAAAGAAAAAAAAAAAAGCCAATTGAATCGTTTGTACGCACGCATTTAGGTCAGATACTTTTTTGTTTTGTTTTTGTGTTCACATGCAAGCAATATTTCCAGTCATTTTACTTTATCTCTGAAATATATTACCATATGGCAAATGTTCTCCATGACCTTTTTAGCGACATCAATGACCAAAAGGACACCTAAGTCATTATTGCATATGTTTTGAGGAATGTTTTCCTTACAAGAATACCTCACCATATGTTTCTTGGAAGAGGTGTACATGATTGTATGTCAATCACAGGGTTTCCTTACATTTGTAATACTTTCTGTCGTTACTTACGATGCCTTTTGAAATACATGCAGGGTAACTAAGATTGAGGGTTCTGTGGTGGAAGGAATAATATTAGAATGTTAGATGAAAGACCAAGGAGGGTAAAGTCTACTGTTTTGAGAATTTTAATTTGATGTGCTTGACAAAAGTGACCGGTCCCATGCTCTTAAAGTTCAAATTCCATGACACAACTATATGTTTCCAAGATTCATATTTCACAATTCCTAAAACAAGCCAATTCTACCAATACAATATTTCAAGCCAACAACATACAAACCGTGTCAAAATAAAAAAATAAAAAAATAAAAACCCCCCAACTCCGATCCGTTATGACAAGCTTTTTAGTTACATAATAGATTTGGACAATTTAAATTTGAATTAAGTAGCATATAACACCCAAAGTATGATTTTTCAATATCATTTAGTATAAAAACTAGGTTTTCGTACATCCAATACCTTGAAATATTTTGGGAAAATCTCAAGAAAATACCACTTAAATTTCAAATTTCCAAATAGGTGATTTCACAACAAAACAAAACGAGTTGTCAATTGCTTTACTATTTTTGTTAATTCTACTACTGTTATTCTCAACAGGATTTTGCAGTTCAAGTACTATTTTCTGTCATTTTCCCAATTATTTTTTTGGTAGCATTAAGTGTAAACCTTAAATTACTTTAGAACATTGGTCAGAACAACAAAAATATTTTAGGGTGCTAAATGCACTAAAAACTAGTTTATGATAAGTAACACCCAGTATTAATGTAATTGTTTGTGCATTCAACGTCTAAAAGTATATATATTCTAAAGTTAACAAGGTGCTCATTGCTACTAAAAAATAAAAATAAAATACTTTAAGCGTAAATTAAACCAACAATTACTTTTGGATACTGGGTAATGCAAGAAAAACACTTTAAGATGCTAAATACACCAAAAATTAATTTATGATAATGAGTGCTATTGGAAAAATACTTCAGGTAAAGGCGCTATCAGACACTAAATATGGTTACCTGTCTAATCGAGATTCAAACATTAGTTCATCACATTACAAGAGTCTAACCCTTTCCATCACTTTTGGTACCCGGCCCCCATCATTTTAAAAAGCAGTGTAATTTCCCCAAATTAACGGATGGGCAATAGTATTGAACACGTCAAATGGGACCTCAACAATTCCATCAGACGTAGTATTTAATTTAAATTGAAAGGTACTTTCAAGTCGCAACTGTGAAGATGACCAATCCAAGCACAGCATCTACGCATAATAATACCTCCGGTCCTAATTATAAGACATAGTTGACTTTGTTTGAAGAGATTAAGGAAGCTAAATATGTTACTTATTCATTTCATATGTTGTGTTTCCTTAGATTATATATTGATTTATTAGTCAAACTAACTACTTTGAAGAAAAAAAATAAAAATAAAAATAATCTAAAGTAATTTAATTAACTTCCTTAATCTCTCCAAAAAAGTCATCTATGTCTTATAATTAGGACCGGAGGGAGTAATTAATAAACATATGGAAACAAAATGATATTACGAGGGAATATTATATTCACCATACGCATTAACATGAAAACTAACTGTTGGCAAAAAAAAAAACACACACACACATGGAAACTAATTAACCTTGTCTATTGCAATTGACTTGAACTTTTTATAAGGGGGAAAAAAAAGGAAAAGAATGAGTGGCAATATAAACTTTCCAGCATGTGTGTGTATTATCTATCATAAAATTGTAAGCTTAGAAAATCTTTCACCTTTTTACTCCAAATTTGTGCAAAAAGATTTGATAAAATCGAAAGAGAGTAAATTTATATATATATATATATAACGTAACGTTATCAACGTTTTACATCGTTTTACTAACGTTGCATTTAAATAACCAAATAAGTCACTTTCATACCTATCCACTTGCTGACTTATGCAATGATAATAATTAAATGTGCACATATTTACGGCATGTCTTAAAATGTTTCTGTAGCAAATATAAAATTAGATTTATAACTAATATAAATAGAGGGAAAATGGCTTCCACTAACCACAGAACATCGAAAGGGGAAAAAAGGGAGGAAGAATTAGTGAGACATAAGCTTTTTCATATCTCTCAAACAAAGCCGATGGCTCTCCGTCAATTCACCTTACTCTCAAACACTACACTCTTCAAAAGCAAAATCGTTCCTTCACTTTCAACAATAAAGAGCTCTTGTGTTCCTTGTGTAATCCAATGCAAGGCTTCTTCAGTTATCACTTCTGATCAAAACAGTACTTCTCATCGATCTGTAAATTACTTCCAACCTTCAATTTGGCAGCACGACTATATCCAGTCATTAACAAGTGATTTTGGGGTATGATTTAGTTTACAATATTCATACTAACTTTGCTCTGCATGATATTATTTTCTTGTTTTATGGGTATTATATGTATAGTTTATATGAATTTTATGACACGTTAACAATGAGGAAAAGTGGAATTTTTACAGGAAAAATCACATGCAGAAGAAATTGATCGGCTGAAAGAAGAAGTAAGGGTAATGCTCTTGAAATTGGAAAATCCTATGGATCAACTTGAGCTTATTGATATCTTGCAAAGACTTGGATTGGATCATCATTTTGGCCTTGAAATAAGCAACATGTTAGAAAGTATTTACAAAAGTAAGGACACTTCAAAGAGGAACAACAATTTATATGACACGGCTCTTGAATTCAGACTCTTGAGACAACACGGCTATGATGTGTCGTCAGGTATTTATCAGATCCCCAATTACTAAGTTCTATTAAGAATATACTTGTCTTCATACAATTAACGTAGTTTTATTTGCATGGTTATATCTCCAGAGGTGTTTAAAGGTGTTTTTGATAATAAGGGCAAATTTCATTCTGGCGTTTTGATTGATATCAAGGGGATGCTTTCTTTGTATGAAGCCTCGTTTCTTTCAATGGAAGGTGAAATAATAATGGACGAAGCTAGAGATTTTAGCTCAAATTATCTCAAAGAATTTGTCCATCAAAACAAGGAAGACAATGAGACATCACTCTTAGTAAATCATGCCATAGAGCTTCCACAAGAATGGAGGATATCGCGATTGGAAGCTCGATGGTTCATCGACGTTTATGAAAGAAGACAGAATATGAGCCCTGCTTTGCTTAAGCTTGCTAAATTGGAGTTTAACATTCTACAAGCCAAATACCAAGAAGATTTGAAAGAAACATCAAGGTATACGTATGTCAATATATATATATATATATATATATATATATATATTAAAATAGTAATACTTTGAAACATACATTAGTGTTGCATCTCAAACATATTTCTCTTTGTTCTATATTTTTAATGTGGATTTAAGAGTTTATTAAGAATTGTCATGGGTTTTTATTGTAAAGATGGTGGAAAAGAGTTGGACTTGGAGAAAAGTTGAGCTTTACAAGGGATAGAATGGTGGAGAACTTCATTTGGACCGTGGCATTTGCTGAGGAACCACAATTTGGATATTATAGAACAGTGGCAACGAAAGTTAATGCGCTGATAACTACAATTGATGATGTTTATGATGTCTATGGCCAATTAGAAGAATTAGAAGTTTTTACACAAGTCATTGACAGGTTAATAAGCACAATTTGATTACCTATTTTTATCATATATATTTAATTTAATTAATTTCTCTACTTGTAATTGTCTTAACATGTTTAGTAACATTTTGTAGATGGGATATAAATGCCATCGATTCTCTTCCAGAGTACATGAAAATATGCTTCCTTGCACTTTATAATTTTGTCAATGATGTGGCTTTTGACATCCTTAAAGAGAATGGACACAACATCATCCCACACCTTAAGAAAGTGGTATGCTTTTATTTAATTCACTGATTTATATGTTTTGTTACATATATCATTAAAATTTAACAATCGTAGTGATTATGTATTTTCTCTTATTTCAAGTGTTAATTATTCTTTATTTTTTCTTTTCAGTGGGCTGATCTTGTTAAATCATATTTGGTTGAGGCAAAATGGTACCGTAATGGCTATAAACCTAGCCTGCATGAGTACTTACAAAATGCGTGGATTTCAATTGGTGCACCTGTAATACTTGTTCATGCTTATGCTGTACTTGCCAATTCAAGCCAACTAAAGTCCTTGGATGAATATTATGACGTTATTTATTCTTCATCAATCATTTTACGCCTTACCAATGACCTGGGAACATCCAAGGTATCTTCACAATATCCCTTTTATTGTTTAATTAACTTTATTGAGAAATTCATGAAATATGATATTAATTTCTGATCACATTTTCATTATTATTATTTCTTTAGCGTGAAAAGGAAACAGGTGATATAGCTAAATCAGTCGAGTGCTACATGAATGAAACCGGGGCTTCTGAAGCTGAAGCTCAGAGGCATATAAATTCGTTGCTATCTGAAACTTGGAAGAAGATGAATAAAGAAGCTGCGAATTCTCCAGACTTCAAGAGTTTCATCGATGTTGCTTTGAACTTAGGAAGAATGTCACTGTGCATGTACCAGCATGGAGATGCGCATAGCGTTCAAGATCTTGAGACTAAGAATAGTATTATCTCGTTACTTTTCCAGCCTATTGTATGAACTCACCCTGATTCAACGAGTCCTTTTCACTATATTAATATAGGGTATCTGTTAGGGATTTGAATAAGGACATTTATCCATTAGATTTAAGATTTATTGAGTTATTTATCTTTTAATATTGGGAAAGTATATTTATCTTTTACCTGTTGTACTCAGCTTTTGATGAATTATAATTGGTATTTTATGGCCTCCTCTCTCCTCCTTCCCCTGTTTCTCTCCTCTCTTTCTGCCCCTTCTCTCCTTTGTCTTCCATCTCTTCCCCTTGCATCTCTCTGTTCTATCTCTCTGTTTTATATTAATTTAGGTATCGCAACAAGGTTCCCAATCCCTCTGCATACTTAATTCCCTCTTCAAAGCCAAACAGCCCCTAAATTCTGAAGTCTGTAACATCCCAATTTTTAATATACTTTTTGGATTTAAGTAACATTTCAATGAGATTAATTCATGATATGTATAATTAAAATTAGAAGGTAATTATTTGAGTAAAGAAAACTTACTCAACCTGAAATTTAACCTTCTAAAGAGAAAATCAACGAAATTAAGTAGGATTGAATAAAAATATTTAAATTATTTTTTCAAAATAACATATCAAAATTAATTAAATATTATACAAAATTTTAATTGAGCAAAATATATAAACTCCACTCAAAATTTCAAATTTTATTTAGCCGTGTGGTGAAAAAATTATAAGAATACTTCCTCCGGTACTAAGTATAAGAATACATTTGGGAGTTTGTCTTAGTCCTAATTATAGGACCAAGTTTTAATTTTTATCAATTTCTTCCTAAAATACCCCTATTGATACTTTCTCAATAGTAATTAAATATAATAATAATTTAATATATATTTTATAAAGTAAGTAATGCTTGCAACTCATTAATGCTACACCTCAATTCTACTGTTTTTTTTAATAAAATAATTTTGACCAATATTTGTCATATCTTTCTCATATCACTCCTACTAATACTTCCTCCACAATAATTAATTCAACAACATGCTTATATTCTATCAAGTAAGTGATTCTACTTTCTATTTTTATTTTTAAATAAAATAATTTTAATATTTCTTTAAAAATATTTTCATGTAACTATCCGTCCAAAGTGATTGATTTTTTCTCTAAAATAACCTAATAAAATATTAATTTCATTACCTTTTTTCCATGGTTAAAAAAAAACTAACCTTTCATTTGTATTATGCCCAATTAAATAGATGCTCTCTTGATAGAAAATTTTTTTCATCGAAAAATGTAACATCCCATTTTCAAAAGCGATATATATATATATATATTCTTTCTTTATCAGAGTAGAGCATTGGAGCAAATAAAATATTGAGTAACTGATACAACATTAACTGTGGCGTAGCTGTCTCTTCATAAAGAACGATACATTTATCTGTTCAAATCTTAAATATCCTCGGTCAGGTCTTCCCACGGTCTTCACGCGTGCTGCTTACTCTGCTTACCCTTATCTTCTGTCCTCAGGTCTCCGTACCCTGAAGCTATAGTAAGAGCTGAGGTCCAATGCCCATCGGACTTCAGGTAACGGTTAACCTCATGCTTATAAACAATATATATATAACAGATATTCCTAATATTACAGCAATGATCAAGCCAGTACGTCGTATGATCATTTGATAACAACTCACTACAAAAAAAAAAAAAACAGTTTTTGCGACGGAAAAAATCCGTCGCAAAAAAGGGCTTTTCCGTCGCAAAACGTATTTTGCGACGGATTTTGTCCGTCGCAAAAATCCTTGTCGCAATTGCGACGGATTCGAAAATCCGTCGCAAGTCGCAAAATTGCGACGGATTTCATAATCCGTCGCAAATTGTGACGGACCGCACCCGTCCGTCTCAAAATTGCAACGGAAATATATTTCCCATCAGAGCAATAGTCCTGGCATGAATTTAACTAAGTTATTACGGACATTTTGGTGCCGAAGGCAAGGCTTGTCTACGTGGGTGTTCCAATTAGTCGCCGTGAACTCGGTGAGGCCCCTGATAACTCTGATGAATCTGAAACTCCGATAATCGCAAGTTTGTACTGGACGGTGATTCTATCCTAGCACAAGGCTTATATGTATAGTTGGGCCACACCGGAGGAAACTCCGAGATCAATAACGATAAGTACATGCAGTATTTGACTCATGTAGAGAAACTTCTGACACGTAGCTCTATACCCATTTCTGAGTAGAACGAACCAACGAAAACCTGACGAGGGAAATATTGGGGGGTGTCTGTTCGTTTGTGGTGTAAGTGCTAAGTGTGACAAAGTCCGTGATATACTAATCGTCATTTTTCAAGTATATCTAATATTTTCCCTCCTAACGGAGACTAACGTTTTCCCTAATAAAGGAAAAAGATCGAGACATGGTAAATTTAAGAGGAGCCGGAGCTCCCAAAGGCTGAGGAAGGGGCCGAGGTAGAAGAGGAGGTAGACAACCTCGAGTGCATCCAATACCAGACCAGCCAGAGCAGAATGAAATGCAGGAGATGAGGAGAACTCTGCAAGAGCAGGGGGCTCTCATAGCTGAACTCCTTGAAGAAAGGCAGGAGAGACAGAGACAATTGCATGATCGACAAGCTAAGGAAGGATAACACACTGATAATGAGGAAGAGGATGAGGAAGATGATAGACAAGCTGAGGAAGCTGAGGGATCTGATAAGTCCCAGTCACCTCCACGACGAGGGAGAGTTGTGCAGACCACACAAAATTGGGTCACACAGTTTTGCAAGCTCAAGCCACCTGCTTTCCATGGGAAGAACGAATTGGCTGATGAGCCTAGATAAAATCTTTGAAGTTATGGAATGCCCGGAGGACCGGAAAGCTCAACTGGCAATTTACAAACTCGAAGGTGATGCGCACAGATGGTGGAAAAGCATCGCCACGACGTTACGGACCCGGTTTTGCCCTGTCACTTGGGAGAAGTTCATAGAGAAGTTTAATGAACAGTATTTTCCTCCCTCAACACAAGTGATTAAGGAGGAAGAGTTCCTTCATATTCAACAAGGTTCCGAGGAAACCTTTGACGATTACTTTGCCCGGTTCACCAATCTGTCCCGATATTCGTCGTATCTGGGAAGTAATGACAACCAAAGCTGGAAGGCAAACAGGTTGATCGGCGGGCTGAAGTACGATATCCAAGCAAGGTTGGTATCCCAGCGTTTTCCTGAAATGGCTCAAGCAGTAGAGTCCTGCCGGATGACTGAGTGCAACTTAAAGGATTTACGTAAATCATGGAATCACAATGGTAGCCGTGCCGATCGTAGCGAAAGAAGCCGTGAAAACTCCTCACGAAAGAGAGAGGCACCCTGGAGTGACGACCAGAGAGAAAGCAAGAGGCCATTCCAAATTGAGCAGTGAAACAACCCAAGGATGCCGGAGACCCGACCATGTCCAAGATGCGGGAACTACCATCCTGGTGTTGACTGTGATAGGAGGCTGATTTGCTACAGATGTCGGAAGCCAGGACACTTTATCGCAGACTGTCCTGAGAAACTCGGGGTTCGTGCCACGTAACCCAGGCCGAATGTACGCACTGACCGATACAATGGACAGAGAACTTCCGGAGAGGGTCCAAGGTACCATCTCTCTTAAAAGAAATCTTTTCTAGGCATTTTATGAACTAGGTGTTAGCTGTTTGATTAAATCATACGATACGTGAATCACCTCCGTAACGGGTATCATCTTCCTTAGTTTTTACAATCCGACCGCGATCGTGTCATTGAGTATTAGGTACCTTATGTTGCCATGGTGTATGGGAGCCATGGAAACCTTTTTGGTATCCATTTTGGTATTTGTGGTGTTGACCGCGGTGAATGGGAATCACGGGAAACACTATATATCAAAGTACGATATTACAGGATCTTTAGCGGTCAAACTAAAGCGGATTCTCGATCACCAAGAGGAGCGACTGGCAGACAAAGTAAAAATCCGACGCGTGGAGTCCAAAGTCTGAATAGGACGGAGCTTAGATAGTACGAAGTTCAGTGGGTAGAGTGCAAATTTCGAGGACGAAATTTTGTTTAACGAGGGGAGAAATGTAATACCCTAAAAATCGTATTTATGATAAATATCATAAATTAGGAAATAATACCTATTGAAAATAGGTGAATATGTGGTTTCAAAAAGAATGTTAAATTTATCTTATTTTCTAAAGGAAAATTTCTTGGAAATTAGGAAAAATTAATAATGTGTCAGAAATGACCAAAATGCCCTTGTGGAGCATAAAATGACTGGAGGAAATTATGAAAAATCCTTAGAGGCAATAAAATAATTATTAAAAATTAGAGAGTATGTTGTCTCTAATTTAGACAATTTTTGGGATTTATTTCCTTGGAAAATAGTGGGGGAAAAATTAAAAAGTATTTCGGGATCATTATTGACCCCGTGATTTTTAATATTTTATGTAAAGCATAAAATACCAAGGTAAATCCAATAGTTGTGAGAAAATGAGTTATTCTAATTAAGAAAATTATCAACAATTAGTGGGTAATTAATTAAATAATTACTGGCTAATTATTTGGGATTAAACAAAGGAAAATCCAAAGATAATTATGTAAAACCCTATAATTAGTGGTTTATGGCTAAAATTAGCATAAAATATATTTTCTAATTAATTGGAAAATATGAAGAAAAATTGGTGAGATTAAGTAATTTTGGGCCTAAATCAAAGTATGGACCAATGGGAGAATCAAGGACCGAGAATAGAGGCAAGCAGTCCGCATAGAAGATCCGGCTGAAGACTTCCCTTTTGATGTTCCGGCGGAAGCCTTCTTTTGGTTGTTGTACTTCACTTTTGAAATACTCGGTTACCGTACCGCTGTTGTAATTAGCCAGTGGGCATTTTGAATATATATATCAGTTACTCAATCGCTCTGGTGCTCTACTCTGATGATTTGAAATAATGTTTTGAAAAAAAAAAAATTATACTGCTTTTGAAAAACAGGATGTTAAAATGATATTCTAAACTAAATGTTGAATTTTTAAAAATACAAATACAAATACAAATCAACGAGCAGTCACATCAAGAATCAAGAAATATTAAAATAAAAAGATTTGTGCATATATGAGAACAATAATTTGCAATTAATTAAGCAAATTCATTTATATATATACTTTCAACTTTCGAAAGCCAAGCAGACAATCGATTTGAGAGATGAAAGCTAATCAAAGAAAGTCAAGTCCCATTTCCATTTTAATTTGCAAGCAAAGGATTTGTGATAAGATTCGGGGATTATTTGATGGTAACATGCATGAGAATTGAACTTAGAGCTAGCTCTTCTTCCAACGTACACCATGGATCTTCCATAATTAAGTCTCTCTCTTGTCTTCTCTCCTAAATACATCTTATAACAGCAATTATAGGGCACAAATATTGTAGTAGATATCTTGTTAGAAAAACTATAAAGTGCATCTGGATGAATTAAACAGAAAAGGGAGTAGTGCAACCCACTTTGTGTAGTTAGCTTTCACTTTACCCTTTCAAAATAAATATCACATATACTTTGACACTTACCTCCTTTTTGCTATTTTTTAATCTTATGGGATAAAAATGACATCTTTAAAAAACAAAAACAAAAATCAAAAGACAGCTGGTATTAGTTGCACAAAACGTCCAAATGAAATATGTGCACTGACATGTAATGAATGAAACTTGCATCATCAAAGTTCAATTACGGTACACTCTTGAGAAAGGTTATCAAAGTCATGTGTTCTTGTCAATCCAAGCACCTCTGCTGGAATTTATGTTTATAGCAGGTTCATGCTTTAATTTCTGCTATTTTTTTGCCAAATGAATAATCTTGTAGGTTTGTAAAGATAAGAGGAAAAAGTCCCAAAGCTAGGGACAATCTTCTAAATAAAGAAACCGTTCAAATTATTGTATATAAAATAATTAATGGAATGTGAACTAAGATAAACTTCAGTCTCCGTGAGACAGATTTGGTAGATAGAAGCCTCTTCTCAAAATCAAATGACGTCCCTTAGAACTCAGAAATGAGACATAAGAGTCACAAAGATATAAAGTGAGAGGACAATCAGAGTCATGCCCTTCTGTTCTGCTATATGAATATGCATAGTAGATAACTTTATTTTCCTGTCATAAATGCAGATGAAACAACCAAGTAAAGACAAAATAAAGATGCATACCGTATCTGCAGTAATTAACAGTGTAACCAGAGCATCTTCCTTTAATGAGTTTTCCCCAGCAAAAAGCTTTTGTATAATAGCATCTGCCTAAAAATATAAAGGATGAACATAGAATATTTCAAGCATTACTTTTAGCCTGGAATAATCACACCATAAGAAGACTTAAACATCAATGAACTGAAGCATATAAATATCGAAAGAAAACTCAAAAAAGTTATGAAGTTCGTCCATAAAAATCAGTTACAAGAAATCAATGCCTTTTGTTATGCACATGCAACCGTTCTCGAATGCTCGGAGTAGCTAGCTAGTTCTGATCTTCTTCTTAGTACGGTTAATAAAATTAGAAATAGAAATCCTAATCAGAAGCAAAAATCCAAGGATTAAGGTGAAATGGAATCAAAGAGAAAGAAGAACAAGCATTACCGATTAATCACCGTTTAAGAACAAGAAGAACAAGCTTACTTGGATTTGGGTTTCGAGAAAGAGGCGGAGTGAGCGAGAGAGAGCCAGGAGTGTGAGAGCCGAAGAACGGCGCGGTGGAGATGGAGGAGACGCCGACGAAAATGGAAACGACAGGGCCAGGTGAGAGACGGAGAAGAACGGCGTGGCAGAGACGGAGGAGACGCCGGCGAAAATGGAAACGACAGGGTCGGATTTGGAGAAGGAGCGAGCTGGCGAGTGTGAGTGAGAGGATTTCGCGCACTATGTTGGGACTGTGTGCGTGAGGAGAATGAAGATGTCGATCCGCGAAAAAATTAACCTAAAAAATGAATATTGGCGTCTTGAAAGCTTATTTAGGACGCCATTTTCCAACTTTGGCGTCCTGAAGCTTCTTCAAGACGCCAATCTTTTTAATATTGGCGTCCTGAATATTATTTAGGACGCCAATATTAAAAAAATGGCATCCTGAATAATACTCAGGATGCCAATATTAATATTTTGGCGTCCTGAATAAGATTTCAGGACGCCAATATTAAAAAAGTGGCGTCCTGGATCTTATTCAGGACGCCAATTTTTTAATTTTTCAAATTTCTATGGAATAAAAACATCCATGGCGCCAAACAAAAAATTCCCATATATTTTCCATGGCGCGAAGCAATTTTTTCCCGAATAGTCCATATATGCTTCGGTAGTGCTTTGAAGGCCTACAACAACAATCTCTGGAAAAAAACATGACAATCATGACTCTTCATCTTGAATAACTTTGCCTCGTACATGTTGACACATATTGACAAGTTTGATGCATAACCGTCAGGGAGTTTCAAATCTTTAACCCATTGCAATAATTCTAAATTCTGCTCTTTGTTGAATGTGCACAGCGCTCTAGGTTTGGAACTCCAGCCCGTGGCATACTCCACCAAATGCAAACCAGGCCTTCAACAAATCACTTATATGTCCTTTCTTGCATTGACTGTATCCAGTTGGTTTTGATTAGTTTTGATGATGTCTTATATAGATGTCATTCTTAAGAGCAAAAAGGTTGCATACTACATTTATCTTCTACTTTGACTAATTCTTATATTTAATGTAGATGCAAAGTTTAATAATGGAGAATGATCAAGAAAGGAGACTAAAGAAAGAAGAATCTGCACTATATGTTCATATATGTGATATTGGAAGTCTCTATGATCAAACAAAAGTTGGAATGAAGCAACATCATATTTGAGCTACATTGGAGTATACTTGAATGATGGAGAATAATCAAGATTGAAGAAAGAAGTTCTTACAGAAAGAAGTTCTTGCACAATATAATGAGAATATCATAATGTCAAGGAAGCAAGAAGTTATCAAATGATTTTGGGAATGATGAAAAGAAAAGAAGAGAAGAAAGAAAGAATTGAGTTTTGGGAATGATCAAGAGAAAAGAAGAAAGAAAGAGTTAAATTATGGAGAATGATGAAGAGAAGAGAAGAAAGAAGGAAGAACTTGTTGAATGGATTGAGAAAATTATTATTCAAGTTCATATATTGATGCTAGAAGTCTCCAAGATCATATGGAAGTTGGAATTGGTCAATTCAGAGTTAAAACCAGCAAAAAATCAGTTCCAGGATGAGAAAACTCGAGTCCAGATCTTAAAACTCGAGTTTTCTACTTCGCTACAATGATTTGCCTCTCTGTATGAGTCGAGTTGGAAGTCAAAACTCGAGTTTGGAACTCAAAACTCGAGTTAATCACTAACTGACTCGAGTTTGCAATGTCTTCAGCATCTCTGGACAAGGAAAACTCGAGTTTGCATTTCAAAACTCGAGTTTACAGCGGTCTTCAGCACTTCAGCAACTCTGTTTCACGTTTCACTCGGGCGACATCTGGTAATTCGATGATATCTCCCAAACCAGACATCGGATTGAGGTGAAACTAGTGGCATATGAAACTAGACTCCCAATGCATCATTTTGATATAAGATTCAAGCCAAAAGGAGTTCATATGAAGGAGATATGAATTGTAGAGGTTGACTGTGAAATTCACGCCACACAGCAAACCAAGCTTCAATGTTTTAAGTATATATCACAAATTACAAATCCGATTGAGTTGAAATTGGTGGCATATGAATGTAGACTCAAAGGTATTTCTATCAAGATTTTAACAGACCAAAACGGAGTTCGGACCAGGGAGATATGTCCCTCGAAAGTTGACTGTCTATTCAAGATGTTGCACGGTTTGCTATCAAATGAAGCAAACTCGAGTTATGAAACCGAAACTCAAGTTTCCATCAGACAGAGAGCAATCTTGAGTAAATCAACAACCTCTAAAATTGATTTTATAAATGCAAACTCGAGTTTGCACATCTGCTTCAGAAAATCACCGTTTCGAAAATCTCGTTTTTAATCAAGAACATCCAGATGATTATCCAAATGATTTATAATACTTCTTAACATCATTTATATCATTTGTGTACATATTTCAGATGATCAAAGGCTGTTAATCTGAAGATCAAGAGTAAAGTAAATGCTGATGTCATAGTTGGTTCAGAAAATGAAGTTCTAACGGCTAGTTTCATCTGAGTCTAACGGCTATATTTCTTTATCCAACGGTCATTAAATCTTCTCAACAGCTATATTCCGAACAGCTATATCTCTTCAACTGTCATCAAGCTTCAATCAATATAAATACCCAGAGGTTTGAAGTTTCCATTACAAGAGAAGAAAAACAGAGAAAAGAAAAAACGCAGAGATACATGCTCACATCTTCAATATGCTAATACTCTGATCTTCATATCATTTACTATCTGTTTTCAACATCTACATAGCTTATCATAGAGAGTGAAATGAGTTGTATTTTGCTTCAGTGTTTATCCATTCACTTCTAAGAGAGAGAAGATTTATTTGTAACCATTCTATCTTTCTATCTGTGAGTTACTCAAGATTGGGTGATCTTGAGTGGGAAACCTATTGTATTGATTACAGCTTGTAAGGGGAGTAAGTTCTAGTGAGAGAATTACTTCAAGTACAGAGTGTGTAATCAAGTGGGTGTATTGATTACAATTTGTAAGGGGGAGTGAATCCTAGTGAGAGGATTACTTCAAGTACAGAACGTGTAATCAAGTTGAAAGAAGATAGTGAATTGAAAATCTCAAGTGGAGCTTGGGGACTGGACGTAGGTCAAGGATTGGGCCGAACCAGTATAAATCATAGTTTGCATATTCTCTTCCCTTATCTCTTATATTTTAAGTATATGTTTATTTGAATATCTAACTGTTGATTTAGAAAACACAAAAGATTTTCAAAGTATCAAGTTTTTAATTAGACACCCAATTCACCCCCCCTTTTGGGTGATAGCCAAGTCTTTCATATCCTTCATCTTGCCCTTGTCTATCATGGTGTACAGAATATGCCAAAACACATTCCTCTTAATATGCATAACATCGGAGTTGTGTCTTAACAATTGATCTTTCCAATATGGTAGATCCCAGAAGATGCTGCGTTTGTTCCAATGATGATGAATGTCATATCCCTTAGGATCGCTGGAAGCAGACCCCTCTTCAACACTTTCAATGTGCTTCACCTCGTCCCATATTTCTTGGCCACTTAAACGACGAGGTTGATTTGACCGTTTGACCACATTTCGTTTGAAGTCTTTTTTATTTTTCCTAAGCGGATGATCGATGGGCAGGAATCGCTGATACCTATTAAACCAACAGACCTTGCGACTGTATTGCATGCTAAAACCCATATTTTGTTCAAGACATACCGGATATGCAAGCTTCCTCGACGTTTGCCAGACACTCCACATCCCATATGTAGGGAAATCATTTATCGTCCACATCAAGGCAGCCCGCATGGTGAAATTCTAGCTCAATGATACATTTTACGTAAGAACCCCTTCACTCCACAATATCTTCAACTTGTCTATCAAAGGCATGAGATAGACATCTATCTTCTTTTTTGGGTTGGATGACCCAGGGATTAACGTGTTAAGGGACAAAAACTCTCTTCTTATGCACATGAAAGGTGGGAGGTTGTACGGAGTCATAATCACAAGCCAAGTGGAATAATTCCTGTTCGTCTTGTTGAAAGGAGCAAACCCATCCGAACATAAACCAAGACGGACATTATGGGGATCCACTGCAAACAAAGGATTTGCCTTGTCAAATTTAAGCCAAGCTTTGGCATCGGATGGATGCGTCACAAATTTTTCATCCTTGCGATGCTCCCGGTGCCATCTCATGTGAGCAATTATTTGTTTTGATGAATACAATCTCTGAAGTCTGGGCACGAGAGGAAAGTACCACATCATGTTTAATGCTTGAAGGATCGTTTTCCTTCCATTCCTCACAACTTTGTACCTCTCATGTTCACAGAATTTACAATCGGTTCACTCAGTATCATCCTTGTAATACAACATATATCCTTTGGGGAAGAAATGAATTTTTTCATATCTAAGCCCAAGCTCTTTGACCCTTTTCTTTGCTTGATAAAAATCCTTCGGTAGATTATTGTCATTCGGAACAACCTTACCCATGATCTGCATAATCTAGTTGTAACTCTTCTCACTCATATGATGATCACTCTTCAAACTTAGTGTTGCTAGGGTAGCCGATAGCGATGAATGTTCACTATTTTCAATGTGTTTGCAACCTTCCCATAATGGACGTTGCGCATCTAGAAGCTTTTATAAAACCTATCGACTTCTAGATTAGAATCCTCTCCCATATATGATGGTTGAGTATGTGTATCGGTATCCTCTCCCATGTATGATGGTTCAACATGAGTAACTGGATCAAAATATTGGCCAATCGGCAGTCCCGCAACATCCATAACCAACTGTTCATATTGATTAAAGTTGTCTCGATGATCACTATCCCTATAATTACCTCTCGGTATCTGTCAGACTTCCCCATGACATTCCCAACATTCATAATCTTTCATGAATCCCTTTCTATACAAATGGATTCTGACCATGCTCAAATCTTGAAATTTTAAACACCTACATTTCACACACGGACAACTAATCGTGGTACTTGAATTAGTTGTGTGCGCCAAAGTAAATTGGATGAACTCTTCCAAACCCTCCAAGAATACTTGAGTTAGTTATTTTCTCTGAGTTAGACGATTGTACATCCAACTCCTATCACGATCGCCTTCCTTACTTCCCCAACCCAACCCTACATAAGGAGTTTGTTTCATTATGATCAATGTTTGCATCCCAGTTCCCAAGCATTGGTTGGGATGTTATTTAAGAGTTTGTTTCATTATAACACAATAATACTAACTAACTCAGTTACTAACCTAAGTAACTAACTCTAACTTCCTTGCTAATTAGGCCACTAATATATTTTATATGCTTTACATATGAAAATGTCACAAATATAAGTGGCAAATACAACTGGTCGCTTATACCAACAAATTGCCACTTAATCAACAAAGTGGCAAACAAACACATGCATTCAACAAAGAATAGATCCCAGCAAGCAACCAGAGAATGATGATAGTACACTAGAAGATGGGGACATGCATGTGGGGGAGAAAACAAAGAATGATAAAGTAGACAAGAAAATGGGGACATATTACAAATTATGGGGAAAACATGTATACTATAATTTCATCACAATGCAAACACACAATTGCATTTAATAATTATTATCGATTGTAAACATCCTATAAATGAAATAAAAATAAATTGTTAAAGATTATTGATAAGTTGTACAAACTAACTTTATTAGGCATTGAAGGATATGATATGTTCTTATGCATAGTAAAAATTATTGATACTATCCAGGATTTTATATATTCCACTAATAAAAATTTTAAACAAGAAACTTGTACTAATTTTTCTCAAGAAATATGTTTTATGTTATACCTTTGGTTAGTCCTTATTATAAAATCCACTTTACTAGTCAATATTAGTTAATGACATTAATGATGAATGGTAAAAAAAAATTATTAGTTAGTTCTCTATGTGTTTTGATGATAACTGACAATTGTAAACATAAATGGAAGTTTGTCTTTGAAGTTGAAAGACTTACTGTCAAAGGCAAACTCGAGTTTGTATTTGCAAACTTGAGTTTGGTCGAGATAGAGAGTTGCTCAAGTTTTTGTAAACTTGGCAAACTCGAGTTGATTAGTGGTAAACTCGAGTTTGTGTCATACAGAGAGCACTCAAAGTATTTCAAGGTAAGGCAAACTCGAGTTAAGATATGAAACTCAAGTTTGTGTTACACAAAGAGCTTCCAAGGATTTATGAACTTAACCAAACTCGAGTTGTGTTTTCCAAACTCAAGTTTGTGCTTGGCCGAGAGCCTTAATGCTTTTTCAACTTAAGCAAACTCGAGTTTGATATGTCAAACTCTATTAGTTCTCTATGTGTTTTGATGATAGCTGAAAATTGTAAAATCAAATTGAAGTTTGTCTTTGGTAAGTTAAAATACTTACTGTCAAAGGAAAACTCAAGTTTGGGATGTCAAACTCGAGCTTGGATTTAACAGAGAATAGCTCAAACTTTTGTGAACTTAGCCAAACTCCAGTTTTCATTAGCAAACTCGAGTTTGCACAAGATAGAGAGCCTTCAAACTTTTGCGAACTTAGCCAAACTCCAGTTTGCTTTTGCAAACTTCAGTTTGTGCTTGACAGAGAACTCTCAAGTTTCCCAAGTTTAAAAGGAAACTCGAGTTTGGTTTTGCAAACTCGAGTTTGCAGCAAGCAGAGAGTCCTTCTTCTTTCAAAACTTGAGAAAACTCCAGTTTGGCTCTACAAACTCCAGTTTGTGTTGAACAAAAAGTTTCATAGTTTTTCTCTCTTTTGAGGAAACTCGAGTTTGGTTCATAGAAAGAGCATCTCATTTTTCCTAAAGTCTTTGGTAACTTAAGTTTGGTTTAGGTAACTCAAGTTTGTACGAAGCAGAGAGCATTACTCTATTTTGAACCATTGAAAACTCCAGTTTCCATTTGCAAACTTCAGTTTTGAGCTTTATGGACTTAAACTTATTTTTACTTTAAAAGTCCCAAACTCGAGTTTATCAATTATTGACTTGAGTTTGCTCATACTTCCAAAATGCTCACCAAAGCTCAAATCACGACTATCTTCTCTGGAAGAAGCAAACTCGAATTTTGTTTTCATTAACTCGAGTTTGGTTCCAGAAGAAGAGTTGCAAACTCCAGTTTGCTTAAATAAACTCGAGTTTGCATTGTCAAGTTTGAAAATCAAATTACACGAAACTGTGAAATCTTCATGTTTGATCTTAATACTTCTTATCATCACTTCTTACTGTTCTTAGCTATGTTTAATTAGTTTGTTAGTGAGTTTCAGATTATTTAAAGAGTATTAAATGAATATTTAGCTTAAACCAAAAAGTGACGTAAGCACATTAAATGTAAAGGCCAGAAGACTTGCATTCTTTTGGACAATCATTTTCTACACGTTGCAAAGAGATTAATGTTTCCTTTCCCTAACTAGAAGCTACTCTTCCAACGGATTAAATTCAAAGGAAGTCAACCCTAATCTTCTGTGCAACTGGATTAACTGAAGAGTAAAGAGAGAAGAAGACCAAAGTGTTTCTAATAGCTACTCCAATGTCTCCAATGGTTACATTAAAGTATCCAACGGTCATTTAATTCTCTCTTGATATATAAGGAGCTGCATTCAAGTCTTCTCAACAATCGATCTGCAGAAAACAAAAATCATTCAAGTTTCCAACTACTCTTTCAGTTTTCTACTGTAAAGTATGTTTTGATACATTTGTACCTCAGTGATTATTATTATCCACTCTTAGAGAGAGTTTCATTAATTGTAAGAATCACAAGTCAAGGGGACTTGGAGATTGGGAATATCATATTACAACTTGCAAGGGGGAGTGTATTCTAGTGAGAGGATAACTTTCGAGTACAGAGTGTGTAACTGATCTTGTGAGTTAGTGAAAATCCCAGAGTGTCTGGGACTGGACGTAGGTCAAGGATTTAGACCGAACCAGTATAAATTTCCTTGTGTCAAGCTTCTTCTTACTCTCCTTTAATTTATTCTGCTATGTTTTTAACTCTATAAAACAGAGTATTCGAAAAAGTTTTTAAAATCCCCAATTCACCCCCCTCTTGGTGATTTGCTCCATTTACATTTGGTATCAGAGCCAGGTTTCTCTAAAAAATCTTAACATCTCGAGAAGGATCATCAAGGACGGTATTCTACCTGATGGAGCTTCGATCAATAGACCACCGGGTTTCAGCGGCAAACATTACTAGTTCTGGAAGGCTAAGTTCAGAGTTTTCGTACTGGCCACTGAGTATGGTTTGTGGAGAGTGTTCGAGAGAGGAGACTATCAACCAACATTTTTTGAAAATGGTTTTAGAATTCCAAAACTTTAAGAAGACTATGATGAAAATGATAGAAGGAACGTCACTCTCAATAGCAAAGCTATTCTCATGCTTCAAAGTGCATTGAGTCAAAATGAATATTTCCGTATCTGCACTTTGACATCTATAAAAGCTATGTGAGATGCCTTGGAGATTCCTCATGAAGGAACCACCGGAATCAAGGAGAATCGTGTAAATACCCTCATGACTGAGTATGATTTACTTCGTATGAAGTCTGGGGAATCCATTGGTGAGTTCCAACTTAGATTCACTCATCTGATCAACCAACTTGCTGCTTTAGGAAAACACTATGAACAACTTGTCCAAGTGAGGAAAATTCTAAATGTCCTCAGTAAGGAATGGGAAGCCAAGGTCATTGCGATTGAAGAAGCTCGTAGAGAATCTATGGCTTCAGTTGCAGCTCTGTTTGACAGTCTTTCTGAATATGAAGGAAAGATCAAGTTCAGAAAAGGACTTGATGAGATCAATGGCAAAAGCAAGGGAATTGCTCTCAAGACTGTCAAGGAGGCTAAAGAGTCAGATGATGATGATGATGATGAAGAAGACGAAGATGAAGAGCTAGGCATGATGGTCCGGAGATTCAAGAAATTGTACAAGAAGGACCAAGGATACAAGAAGTTTCACAAGGGTAGCTCTAGCTTTGAGGCAAAGAAGCCAATCATTTGCTATGAATGTGAAAAGCCTAGCCACATCAAGTCAGAATGCCCCCAGCTAAAGAACAAAGATAAAGAGAAGAAGAAATTCAATAAGTTCAAGAGGAAAGCCTATGTCTCAGCAATATGGGGAGACAACTCATCCAATGAAGATGAAGCTGAAGAAAAGGATAAAGCCAACATATGTCTAGTGGTTAAAGAAGAGCAATGTGATAACAATGATGAGGTATATGACTTGTAACCTACATATGATGAACTATTTGCTTAATACAATGTTTTACAATCTGAATTTGAAAAGGTTGCTGAGAAATATATAGCTTTGAAAAAGAAGAACATAGTTCTTGAACAGCATGTTAAAAATGTCTCTTGTGAAAACCTTGTTTGTAAAGAATGCTTTGATTTAGAGAAAAAGAATTTGTATCTCACAAAAATGCTTGAAAAGTTCACTAAAGGTAGTGAAATGCTCAACGTAATTTTGAAAGCTCAGAGGTTTACAAATGATCGGTCAGGCATAGGATACAATCCTGTTCTTGACAAAAAGAAAGGCAAGAAGAAAACTGGTGGAAAATCCTATTTGAATTATTTTATGAAAACAGTTCACACTTCAAACCCTTTTGCTCACTGTAATTACTGTAACCAAAAGGGACACAATACCTCTTCTTGTTTTCATAAGAAAGATAGAAGAGATAAACATGTTGGCAACTATCAGTGGGTACCAAAGGGAACCTATGTTCCTAAGGCCCAAACTAACCCCAAAGGACCCAAGAAAAGATGGGTACCTAAAACCTAATTTCTTGTGATTTGCAAGTTTATCTAAGAGCATCGAAGTCCAACAAGTGGTACATTGATAGTGAATGCTCTAGACACATGACAGGAGACCAATCCAAATTTGCTTCAATCAAGCCTAAGGATGGTGGCAATGTGACCTTCGGTGGAAACCAATCCGGAAGGATTGCTGGTATAGGTGAAGTTGGAAACAACGAAGGACCACAAATCAAAGATGTCTACCTCATGGAAGGACTTTGTCACAATCTCCTCAGTGTGAGTCAAAGCACTGATAAAGGTAAATTGGTTATCTTTGATTCTGAGGAGTGCTTGATCGTAAGCAAGGATGCTCTCTCTTTGGACAATGTAAAATCAAAAGCCTTATTCAGGGCTCCTAGAGAAGGTAATTGTTATACACTTAGCCTCTCTAGAAATGGTCTTGTTTCTGAAAAATGTTTTATTGGTAACTTGAATGAGAGTTGGTTATGGCACAAGCGTTTAGCTCATGTCAATATTATCCAACTTGACAAGTTGCTGAAAAAGGATTTGGTCATTGGTTTGCCAAAACTTCATTTTAAAAATGACATGATTTGTGATGCTTGTCAAAAGGGTAAACAAACCAAATCATCTTTTAAATTTAAAAATGAAATTTCAACTAATAGACCTCTTCAACTACTTCATATGGATCTAGTTGGACCAACTAGAGTAAGAAGCCTTGGTGGAAATTTTATACTTTGGTCATAGTTGGTGATTTTTCTAGATTTTCTTGGACTATATTTTTGTCTTCTAAAGATGAAACATTTGATCAGTTTGCTGTTTTTGCCAAAAAGGTCCAAAATGAGAAAGGTTTCTCTATTGCAGGAATTAGAATTGATCATGGTGGAGAATTCGAGAATCATGCCTTTGGTGAGTTTTGTGATAATATGGGCATTGATCACAACTTTTCAGCCCCAAGGACTCCTCAGCAAAATGGTGTTGTGGAGAGAAAGAATAGAGTCCTCACTGAGATGGCAAGAGCTATGCAGAATGAAAACTCTGAAAGCGGAGCTGAATCACCCAAGGGGGGTGAATTGGGGATTCTAATTTTTTTTTGAAGTATTCTGTTTTTAGGTAATGAAAACAGGGATAAACAGAGGATAAGGAAGAGAAGCAAGACACAAAGGATTTATACTGGTTTGGTCCAATCTCTTTACCTACGTCCAGTCTCTAGACTCTCTGGGATTTTCACTATCACAATTGATTACAGACTCACTAGCTAGAACTTACTCCCCCTTACAAGTTGCAATCAATATCCCAATCTCCAAGTCCCAAGACTTGAGATTCTTTACAATGAATGATTTACAATAAATCAACTCTCTCTAAGAGTGGATAAGAATAAACACTGAAGTACAATGTATCAAAAGATACTTCTCACAAGAAAACCCAAAGAGTAGTTGAAACTTAAATGATGTTCGTTTTCTCACAGATTGGTTGTTGAGAAGAATTGAATGCATCTCTATTTATAGCAAGAGATCATTAAATGACAGTTGTAATCCTTAATGTGACCGTTGGCAACATTCAAGAAGGATTAGTTGAAGGTTTGGTCTTTTTCTCTCTCTACTCTTTGGTTAATCTAGCTGCACAGAAGTTTAGGCTTGACTTCTTGACTTTTAATCCGTTGGAAGAGCAGCTACTGGATGAGGAAATGAAACATTAATCCCTTTGAATCGTGTGGAGAATGATTGTCCAAAAGGATGCAATATTTCTTGACTTTGCATTTAATGTGCTGACATCACTTTATGCTTTATGCTAATCCTCCATTTAATCTTTTCTAAATCATCTGAAACTCACTAACAAACTGATTAAACATAGTTAGGAATAATAATGAGTGATGATATGAAGTATTAGAATCAAACACAAAGGTTTCACAAATTCGTCCAACTTGAAATTCAAAACTAGCGACACAAACTCGAGTTTGTTTATCCAAACTGGAGTTTGTCACTATGCTCAAAGTGGAAACTCGAGTTTCCATTAGCAAACTCGAGTTTTCTTCTTCCAGAGAAGAAAGTCGTTTTTGAGTTTAAAATCATACTTTGAGCATTGAGGCAAAACTCGAGTTGATCAATGACAAACTCGAGTTTTGGACTTTTATAGTAAAAACATGTTTAAGTCCAAAACCTAAAAACTGGAGTTTCAAATAGTAAACTGGAGTTTTCAAAACATTGAAATAAAGCAAAGCTTTCTGCTTGGCACAAACTCGAGTTTGCAATACTAAACTCGAGTTTTCTCTTAAGTTTGAAAACACTGGAAAATTTAAGCCAAGTGAAAACTGGAGTTTCCAAATGACAACTGGAGTTTTCTCAAAGTGAGTAAAAACGTGAAGACTCTCTATCTTGTGGAAACTCGAGTTTCCAAATACAAACTCGAGTTTCCTCATAAGAGAAAACTTTGATAAATATTCTGTCAATTGAAAATAAGAGTTTTGAAATAGAAACTGGAGTTTTCATAAACTCGGAAATGAGCATAGCTCTCTGTGACTTGCAAACTCAAGTTTACAAAAGAAAACTCGAGTTTCCAAATAACTTTGAAAACTCAGAGAACTCTCTATGTTGCCAAACTCGAGTTTCCAAATGGAAACTGGAGTTTTGCTTAGTTCAAAACTTTGGTAGTTCTCTGTGTGACCAAAACTCGAGTTTGCCAAATGCAAACTAGAGTTTTGTTCTCTTTACAAAATATTGAAGTGTCTCTGTAAGGTACAAACTCAAGTTTCCAAAACCCAAACTCGAGTTTGCCTTGAAGTGAAAACTTGGAGTGCTCTCTGTATGATACAAACTCGAGTTTGCCTATGCAAACTGGAGTTTTCTAAACTTGTGAAAATTGAGCTACTCTTTGTCAAGCCAAAACCCGAGTTTGCAAAATCAAAACTTGAGTTTTGTCTTAGACAGTAAGTTTTCAACTTACCAAAGACAAAACTTCATCTTGAGTTTACAATTGTCAGTTATCATCAAAACCTATAGAGAACTAACAAATTCAACCTCTCAAGTGTTCTGGGCGGATGCTATGAGTACGGCTTGCTATATCTTGAATTGGGCATACCTCCGGAAGAAGTTGAACAAAACTACCTATGAGTTGTACAAAGGAAGAACACCCAATTTGGCTCATCTACATGTTTTTAGTTGCAAGTACTTCATCCACAACAATGATAAAGATAACTTGGGTAAGTTTGATCCCAATGTGGATGAAGGTATATTTCTGGGTTATTCCAATAGAAGCAAAGCTTATAGAGTCTTTAATACTCGTACTCGTATTGTTGAAGAATCTATGCATGTTGTATTCTGTGAATCCAAATCTGATAAGCCTTTGGATGATGATGAGGAAAATGTTTTCAAAAATCAATTCTTTTCGAAAACAGGAGTGCCTATGGAAAACCCTGAAAATGTTTTTGAGGCTGATCCTCAAATTACTTGTTAAAATTCTGATCAATCTCAACCTAGAGCTTGGAGGTTCATTAGGAATCATCATTTGGACCAAGTAATAGGTGATGTAAATCAAGGTGTAAGGACCAGAAATAGTACTTTGAATGAAGTCACTTTTTCTGCCTTTATATCAGAGATTGAACCCTCTAAGATTGATGAAACCCTTTCAGACAATGATTGGGTGATAGCAATGTAAGAGGAGTTACATCAATTTGATAGAAATCAAGTTTGAGATTTGGTATCTAGGCCTAAGGACCATCTAGTCATTGGCACTAAATAGGTATTTAAGAACAAACGAGATGAGTCTGCAATCATTGTCCATAACAAGGCAAGATTGGCTGCAAAGGGCTATAATCAAGAAGAATGAATTGATTATGAAGAAACTTATGCTCCAGTGGCAAGACTGGAAGCCATAAGAGTTCTTCTAGCCTTTGCTTGTGTCAAAGGATTCAAGCTTCATCAAATGGATGTAAAAAGTGCATTTCTATATGGTTTTATTCAGGAGGAAGTTTATGTTGAACAACCTCCTGGTTTTCAAAATGATCATCATCCAGATCATGTTTATCGTCTCAAGAAAGCCCTTTATGGCCTTAAGCAAGCTCCTAGAGCTTG
The DNA here is from genome assembly GCA_025563575.1 of Acacia pycnantha. Taxonomy (NCBI): domain Eukaryota; kingdom Viridiplantae; phylum Streptophyta; class Magnoliopsida; order Fabales; family Fabaceae; genus Acacia; species Acacia pycnantha. Next base: position 344,989 of record JAMWYP010000205.1, read on the forward strand.
GTATGAGTGATTAAAAAAATACCTTCTAGATCAAGGTTTTATTAGAGGAAAAGCATATACAACTCTCTTATAAAGAGTAATAAGCTAAATGAAATCTTAATTGTTCAAATTTATGTTGACGATATTATATTTGGTGCCTCTAATGATGTTTTGTGTGAATAATTTGTCAAGAACATGCAGGGAGAATTTGAGATGTCAATGATGGGAGAATTGAACTACTTCCTTGGTCTGCAAATCAAGCGAAAGAAGAATGGAATCTTCATATCTCAGACCAAGTATCTCAATGATCTGCTGAAGAAGTTTGGGATGGATGAATGCAATGGAGCCGACACTCCAATGAGCTCAACCACTTCATTGGATGCTGATGAGAAGGGCAAGAACTTCAACATCACAAGATATAGAGGGATGATTGGATCATTACTCTACCTTATTGCTAGTCGCCCATGTTGGGATCCGTACACGCAGCGGAATAAAATTTTTAACGAATCCCTTAGGCGGATCGCTCAATAGCATTTAAATCTCGATTTAGGGTTTCCGAATCATACCTATGTGGAGGGCTCAACGTTCCGTTGGCGTTTGCGCCTGGGGTCTCAAGCGCCGCAGACGTCGTACGCGTCAAACGAGGAGGCATCCTTTTCTTGCTTCTTTATCACGTGGGCTAACGCCTTCTTGTTCGATCAGACAGGAGCAGACTACGCGTGTCCTCTCCCTCTACCGGTATCCACACGAATGGCCTCCAACACTGAGGGCAGCGTGCTAGCGCCTTCTTGTTCTTGCGTCTCTCTCTTTTTCGCTCTAGGTTTTTGTGTTTCGCGGCCGTCTAATTCATCCGTAGTTTAATACGACTAGATCAGCATCTTTTATAGGGTTTCTAAAACCCTAACATGTCGTATTAAAATATTCAAAATTAAATCAATTAATTTCGAATTTGGATTAAATAATATTAATTAAATCTGTCCAACAGATCTAATCTAACTACTTGATCCGAATTAATAGGCCATCAGATTTAATTTATATTTATAAATTAAATCAAGATATGATATGCTTATATTTAATTTAAAATGAGATCCGATATCTCAATTCAAATTAAATCTGATATGCAATATCTTTATTCGAAAATTAAATCTGAGATACAATATCTCAATTTATTATAGTTATTTAATTTATCAAATAAATTAAATACTATATATTATAATATTATTATCAATAAATAATATCATTATCATTTTCAAATTTATTAATATATATATATATATATATACACACACACATATCCTATATAAGTATTCATTAAATCTTAAACACATTTAAGATTCAATGAATCTGGACACTCTTGCTCGTGTTGGGCCATTCTTGTGTGCGACCCCAGTAGGCCCACATGAGATTGGCGGCGGGCCAATCTCGTACCAGCCCACAAGTCGCAAGCGGCCTCTAGCAAGACATTGCGACTACCCAATTCATATGGGGATCGTTGATAAGTACAATGACTTGCCCCTAGGGCATAATCTCCAATAGACTCCCACTTGCACTAGGTGCAATCATTACGCTTAGTTGTCCTTAAGAGGATCAACGTCATTGTTTATTCGATATTACCTATCGTACAACCATGTCACGTCCCTTTTGTCACGCGATAATTTGGTCAAGGATGAGGCATGGAAAATGTCAACTTCCTGTTCTTGACCATTACTTTCTCGATTCTTGAGTAGTCTAACAATTGAGATGGAAACTTTTTTCCATCGTAGTATGGCCATACATTTCTCAGACTCACTCATCGACGGGCCCAATATTATCTCTCTACAAATGTGAGGGACAAATTCCATCTTGATCATTCACATTCCTCCGCATGAAAATCACTGATCCCGATCATAGTCACCCGGTCAAAGGTGACTTTTGACTAGGTCAAAGACCAGCGACTCATCATGTAGGAATCCATGATGATCTCAGGTCATAGGGCGTTGTGACGCAGTTATACATGAGATAAGCTTATGACTAAATCCATGCAGCTTTCTCATAATGGGTCGGTCCAGCACCTTGTACTCTTACAAGTGCCTATGACTTTGATTCGTATCTCCATACCTAATCAAAGTCACACTGGTCTTATCCAATCTTCGCTCCCGCATAGATGACCGACCAAGGACATTTAGGATAATCTTTTAGACATATCCAAGGATACAGTTATCAATGTAAACATGCAAACGAAAAGATAACTAAAAGGAGAATACTTCATTAAATAATGAAATCGTCTAAAGTACAATGTCTTGCCCCTAGGGCACAATTTCCAGCAAATTCCCACTTGCACTAGGTGCAATCATTAATTACTCTAATTCCCATTGCCCTAACATGACGCTCATGTTTTGCTTGTGCAACAGAATCAGCTACAGTGCTCTACTTAGAGCTCTTCCAGCTCACCGCACCACCATTCAAAAGGAATACATATCCTGATTGCGATCTTGAATCATCTTGGTCAATTTGGAAACTCGCATCTGTGTAACCAGTCACACAGAGCTTATCTTCCAAGCCACCATATACCAAGAATAAGTCCTTAGTCCTTCTTAAGTACTTAAGGATATTCTTGACAAGAATCAGTGACCCTCACCGGGATCTTGTTGATATCTGCTGGTCATACTCAAGGCAAATGACACATCGGGTCGAGTACATAACATGGCATACATGATAGATCCAATGGCGGAGGCATATGGAATCTTACTCATGCGGTCTCTTTGATCTTGTGTACTAGGACACAGATTCTTACCGAGATGGATTCCATGAGACATGGGCATATTACCCCTTTTTGAATCCTGCATATTGAATCTATGCAATATCTTGTCTATGTATGTGCTCTGACTTAGGCCTATCAGCCTCTTAGATCTATCTCTATAGATCCTAATCCCAAGGATGTAAGTGGCTTCGCCTAAATCTTTCATTGAGAAAGACTTTCCTAACCAAGACTTGACACTCTGCAAGGTAGGAATGTCATTCCCAATGAGTAGGATGTCATCAACATAAAGCACTAGAAATACAAGCGTGCTCCCACTAACCTTCTTGTAAACACAAGGTTCATCTATGTTTTGAATGAATCCAAACTCTTAGACTACTTCATCAAAACGGTTATTCCAGCTCCAGATGCTTGCTTCAAACCATAAATGGATCTTTGAAGCTTGCAAACTTTACTTCTGGACGCACAAATCCCTCAGGCTGTATCATGTACACATCCTCAAGGAGCTTTCCGTTAAGGAATGCTGTTTTGACGTCCATCTGCCATACTTCATAGTCATAATATGATGCAATGGCAAGAAGGATTCTGATTGATTTGGCCATTGCAACTGGGGAAAAGGTTTCATCATAGTCCACACCATGAGTTTGAGTGAATCCTTTTGCAACCGATCGTGCCTTGAAGATATTTACTTTGCCATCCATGTCAGTTTTCTCTTTGAAAACCCACTTGCACCCAACGGTTTTTACACCTTCAGGTGGATCGACTAAGGCCCATACCTCATTGTCGTACATGGATTGCATTTCAGACTTAATGGCACTAAGCCATCTTTCAGAGTTGGGTCCTTCCATGGCCTCGCGATAGGTAGTTGGCTCATTGTGCTCAATGAGCAAAACATCACGGGTTCCAGTAATCAGAAATCCATATCTCTGAGGTTGTAGCCGTGTTCTATCGGACCTTCGTGGATCTTATGTTACATGAGTAGGCTCAACAACTTGTTGTGAGTCTTCTCCGGTTTCCATCTGTGATTCTACATTGTCCTGTGACTCTCGAACTTCTTCGAGGTTCACCTGGGCGTGGCCCCAAAAGGAAGGTGGAAGATCTGTTTGACTCATCATAGATCGAACCATATCTAATAGAGTTCGATTCCTCCGCTCAGAAACACCATTCCATTGAGGTGTTCCTGGAGGAGTAAGTTGCGAGACGATCCCACAACTCCTAAGATGGTCAATGAACTCTTGGCTCAAATATTCACCACCCCGATCGATCGAAGTGTCTTAATTGTTTTGCCAAGTTGATTTTGCACTTCATTTTGGAATATTTTGAACATTTCAAAAGATTCAGACTTATGTTTCATTAAATAGATATATCCATATCTACCGAAATCGTCTATAAATGTAATGAAGTACAAATGACCTCCTCTCGGGAGATGTATTCATTGGTCCACACACATCGGTATGTATGAGGCCCAATAAATCGGTGGCTCTCTCACTGTGTCCAGTAAAAGGTGCCTTTGTCATCTTTCCCAATAAACAAGACTTGCATGTATCAATTGATTCAAAATCAAATGAGTTAAGAAATCCATCCTTATGGAGTTTCGAAATGCGTTTCTCATTTATATGGCCTAGACGACAATGCCATAGATAGGTCGGATTCAAATCGAACTAATTCATAAGTGCCTACGGCTAAAGCAGCAACTCTTGCTCGGTTTCCAACTCGTAGGTCCACTTCGCCCTTCTTCAATCTTCTACTGTCCTTTAGACCCTGCACATTTATACAAATGTGAGAACCACATGCAGTATCTAATACCCATGTAGTGGAAGTAGAAAAATGAATATCTATGACAAAGATACCTGAAGCGATAGTCGTGCTATCCTTCTTGTTCTTTTTCAGATCTTCTTGATGGAGTTTGCAATTCCTCTTCCACTGACCGGGTTCATTGCAGAAGTGGCAGACTCCATCCTTAAGAGGCTTTGCCTTCCTGGCTGCAGGCTTAGATTCGGCTTGTTTGACTCGGTGGTCTTACCATTTGAGCCCTTACCCACTCGTTTGCCCTTGCCTTTCTTTTTCATACCCTTTCATTTCGAACCATCAAAACAGTCTTGGGCTTCTTCTTAATGCTTTGCTCACTGTTTTTAGCATCCCATGCAGCTCGAGAAATTGATTTCTCCATGTTGTTCATGTTATAGTTCATGACAACCGGTCATAACTATCCGGGAGTGAGTTCAAGATCAAATCAGTAGCTAACTCCCGGCTCATGGGAAATCCAAGCTCCATCTTGCAGGAATGTAAGGCCTTCGTGGTCTCATACCTCTCTTGCCTTGCCTGTTGCTGGAACATTTCCTTGAGATGAACAAGCATCTCAAAAGCCTCCATGTGTTCCAGATCTCTTTGGAGCTCTGGAACCATAGTGGCAAGCATCAGGCATCCTACATCCACAGAGTCATCAATATGCTTCGTGTAAGCATCTTGCTGAGCTCTTGGAACATCAGCCGCAGGCTCGTTAGGAATGGGTTGATCAAGGACATAAATCTTTCTTTCCTGCTTGAGAACAATTCTCAAGTTTCTAAACCAGTCAAGAAAGTTTGTCCCATTAAGTTTATCCTTCTGAAGGATAGATCGCAGTGATAGCGTTGCGGTGTTACTATGCGTAATGATTCTACAATTAAAAGGATATGCAAAGTCAGTTAATTATCTCCCACTAAATTAACAACCCTCATTATAATTAGTGGGCTAAGACCCATATTTGACTTAAAATTAAGTCCTCTTTGGCAGGACGCTTAAATTTAAGTTATTTAGGTAGGCAAACATTTGCCAATTACATCACATGTAATTCTTAGATCTTTATGGGATTCGATCATCATATGACCGGCACGTTTAATCCCATCTAATGCCTTGAGATCCAAAACCGTTTTGATGATCTCAATTAAGTCAAGACAATTAATGAATATTGAGTATCACCATTACTCACTCTCGTCTCACCAAGATAACTCAGATGCATCCACTTTGGTGGAACATACAAATGGGTGATCTAGGTTTTGACAAGCATTCATTAATTGACGGCATTAAGACTTAAGATTTGATTTAGAGGGTATTATTTAATTTAATCTAATTAATCCTATTAATTATACTTATATGAGTGCAATCCCTATTGTATCTCATACAATCACTAAATTAAAACATGCAATGATCAAAATCAAAACATAATCAAGGACTCGTGACACAACATGGCTCACCTAACCTAGAATCCTCTCAAGCCAATGAGAGGACTTCTAGATAAAATTAAAGGAAAATACATATGAGAAACCTCATTTCAACATACGAGGGAGTCGGATGAGAAGAGAATTTTACATAGAGAATGTTGAGAGATAGGCATGGCTCATGCAGCCATATTTAAAATATAACACTTGTAAATTCTAGAGCCATATTGTTCACCATACCCAAACAAGTTAGATCACACCATATATTTAACTCATACAGTTATGCAATAAAATATTATGGTTAATTTTTATCATGATATAAATTCTCTAATTTATATTCAAGATTTAAAATCTTGCGCTGCTGACAATCAGCCGGGATTCCTACGGCGGTCCCAAAAAACTATTTCGAAAATTATTTCCCAAAAAAACGTGATTTTTCAAAAATAATTTCCAAAATTTTCAAACCCCAGATTTGCGTCCATGCATGATCAACGAATCTGAACCTTTCAGAACGTGATCGCGCTTGAACATTCGACCCTACTTGATCATGCGACTTCAACGTGATCTCCGATCTGAACCTTCGAGAACGTGATCGAAGAAGCCACAAAATCCGAACCTAACCCTAGCGTAGAATACCGTATTCATAACGCGATGTTTTCGAAAAAGGATAATCTTTTGGATAAAAGATGAATGCTTCAAAAATCGGTTTATCCCATATTTTGATTTTAAGCATGCATGATTCGGTTTATCGCATATATATCACATATATAAAGCATACATAGAATCTGATTTAAACGCACATTAACATGGCTCTGATACCACTGTTGGGATACGTACACGCAGCGGAATAAAATTTTTAACGAATCCCTTAGGCGGATCGCTCAATAGCGTTTAAATCTCGATTTAGGGTTTCCGAATCATACCTATGTGGAGGGTTCAACGTTCCGTTGGCGTTTGCGCCTGGGGTCTCAAGCGCCGCAGACGTCGTACGCGTCAAACGAGGAGGTATCCTTTTCTTGCTTCTTTATCACGTGGGCTAACGCCTTCTTGTTCGATCAGACAGAGCAGACTACGCGTGTCCTCTCCTCTACCGGTATCCACACGAATGGCCTCCAACACGAGGGCAGCATGCTAGCGCCTTCTTGTTCTTGCGTCTCTCTCTTTTCGCTCTAGGTTTTTGTGTTTCGCGGCCGTCTAATTCATCCGTAGTTTAATACGACTAGATCAGCATCTTTATAGGGTTTCTAAAACCCTAACATGTCGTATTAAAATATTCAAAATTAAATCAATTAATTTCGAATTTGGATTAAATAATATTAATTAAATCATCCAATGAGATCTAATCTAACTACTTGATCCGAATTAATAGGCCATCGATTTAATTTATATTTATAAATTAAATCAAGATATGATATGCTTATATTTAATTTAAAATGAGATCCGATATCTCAATTCAAATTAAATCTGATATGCAATATCTTTATTTGAAAATTAAATCTGAGATACAATATCTCAATTTATTATAGTTATTTAATTTATCAAATAAATTAAATACTATATATAATAATATTATTATCAATAAATAATATCATTATCATTTTCGAATTTATTAATATATATATATATACACACACACATCCTAGATAAGTATTCATTAAATCTTAAACACATTTAAGATTCAATGAATCTGGACACTCTTGCTCGTGTTGGGACATTCTTGTGTGCGACCCTGTAGGCCCACATGAGATTGGCAGTGGGCCAATACTGTACCAGCCCACAAGTTGCAAGCGGCCTCTAGCAAGACATTGCGACTACCCAATTCATATGGGGATCGTTGATAAGTACAATGACTTGCCCCTAGGGCATAATCTCCAACAGCCCAAACATCCAATTCAGTGTGGAAATGTGTGCAAGGTTCCAGTCTGCTCCCAAGGAATCTCATGCTGAAAATGTGAAGAGGATCTTCAAATACCTTGCTGACACAAAAACCCTTGGTTTGTGGTTTCCCAAAGGTCAACCTGAGCATTTGGTGGCTTATTCAGATTCAGATCATGTTGGATACAAGATGGATAAAAAGAGTACAAGTGGTCAATGTCAATTTCTTGGTGGCTCACTTGTCTCTTGGTTTAGCAAGAAGCAAACAACCATCTCTGTGTCATCAACTGAAGCTAAGTACATTGCTACATCAAGTTGTTGTGCTCAAGTCCTATGGCTCAAGCAACAACTATCTAATTTGATAATCAACCTGAAGGAGATCCCAATTTTGTGTGACAACACCAACACAATAAGCTTGGCAAAGAATCCAATTCAACATACTCGGACTAAGCATATTGATGTGAGACATCACTTCATAAGGGATCATGTTCAGAAGAAGGATGTCAAGGTCATGTTCATTCCAACTCATCTTCAACTTGCTGACATCTTCACCAAACCATTGGCTAAGGAGCAATTCAATTTCATTAGAAGAGAATTGGGAATGGTAAATCCCAATGAGTTGTAAGTATTTCTATCTAATGTTGGTTATGGTTTTGATGATTATTAGATACTAATTTAATCATTGGAGTGTTTAGTTGTGGTTTATGTAGGATGCTTGAACTTCTGATGTTTGCTGTCAAGAGAAGCAAACTCGATTTTGTCAGGGCTAGAGAGCTTTGTCTAGTTTGGGAAGAGGCCAAAACTCGAGTCATTAAGTGGGAGACTCGAGTTTCCATCAGACAGAGAGCGACTAACCTTCTAAGAAGATTTGCAAACTTGAGTTTTGTCATTAATCAACTCGAGTTTGTTAGGGAAGTTTAAGGGTTCACATCCACATCCTTGAAGTTCAGGTAAGTTTGCATTTATGCAAACTTGAGTCAGTTAGTGTAAACTCGAGTTTGTCGCGGCTTATATATATTTATTATTATTTTTTAATTTACTTTTATTGATATTTTCTTACAATAATAAAGAAAAAAAAGAAAAAAAATAGAGAAAATGATTAAAATGTTTTAGAAAATATATATTATATTAATCAACTTCATTAATAAAATTAAAATGAATAAATATATCTTATATTATATATTAAACATCGAGGGTATAAAATGTGAGATCTAGGCCAAGCCTTTTTTCCCCAACGATGGAAAGTGTCGACCGTAATTGATTGCTACATGCGTCATGCGGGAAAGCAACAAAGCATCTGCAAGCAATTGAAGGACCAAACACGTAAATATGAGCAAAATGGAAGGGAAAATTGTATAGTTCAATTTCAGCGTTCCCTTCTAAAACGGTATACCGCTAGTTATGCTAAAAAGTGCCGCAAAACAGGATCTGGCTTGTCTCCCCTGCCTTTCCCGTTCGCAGCTCTCCTTTTCTTTAAACGACGACGTTTTCAATTTTCCGGATAAGATCTCAGCGCTCCATTGTTTTCAATCTAAGCCTTTGCTTCTTGTCTTGTTTTGCAAACACATCAACCCAGATTTCTTCACCAAACGCCGAAGCAAAGCAAGAAACTCCAACCTTAATCTTCTAGCGCCTTCCCCTCTCTGGATGAATGGCCACCAGGTTCATCCGCTTGGTCGAGCTTGATCTCTCTCAATCAATTTCTTGCTCCTTCTATCCAGGGTTTATATCGACTTCGACCTCTATGTTATAACCAACAGCTTGAGAATGCTTGATTTGCAAAATTGTAAAGGTGGCTTTATTTTCTTCTTCTTCTCCTCTATTTTAATCTATTACTTTTGCGATGACTGACAACCATATGATGATTTTGAGGCCTTGGTGGACTGAGATTTGTTGGCTCTATATCAGGAGGAACTGGGGGGACCGAATGATAGAGGTGCTATAGGATTTCTCTTTCTTTTTTTCGGTGATAAGAGTTGCTATTGGAATTCTGATGAAGATAAATATATACACAATTGTCTATTGGATTATGCTGTGGATGACCCTCTTGAATTGATGCTACTGATTTATTATGTCTAGCTGTTGATAGATTCCTAAACCTCTTTTAGTGTATTCTAGGAAGAGGAGCAAGAATTAGGAATTAGGGGAAAATTAGTCTTTATTTAGTTATTGTGTTTTCTGTTATGCTTTATGTTTATCTGTGTTGTTGAGTAGTTATCTTATCAGTCAGTTATTTTTACTGTTATATAAACCTACGGTGTAATTTTTGTGTTGTCAATGATATAGTATTGTTCAGAAAACTCTATTTCTTTTCTATCCTAGGATTGTAGATTTTGATCATAGTGATTTCCCTAATTTATTCTCTCTAAATCAGTATTCTATTATGGCAAACCAAGTTAATGCCTGACCATGTCTGCAAGGGCAAAGCCAATAAAAACACTGTTAAAACATCTGCAGTGGATGGGTGCAATCCAATGCAGACATGGTTATTTAGATGTTCAAGTGTAATAGTAAAAATAATAGTAGTAAATTTAGATGTTCAAGTGTAAACATTCCATCATATTATTCTAAATATTAATTACTGTTATCACTGTTAATTGGACCTAGCATTTGGTGATGTTTACCTACTCATGAGTCGTGAGGGGTGGAAGTTACTGACCTTGTAACTACTGAAAACCCCCTCCCCTGCTTCAGGAACAGGTAATAACCTCTTCTTTTGCAAGTGTTAATTTCATGTCTGGTTATATTTGCTTATTTGTGGCCCTTGTGATAAAACCATTGGCTTTTGATTTTTTTTTCCTTGTTGAAGTAAAAAATTGCTGTCTTTTTATGGTGAGATATTCTGTATTAGTATTATATTTAATAGCTAATCATAGAGTAAACTGAGAGTGTACTTATCCTCAGCTAGCCATAGATGAATTCTTGCAGGTTTTGTTTTTGCAAGGGCAACTCAAATTTCTCATGAATGATATTGGTGTGTCGCCTTCATCATGATACGTAACAACTAAATATGATTCCATTAGATATTGATTAGGCTTTTTAGGCATGCCATTGGACATGGATCAATACAATGCCTTGGCCTTTCAAGTGTTCCCTCTTCCTCCACCCTTCATCATGAATAACAAGCAGACTATGTGGTTGGGGTTTAGAAATAATTATTGTACCTCTGTGTAAGAGGAGGACCCCTTGGTGGGGTATTAGTTTCAATTGAAATTAAGCATTTTTTTGTAAAATTTGACACTAATTTATCATTGCTATACATTAACACCTGATAAATGCTTCAAATACAAGAAAATTCTGACTAGTTTCAATTTTCCCGTTTTATAAACACAATGTTTCATGTATATCAGTACTTGCTAGCTGCATTTTCCTCACTTATCTTCCTTTATTCATAGTGGAGAGATAAACTTTCTCAAGTAGTAAATAAGCAAACTTTCTGAGTATAATTTTGGCTCCATATTGTATTTTCTATGAACAATACCTCTCAACTAGATGCATTGTGGAGTTGGGCCTCTGCGAATCTGTAATTGTCGATATTTCCCTGCAATTGCTTTACCTTTTGTCTAACACTTGTTCAGCATCTTATCAAGTTTCATTTGGTTGTTAATAGTGAAATTATTGTGGCTAATATGGCATGATCATCTGGGTTCTATTTAACATGTAATGTCCCTTTATCATAATGCAGGGAGTGTGCCTTTCCTCTTTCAACATAGGTGTTCTGTTTAACATACAAATGATTGTTTCTTGACTTTGTTTCATAACATCAATTGAGAAGACATGAAAAGTCAGAAGAACAAAATGAAGACCTCATGTACAAAATGAGCCTCCTTGACCAAAATAGAGAGTAGACCCAAAGAAGTATAAAATGAACCTGCTTGACCAAGCAACCAAAGGAAGTCATAAGCTTTGTAGGAGGATAAAAGAGCTGGACAAAAAAGGTGGAATTGAGACTTCATGTAGGAGGATCAAAGTCAATCATTGAATCTGTATTTGTAACACAATGCAACTTTGTAATGTTAGTGAATATATATTGACAATCTTGAATTTGTCCACTATTGTAATATGTGACAATGCTATGTAAAGAATTTCATATTTCAATATAAGAGATTAATTTGTTTTCTTTCATTATCATTACTCTTTATACTTACCAACATTATATGTTTGGCTAAAATCCAATGCCTCAAGTGATGTAAAGTCGCAGTCAAGTGGTGCCTATAAAAAAAAAAAAGTAAAATAAAATAAATCTCTCAATAAATAAAACAAACTAGTTGAGGATGCTATTTGACATCATATGACATACCATCAATAAATTCGTAAGAGTCATTTGACTTGATTGAGAGTTATCCAATATCATGTTATTATGTTGCACTGAAGTTGATGTCTCAGATTCTTGAAGTTGATTATGGTGTCCCTAAAACATATTTAGAACCAAACATTAAATATGTAATAAGCATTAAGCATTTAAAAAAAAAAATCGATCAAAAGTATACCTGTAAAGCTTGATTAGGCTTTTTAGAGGCTTTTGTTATTCCTCTTCGTCTGATTTCAAGACAACTTTTTATTCGTTTACTTATCTTTCTACCATATCTCTTTTTGAAGCCAACAACTTTCTCACCACCATTATCACGATCATGATTCCCCACACCATTCTCATCACCTTTACCATCATCTAATAGGTATTTTATGTGAAGCTTGGTCACTTTTTGCTCGGCCCAAGACAGCTTCATGAACAAGCGAGAATGCCTCTGAACTTTCTGATGCATCATTAGCTAATTTAACAAGTAAAGGGCATAATTGTCTATATCGATTTGATCTTTGAAGTTTAGGATCAACTTCAATTTGTTTCCCCTTGATATCATACACTATACCACATCGTGCTTCTCTTGTCCACCTTTTTACTATATATTTCTGAGGGAGTAATTTGACATCACGTTCATTCAATACTCTCAATGCATGACAACATAATATGCCAACTCGTTCAAACTTTTTGCAACTACAAGTTATTGTCTTCATTGAATGATCAAATGTCAAACTATGCTCCCGTTTACTTCCATCCATAGTGATCACATAATCAAACATGGTGACACTATCCTCCACATCCATGATGATCTTTCTTTCTTTCCTCTCTTTTATATGTGTAGCATCGCGTAGATCACATTGCTGTTGGAACAAGTTAAAAATAGGTCGAGTATATACATCAGAAAGCTGACGAAGCATACTTGAACTCTGTAATATCAACCTTGGCAACTTGTCAAGCGCCTCAAAATCACTTTTCAATTCTTTATAACGCTTATCCTCTAGAACTTGTTCAAATTGTTGGATGAACCGATTGATATCCAATTTAGCATGGGTGCAACTTTTGACAGATGCATTGACACTTTCACTAATTTGTGTACTTCTCATGCCAAGTGTCTTTGAGTTCTTCATATAGCATATTGCCCATTTCTCTTTTATTTGGTACATAGACATCAACCACGAGTTTTTTTGCCATATCTTGTTGTGATAATAATGCTTGCCAAGCTTGCTCAAACTCGACTTCATCCCAACAATGATACATGCAATAGTTGAAATCACTAACCATTGAGCTTGGAAGATGCTTCATTGCATTTTTTGAAATATGCCAAGTGCACAAGGCGTGCTTTACCTCTGGCATCACTTCTTGTAATGCACGTGACATAGCAACATCTTGGTCGGTAAACATAGTTAGTGGCCTTGCATTTTTGTGTGCGCACAAAAAAGTCTCAAAGAGCCATTTCAAACTCTCAATAGTCTCATCATATAACAATGCCACTCCAAATATTACCCCCCCTTTGTAATGGTTAAAGCCAGAGAAGATTGCAAGAGGTCTATGGTCACGATTTGTGCAATAAGTTGTATCAAGTGAAATTACTTCACCAAAGCAAGCATAGTCGACCAACATGCGTGCATCAGCCCAAAATACATTTGTTACTTGCTCCTCTGAATCCATTTGATGAGCATGAAAAAAAGATGGATTTTCTGATAATTGACGCTCAAAATACCCAAATATACATCCTACTTCCCCGTATTTCATAGCTCGTTGTCTTCTGGAATTAAGGTAATTCTTCACATCAACTTTTGTGTATCCCAAATTGGTTCGACCTCCTGCATATTGGCTTTGCAAATTGAATGCTGATTTTTGACTAATCCCAGTCTTTTCAGCATTTTCTAATTCATATTGTTGAGCTGGTGTTAGTTCTCGGAACGATGCAAAAAGATGAATGCTTCAGGAGGTTGAAGAGGATGATTATGATCCAGAAAAACCTCATTTATTTTGTACTTTCCATTTACTTCTTTAACTTTCATTCTTGCTTTGCAATCTGTTCTTGTCTCTTCTTTAGGCTTCCTAGTTTTCACATCACGAATGTCCGGTTTCATCACCCCTTCTTTACGACAAACATATAGATAAGAGGAATATTTTGACTTATCTTTTTTGCTCTTGTTAAAGCTCTGTTTTCAAACACCAAAACCAATTCTTCTGCCATATGCCCTCCAAAATTCTCATGCTTCTTCTTCATTATTAAATTCAAGATCAAGTCTAGGAGTTGAATTTATATCCATCTGCAAGATTAAAAAATATGTATCCAATATAAGAAAAGATCCATTAGACCCAAAGCTAACATTGATAAAACAACATTCATATAAAGTCAAAACTTTTCCATTTAAAAGAATATCCAGTATCATCCACTTTTTTTTTTTTTTGGACAATTCTAGAAATATTCATTACTGGAAAACAGAGTTATAAACATGAGACTAGCGCAACCGAGAGAGCAAGCGAGCTAACAAGATTTAAAAAGGAAACAGCTGCCAATGTGAGTTGGTATAGATGGTAAGGGATCCAGGATTAGGCCCTTGGGTCGTGGGTTCGATCTCCTCTCCGCCGCGACAGCGATCTCTTGATATCGAACCCCTCCAAAACTTTCCATAAAAAAAAAAAAAAAAAAAAGTAAACAGCTTGGCTACAACTACAAACAAACAAGAAGCAAATTATGAACGTTGAATATTTTCCAGTAAAATACAATATCCAGTATCATCCACTTTGAATATTATCAAGTTAGATTACCAAAAAAAAAAAATCATGAATGTAAAAATTAAATGTAAAATATTATGGAAATTGTGGGTGTTTGATAAAAGATTGCCATTTACTTATCAATCTTTGATCTACCCACAGGCCTTGTTCCAGTTGTTGAAGAATTTTTCCCTCCAACTCCTGTGATTTTCCCGTGCTACTGCAGGACGAAGAAAGGGCACTGTGTGAATGATATGCTGTGCGTTTACAGAAATCAGGTGGAAAATGAGAAATAAATGACATTTGAAACGACGTCGTTCAAGAGCAAAGGATGGCAGCGAAGGATAAAAGCAGCGGAGACAAGCCACGTGCCGCAAAACATAGTTTACTCTCCCTCACCCATAAATATCTTCCTGAGTTGGTGAATTTGGCCATCTTTTCGCACATTTTCTCTGGAAAATCTAGGGACAACCATGAATCGCCACCACAAGAGGTTAATCCATTTTCGGTAAATTCCCCCCCCCCCCTTTTTCCAATTGTGGATTTACACGACTTGTTTTTTTGGGTATTCCTCAGATCTAGTATTATATCGACTCTAATCTCTGAGGTTGGATTTTATGGTGTATGCGAATCATTAAGGAAGTGCCTAAGTGGTTTTTTGGTCTTTTATGAAACTCTCAGCTAGAAATTATGGCGGGGCTCTGTTTTTTCTAATTATAGAGATCATTGGGTAACCCGTTCTCTGTTTCGATCGGTGAAACACAATATAACTTTATACTTAGACCATCACTTGCTTTGGTTTTGATAAAATTTCATTCTCTTGTTTGGCCGCGGACATGGTTGAGGAAGAGCGTGCACCGATTCTGCGGAAATTCATGAAGGAAAACTCTGTATAGTTGTTTCTAGAGGCATCGGATCAGTAAATATATTGTGTATGATTTTAAAACTATGGCGTTTTCGGAGCCACTCGATTGGGTGTATGAACATACTGGACTAGGGGGTGCGTGAACTGATACCTCGCTGCTTAGCTGAGCAGTGGATGGGCAGATGGCGGTGATTCTGCCCCTATTTCATCATATTGATAATATTATGAAGACGTCAAGACGATGTTGATAGTTTCTTCTACCCTTTCAATCTGGCTGCTTTATCAAAAGAAGAAAGAGAAAACATGTGAGATGGAAGAGGGTGTGCAGATAATATTTGCGTAGAAATTTGGAATTAACCTCAATGATAAAAAGCAGAAAATATTTCTGTCGGTCTTGTATGTTCCTAAAATAAATAATGCTATGATAATACATAGAAGGATTGAATAATACTGTTTGCCTGAGTAGCGTGAGTGATGAAGATTGGGTGCAGCACAGTTAAGTTGCTTACTGATCAAATTAGGCTATCCAGAAACATTTGGTTTAATTGAATATGATGTAACTCTATTGTAATTTTCATCTGATAAGGAGTTGCTTTCCATTTTTGATATTTTGATAACATGCCGTTTCAATGGCAAAAGAAGGTTTGGTTATGGAATGGTATTAAGCACCTGCCCTGCGTTCTGGAAGCCTTGGCAGTTGGCATTGAATAATTTAGTCTATTTATGGTCATGGTATGTGGTTTACATTCTATTTCGTTGGCAAAATATTGCAGAATGGTGCGGCTGCTCCTGGGTCAAAATCACGCACACGTCTGAACCACTGGGTTTTGGTCAAAGACATGATGCTACAGTTGATATTCCATTAGATAACAAAAATGTATGATGTTTGCTGATTTGAAGAATTTTTGTGGTTCTTTTTTTTTTTTTTCCTGTGAGGCTGATCTATCCTCTCCCTTTTTTATTTATGGTGCATCCATAGGACACCAAGAAGAAAGAGCAAGAACTAGCATCTTGGGAAACAGATCTAAAAAGGAAAGAAAAGGTGGGTCCTTTTTTGTTTTGATAGTTGACATTTTCTGGATTATAATTAATCATTTTTATTTTTGAATTTATTGTCTAATGTTTCCATTGTCTTACTGCCTACATTTGTAAGTCCTTGCTTAGGTTCAGCCGTTCCCTTTGTGTACATATTGGTATCATTTCAATACGACTATTTCTTGACTATTTTGAAATGTTTATGCAGGATATAAAAAGGAGGGAAGAGGCTCTTTCTTAAGGTTACTGATAAGACTATGACACACAACCTTTTCAATTAACTGTCTTATTGCTTTTCTGAAATTGTGTTGATGGCTGGGTTGATAGCTTATTTTATTTTATTTTTTAACTTTTCTTCCAAAATATACTTATCAGCTGGCGTTACTGTTGATGAGAAGAATTGGCCTCCATTTTTCCCAATCATTCATCATGATATTGCCAATGAGATACCAGCTCATGCTCAAAGGATGCAGTATTTGGCCTTTGCAAGTTGGTTAGGTATGGGGACTTAATTAATTAGTTTTGTCATTGCCAATGAGATGCCAGTTCATGAAATGATTAGTTGCAATTATGTTTGAATTGTGTCCCTGAATCTTTCAACTTGGTTGAAACTCGACAGCATTTTCATAGTATAAGTTTCGATTTGAGTTGCAGCATTAGAGTTCTTGTTCTTTTTCTATGAAATCTTTGACTAGTTGTCTATGTAACATTATCATTTGCAATGTGCTTCTCTATTTCTGATAAATGGTTCAAGGCTCTCCTTTTCCATTAAATGATCATTTGTGGTGTGAAGTGTTGCAACTTTCGCCACTTTGAAATTTCCCTTGTCATTTTATTTTGTTCTTTGTGGTCCTTTTGTTTGTTTATACTTTTATATTTTACTCAATAATACTCCACTATACATTTTTTCTCTCACTTTGATTTTTTTACTGACTATTTAATGATTTCTTTCAGGAATTCTTCTCTGCCTGGTTTTTAATATAGTTGCTGTATGACTGTGTGTTGGATTAGAGGCAGTGGTGAGCTTACTTTCTACCTCTCAATGCTTTTACCATATCTGGGTACTTGCTAGATCTCTGGTTTGTGCTGTGATTTGGATCCTCAGGTGAGTGTTTTACAATGTGCAGGGGTTAACAAAATTTTCCTTGCTGTGATCTACACTTTACTTGGAGTTCCCTTGTCATATGTGCTTTGGTACAGACCCCTCTACAATGCTGTGAGTTAAACTCCACTACTCCAGTGTTTCTGCCTTTTCCTTACTATCATTTTAGCTTAGTAAAAGCGTCAAGGATATAGGACTGTTATTTATCTATTGATACCTCTTTCCCCTTTAGTAACAGGTGGAGAAAATAGTAATAAAATTTATAGCCACCCATTATATATGATGAAATTTGTAAAGCTGGAAAGATGGAAAGAAAAATATCAAAAGGCCTTAGGTCAGTCTTTGTATGCTCAAATAAAGAAGCTCGTATAGCATTGGCTTTAACTTAGAGAACAAGATTACTTCATGTTGATGGCATGATTCTTTCTGTTATGCAGGACAGATAGTGCATTCAAGTTTGGGTGGTTTTTCCTGATTTACTTGGTATGTCAATCTATTACTTAATGCTGTCACACTAGTTAGTGAGTAATGTATTAATCCTTCTATTAATTACCTTGACATGATGCAGCTGCATATTGCGTTTTGTGTCTTTGCTGCTATTGCTCCTCCAGTTGTTTTTCATGGAAAGTCTTTAACGTAAGTTCTATTCTACCAAGTAGAAATCTTATTTTTAAGTTTCCTCAATTGAAGTTCCGAGTTCTTAATAACGAAGTAGGGCGCAAGAGGCCTAGGAAAAGAAAAGAGAGGGGGCATGAAATGCTAGATCATGTTGGTGGGCCTTTGTGATTAAAAGGGTTCAGCTTAATTGTTTACTTGAGGAATGTTGCCTTATGGGACTGCATAAGCTGTTACTGCCTTATTGGATTAAATTTTGTTGGGCTGTGAGGGAACTGCTGCAGCTTTGACATATAATATTGATTTAAAAAATATTTCATAGTACTTACTGCTAAAATTTAGATGAATTCGAATGTCGTTTTGTGGTATTATCTTAGGTTGCCCTTTTGCTTATTTATATGCAACTCATTGTTGCAGCATATATTCCTTTTCTGTTTAAATTGAATTAATGCTTTTAAATTTTCAGGGGTATTCTTGCAGCAATTGATGTCTTCTCAGACCATGTATTGGTCAGGGTAAGTTTTATCTGATGCATCATTTGAATTATGTGAATTATGTGCATCTCAATATTTTGAGCTCTTAGCTTTTGTAACTAATCTTATCTACATGTTTATTGTTGTTCAAAGATGTTGCATAAAATAAAGGGAAGATTGTGTCTAACTGATGCATTAATCTAGAAAATTGTACTGAGACAAATATGATGCATTTGCTAATGGGGGTATTGGTCAAAATAAGGATAAGCTATTACTTTTATATTTTAAAATTGAAGACTGTTATCCTTTTGATAGAACCAACAATATAATTTTTGTTTTATATAAACTTAGACATAGCAAAACAGTGAAAAGTCCCCTACTTTATCTAATGCTGAAGTTCTGATGGGAAAATCAAGTTCAACCACTTTTATTTATGCTATTCTTGCAGATATCTATGCATCATGGATAAATCAAATGCCTAGGTTACAAGTCCTATACTCTTGAATCACTAAATCTGTTTCCAAAAAGATCGCAGCACTAAACCACATGAAACCAACCGAAATAAGAATCCTAGAATCTTCCTTCACAAAGTTAGGGGTTAGGACAAATGTTGGCCTTGTTCTAGCGCGGCGCTTTGGCACAGTCATTCTATTCCAACAGGATCTCCCACTTTTAATATCTTCCTATCTATGGCTTTTTAGATCACAGTGTTTAGTGCGTCTCTGGAACTCCAATCTTCTCTCCCTTTTGACTGATTCTTTTTTCCTTTTGGTTAGCATGGTGGCATCCCAATTTTATTTTATTTTTCAATTAGTGAAATATATATTGTGAGAGTGAATTCAAGGATCTTGTTATTTTTCTGTATTTCTTGGTCTTTAAATCTAATCTTTGTGCGACACCAGATCACCCTCATGGGGTGCACTGTGCGCTCATTTTTGTAATGAGATCTGGATCATTCAAATTTGACTTGGATAGTGACCACTTACAAATTATTTTATCTATAATTTTTTCATTTTGAAAAGTGAGAGTTATAGAATTATACTATTTAAAGTTTTGTATATATTAGTTGTTTTAGTTTATAAAATAAATTCACATTAAATTTGAACGTTGGCATAGTAAAATCACGGTAGTATAGAGCAATTGAGCAACTAATGAGTAGTATGTTAAATTTCTTTAAAATAAAGGCTAAAGTATACGTTTGGTCCTTCATGTCTGCCTCTGGTATCATTTTAGTTCCTTAAGTTTGTAAAGTATACATCTGGTTCCTTAATGTTAACACCGTTAGTCTGACTTAACGGAAAATATTGACTCAACAATTTTAAGCGATGACTGTGCAATTAAATGCTGATAAAACATGTTTATATTTTAGTATTTTAATAAATTAATATGTTAAATCCTATTAATTGAAAAATATTTAATCTTCGACCAAAAAAGAATATTTAATCTTCATAAACGGTAAAAAACAATTAAACAGCTTGTGGAGATTAAATATTTTTCAATTAATAGGATTTAAAATATTAATTTATTAATATACTAACATATAAGCATGCTTGATCAACATTTAATTGCACAGTTATCGCTTAAAATTGTTGAGTCAGTATTTTCCGTTAAGTTAGACTAACGATGTTAATATTAAGGGACCAAAAGTGTACTTTACAAACTTAAGGGACTAAAATGATACCAGAGACAAACATGAAGGACCAAACGTATACTTTAGCCTTTATTTTATAAAATGGATATAAACAAATCATATCACAGTCAAACCTGCATTTTCAATATGATGGAATCATCTCACCTTTCTTTTAAATTGACCAGAAGGATACCTTCGCATTTATTCCAGCCAGTGTCCCGTATGAGTCCTGATGGCCTTTTAGGCCAATAAACACTGTGTCTTGACCCCACCTCCATTCATCTTTCACCACAACATTCATTGCTTCTTAGTTAAATCATCCTCCCGCCCCAACGACTTTTCACTATATAGATATAAATATTTTTATATATGCATTTTCCTTTTACAAAACATGGCTCTTTTCATCAATATGTAACATCCATCACGTTCATTCTTTTCTCTCTCTCTCTCTCAACTATATATTTGACAGTCAAAAACCCATATTCTATACCCATTATTTATGTGTATGTATAAATATCATCTATAATTGTTTTGACAGTCCATATAAGATAATAAACTATCCCTTTCAGTATTATATTTTAATAGGAAATAAATATATATATATATAGTGACTCATGAAGAAGATGGATCAGTGTCTGTAACGTTAGTTTCCATGTCACATCGATCGGCTAGCTCTAGCTCTCGCGTGACTTCCTTTTATTTATTAATCTTTGATAGAATTTGTGTAACTCACGCGCTACAGAGGTCTCTATCACAGATAATAAATTATCCCTTTCACTATTATCTTTAATATGAGGAGATATATCTGAAATCAGAGCCCAGCCAAACGCAACAAGACTCACTAGGGATTAGACGGGATCAGACAAGGAGAGACATATCGCTAAATACAAACATAAAATAGGTAGAGATTGGCAGCTAAGGTATGAAGCAAAATAAGACAAGGTTTTTCAAAATGAAGGGGAAGAAAATGGTGGGGTGTTAACATTTGTGTGAGAAAAGAATATTCCTAAAGAGGAGCAACCAGCGACATGGGTTCTGGTCCCTGTGAAAATGGTTTTATCCTTTCTTTCAGCTTTCATGGTTTTATCTTGTCCAAACACAGTCCTCTACACTGTTTATCGTCACTGGATTTCTGGATTGGATCGATTTCAATTTAATTAAAGCTTTGCATATTTCACCTTTCTTCTCAAAGTAGGCACTGGGTTGTGAGTTTAGGTATACAAGGGTCATTTGTCTTTATGAGTATAAAAAACACTATACCCTATGAATTACTAGCATAAATTGTTGCTCTATGAAGAAGGGTTAAATGGGTTGGAATTAATTCTCTTATGTGATTTTTTTGTTGTATTGGTCTTAGCTATTTGCTGTGGTTTGTCATCCTTACATCCGTTCCTTCTATCGGCTCCATTGTACTGAATGACCCTTGTATACCAAAACTCACAACCCAATGCCTACTTTGAGAATAAAGGTGAAATATGCAAAGCTTTAATTAAATTGAAATCGATCCAATCCAGAAATCCAGTGACGATAAACAGTGTAGAGGACTGTGTTTGGACAAGATAAAACCATGAAAGCTGAAAGAAAGGATAAAACCATTTTCACAGGGACCAGAACCCATGTCGCTGGTTGCTCCTCTTTAAGAATATTCTTGCTCACACAAATGTTAAACCCCACCATTTTGTTCCCCTTCATTTTGAAAAACCTTGTCTTATTCTGCTTCATACCTTAGCTGCCAAGAGGCCTATTTTACGTTTGTATTTTGTTTCTCCTTGTTTGATGCCTAGTGAGTCTTGTTGCGTTTGATTGGGCTCTGATTTCAGATACATCTCCTCATATTAAAGATAACACTGAAAGGGATAATTTATTATATGTAATAGAGACCTCTATAGCGCGTGAGTTACACAAATTCTAACAAAGATTAATAAATAAAAGGAAGTCACGCGAGAGCTAGAGCTAGCCGATCGATGTGACATGTAAACTAACGTTACAAGCACGGATCCATCTTCTTCATGAGTCACTATATATATTGTTTTGATAGTATATATATAGATATATAAATATATATATATTTATATATATATATATTTTAATATATAAATAAATAAATATATTTATTTATTTCCTATTAAAATATAATACTGAAAAGGATAATTTATTATCTTATATGGACTATCAAAACAATTATGGATGATATTGATACGTACACATAAACAATGGCTATAGAATATGGGTTTTTGACTGTCAAATATATAGTTGATAGAGAGAGAGAGAGAGAAGAATGAACGTGGTGGATGTTACATATTGATGAAAAGAGCCATGTTTTGTAAAAGGAAATGCTTTCATCAGATTCATATAAATGGTATGCCTTTGAGTTTAGGAATAATGGATCAGAAGGATTTCCTATACACTTTGAACAAATTAACACCTTAACGTAAAAAAAGAAAGGTGAGTGAAATAAGAAATATTAGGAATGGGATCGCATGATTGTAAATGTTTTGTAAAACTAAAAGGAAATGCTTTCATAAAAGGGAATTTAATAAATTCCCTTTCAGCTAATTCTCCCTTTCAGATTCATATAAATGGTATGCCTTTGAGTTTAGGAATAATGGATCAGAAGGATTTCCTATACACTTGCTTATTCTCCCTTTGAGTTTACATTTTTAGTTTTTTTGCATATTTTTGAGCTAAGACTTTTGAACAAATTAACACCTTAACGTAAAAAAGAAAGGTGAGTGAAATAGGAAATATGAGGAAAGGGATCGCATGATGGAAGAGGGAAAGGATCCCGTGTGAACGCAGGGAGAGCGAGTCCTTGAATAGGGACTTCATCTATCAACCAAAAGCAATTTTTTTTTTTTTTTTTTAAATTTACATAACATCAAATCTGAATAAAATTGATGGCATATGTAAGTATAAATACCATGCAGAGGAAAGACTTGCTTAACAATGTTCACTGATTTCAACTTCCGAAGCAAGTTATCCTCAGTTTCCCACCTGAATTCTTTTCCATCAAATTTAAGGGTCATGGTTGACCCTGTGCTGTTTACCGACAAATTACCATCGGTATATGAATGGTCTAGGAAATGCAAAAATATGAATGAGCCCGTGAAGAAATTCATACAATATAATGTCATTTGTAACACCCCACTGTTCTGAATCTAGAACAACGTGGTATCTTCTCCTATCATATATTTTAATGTACTATTTAATAAAAATTTAAACCACTGGGTTAGGTTTAAAAACTTTTTTTATAAAGAGTTCAAAATAATATTAAAGTTCAAATGAGCTTTTTCTGTTACATTTAAAAAATTTGAAAACATTTTAACAGTAGTTCAAACTTATTATTTACAGAACACATCATACTTAAAAACATTATCAAGTTTTATCAAAGTTTTCCTTATTTCTCCAATTAATCTAATGCTCTACTAAAACATTCACCACATTTTTGGGCTTCTTATATACAAGCCTGTCCCTGATGCAATAGTTAGCAACATATATTTATATATCTTGTCTATTTCTATGCAGTTATATGTATCTAATTAAATATATACATCCCAATAGCCATACACGGCTATCTCAAACTATTAACTAAGTCATAAGGTAATACAAAAGTGAAACTAAATGTTTCAACTGCATCTTCATCACTACCTTCTTCTCAATCTCAAGCAATTACTATGCCCTTGTTTCTTCCTCCTTGCTTACTAGACTGCCCACATCCTGGATTTAAGGAAGACTCTGAGATTCAAATGAATGAATCCTAGAGTAACAGGTTAATCTCAAATTCAAGCATATGCAGTATATATGTAAATCAACCAAACAAAGTAGTACATACAGCATATAAAGCATTCATATTCATATTCAAATTCAAGTATTACATTCAATATACAGCTTGTAATACAAGTATTCATTCAAAGATTTTCAAATACCTTGGCGCAAGGAAATTCATTTTGGCAATTCAATACCAAAAATAATGAATGCACTAGGCCCTACCTAGCCACCGGAAAGTTGGCCCCATTGTCGGCCCTTCTGCTCAATCGAGCCACGAGTGGTGTTGGCCATAAAGGCGGGGCATACAATATGGTATCCCGAGTGGAAAAAAGGCTTTTAAGACCGGACAAAAGAGGCATCATAAGACCGGACCCGCGTCAGGTCTTGTTCCAGACGGTATTAAAAGTCTCACTTTTAAGACCGGACTCGAACCGGTCTTAAAGAGTTCCTTTTAGACCGGATATTTTAAACATACGATCTTAAAAGTGTTTCAAAATAAAGAAATAAAACTCAAATGAAACAACCGGTCGTAAATCACCAGATCTGACAACATTTTGAATGTCCCTCCGTCATCAACGACGGAGAACCTAGAGAAGATTGGAAGCAACACCAACAAGAAAAACAAAAAAGAAGAGAAGATTTGAAGCAACACCAACAAGAAAAACAAAAAAAAAGATGAATACAAAGTCCAAAAATAAGAAAACATAACAAGAAATAGAAATCATTCACCATGGAAATCGAATTTGAATCAATATAAAATCATAGGTGAAATTGAAGTCCAAATCTACAAAAAAATCACAAGTTTAAAGCAACCAAATCTGAGCAGGATCCTCTTGTCGATGCTGGCAAAGCTTCAAGCAACCAAAAATCAAAGTCCAGATCTGAGCAGGAGCGGTCAAGGTAGGAGCAAACAGACTTAAGCAAGAAGAGATCTGGGTTTGATTTTAAGTCGGATCTGTGCGAAGGCGGTGTGGGAGGAGCCATAGATCGAAGAGGAAGGAGCCGTCGTCGTCCAGAATCCTCGAAGCAGTACGCTTGCGCCGTTGCTGAGGATTGGAGTTGATGCCATCGCAAAACCCTCGAAGCATCTCACTGCCAACGTTGCCCAAGGATTTGATTGTGTGGCTCTTAGGATGACTTACGAAGATTGCGAGTAGGTTAGAGGAAGAGGATGTCATTCTTGCTGAGGATTTGACCCGTGAGGCTCTTGGGACACTCGTTGAATCTATAACTAAGCAAATGTTATATCACCAAGAAGACAAGCACGCTCACGGACTTAACGAGTTTAGCGAATTTAACCTTTTTTTTAACACTTTTAAGACCGGTTGTTTGTAAAAACCGGTCTTAAAAGTATATTTTTAAGACCGGATCCTTTAAATCCGATTTTAAGAGTGTTCTATATATTGACAAAATTGCCAACGGTCATACTTTTAAGCCCGGATCTTTTATAATCCGGTCTTAAAAGTCTTTTATATATTTACGAAATTGCCACTGGTCATACTTTTAAGACCGAATCTTTTATAATCCGGTCTTAAAAGTGTTCTATATATTTGTTGGAAGTTAAGATTTAATTAGTTAGCATATACGATTATATTGTGCAATTATCTTAATTAAGTTGTTAGAAAGATTTTAGGAATTAAGTTAGCAGATCATGGTTTTTTAAATTTCGTAGTTAAATTCCTGATTGTAATCATCTTAATTAAGTTATTAGAGAGATTTTAGGAATTAAGTTAGCAGATCATGGTTTTTGAATTTCGTAATTAAATTCCTGATTGTAATCATCTTAATTAAGTTGTTAGAGAGATTTTAGGAATTAAGTTAGCAGATCATGGTTTTTTGAATTTCGTAATTATATTCCTGATTGTAATCATCTTAATTAAGTTCTTAGAAAGATTTTAGGGATTAAGTTAGCAGATTATGGTTTTTTGAATTTTGTAATTATATTCCTAATTGTAATCCCTAGATTATAGGAACTGCCTAGGTAAGAAGATTATTTACTTATTAGCATCTGTATATAATTCCAATTATATTCCTGATTGTAATCCCTAGATTATAGGAACTGCTTAGGTCAGAAGATTATTTACTTATTAACATCTGTATATAATTCCAATTAAGCGAAGGAATAAATCATCACATTCTCGGACTCATCTCTGATTAACGAGTTTAGCGAATTTAACTTTTTTTGACACTTTTAAGACCGGTTGTTTGTAAAAATCGGTCTTATAAAAGTATATTTTTAAGACCGGATCCTTTAAATCCGGTTTTAAAAGTGTTTCTATATATTTACGTCATCGGTCATACTTTTAAGACCGGATCTTTTATAATCCGGTCTTAAAAGTTTTCTATATATTTACGAAATTGTCACCGGTCATACTTTTAAGACCGAATATTTTATAGTCCAGTCTTTAGAGTGTTCTATATATTTACGAAATTGCCACCGGTCATACTTTTAAGACCAGATCTTTTATAATCCGGTCTTAAAAGTGTTCTATATTTTTACGAAAGTGCCACCGGTCTTATTTTTAAGACCGGATCCTTTATAATCCGGTCCAAAAAGTTCTTTATATTTACGAAACTACCACCGGTCATACTTTTAAGACCCGATTCTCTATAATCCGGTCTAAATGAGGCAGTTTTAAAGCTCTTTTTTGTACTAGTGCATGTAAAAACATATATAGCTATGCAAAGAATGTGAGATTATAGTTACTACCTGTTGGTCTTATCGACAAAACCCCTTCCAATAAGCTCTTGTTACTATGCTTGACCTTCAAGCTTGGGCAATTCTCAGGTCCTATAAATAACATTCATATAGTAATGGGTCATTAATCATCCCAAACATAATTAAGATTTAGTTCCTTTAGACCCACCCCAAAATACTTATCCTTTAATATCCTTATTGAAAACGAAAGGAAATCACCAAGAGGGGGGTGAATTGGGGATTTTAAAACTTTTATAATAACTTTGCACCCAAGCTGAAGCTAAACGTAAAGAGATAGGGAAGAAGAGCTTTTATATAGTGGTGAGTTGCAATGTGACCGTTACTTCTCAACTTAGTATGTTCTTCATTTGAAATTCAGTTTGATGAGGATTATAGCCGTTGGGTCCTGAACTTCAGCCGATTCAATTCCTGGACGCGTGAAATCATTCTTCTGATTCTTCGAAAAGTGGAGGATGAGTTGAGATAGATGTTGACTGAAGAATCGGATCATGGGTAGATGGTTCAGGGACTATGGAGGTTGGGATTGGTTCAGAAGAAGGTGGAGGTGCCGAAGAGCTAGGTCCAAATGGAATTGATGGACGATTTGCTAAGATTTTGTCCATTTTGTCATGGAGGCTGGACATAGACACCAAAAGAGTGGAGATCTTGATGAGTGATCTCCAATTTGATCCCCGAGACCTTGCACTTTATCTTTGATAATCTCATGTTCAAGAATGAGATCTTCTTGTGCATCGAGAACTCCTCATATCCTTTCTTGACTCGTGGTGAATCCAGATTCTATATTGGAAGAAAGATCTGAAACAACTTGGGCAATGTAAGTCTTTATTCTTTCATCCAAATCAGAGGGAAAGGATTGTGGTGGAGGTGGTGCACTTTGAGCTTCTTGAACTCTAGATTGAGTTGCTCTGGTTCTAGTAGGTCTAGAGGGTGCTCGGAATGATCACTTCCTTGATCAAAGCTTATCCTCATCAAATTTAGGATATCTTTGGCCAAATTTGGTGGTTTTCGGGTTTCTCATTGGTGGTAAATACCGGACCCTTTCATGAAACATAATCACCGAGATGAGACTCGGCAAAGGGTATCGGGATGTTTTTCTTCCATGGAAACGAAATTTGAACATCTCTTTAAAGATCCAATCTCCTATGTTATGAGGGACTTGATCTATGATAGAAGCAAAAATAGGAAGTCCTTTTTGGCAAAGTGAGTGAAATTGCCTCCTTTTGTACTAAGTTTCTAGTGTATATATACCAAGCAGCTCTTTGCTTAGGAGGCATCGATCTTTGGAGTGAAATTGAATATCTACAAGATCGGGGATAGGCTCATCGGGTCCGAGGAGTGAAAAATTTGCCTATTCGTATAATTTGGAGAAGCAACGGGAGGAGGATTTTGGATTTGGAGGAGGGAATTGAGGTATGCAGCGGTGATGGTTATCTGTTTTCCTCTAATGGATGTGGTAATCCTTTCCTCAACCAAATTTCTATCCGCATCCAATAAATTATCACTTTGCATACAATAGTAAAAGGTTTTAACAAAGGATGGACTATATGAGGCTCTAATGGATATGAGAGGTTCAAATTGTATGAGCCAGTGGGTAAGATCAAGGTTACATTCCTCTTTTAGAGCATCTAGATTGACATACACAGAAGGGCAAAAACTCTTAGCCTCATAGTTTTCTTGGAACCGTATGGCATCCTCACCATATAGAGTGACATCCTCACTAGAGAATCCTTTAGGGATGGAGGAATGATTGTAAATTTCAAATAATGCTGGGTTTTCTCTAGATACCTGAGGAACAGAGTGTTGTTGGTGATGGGAGGATGATTGAGCGTGAGAGCTAGGTTGACTAGCGGAGGTCTTTCGAGATTTGTGTATCGGTTCTTTGCTCCTTCGAGGTGGTGTGTCAGCAGTTGAAGCTTTCTTTGAGGTATTCATCTTGACTGTGGTTATTGGAGTGGCTTGGGTAATAGGAATACCAGGAATTTGCTTGTCAATTCCATGCTTGAATCGTTTTGGAAACGATTTTCTTCGGGAGGACGTTGAGAGATTTGTGTATGATCGGTTTGGGGTTCTTGAGGATCAGAGGATTTGGAATCTTGGGTTGCAGATCGCTTGGACGCCATGTTCTCTGGTTTTCGTTGGAGGAGATTGAGAGAAATTTTTGAGAGTTTTTAGGTTTAGGCTCGAGGAGAGATAGAGTGAAGACGAAAAGACAGGGTTTTAAAGAAATTTTATCGACGCAAACTCGAGTTCTTAAGTGGAGGCTCGAGTTTGTGTAACGTTACTTACCTGGAATTCAAGAGTGTATGTGTGAACCCTTGAAATTTCTTGTGAGGCTCGAGTCGATCATATCGTTGGTTCGAGTCTGTCTGGTTCTCTGAGGTGGATTGCTCTCTGTCTCCCTCGAACTCGAGTCCGTTCACTAATAGGCTCGAGTCTGTCAAGATCTCTGAGATGAGTAGCTCTCTGTCTCCCGCGAACTCGAGTCCATTCACTAATAGGCTCGAGTCTGTCAAAAATCTCTGAGATGAGTTGCTCTCTGTCTCTCGCGAACTCGAGTCCGTTCACTAATAGGCTCGAGTTTGGTGACTGATAGTTGTATTTCTCATTTGGTTCTTTTCGAGCTCGAGTCTGTCTTTGGTAGGCTCGAGTTTGTGACACTTTTCTTGCACTCGATTGTTTGGGATTTTGATTTTAACATACATCCCGCACAAAACATATCTACATACTCTGATGCTTAAGTTAGTGGACAATAATCAAAAAAAAACATAACTAACATTTGAATTACTTACAACTCATTGGGATTTACCATTCCCAATTCTCTTCTTATGAACACAAATTGTTCTTTTGCTAGTGGCTTGGTGAAGATATCGCGAGTTGCAAGTGAGTTGGGATGAACATGACTTTGACATCCTTCTTTTGAACATGGTCTCTTATGAAGTGATGTCGACATCAATATGTTTGGTTCTAGTATGTTGAACAGATTCTTTGCCAAACTTATTGTGCTTGTGTTGTCACAAAGAATTGGGATTTCTTTGAGATGAACTCCCAAATCACACAATTGTTGTTTGAGCCAAAGAACTTGAGCACAACAACTTGAGGCACCAACATACTCGGCTTCAGTGGATGACACGCCCACCGTGGTCCGCTTTTTTGAACCAAGACACTAATGATCCTCCAAAGAACTCACATTGACCACTTGTGCTTTTTCTCACGGTCTTGTATCCTGCATGATCGAATCGGTATAGGCTACTAAGTGTTCATGTTGATCTTTGGGAAACCATAATCCAAGAGTCTTTGTATCGCAAGATATCTAAAAATTCTTTTAACATGTTCAAGATGTGACTCCATAGGGGGCAGATTGGAATCTAGCACACATTCCAACACCGAATTGAATGTACGGACGACTTGCCGTAAGATAGAGTAATGATCCAATCATTCCTCTATACTTAGTGATGTTGAAGTTAGTCCCCTTTTCATCGCATCCGAGTTGCGGTTGAACTCATTGGAGTATCTGCTCCATTACAATCGCTAGACCATATTTTTTTAATAGATCTTTCGATACTTGGTCTGGGAAATGAAGATTCCATCATGGCGTTGCTTGATTTGAAGTCCAAGGAAGTAATTAAGTTCTCCCATCATGGACATTTCAAATTCTCCTGCATTGTCTTGGCAAATGCTTCACACATAGTATCATTAGTAGCACCAAAATAATATCATCAACATAAATTTGAGCTATTAATACATCACCAAGTTTATTCTTCTTTATAAAGAGAGTTGTATCTGCTTTTCCTCTAACAAATCCTTGATCAAGAAGGAAAGTGCTTAACCTCTCATACCAAGCTCTAGGAGCTTGCTTAAGACCATATAAGGCTTTCTTGAGGTGATAAACATGATCGGATGATGTTCATTTTGAAAACCCGGAGGTTGTTCTACATAAACTTCCTCTGTATAAAACCATTTAAAAAGGCGGATTTTACATCCATTTGAAAAAGTTTGAATCCTTTAACACAAGCAAAGGCTAGAAGAACTCTTATAGCTTCCAATCTTGCTACTTTGGAGCATAAGTTTCTTCATAATCAATTCCTTCTTCTTGATTATAGCCTTTTGCAACTAGCCTTGCTTTATTTCGAATGATTATGGCGGATTCATCACATTTATTTTTGAATACCCATTTAGTACCAATGACCGGATGGTCTTTAGGTCTGGGCACCAAGTCCCAAACTTGGTTTCTTTCAAATTGATGTAATTCCTCTTGCATTGCTATAACCCAATCATTGTCTGAAAGGGCTTCATCAATCTTAGAGGGTTCAATTTTCGAAATGAAAGCTGAAAAAGTAACTTCATTCAAAGTGCTTTTTCGGTTCTTACTCCTTGATTTGCATCACCTATCACTTGATCCAGAGGATGACTCCTACCGTATCTCCATGATTTTGGTTGAGTTTGAACACTGTTTTCATAAGCATTTTCACAATGTTTTTCGGTTTAATCATCTTGCAAATCTTTTTCCGTATTTGTTGAAATAGAAGTTTGGTTTGTTACAGAAAATCATCATCATCATCCAAGGACTTGTTAGATTTAGTTTCACAGAAAACAATATGCATAGATTCTTCAACGGTGTGATTACGAGTATTATAAACTCTATATGCTTTACTTCTACTTGAATAACCCAAGAATATACCTTCATCGCCTTTGGAATCAAATTTTCCCAAGCTGTCCTTACCATTATTGTGGATGAAGCATTTACATCCAAAGATATGTAAGTGAGCTAAGTTGGGTTTTCTTCCTTTGTAGAGTTCATAGGGAGTTTTGTCCAATTTCTTTCGGAGATATGCCCTGTTTGATATGTAACAAGCAAGTGCTCATAGCATCACCCAAAACACTTGAGATGTTTGGTTCTCATTTAGCATTGATCTTGCCATTTCGGTAAGCACTCTATTCTTTCTTTCAACAACTCCATTTTCTTGTGGGGTTCTTGGAGCCGAGAAGTTATGATTGATTCCCATACTATCACTGAATTCTCCAAAGGCATGATTCTCAAATTCTCCACCATGATGCGTACGAATACCTGCAATAGATAATCCTTTCTCGTTTTGGACCTTCTTGGCAAACACAATAAATTGATCAAATGTTTTATCTTTTGATGACAAAAGAATGACCCATGTAAATCTTGAGAAATCATCTACTATAACTAATGTATAAAGATTGCCGCCAAGGCTTTTTACTCTAGCTGGTCCAACTAAATCCATATGGAGTAATTGAAGAGGTCTATTAGTTGATATTTCTGTTTTCGACTTGAAAGAAGATTTGGTTTGTTTACCTTTTTGACATGCATCACAAATCATATCATTTTTAAAAGAAAGTTTTGGTAAACCAATAACCAATTCCTTTTCTCGTAGTTTATCAAGTTGAATCATATTGACATGTCCTAAACGTTTATGCCATAACCAACTTTCATCTAAGTTACCAACAAAACATTTTTCGAATCGAATTGTTTTTAGACAGATTAAGAGTATAACAATTACCTTCTCTTGGAGCTCTGAATAATGCTTTGGATTTAATACTATCTAAAGAGAGAGCATCCTTACTTACAATCAAACATTCTTCGAATCAAAGATGACTAGGTTTCCTTTGTCCGTGCTTTGACTCACACCGAGGAGGTTGTGACATAATCCATCCACAAGATAAACATCTTTGATTTGAGGTCCATTGCTATTTCCAATTTTGCCAATGCCGCAATTCTTCCGGACTCATTTCCACCAAATGTTACCTTGCCACCATCCTTATGTTTGATTGAAGCAAATTTGGATTGGTCTCAGTCATATGTCTTGAGCATCCTTTGTCAATGTACCACTTATTGGGATTTGATGCTCTAAGACAAATCTGCATAAGAAGATATATCATCTTTTAGGTACCCAATATTCTTTGGGTCCTTTTGGGTTAGTTTGTGTCTTAGGAATCATATAGGATCCCTTAGGCACCCATTGATAGTTTCCTATAGGTTTGATTGATCTATCTTTCTTATGAAAGCATGAAGAAGTAGTATGACCTTTTCTATTACAATAGTTGCAATGTGCAAAAGGATTTGAGGTATGGACAGATTTTTGAAAATAATTCATGTAAGATCTTTGTCCATGTTTCTTTTTGCCTTTCTTTTGTCATAATCGGGTTTGTAACCAATTCCCGATTTGTCATTTGTAAATCTTTCTTTGTTTCAAAATTACCTCAAGCATTTCACTTCCTCTAGTGAATTTTTCAAGAGTCTTTGTAAGGTATTCATTTTTCTTTTTCGAATAGAACATTCATCACATATGAGATTTTAAGAACGAAAGATTTTCTACTTGTTGTTCAAGTGTTGTATTCTTCCTTTTTAAACCAAAATATTTTTCAGCAAGTTCATCAAATTCATTTTGAACAAGTTTATATTCGATAAACAATTCATTATAAGTTGGTTTTGCATCATGATTAGAACAAGTAGAGTTTTCCTTTTCACAAGTAGAGATAGGTGTAGAAATCGTTTGAACTTGTTCTTCTAATAGTTTGATTTTTCTTTTTGAAAATAAGAGCTCTTTTGCGGTTTTCTTAAATTCGGTATAAAGAGAATCATATGTTGAAGATAATTCATCATAAGGTAAATCGGGATTACTTACCTCTTCGTTGTCCGATTCCTCTTGAGCCACAAGGCGTAGATTGGCACTTTGTTCCTCTTCCGCTTCATCTTCATCGATGAGCTGTTGCCCCATATAGCCGATACATAAGCTCTTTTCTTGAACTTATTGAATTTCTTTTCTTTGTTTTTCAGTGCGGACATTTCGATTTGATGTGGCCTGGTTTCTCACATTCATAGCATATAATTGGTTTCTTAGTTTACGTGCTAGAATTTCCTTTGTGAAACCTTCGTGAGATTGGTCCTTTTGTAGAATTTTTTGAATCTTCGGACCATCATTCCTAGCTCACCATCTTCATCTTCATCTTCTTCATCGTCATCCGATTTAGCTTCTTTGATGGTTTTAAGAGCTATTCCTTGTTCTTGACATTGATATCATTTAGTCCCTTTTTGAATTTGATCTTCCCTCATATTCGTAAAGGCTGCCAAATAGTGCCGCCACGGAGGCCATTGATTCGCCTCGAGATTCTTCAATTGCGGTGACCTTGGCTTCCCATTCCTTGGTGAGAATATTTAGTATTTTCCTCACTTGGGCAGGTTGTTCATATTCTTTTCCCAAGGCAATGAGTTGATTGATCGGGTGAGTGAATCGAGTTGAAATTCACCAATAGATTCTCGGTCTTCATCTGCAATAGATCGTATTCATCATGAGAGTATTGATACGATTTTCTTTGATCGCACTGTTCCTTCATGAGCTATTTCAAGAGCATCCCACATTTGCTTAGCAGATGGCAAAGTGCAGATTCTCGAAGTACTCTTTTGGCCAAGAGCACTTTGGAGCATATGAATTGCCTTCATGTTGAGAGTGACTTGTTTTTATCATTGTCATCGTACTCTTCTTCTTTCTTGGGAGTTCGATGTCGGCTACAACCGAGGAAGGAACATAGTTTCCTTTTTCAAAGACCCTCCACAAACCAAACTCGAGAGGCCATTACATAGACCCCGAACTTAGCCTTCCGAATGAGTAGTGTTCTCCATTGAAACCACGGAGGACGGTTGATTGAGGCTCCATCTCGGTAGAATTCCTTCCATTGGATCTTTGTGTCTAGGATGTTAATCCTTCAAATTGACAACGAGGCTCGATACCAAATGAAAACGAAAGGAAATCACCAAGAGGGGGTGAATTGGGGATTTTAAAACTTTTATAATAACTTTGCACCCAAGTGAAGCTAAACGTAAAGAGATAGGGAAGAAGAGCTTGACACGTAAAGTTTATCCTGGTTCGGTCTAAATTCTTGACCTACGTCCGGTCCCAGACTCTCAGGTTTTCTACTATCACTTTAACTCGGATACACACTCGTACTCAAGGATTATCCTCTCTCTAGGATACACTCCCCTTACAAGTTGTACTGAAATCCCAATCTCCAAGTCCCTTGACTTGAGATCTTTTACAATGAATGAATAATTTGAATATAATCTCTCTCACAGAGAAGGTAATGATAAACACCGAGGCTCTTTGTATATCAAAATACAATACGAAAGAAAACTGAATGTATAAGAATTCTTGAGCTTGCTTTTCGTTTCTGCTTAATCTTTCGTTGTTCTTCTAAGTTTGTAATCAGCTCTTTATATAGTGGTGAGTTGCAATGTGACCGTTACTTCTCAACTTAGTATGTTCTTCATTTGAAATTCAGTTTGATGAGGATTATAGCCGTTGGGTCCCGAACTTCACCGATTCAATTCCCGGACGCGTGAAATCATTCTTCTGATTCTTCGCGTTAATGACTCGTTTGATCCAATTTTAATACCTGAAACATTCTCAATATAGAGTAGTTAAATACGTTTGAATATACTAAATAAATGCAATCAATTCGTATAAACATGGTAAGTTTTGTAGTTCAAAAGAATCAGGATGAAATCAGTAACGATCATTTTTGTTTCCGTCTTAAACTCGAGTTCTCTAAGTCAGGCTCGAGTTCGTAAGGCTTTTTAGAGTATCTGGTTTATCTTCTGAGATAGCAAACTCTGGAGTTTGATGTAAACTCTGGAGTTTGTATTCCGTTTCACCATGTGAACTCGAGTTCACTAAGGTAGGCTCGAGTTCGAATATTCTCTAAGCTTTTTGTCGAATAACACACGGAGTAATATCTCTCAAGTTAAGGTGCTCGAGTCCATTAGTGTTTAGGCTCGAGTTTAACACTATTCATGCCTAAGAGTTTTGGAGCTCGATTAGAGTGGATCGGAGCACGAGTATAAACTCGGAGTTTGTACACTTGCTTTTCTTTCTTCGGATGAAGGGCTCGAGTTCATTATTCTTAGGCTCGAGTTCACCTTAATTTATTCTATGACTTATTGAAGTGAACTGGAGGTTTGTGCTTAAACTCGGAGTTTGCAAAGAAGGAAAAACTTGGGAGCTCTTCTCACAAGGGAAAACTCGAGCTTGTAATAACAGGCTCGAGTTTACCTATTTTGTAAACTCTTCTTCGTTTGTCAAACCATAGAGTAAACTCTACACAAAAGCATTAGGCTTGAGTCCATATACTTGGGCTCGAGTGTTCATTAAATTATAGCCATAGAAACAAGTGAACTCTACTCAAAAAGAATAAACTCGGAGTTTAAAGAGATACAATTTAATTAGAAAACTTCCCGCCATGGGAAAACTCGAGCTTGTCTATACAGGCTCGAGTTTACTTGTTTTTGTAAACTCTTTATTTATATCATGAGGGTTTAGGCTCGAGTCTATTTACTCAGGCTCGAGTTCGTTATGCTGAAAATATCCTGATGAGCTCTCTGTTTGCAGAAAACTCGAGGTTGCTTAGTCAGGCTCGAGTTTTGCGGTGACAAAGTGATATTGACTCTTTTGTCATTTTAAAAGCATTCGTACATGTTTACAATTGTTATTAATCATCAAAACACATAGAGAACTAACACTTATGACTAGGGATGTATACTTATTGGGACTTATTTAATAAGATACTATACACTATAGGATAATTATCCTCTCAGCCATTTAACCTTTCATTTTATCTAAAGAAACCTTTACTTTAAAGGTTAAGCACAATTAACAACTTATGTGACTATTTTAAGACTTATCAAAAATTCAGCCTTTAACTTTTCTGTGAATTTTGAAAATTCATAACTCGACCGTTACAACTCCAAATGGAGTGATTCCAATTTCTACTTACTCATTGATAAGTCTATTTTCATAAATTAAAGTCACTAAGTTGATTCATAATTGTCAAAATTCCCAAATTTCGAAAAACATAAACAATGTCCAGAATTTTCCAAATTTCTTAACCAATCTTTGGAGAATCATAACTCCTTTAATACTTATCAGAATTTGACAAATTACCTATCAAATTAAACCTCTATGAGTCTAATATTGATATGGAAAATTTCACATTTTTAAGATTTTATTTACTAGGGCCGAAATGCAACGCCATTTTGTTGCCCAGAAACATACCAGAAATTTTTCTGATTTATGGTTCAACTTCTAAAAATCATAACTGAAGTTATAGACCTCCGTTTTAGGTGATCCAAAGCTCATTTTAAACCTTAGGGAGAGTAATAAACGTTCACAAAATTTCATGTTCAAAAGAGGTCAATTTCCATGTCTTTACCTAACTCAAAAATTAGTGTTCAGAGTGAAAAAAAAATAAATTTCCAGAAAATTGGAATAACATCTGAACGTTTGACTTCTTTTGCTGTCAATATTAAATCTTGATGCTCAAATACTATGAAACAACACGTTTCCCTTCAGTTTACAGCTTCTTAACCTTAACATACTAGAGACATATACAACCAAAAAGCATTATTAAAACTTCCCTACTTTAACATTTGAAAATCTCTCTTAGATTTTCACGAAAGGACACAAGCAAACTTCTCTTGACAGCAAAAGAAAATTCACAGAGCATGGCATATTATTCATTTACTTGGCATTTTTAGCTTCCTTTACCCTTTTCTATTCAGGACATTGGTCAAGAACCTCCAACTATAGGGTCAGAAATACATACGGATACACATGTATCTCACTTTCATGGTTTCAGCTTTAACCTCAAACTTACAAGCTTCAACTACCACAATAAATCATATATGTATTTTCTCTTATCTTTTCCTTAGATTAACCGAAGTCAAACCCAGCAAAACAGAGTATCTAAGTTCAGGCATAATGACAACAGAACATGCATGCAGTGCTAAGTTCTTTTTCTTTTATATTTAATCTAATCGGTGATTATCTTTCCTAGCTTTGATTTCATTTGATCCCTTCATTCCCAACTTGCAGAAATCACATAAGCTAGTAAAGAGGCTAAAAAACTCACCTTAACCAAAATCCATACTTGCATGCAATAATCGGTTCTTCTCCTTCTCCAACTCTCCCTCTGTCTTCCTTCGTTCTCAATCTCGGTTTCTCGCCTCTCACTGTCACTTCTCTCGGACACCACCGTGACAACCCGTCTTTCTCAGTCTTCCTCCCTCTCTCGCTCTCGGTCTGACTCTGCCTTCAATCTCCTGTCTCACTCGGACTCTCAGCTCTCTATCTCTCCTTCGGGCTGATGAGAAATGGATATTTAGAGAGTGCAAATATGAGGCCGAGAGAAATGAAATGAGATGGTAAATGGAAGTGTAAATGGGGGATTTAGCTTTGGTCCGATGCAAAGGACCGCTGCGCAAAAAACACTTAATATTTTACAGTGCGGTACACACACTGCGTACGGTACTAATTTATTAGGCAAAAAAACGCAGCGGACGGTTCTTTACATCAGACCAAAGCCAGATCCGTAAATGGGTGTATATTCAGAGAAGGGTCCGAGAGTGCAATGGAGAATGGGTGTGTGCTACGTGTCTGATTTTTGAAGAGGTAATGAGTGTGAGCTGTCCACATAAGGGGGTGAGAGTTATGGGTGAATATATGGGCCAAATGGGAATAAATAAGGAATGAAACTATCCGAAATGTCCATTGATGTTGGGCTGGAGATAAATAGATAATAATAGGATGAGTGGTTTGGGCTTGGTGTTAAATGAATTCAGGGGTATTATTTACGTGCTGCTGCCAAATGTGTTATTTGAGGAATGGATAAATAGATATGAGAGGAATATGTGTGTTGGGTTGGGCCCAAAGTAGGTAAATGAATAAATTGGCCCAATGAGTATAGATAATTAGGAGTGGGTGTATGTGGTAACCAATAATCCTTAATCATAAATAGGGATTTTTCTTCCTTAAATAATTTATTTAGGCCGTTAAATATTATCTTCAAAATATTTAGGCCAAAAATACACCACTAACTAATTATCCTTAATATTCGGAAAAATATGCCTTTAATTCCAAAAATAAATTCTAAACATCATTAAGGCTAAATTTTTCCATAATTAATCCCAAATCATATTTAATTCTCAAATTCCAAATTTTGGGATGTCACACCATTTCATGGAAGCTATTTTCATCAGAAGTGCAATTGGACATAGCAACAAAGCTATAAAACAATTTAACAGAATATATGGAGTTTTAAGTTCCATTTGTCTTATCAATAATAAGTTAAGTTGCATGCAGAACCAACTAATAAATATAACTTGATGAATATAAGAATGTACCTTAACAAATGGTATTTAATGGACAACTAATATGGAAGCACTTTCATGAATTGATTACATTACACCTAAGTCTAATTATGAGAGAGGGCAGATAAAGGATGGCTTCCTTAGAAAAAGAACTCACTATTGCATATATTAAGTGATAGTAGCATTGAAATCGCTCACACCAACTGAAAATTGAACCATCGGGTTGTCTCAAAAAAGCATCAACATCCTGCACCTGGAATTGCAAATCCATCCTTGCTATTGAACACGAGAACAATCAGTGACATAATTAAGAAGAAATTCCTTTAACCACAGGCTGGTCAATTCCAATTGCAACTAAACATTAACACAGAAGAAGACTTAAAATTCATGGGACTTACAGAACTTCACCTATATGAGTCTGTTTCTTGATTTGTAGCTCATATGCAGCCCTTCTAACGTCTCCAAATGTGCAGCCATCTAAAAAAATCGAGGGTAAGGTTGTAGCAACTCATCATTTTTGTTTTTGGGTGCATGATAACTACCCAAATTCCCCACCTCTTGACCACAAATAATGGCTTAAGTCAAAAAATGATTGGACAAATAACCTTAGATTAGTGAGAACTGAGAAAAATTGAAGGCAAGTACAACCCCCCATAAAAAGCTTGTTCAGAATTCTTCTGCAAACAAACTTGGCATTTGTTGCATTGCTACAACGACAGTGTACTCCAGAGGGAAGACATGATACTCAATATGAAAAGGAGGTTCAATGATGCATAAACAGAAGGGCATTTGGAAGTCTAACCTTAAAAGAATCTTTTGCAATGTCATGAACTCTCTCAACTATAATCCCACCTTCCTGGCTAA
The DNA here is from genome assembly GCA_025563575.1 of Acacia pycnantha. Lineage (NCBI taxonomy): Eukaryota > Viridiplantae > Streptophyta > Magnoliopsida > Fabales > Fabaceae > Acacia > Acacia pycnantha. Next base: position 385,035 of record JAMWYP010000205.1, read on the forward strand.
ACAAGCCAAGGCCAAAGCAAGTGTAGTGGAAAGTAGCTTATAGGCAGCACAGATGAAGTTAGAGGATGCCAAGTACTATGAGAAGGTGGCAATAGAAGCAGTTAAAGCATTGCAAGATAGTGAATCAGCAGAAAACAACAATGACATGGATTCTCCCTCTGAGGTAACACCTGTAGGACTGAAAGAATATTATGAACTCAGAAAGCGTGCACGTGAGGCAGAGAAGTCATCCGATTCGAGGGTAGTAGTTGCTTATTCTCAAGTAGAGATGGCTAAGGACTTTGAGTTGAATAGCTTAAATAAGTTAGAGGAAGCGAATCAAGAGTTGGCTGCAAGAAAAGAATCCTTGAAGATGGCAACTGAGAAAGCTGAGAAGGCTCAAGAAGGAAAATTGCGGGTAGAACAGGAGTTATGAAAGTGGAAGGCTAACCAAGAGCAGAAAAGGAATCCTGATAAATTTGACCAAACTAATGTGCCTTCAAATAATATTGTTATTGGACCAGCCCTAGTTGTAACATCCCGTTTTCACAAGCAGTATAAATTTTTTTTTCATCAAACATCATTTCAAATCATCAGAGTAGAGCACCGGAGCGAATGAGTAACTGATATATATATTAAAATACCCACGGTAGCATGTCTTGCTGTTTAAACAGTGGTACAAGAGTGTTTCAAAAGTAATACATGATAGAAAGAAGTCTTCAGCCCGGTCTTCTATGCGGCCTGCTTGCCTCTATCCTCAGTCCTTGGTTCTTCCGACCCTGAAGCTAAGTTAAGAGCTGAGGTCCATGCATCGAACCCCAGGTAACGGTTAACCTCATGTTTATATACACCATATATGTACGACATACATTCATAGAATTTTGGTAACATTTGCTACGTTCAGACATAGGGTATACATATCAGATATGTATGGCAAAAAAAATACAGTCGGATGACAGACAGTATTACAGTCGGAGTACAGATAATAGTACAGCCAGAGTACAGGCAATAGTACAAGCAGAGTACAGACAATAGTACGGTAAGAGTACAGGCAATAGTACAGTTAGAGTACGATGCATGACGAGACAATAGTACGGTCGAGTACAGACAATATACATATATGCATACAATAAACATCAGAGTTAGTGTTATAGTACGCGAACGTACTTCCGTTAACCGAACAGAATGGCCAGGTAAGTGTCTATCATGGGGGCCTCACCGAGTTCACGGCGACTTAATGGCTTACCCACATAGACTAGCCTTTCCTTCGGCACCAAACTGTTCTAACATATTTGCATTCAATAAACATACCATAACAATACACATAGCACATATATGCATACCATAAACATAAGAGTTAATGTTACAGTACGCGGACGTACCTTCGTTGACGGTCGTCGGTATTTCTAGCGGAATACGGTATGACGGTAGGTTAGAATCTTATCAGAGATATCCTATCAATATAACAACGTACTTGTTAAGGATCTATCATTACGACGGACATTTTTAGTCAAAATGACTATTTTGCCCCTGACCCCCTAATCGGCAGAATTTCGCCAGCACTTCGTTACTTTGACCCTACTCTTCCAAAATTTTGACATAACTCCTACTCCAACATAATTTTCGAAATATATATCACGTTGATTAGTGATTCACATCATAACAGACATTTTAGGTACAAATTACCATTTTGCCCCTGATGCCCCTAATCGGCGGAATTTCGCCAGAGCTTCGCTATTTTAACTCTAATCTTCCAAAATTTTGCCATAACTCCGACCCCATCATGATTTTCGAAATAATGACTAAAATACCCCTATCATATGATATCTAATCATACTTGGAAGATTAAAGACTAATATAGCATTTCTACCCAACTACCGAAAGAACTACGGAAGCTTAAGACTAAGTACCGAAGAACTTACTCAGAGCTTTGTTGCAGAATTCCCCGGACTCCTTCCTCCTCCAGAGCTCCTCTCTCTAACTTCTCTCTAGGATTTCTGAGTGGTTTTTGGTGTGAAAATTATGAAGAGAATGCTTGGCTATTTATAGACTTTTTGCAGGGGCAAATTCGCACTTTTCCTCCTTTAATCTCAACCGTCGGATCTAGGGTTTTGAAGTGGAAAGGTCTCCCTCCTCCACCTTGCATGCCGACCTGCCCCCCTCTTAGGTGGCAACCATTGGCCAATCAGAAGGTGACATTTGTCATGCTTCCAGAAGCTTTTGCCGGTAGAATCTCCGATCGGTGTCCGAATCGCGTAATCGTGGAAAATCTTAGAAATCTGGAATCACAACTTTGAAGACCTTCTCTTTCTCTTCAAAAATATCTAGGTTAACCTAATTTTTTGATTCCATTCAGGGCATTTCGTGCTCAGCCGAAGATTCTCGAAAAACGTGCCGGTTACGGAATCAACTTCCGAAATCATCAACCTTTGGACAAAAATCCACTGATTCCAAATATGTCCAGGAAATTTTCAACTCATTCCCAGATGTTGAGTTATGATTTATTTTCTTCAAATTCTAAATCTGTGACTATCTGCATTTTCACAGATTACCCTATTTCGTCTTATTATCAAAATGCTCCACCGATCTCAGAATTAACTTCTGGAACAGTCTATTTCAAGATAAAAATCCACCCTTTCATATTCTTTACTGACTTTAGAAATCCTTCTCCTGGTTCTCTAGATAGGATCCAATTCCTATTGGTGTTTATTTACCTTTTCACTTTTCACTTTAATTAATTTTTTAAATCAAGTGTTTATATCTAACACTCCACCATTTTCTTTTCTATTTTTTTTCTTTTTCTTCTCAAAGATATCGGCACACACACACACACACACACACACACATATAGATATATATATATTTTATTTTATTTTTTTTAATTAATTATTATATAATTTAATAATTATTTTTCCATAATTTTTTTACAAAATTTTCCTATTGTTCCATACTTATATTTAGGCTAAAAAATACTTAACCTTAAAAATTTTTCTCAATGTTTTCCAATTAATTAGCAACTATATTTATGCTAATTTTCTAGCCACATAACACTAATTATAGAGTTCTACATAATTTATCATCATTATTCTAATGTTCAAGCTTAAATAATTAACCAATAATTATTTAGTCAATCACTTATTATTTGTTGACAATTTTCTTATTTAGAACTAATTACTTCCTCTCAAAATCAGAACTAACATAGCTATTTTATCTCCCATGTAAAATATCAATAATTATGGAGTTAGTTATGATCTCCAAATACTTTATAATTGTTATTTTACAATTCTTCCAAGCTTATAATTTATTAAATTACCAAAATTAAAGACAATATATTCTCTCAATTTTAATAATTATTTTACTACTTCTCAGGATTTTTTATAATTTTCCTAAGTTATTTATGTCCTACAAGGGCATTTTCGTCATTTTGGCACATTATTATTTTTCTCCTAATTTCCAAGAGATTTTTCCTTTAATTCCCACAGTACTTTCCTTAGAAAATAAGATCATTATGATTTTTTCCCTAATTCAAATTTTAGGGTATTACACTAGTAATAGAGAGCAAAAAGAAGATGAAGAAATTTTTCCGAAAAATTGCGATGTTCTTTTCCAAAAGAAAGTCCCGTCACAATAGGTGCATGTAATCTTTGAATCAAAACCAATGCACCCAAGTCTTACCATAATTCCCCATGTTTTGTAAAATACTTCTCTCAATGAGGTTAAAGTTGTTGTATGGTTCATAACTTGATGATGGGATTGTGATTCTTTTGGACATGGTTTAAGCCTCAGAGGCTATTAATTGTGAGGCATAGAATAAGATTGTCATCAGTTTGGTTGTGAGAACATAATAAGAATATTCTTTATGATGAACAGGCTAGAATTACTCTATTATTTAAACATCACCTTTCTATCATTTCAACCCCTTCCCCATTTTTTTTTCCTTTTTGCTTCTGTAAAGCTAAATCTGTCCAATCTTCAGGAATATTTCACCCAGAGTATTATCAATTTCATGAAAAACAGCCAAAAACTAGACAAATCAAGAGGAAATACAATAGAATAAAGGGTTAAGGTGCAAAAATAGACATATGCTTTTTTCAAAAGAGCGTCCAGTGGCAAATACTTTTTTTAGGTGCAAAAGTAACTACGTGGTTACAAAATAGGAGCAAAAGTCACATTGACCGTTAAGGGGTAGATGTTGGACCGTTAAGTTAGATGGTTTGACTGATATTAGTGATGTGGACGGCCGGGTGTGTGTGGCGGGACGGGTGGCACATGCAACATCACAACTCCCAAAATCGATTTACTGGGTCGATTTATTAAAAAAAAAAAATAAAAAGGCCAACACCCACCCCTTCGATCTCGATCTGCCCCCCCCCCCAATCTGGATTTGGACCCAAAAAAAAAATCCATCCCCTTCAATCTCGATCTCGATCTCTCTCCCCCCCCCCCAAAATCTGGATTTGGACCCCCTCTCCCTCTCGATCTCGATCTCGATCTCGACCCCCCCCCAAAATCGCAATCTTTAATTTTTGATCCCAAAGTCTTCGGCTCCCAGAATGGCACCGTCTCGGATGATGATGGGTCCGTTGAGGTGGTGGACTCACCGGTGATGAAATCAGCGACCTTCAATCGCTAGGGTTTGGTACTGAATCAACGACTTCCCATCCCATCCCCTGCTTCTAGGTTTTTTGTTTTTTTCTCCAGCTCTTCTTTTCCCCAAATTGCAAGTCGTCTATTGTATTCATCTTCCCAAATCGAATCGAAGCCTCTTCTCTTCATCTTCCCAAATCAAATCGAAAACACAAATCTTGACCACCCATCTTCACCGTCCCACTGTCGAACAAGGACGGAGCTCAGAGCTGGGCAACGGAGACGCAAGTTCGGACCAGATGGGGTTTCGAACCAGAGAAGGCCACCACGATTGTGAAGACCTGAAGCCCCCCACCCAGCACCCTCTTCTTCTTCCCCACAAATCTTGACCCCATGTCTGGATTTTAATTTTTTTGTCTGCTGTGATGGACTTTATTAAAGCTCTGATGGATTTTAATTTTTCTGTGTGCTGTGATGGATTTTAATTTGTTATTTGAATCTTTGGCTAATTTTTCCTCCCAATCTCCATCTCCCACTTCTCAAAAACTCTCCATCTCCATCGGGAATGAATCGCAGACCTGACCGATTTGGGGATTCCGATGGCTGGGTTCATCGATCAGGTTCAAAGATCTGGGGGGTGGTTCATCGTGCTGGGTTTGAAGATCTTGGTGGGGGGTTCATCGTGCTGGGTTCATCGATCTTGGGGGTTCAGCGATTTTTTTTTTTTTGATAATAGGGCTAAGTGGTTTTGCAATATCCTAGTCATGAATTAGTGAGTCATTTAGGTCCAAGTCAGCGTCCACGTCACTAATATAAGTCAAACCATCCAATTTAACGGTCAACATCCACCCCCTTAACAGTCAATGTGACTTTTGCTCCTATTTTGTAACCACATAGTTACTTTTGCACCTAGAAAAAGTATTTGCCACTGGACGCTCTTTTGAAAAAAGCATATGTCTATTTTTGCACCTTAACCCTAGAATAAATGATTGTGGTGGGTGTTTCAGAGCCAGCCTTTTTCAATATGTATAATGGCTGGTTCTCTTTAGGCTTGTGCTGCTCCTACTGGAGCCTTAGCCCTACTGGCTATTATTTGTTCATCTCTAATCTTCAAACCAATTATGGTCTGGAAAAGACCTGTCCCGTTGTTGCTTCCTGGGAAATCGGCATGTTTCAACATCTGTTGTGTGCTCTCCATAGAATTTTGTTAACAGGTTACTGAGATGGCTTTCAACGTAAATCAGTTCATCTAGTTTGTCAAATTGCCCATCCATCTCCACAACTAATACCTGTCCCATGTGAAAAAAACAAAGTTAAAATCACAACACTACAAAAAAAAAACGGATTTTTCGACGGAGAAAATCCGTCGCAAAAATGGGTTTTTCCGTCGCAAAAAACCTTGTCGCAATTGCGACGGATTTTTTTTTTCCGTCGCAAATTGCGACGGAAATTAAATTCAATCGCAAGTTGCGACTGAATTTTTATTCCGTCGCAAGTTGCGACGAAATTAATATTCTGTCACAATTTGTGTCGGAAAGTTTACCGTCGCAAATTGCGACGGAATATTAATTCCGTCGCAACTTGCGACGGATTAAATAGTCCGTCGCAAGTTGCGACAGATTTTTTTTACGTCTTTAAATATCCGTCGCAAAATGTTTTCCAAAATTTTTTTTAGAATTAAATTTTTTAAATTAGAACTAAATGTGTTCCATAATATATATATATATATATATATATATATATATATATATATATATATATATATATAGTCCCGAAGTATCAAACATAATGAGTTTTACATAGAGTGAAAACAAAATATAAATAATATTGTCCCGAATAACATGTACTAGAAAGTAGTCTAAAGAGCAGCATCATCATCACCACCATCAACGTTGTCACCATCACCAGAAGCCGGCCCCTTGTTTTCATTTGGGACATAAGTTGAAGCCGCATCTGCCTTACCATCTCGCGTGTCTCATGCAGCTCCTCTACGCCCTTGCATCCGCCCGACCATCTCGCGTGTCTCATGCAGCTCCTCTGCCTGCGCCTGGACCAACGCCTTCATCTTCTTCATCTCATCTGCAAAAAAATAAGGAACTACGTTTATTTTTTGTACTTTATTCAAATAGAATAGGGAATGAAAATGTAACAATCAATATCAAATGTATTACGTTTACTTGCAGAAACACCTTCATGGTCGGATGAGGAGCGCTTCGTTTGCTTAAATCGGCTGGCAGAGGCACCGTACCCGAAGATTCTACCTTTGTTGTTCATTCCACCTGTAGCCTGAATGAATAGACTCTCGTTATCAGACTGAGAGGATGTGGGTTCGTTCGGCCTGGAAAATTAAATATTGAATTTTGATTGCAAGTATCTCCGCTATCATCATTGCGAGGTACCCCTCTCCATCTTGATATCATTTCAGGGGGATAATAGTATGATGCAAACTTAGTGGCCTCTTCAACTAGAAACGCTTCAGCGATAGATCCTTCGACGTACCTTGGATTTTTGATCTTGTTCTTAAGTGTGCGTAAAAACCTACAATGGACAATGTAAGTGGAATTTTTCATCCCTGCGTACGGATGGATGCGTCACAAAGTTTTCATCCCTGCGATGCTCCCGGTGCCACCTCATATGCGCAGCTGTTTGTTCTGATGCATACAATCTCTGAAGTCTGGGCACGAGAGGAAAGTACCACATCTTGCTTAATGCTTGACGCGTCGTTTTCCTTCCATTCCTCACAACTTTGTATCTGTCATGTCCACAGAATTTGCAATTGGTCATCTCAGCATCATCCTTTTAATACAACATACATCCTCTCGGGACAAGAATGGATTTTTTCACATCCAAGACCAAGCTCTTTCACCTTTTTCTTTGCTTGGTAAAAATCCTTCGGCAAATTACTGTCTTTGGGAACAAGCTTACTCATGATCTGCATCATTTCGTTGTAATTCCTCTCACTCATATGGTGATCAGTCTTCAAGCTTAGTATTGCCAGGGTAGCCGATAGCGATGAATATTCACTCTGTTCAAAGTGTTCGCAACCTTCCCATAACGGATGTTGTGCTTCTTGAAGCATTTTATAGAACCTAGCAGCTTCCGGATGAGGATCATCTCCCATGTATTGTGGTTGAGTATGTGTATCGTTCTCCTCTCCCATGTATGACGATTCAGCATGAGTAGCGGGATCAAAATATTGCCCGATCGACGGTCCCGCGGCATCCATAACCAACTGCTCATATTGATCAAGGTTGTCTCGATGACTACTGTTCCCGTAATAACCACTCGGTGTCTGTCGGACTTCGCCATGACATTCCCAACATTCATAATCCTTCATGAATCCCTTTTTACACAAATGGATTTTCACCGTGCTATGATCTTTAAATCTTAAACACCTACATTTGACACACGGACAACTGATCGCCCTACTTGAATTAGTTGAATGTGCCAAAGCAAATTCGATGAACTCTTTCAAACCCGCCAAGAATTGTTGAGTTAGTTCTCTTTTATCAGTTAGACGATTGTACATCCAACTTCTATCATGGTTGCCTTCCATATTTCCTAGCTAGTTCAGTTACCAACATAATTAACATGTAATTCGATGCCAGAAATCCATATAAGTATTTTGGAGTTTATAAGATATATGGGTTAAGTTAAAGAGATTATTTAACATCTATAATATTTAAGACTTAATCAAGGTTATATAATCTGCAACAAATTTGTGTTTTTCAAATAAAACATGTTTTTAAAAAAAACATAATATTAATTTTTATAAGACATTAACTCAACCAATTAATTTAACTAATTTTTATAAAACATATAAATTTCATTATTCCTTAAACTCACAACTTCTTTCTATTTTTAATTAATTAATTAATTCTTTTATCCCTAAATATCACTTTATAATTTGATTTGTCAAGTTATCACTGTTTATTATATTGTATAACTAGTTAAGTATAATTTTTTATATTACCAAATTTCAATGAGACAATTTTTGTTAAAAAATTTTAACATTCATTATTTCTGATTAAATGAACTAGTTAATATCATTAATTTTTCTAAAACATAAAAATTTCATAAATCCTTTGAATCACACCTCCCTCCAACTTTATATTAAGTAATTAATTCTCGTATCTCTAAGCATCATTTCTTAACATTTCATTTTTATCATTTCAACATAATCCTATTTTTCAACTATACAAAAAAGACTATAAACAAATAATGCAGCATTAATATTCTCACAAATGGTCACAAATCCGTAATTAACAACGAATAACTAATAATTTAATCAACATTCAAGAAATAAAAAAATATTATCACACACCATCATTTTATCATAAATACATCTAATACTCAAATTTATCTATATATACTGTAGTAAAAAAAAAAAAAGGAAGAGGAGAGGTAACTTACATGGAATAGAAGTGCCTAAGGAGAGGAGAAGGAGATGACTTGACAAACTGATCGGTCGAAATGGAAGGGAATGACGCCGGAAAGTGATTGGCCGGAGGAGAGGGGATGAAGCCGGAAAATTTTTGACCGGAGCACCAAGAGTCGACTGGAGAAGAAGAGAGAAACGGATGCCAGCTCAAAGAGAAAATGGAAAATGAAAGTTCGGGGGGGGGGGGATAACACGCGATTTGCGACGGACAGGGTGTCTGTCGCAAATCGTTTTTTTGCGACAGAATATGGAGTTCCGTCGCAAATTGTTGCGAAGGACGGTGTGTCCGTCGCAATGTTTGCGACTGATAACTCTCCTTATTTTGTATATTTAAAGTACATTTTGAAGATATTTGGAGAGTTATCTAAACAATTTTAAGAGATTTAAATGAGATTACATTGTTATAAGATCAAATCAAATTGGTATATTATTTAGGGGATTTCATTGTAAATATTATAGTTTTCACTTTAGTTTAAATAAAAGAAAAAATATATATATATTCAGTTTTAATTAGTATTATTATTAGATAATTTTTCTTTGCTTTTGGAATCAGAGAATAGGAGATTGAAGGCAATTGAATAATAGAATGAAGTCTTGGGGGCCCACATATGAATTGAATTGAAAGACCTAAGAGAAAGCCCACGGATTGAAGACCAAAAAGAAAGGCAAAGGCAAGACTTTTGGGAGGTGGAATTGAGAAAGAAAGCAATGCATTTGGGGCCCACGAATTGATCCAATTAAAAGACCAAAAAGAAAGCTACGGAAAAGAGATGGTGGGCTGGAGTATTCGAATGGAGATTTATGGGCTGAATTAAAAAGAGAGAAGATAGCGATGAGAAAGGGGGCGGCGGGAATGAATTGGAGGGGGCGGACTGGAAAAAAAAAGAACGAAAAATTGAGAGCGGAGACGGAGAAAAAGAAAGGAACAGCGCCGGTGGAATGAATTGGAGATAAAGAGGAAGGAACCGAACGGAGCCGAAGGCGCTGGGGAGGGAAGAAAATCGGAAGAAGAAAACAGAGAGCCGAAAGAAAAGAAACGAAAAAAAAAACAGAAAAAAAGAAACGGACCGGAGAACGCACAGAGGAGAAGAAAAATTGGAAAAGAGCTAAGATGGATTTTGTTGATTTTGCTCTCTTGTTTTGATTCCAATTTATTTCCTTTTCAAGTATGACTTTGAACTCGAATTCCTATTTCTTTGAGATGGATTTTGTTAAAGCCATGCTTGGCTAATTTCTCTTTATCCTAGGGTTCTTTTGACCCTTTGTATGGATTAATACTTGAATATTCCTCTCTTGTGGTAGATTAATATATGTATGTGTTGATTTTAACCTTGGCTTAATGCTTCTAAATGATTGGCCTCCATTTAGATGATTTATTCACTTAGGTTTTGACTTGAGAAAGCTAATCTAGGTGTAGAATTTGATTGAAATCATGCTTGTCTTGAAGTTTACTTGATGAATGGATAGTTTGTTGGTAAAATAGAGATATATTTACTAACCTTGCATTGTCACATTAGGGTTGTTGCTTAAATATTGATTCTCATTAATTGTAGCAAGAGATTGTGCATTTTAATGAGAAGAGAAACTTGATTTTGACTTGAGAGAGCAGGTCAAGTGTTTTAGAACCTTAGACTAACACATATATGTATTGAAATGCTACTAGAGAGGAAATTAACCAAGTTTTATGAAATGCAAAAAGGGGAAAAAGAGCCCTAGGCTCAATTATCCTTAAAGTTAAAGAATCAATTGCCTTTATCAATTTTAAGTTTTAGAAATAGTCTTTTAAAATTCTTATTCCAACTCAAAAACTTTGTTTTAGCTCAACTTGATGAAATTCACTAAGCCTCTTGCTTGACCAATTTGTTAAACAAATCCTCGTGGGAACGATACTTTATTTATCACTTTATTACTTGCGAAACTCGTACACTTGCGAGGCGAACAGCGACGGACGGGGTCCGTCGCAAAAAACGGACGGCGACGGCAAACGGACATTTGCGATGGATCGGCATTCCGTCGCAATTTTTGCGACGCATTCGTCGCAATTTTTTGTCGGAACGTCACGTCCGTCGCAATTTGCGACGGATGTGACAATTCCGACGCAAAAAATTGCGACGGAAATTTTGTTTCCCGTCGCAAATTTTCGGAAATTTGCGACGGATTTTTTTCCGTCGCAAATTCCGTCACAATTTACGATTTTTCTAGTAGTGCAAGGTCAACTTCTGGGAGTGAAGATCTTGTATAATACTCCCTCCTGTCGTTAATATAAGACATATTTGAAGAGTTTATGTTGGTTCTAAGTATAAGATGTACAAAATTTTCATATTTGTCAATCTTTTCCTAATCTACCCCTACTGATGCTCCCTTAACAATAATCAAAGAGGAGAGGGGGAGGGAATTAAAGAAAATGACTAGGGTGTTTTAGAAAATATATGTTATATTAATTAAATTTCTTAATTTAATCAAATTAGGTAAATATGCTTTATATTAAGGACTTAACTCCCTGGAGGAAGTAAAACACTTCAGCATGCTGATAAAATTATAACTGAATAATCCTATATATATTATATGATATTGATCTTGAGACTAGTTAATTCTTCTTTAATTTGAACTTGCCATAATATGACAGACATGAAAATAGAAGATATATGTAAAATTGTTGGCAGCACCTCATGGCCATAGAAAGTCTCTGGTGTATAGGAGAATTTAATGCCAAGATAAGAGCAAGTTAGCTTCCTGCCACATGGTATCCAAGAAATGGTAGATCCTTCATCAAACAAGTAAGAAGGGCTAAAATGCTTAACCCCTTCTTTTTGTATTAATCTCACTCTTAAAATCTTTCCTTCATTATCATCTGGAATGAGCTGTGTTGGCAATACTTCTATCTCTGCATCTGCCACATGGTATCCAGGAAATAGCTTCTCGCCACATGGTATCCAGGAAATGGTAGATCCTTCATCAAACAAGTAAGAAGGGCTAAAATGCTTAACCCCTTCTTTTTGTATTAACCTCACTCTTAAAATCTTTCCTTCATTATCATCTGGAATGAGCTGTGTTGGCAATACTTCTATCTCTGCATCTGCCACATGGTATCCAGGAAATAGCTTCCTGCCACATGGTATCCAGGAAATGGTAGATCCTTCATCAAACAAGTAAGAAGGGCTAAAATGCTTAACCCCTTCTTTTTGTATTAACCTCACTCTTAAAATCTTTCCTTCATTATCATCTGGAATGAGCTGTGTTGGCAACACTTCTATCTCTGCATCTGCCACATGGTATCCAGGAAATAGCTTCCTGCCACATGGTATCCAGGAAATGGTAGATCCTTCATCAAACAAGTAAGAAGGGCTAAAATGCTTAACCCCTTCTTTTTGTATTAACCTCACTCTTAAAATCTTTCCTTCATTATCATCTGGAATGAGCTGTGTTGGCAACACTTCTATCTCTGCATCTGCATATTGCTTTTGAGGATTTGCATGCAAAGTAAGTAGTGCACAAGTTATAACATGCATAATGCCCTACTACTTACACACATAATATAAGTATACAAACATATTTCTACTACCAGTCCTTAATATAAGATCTACTTAATTAATTTTGGTAGATTAAAGAACTTAGTTAAATTAGTTATTTGTTAAAAATGTGTGTTGGTTTCCTTAAAATATCCTCTCAAGTCATTTGTAACGAAACTACCCCTTAATGATCATAATCAAAATAATGAACTTTAAATATGTGTTTTTACTTATTCAATGACTGATCTGACTTGAAAGATATTTTAATCAAAATGGTAGACTAAACCAAAAATTAATAAGTAGTAAACTTTATACTTTTGATATGCTTATAGGTCCTTCTTTTTTGCTGTTCAAGAGTAAACCTAAATAATAAATTTAGACTTCCAGATGTTGAAAGTTTGATAGAATCTATTACCAATATAAGCTTCAAAATCAGGTTTCCGAGCTTCATTGCTAGCTTTGATGCTTTCAAGGCTGTGCCCTCGCTCTGCCATGTCTCTCTGTAATAATTGTCAGATCGAAGAATTAGATGAAAGAAACCATTAAAAAGTTTGTAGAAATTTGAGGAATTCATATGATGAGCTGTTTTTTTTTTGGTGCTTACCTGATTTTTCCAAGCGAAAATCACTTCATTGCTGATGTCCAAGTAGATACTGAAGTCCAACAGTTCTCTCACCTGAGGATCAAACCTTCGATATGAAAACAAGAGTATTTATAAACTAAACTGATGATGAGAAAACAAAACAAAACCTTGGTTTTTGAGAAAATGCTTACATTGGATGCAAACCTTCAATAACCAAGATTTTGGGAGGCTTAATGAGCTCAGGAGGATCCAAGAGACCAGTGACATGATTATAAATAAGTTTCTCCACAGAAACTCCATCCTTAAGTGCCTTAACTTGTTCATACATGAGATCAAAATCATTGACTCTTGGATCAAGTGCTGTGACCCCCTTCTCTTTCCTTCCATTTCTGTCCAATGAATGATAATCATCTAAGAAAATAACTGTTGTGGTGTCACTAATTAGAGTGTTGGAATCTGGATTCCCTCCTTTTGGTGGTTCTGCTGTTCCTCCAAGCACACTTGTTAGTCTCCTCATGAATGTGCTCTTTCCACAGCCTGAATCTGCAGCTAGACCAATCACCACCGTCTGATCATGATTACCTGCTACTGCACGACATGTTATGACACATGGGCTGCTCCTTCTCCTGAAGATAACTAGCTGCTGTTTCTGAGGAAAATAACCCAAATGTGATTTTGATGAAGATGAGATAGATGTAGAATTTTGTGTTTTGAGATTGTGTTGTTATGTACACTCTGCAAGCTGCCATTGTTGTTGTTTGTTGTTTTTTTTCTGTCTCTCTCTCTCTTCACAGAAAGAAGCTGAGAGAAGTTTGTGGTTGGTTCTGAAGATTTTGATGATGGGATGGGAAATATTTGAAGAACAAGTTTGGCGCACAAATAAAACGAGAGGCTGGATTGAAACCAAAGGCTGTTTGGCAGAAAATAAAAGTGAAAAATGGTGGGAAATGGTGATGGGAAAAAACAAAAGAGATGAGTTGTGATCTTCTTCTTTGTGTTTTCTGTGACTCCCCCTTGTTTTGGACAAAGTGGAGCTTTACTTTATATATATATATATAAAGTGTTATAGGCCAAGTTTTATTTTAACTTTTGTTTGTGCATGACGCAATCGCTTACATTTATTTAGTTCCTTTTACAACGTTACAAAACCACTATTAATATGTTCAGTTGTTCACTTTTAGTCTTCGTTAATGTATTATTTTGCAACTGGGGATTATTGTTCTTGTCGTTTTAAATCTGTGCACGCCTAGTTAAAGACGATAGAGTTAGGCCTCATTTAAATTAATTAAAAATATTATTTATGAATGTATGTGATGACAGCGAAACAAAAAGAAGATACGTAGGTATATATTATCACAAACCAATTAAATAATATATTTTTCAAGAAAAATTGAATGGCGGTTACGATATGATGAACTATATAGACAATGGTATGTCATGAATCAAAGTTGCAAATTCTGATTCGATGAGCTTAATTAATTAGCCTTAGCAGTGTCATGAATGATAAAATAAATAACACTTCCTTTCACCAAATAATAATAATAATAATACTCCATCTGATATATTTACTTAATTTGATTAGATTTAGAAAATTAGTTAAATTAATTAATATAATATGTATTTTCTAAAAAAGACTAGTTATTTTCTTTAATTCTCTCATTTCCTCCTTTCTTCTATTATTGTTAAAGGAGAATTGACAAAAATAAAAAATATGTCAACATAATAATAAAGATGAGTTAATTAATTGTAGCGGAGTACGGTGCTACAACTAATTTAGGAATACTCCTTCAGTCCTTACTATAAGAGATATTAAGAGAGTTAATATCGGTCCTAAATATAAGACATATTTTTTATATTTGTCAATCTTTTCTAAATTTACTTCTATTAATGCTCTCTCATCCATAATAAAAAAGGAAAGGGACTGAGAAAATTAAGGAAGATGATTAGGTTATATTAAAAGACACATGTCATGTTAACTAAATTAACTAACTTCTTTCATCTAATCAAATTAAGTAAATATGTCTTATATTAAGTAGCTCTTGGAGTACAACACTTTTAGAAATATGAATGAAACCTTGTGATGCCGGTAGGCAGTAAACCACGCAAATTTTCTTTCCTCATCATCATCACGAGATTATGGAACTAATATTTTGAACCAAAAAAAAAAAAAAAGACTTAATTTTTACATTACGCATTGCCCTTGTTTGCAATGACAAGTCACACATGGAAAACAAGAGGATGCACCACACAAGTTGGGGCACAGCTTTAGTCAATATGTCCTCCTCTTAGACTTGAACCTCTTTCAACAACCCTTCCCGAAGCAGGTGATCATTTCAACAACCGCAGAAAATTTTTCATGCTTGTCTATTCCTTCCTTAACATTATATACTTTTAATTCATTATTCCATGTAGGAATTAATCATTTATTCCAATATCCTTTTTAATTTTTTTTTTACTTGTATTTCTTTTTTTAGTCTCAAGTCATTTATTTTTGAAAAAACTGTATCTAAATCTTAAACAAGAGAAAAAAAAACTAAATATTCATTGAAGTCTTGTGGAACATTAGGATAATATATTCTAAATGTGAAAATGACCAAAACGCCCTTAACGAACTTGAGAGAGGGGCGGATAAATGAAATCCCTAATTGCACCATCGACGATACTAGTATTACTGTAACTCAACAAAGAAGCGACGAAGAATTTGGGGTTTGTCTGCTTCCTGGGACACTTCTTCCTGGAGCTAAGGCGACTGCCCATGTTAAGAGGTTAGCAACGACGTTGCTCAACCGGGGGTGTGCATCGACGGCGGAGATCTCAGAGCTTCGAGTTCAAATCTTTGACGGGCGCAAAGAAATTGTGACGTTTAGACCGGAAGCTAGGTCCTAGCTTACCCTTTGTACAATGCGTCATAATGTCCTTTCATAAACAAGGATTCAATTGCTTAGCTAATGGACGGAACGACGATGATTATCTTTAGGGTTTAATGTTTTTACTTTTATTGTAGAAAATTTTTTTCTGCCACGCTCACATAAAAGTGAGTGGGTCCCATTGTAAAGAAAAGAGAGATAAAATTTAAGTGAGACCCATTCACTTTTATATGAATGTGGCAGAAAAAATATTTCTGCAGTAAAAGCAGAAAATTAAATCCAATGTAAATTCATCAATCAATCAATTCTATTAAAAAGAGAATAGAAGCGGCTTATGAAGTTGCAGGTGGATGGGAGATGAACAATGATGGAGAAGAAGAGCGAGAATGAGAATTCATCAGGTGGTCGAGAGTTCAGTGCAAATGGAAATTGAATGAATACTGCAGAAGTTGAAGCCAAACTTGACCATGGAAATGTTGAAGCCATTGAATCTGCATTGAAAGAGGGCTTATCTATCACTTCTGAGGTACAACTTCATCGAATTCCCTTATATTTTCATTTCCCTTTTCAGAAATCAATAGCCAATCACATGGAAATTGGCCTAACCAACGCTCAAATTTGTGACGCTGTGCGCTCACAAACAATCCAAATCCCTTACAATCACGCAAACGAATATAGATTATATGGTGTGTAACATCCCAAATTTTAGGATTTGAAAGTTTGAAATATTATAGGGAGATTAATTTTTGAAATTTGGCTTAAAATAATTATGAAGTTAAATATTGGAAATTTAGGCTTATTTTTCCCTTAATTTATTTTGGGAAAAGAATAATTCCAAATAAGGAATAATTTATGCCTACAGTTATAGAAAATAATATATGAGAATTAATTTATGAAAATTGGCCAAATGATTAAAATTAGTTGTTTGGAAAATTAGGAATTTATTTTCTTATGATTTGTAATAATAAAATTATGGAAATATTGGCAAAAGATAAAAATGTTATATAAAACCCATGGTTACAATTGAAGCATCAATGTTTTGTCTTTCTTTACCTTCTCATCTCGTCAACCTAAAATGTAATAGAAAGATAGCAAATTAAAAAGCCCAAACCAATGCATTCCCAAAAAACTAGCCCATAGCCTATCATCACAACATATCAACCCCAACACGTGACATATAGGTAAAGCAACAACAATATATATATATATATATATATATATATATATATATATATATATATATATATATATATATATATATATAAAATGGCGTCCTCTGTTCTCTCTGAGTCCCAACGAATTAAATGCTCGTGCCATCATCGAAGGAGGAGGAAGATTTGTTAGCAAGAAGTTCTAAGAAAATTAAAAACGCGAATCAGATTACGGTAGGAGCTACACAAGAACAGTGGCCCAAACTTGGGCAATCTTCTAAGAAAATTAAAAACGCGAATCAGATTACGGTAGGAGCTACACAAGAACAGTGGCCCAAACTTGGGCAATCTAACTCGGTTTTCACCAAAGGAGGCACCTCTTTCGCCAATAAGCTCAAAGGAATAGAACAAGGAATGGATAAGGAAGTTGAGGCTGTTCCTGAAGAAGTTGAAGATGTAATTGAAGATACTATGTTTGATGATAAGGAACCTCTGTGCAGGATTGAGGAAGATATTAAGAGGAATTTTCCAAACTTCTTATTCTCAGATAGGATGAAAAAAAGAATGTATAAAGCGTGGGATACCTCAATCATTATCACCTTGCTGGGTCGCAATATTGGATTCAAAGCTCTAGAAACAAGAATCTAATCTCTCTGGGCCAAGAAAGGAGTTGTCAAGCTAATTGATATTGGGCATGGCTATCATGTGGTCAAATTCACAAACAAAGATGACTATAAGAATGCCCTCACCGAAGGCCCCTGGATGATATATGATCACTATATGGTTGTTAGACCATGGGAACCTTTGTTTAATGTAGCTACTGCTAAGATCGACAGAGTTGTTGTCTGGATAAGACTTCCAAGAATTTTTCTGGAATACTATAACAAAGAAGCATTAGCATTCATTGGAGACAGGATAGGGGAAACGGTGAAAGTCGACATCAACACTTCATCTCATCTGGGGGACATTATGTGAGATTGTGTGTTCTTGTGGACATAACTAAGCAATTAGTGGCTGGCTTTTCGATTGAGGGACAAAAATACTACATTGAATATGAAGGGTTGCACATGTTGTGCGCTAACTGTGGATTCTATGGCCATAGACACGAGACTTGTCCGAGAAAGGAAAAACTGAGCACAGACGTGAATGGAAATGGAGTTACTGGTGGCCAAAAAACCGGCGAGTCCAATGAAGCAAACGGCGATAAGTGCAATATTGATGAAACCTGGATTGTGGTTCAAAAACCACGACGTCCACGAAAGAGCAACGACAAATAGGGGGAGAAGACCAGTAAGGCTCTAACAGGGTCTAGGTTCATGACATTGGCTGACGTGGAGGGGGGGTGACAAGTGTTGGAAATTATGCCCTAGGGACAAGTCATTGTACTTTAAGCATTTATGTTATTTAAAGTATTTCTCCATTTAGTTATCATATCATTTGCATGTTTATAGTGATAACTGTATCCTTGGATGTATCTTATAAATTATCCTAAATGTCCCTGGTCAGTCATCTACGTGGGAGCGAAGATGAAATAAGACCAGTGTGACTTTGATGATGTATGCAGATACGAATCAAAGTCATAGGCACTTATAAGAGTACAAGGTGCTGAACCGACCCACTATGAGAAAGCTGTGTGGATTATGTCATAATTAAGCTTATCTCATGTATAACCGCGTCATAACGCCCTATGACCTGAGATCATCATGGATTCCTACATGAGAGTCGCTGATCTTTGACCTAGTCAAAAGTCACCTTTGACCGAGTGATGATAAAGGCTTTGATCTGGGTCAGTGGTTTTCATGCAGAGGAATGTGAACGGTCAAGATGGAATTTATCCCTCACATTTGTAGAGAGATAATACTGGGTCCCTCAATGAGTGAGTCTGAGAAATGTATGGCCATACTATTGGGATCCGTACATGCAGCGGAATTGAAAACTTATGAATCCTATCGGAGGATCCATAAACAACGTTTAAATCAAGTTTAGAAAAGGAACCGTACCAATATGAAGGGTTGCACGTTTCATTCAACTCGGCCTGGTGCGCATCTCGAACGTCATGCGTCTCGACCGTAATACGTCTCGAACGTGGTGCCATCTCGTTCAATCAAACAAGAGCTGACTTTGCGAGTCTCCTCCCTCTACGGGTATCCACACGAACAGCCTTTAATCCGAATTAAAAGCCTTCTGATTTAATTTATCTCTATAAATTAAATCTAAGATATGATATCTATCTATTTAATTAAATCTGAAATACTATATCTCAATTTAAATTAAATCAGATATATGATATCATTTATTCAAAAATTAAATCTGAGATACAATATCTCAATTTATTATAGCTATTTAATTTATCAAATAAATTAAATACTATATATAATAATATTATTATTATTTCGAATCTAATAATTAATATATATATATATATATATCCTAGATTAAATACAGTATTCACCAAATCTTAGACATATATAAGATTCAATGAATCTGGACACTTTTGCTCGTGTTGGGCTATTCTTGTGTGCAACCCTGCAGGCCCACATGAGATTGGTAGTGGGCCAATACTGTACCAGCCAACAAGTCCTAAGCGGCCTCTAGCAAGACATTGCGACTACCCAATTCATATTGGGATCGATGATACGATACAACCTATCGTACAACCATGTCATGTCCCATTTGTCATGCGATAATTTGGTCAAGGATGAGGCATGGACAATGTCAACTTCCTGTTCTTGACCATTACTTTCTCGATTCTTGAGTAGTCTAACAATTGAAATGGAAACTTGATAGGGAAAAACTTTAAAGCCTATAAACTCCGCAAGTATACGGGCCGTATCAAGTAATAAAGTAGTGAGAAAAGATCGTCCCACGAGGACTAGTATTCCAGCCACTAATTCGTTATCTCAGCTTTAGTTGGACCAATGAGTAAAAGAGGGTGAGTTGTAACCTAACAGAATTTTTAAGGAGTTTAATAGAAAACACGCATTCAAGATGAAGAATCTTAAAAACGATAGTTTAGAAAAGTTAAGAGTAAATACCCTTTTTGGTCCCTGGAAAAAACACGGATGCCCTTTTTGGTCCCTGAAAAAAATAAGTCACTTTTAGTCCCTAAAATGGAAAAATAAGGTCCCTTTTAGTCCTTTTGATCTTTTTTTGCACATTTTAATCCCTCGAAATTCCCAAAGGTCCTTTTTAGTCCCTAAAAAGGACCAAAATGACATTTTTTTTACTCAGGGACCAAAAAGGGTCAAATGTGTTTTTCCAAGGACCAAAAAGGGTATTTACTCAAAAGTTAATCAGTGGAAAAAAACGCAGCTAGGGCATAGAAATCCCCCTATGTTCCTTCGAGTATTTGAATTAAATCCCTAATTGACTATTATTTCCCATGATTGACGATCAATTCTCTAAAATTAGACTAAGTCCCAATGTCTTGACGCTACCTTAGTCCGTTATCTTTGAAAGCAACCTAATGTCTTAGTATTGTTTGGAAAGATGATAATTGAATATTTTATACACTTATTTTTGTCTCTTGAATAATAATTTAGGACCCTTTAGCTAATAAATAATGGCTCTTATGTTTATTTGGGCCTTGGGCCTTTTATTGCATTTTAGCTATTTTTAATAATAAAATTCCAGTTTTGTGTTGCTTCACTATTTCTACCATAACTCTTGAACCAGACATCGGATTTGCCTCATTTTTGTCTCATATTTCAGATGATTCAGAGAGCTACAATTGTTATGAAGACATCAAGAGCAAATTCGGTCAATAAGGAGGTCAATTTTGGAGCCAAAGTCGGATGTACAATTCTGGATTTATTTTGGACCCGAATTTTGTAATTTAAGTCCAGTTATATTTTATTTCTGTTTTGGGCTAAAACTATGAGAGCCCATTTCGTTTTAGGTTATTTTTAAGTATGGCAGCTGCCACAAACATATTCATTCACGTTTTTAACATTAGAGTGGATCAAAATACAAGTTTTCATTTTCTCTCATCATTCTTCATGTTCTTCGTTCGTTCTTCGTGTTCTTCGTTCGTTCTTGATTTTCCCACCATGATCGGCTAAACTCTTGTGATTAACCCAACGATGAGGATTCCATGATTCATCCAGAGAACTCGTGCCTAATCGGTAACTACTCGATTCTGTTTTCATCTTATCGGATTCGATTTACGGAAATAGTTCGAATATTAGATTTAATATTCGGTTTGGTTCATCCCAAGGACTTAGTTCGGACTAGGTTACAGTGTTCTTTGTGCGATTGCACGTGAGACGCCACTGTCCGGGCAGATTCTAGGCGATCGTCTAGGCGAGGAATCTCGGATGAATGCAGAGATTTCGATTCATCCGGAACCAAACGTGGAGTTAGTTATATTTTTGTTCAATGATGGAGTTTTCGGAATCAATTCGTTGGGTTGATCATCTTTAATCTGTCTCTGTTTATTTGATTCGTTTGACTCTGTTTATTGCACTTTGATTATGTTATTTCGTTTTGTTCTATTACGTTAAACCAACCCCCCATTTTATCATTCTGTTTCACTATTGTTATTGAACAAGCCCGCTGCAAATTCGTTGGGAAACGACCCAGGTTCCCTAATTCTGCAAATTGTTTTCGAACTTGGTTTATTTTGGAAGACACGGCAAAAATCTTTCCAAAAGATCAATTATTTAAACCAGAATTATAAGATCGCATAAACTCGTAAGCCTATGTCTAGGTCATGCAACTCTATGACGAATTAACGGTTCCAGTTAAATGCACCAACATCTCTATTGTCATACACCAACCTATGAACAATCTAAAAGGTGATCATTCTTTAAGAAAGCTTTAAGCAAAGATAATTCATTCAATCATGGAAAATAACGTTCAATCAAGAATTCAAACAAATACTCAAATTCGCATAGGGTTCATCCTCGCCTAACTACTAAAAAGACTAGCCAAGCATGGCTAGGTTAACAAAATAGAAGAAGAGAGATGAAAATCGAATTGTTCTTGCGTCCTCTTTCTTCCTTGGTAGTCTCGTACTTTTCTTCCTTCGTCCTTTCTCTCTAAACCTTTGGTAAATACCGAGATTTAGAGAGCATAAGGATGTAGCCGTCTCGTGCTTTGTTTCTTCGTCCTTTCTCTCTAAACCTTTGGTAAATACCGAGATTTAGAGAGCATAAGGATGTGGGTTTCTTTCTTCTGTGCTTTGGTTGCTTCTGCGTCTTGTCTCTCTGTTCCTCTCTAGTGTGTGTCTCCCTTGCTCTTTATATAGAAATTCCCTTAGGCTGACTTGGCCGTGATCTGATCCTGTCTTAAATACAAGATATGCAATATCCTTTTGAGATCTCCAATCATCTCCAAATCTTTTGCAATCCACTCTCTCATATCACACAATTGATTCAAATTGATTTCTTTTTTCTGCTCCTTTCTCAATCAGCTAATAACTCCTGCAAGATATATATATAGTAATAGATTTAATCCAATATATCTCAGAATTGATACTCATTTAATTATAAAATCTGCACTTATCAAAACTCCTTTCCATCGTAATATGGTCATACATTTCTCAGACTCACTCATCGAGGGGCCTAGTATTATCTCTCTACAAATGTGAGGGACAAATTCCATCTTGACCATTCACATTCCTCTGCATGAAAACCACTGATCCCGATCATAGCCTTTATCATCACTTGGTCAAAGGTGACTTTTGACTAGGTCAAAGATCAACAACTCATCATGTAGGAATCCATGATGATCTCAGGTCAACGGGTGTTGTGACGCGGTTATACATGAGAAAAGCTTATGACTTAATCCATGCAGCTTTCTCATAGTGGGTCGGTCCAGCACCTTGTCCTCTTACAAGTGCCTATGACTTTGACTCGTATCTCCATACTCATCAAAGTCATACTGGTCTTATTTCATCTTCGCTCCCGCGCAGATAACTGACCAGGGACATTTACGATAATCTATAAGATATATCCAAGGATCAGTTATCACTATAAACATGCAAATGAAATGATAACTAAAGGAGGATACTTAAAATAACATAAACGTCTAAAGTACAATGACTTGCACCTAGGTCATAATTTCCAACACATACGACGATGGAAAGGAGATTCCATTTTAGTTATTAGACTACTCAATAATCAAGAAAGTAATGGTCAAGAACAGGAGGTTGACATTATCTATGCCCCATCCTTGACCAAATTATGGCGTGACAAATGGGACGTGACACGGATGTATGATAGGTTGTGTCATATCAACGATCCCCATATGAATTGGGTAGTCGTAATGTCTTGCTAGAGGCCACTTGCGACTTGTGGGCTGGTACAATATTGGTCCACTGCCAATCTCATGTTGGCTTGCAGGGTCGCATGCAAGAATAGCCCAACATGAGCAATAGTGTCCAAATTCATTGAATCATAGATATGTCTAAGATTTAATGAATACATCATTTAATCTAGGATGTGCGTGTGTATAAGTGTATTAAATTCGAAATTAATAATAATATTATTTATATAGATAATAATATTAATATATAGTATTTAATTTATTTGATTAATTAAATAACTAAAATAAATGGAGATATCATATAGAGTAAATACCCTTTCTGGTCCCTGACAAAAAACATGGACCCCATTTTGGTCCCTGACAAAAAACCCGACCCTTATTCGTCCTTTTTATGGGACTAAAAATGACATTTTGGAAATTTGTGAGGGATCAAAATGTCCACCAATCGACCCTTATTTGTCCTTTTTATGGACTAAAAAGGACCTTTTTTTTGTCAAGGACCAAAATGGGGTCCGTGTTTTTTGTCATGGACCAGAAAAGGTATTTACTCATCATATATCTGATTTAATTTAAATTGAGATATAGTATCTCAGATTTAATTAAATAGACAAATATCATATCTCATATTTAATTTTCAAATAGAGATATCATATATCTGATTTAATTTAAATTGAGATATAGTATCTCAGATTTAATTAAACAGACAAATATTTCATATCTCAGATTTTAGGCAGACTTTTGATTTGGATTAATTGAATAAATTAGATCAGATCTATTGGACATATTTAATTAACATCCAAATTCGAATTTCAATATTAATTTAGATTAATCCTGAATATTTTAATACGGCCCAATTAGGGTTTTAGAAACTCTATAAAAGGATATTGATCTAGTCGTATTCGCGAAATAAATCCTAGATAGAAAAATGTGAGACGCAAAGGAAGAAGCTCTACCACGCTGCCATACGTGTTGGAGAGCTATTCGGTGTCGATACCGGTAGAGGGAGTGGATTCGTAGAGTCAGCTCCTAGAGATTGATCGAGCAATAAGGTGTTAGCCCACGAGTTCTCAAGGCACACATACCAGTTCGAATAGTTACAGTTTTTCTTTACTAACCCGATTTAAAAGTCGTTGATAGATCCTCTTTGGGATTCATAAGTTTTTTTTAATGGATGAAATCATTCCGCTGCGTGTACGGATCCCAAAAATAAGACATATACGATGGCTACTCTGGCTAACCCTTTTGTGTTCACAGAGCAAGGTACAACGGAGGCACAACATGTTTCGATGAAGCACACAAAGAAGATACGGAAGGATTCAAAGCAGAAATCAGAGGGTGCAGCAGTGGCGATTAATACGACTCTGAGAAAAAATAAGGTAGTGGAATTGGGGAATCAAGAACCAATGAGGTATAAACGCATGGACAAAAGAATGAGAGATAAAATGGATTTGAATACGGGTGAGAAAAATGAAGTGTCGTGTCTAACTATGGGAGAGGTAGGTATGGAGACAGAAGAGAGGCCTGGCATTTCGATGGGTATCCTTCTTGCTGATAAGAATGTCGGCCCAATTGATCCATCTTCAATGCCATATGATCCAGGTGTGGAGGAGCAAGTCGCAGTCCAATCTGGGTTGAATAATATTGGACCTGAGGCGGATAACCAAATGCCCTTGGAGAATAACGAGGAAATGGGTGATGCTACTACGGTAGTACCTGAGACTCAACTGTCTCAGTGAAGTCTGGGCCTCCAATTTTTTAAATCATTTTTATGGATCGTTTCTTTTATTGGATTGCCAAGGGGGCCTGTGGGAAAGGCATCTTTAGGAATATCAAGCTACTTTGTCATGGGCCAAAGCCCAGTGTTATAGTGCTTAGTGAAACAAAAACTAACGATATGAGCCGATTTAAAGCTTTTGGTCGAATGGGTTTTGATTCAATAAGGATGATTCCTAGCTCTGGTCGTTCAGGTGGTTTGGTGGTCGTGTGGGATTCATCAAGGATGCCAATGATAGTCTTGGAGGAAAACTATCAATTCTTCCATCTTAAATGCTAGAGCGCTACAATTCTGATTCTCTTTCTCACGACTATTTACGCGATTCCGAACACAAATCATCGCAACTTACTTTGGGGTAATATTTGGAGACTGTCGAAAGGTATTAAAGAGCCATGGAGCGTAACGGGGGATTCCAATGATATTTCTTCAATTGAGGAGCGTGTGGGGGGTCGAAATGGTAATCCTCGTCATATGCACTGGTTTCGTGACAAAATTATTGAATGTGGTCTTGTCGATTTGGGAGCAATCGAACCAAAGATGACTTGGAAGGGGCTGAGATTTCCTAACTGTGCTCGCCTATATGAATGTCTTGATAGAGCCTTAGTGAACTGTGGTGCTCCCCAGACGATGCCTAATTCATACCTAAAGGTACTTCCAAGAACTCAGTTTTTCGATCATAATCCTATTATTTTATCAGTGGGTTTTGAAATTTTTAATAGGAGAGTTAGAAAGCCTTTTCGTTTTGAAGCTATGTGGTTATTACATGACAAGTTTAAAGCTTTTATTGATGCTAATTGGTCTGTCCAAGATCATCTTGAGACTAGTCTTGAGAATTTGCAGCAACACTTAAAAGAGTGGAACTGTAAGGTGTTCGGTTTAGTGGAGGAAAAAAAGGCTGATCTGCTTGCTAGGATAAATGGTATTAAAAAATCTAGAAGCTATCCTTTCTCTAGCTTCCTTTGTAATTTGGAAAGGCAGCTTCAAGGTGAATTGGAGGAAGTTCTTAGAGCAGAGGAACTCAAGTGGTTCCAAAAATCAAGAACCATGTGGGTTTCGAAAGGGGATCGGAATACTCAATTTTACCACCTGAGTACTAATATCCGAAGGAAGAGGAATAAAATTATAGCTCTTAAAGACGATAGTGGAAGTTGGGTAGAGAATGAGGATTCTATAAAATCCTTAGTCTTGACGTATTTTAAGCATATTTTCTAGGAGGAGGTGGTCTCAGATAGTCCTTTGGCAATCAGTGTTTCTTTTCCGAAAATAGCTGATGACAGACTTCAATATCTAGGAGTTGTTCCTTCTGATGAAGAGATCAAAGAATCAATGTTTTCAATGGGACCTTACAAGGCTCCTGGAGATGATAGATTTCCTCCGATCTTTTTTCAAGTGAATTGGAGTAAAGTGGGTCCAAATGTATGCTTGTTTGTTAGAAAGGTTTTTGATGGATCCTTGTCAGTTAAGGAAGAAAATAAAATTTTGATTTCTCTCATTCCCAAAAGAGATAATCCAGAGTATGTTCATCAGTTCAGACCCATTTCATTATGTTCTGTTCATTACAAATGTGTTACTAAGGTGCTTATGGGCAGACTGAAGGGAGTTATGGACGAATTAATATTGCCTTTCCAAGCAAGTGTCATTAAGGGCAGAAATATTCATGAAAATCTTATAGTCGGACAAGAAGTGATGCATACTATGAGTAAGGAAAGAGGACAGAAAGGTTTCATGGCTTTAAAGATCGATCTCGAAAAGGCCTATGATCGTCTGAGTTGGAGTTTTATAAAGAAAACTCTTCCAGAGGTTGGGTTTGACAAGGGATTAATTAAGTTGATCTTAGAATGTGTTTCCTCTACTTCCTACAATGTTCTTTGGAATGGTGAGAAGACAGAATATTTCAATCCAAAGCGAGGTATCTGGCAAGGTGATCCCATATCTCCTTATCTTTTCATTCTTTGCATTGATCGTCTTTCCCATTTGATATGTGAGGCAGTGAATATGAAGAAATGGGCTCCAATTAAGACTTCCAAATCAGGTCTGGATATTTCACACTTAATGTTCGCTGATGATCTGCTCCTTTTTGACGTGGCCACTGTGGAACAAGCTAATTGTATAATGTATTGCTTGTACAGATTTTGTGAGACTTCTGGGGAAAAAGTAAATACTGCCAAGTCCTCTATGTTCTTTTCCCCTAAAGTTGATAGAGAGGTAAGAGGACGAATTCAGAATATTACCAAAATGAAAATAACAACTGAGATTGGTAATATTTGGGATTTCCTCTGTCCAGGAAAAGGAAACCGAGAGAAACTTTCCAGTATATTGTGGAAAGGGTTAACTCTAAATTGGCTACTTGGAAGGCTAATTTACTCTCAATGGTAGGAAGAATTACCTTTGCAAAGTCAGTTTTGAGCTCTGTGCCACTATATCTGATGCAAGTTGCTCAAATACCTTCAAGTATCTGTAAAGAAGTTGAGAGGCTTCAATGTAATTTCATTTGGGGAAGTTCCATCAGGCACAGTTACCATAATGTCAGTTGGCAAATTCTAACATTGCCAAAGAATTATGGTGGTCTTGGTTTTAAAAGCTTAGTGTCAATGAACAAGGCCTTTGGATGTAAGCTCGCATGGAAGTTGACAGCTGGTGAGAAGGGTCTCTGGAATGATATTCTACTTCATAAATAAATAACCAGGAGTGATACACAGCTATTGGAAGCCAGAGCAAGTGATTCGACACTTTGGCGTTTTATTTGTAGACAAAGGGAGTATATTGACAGGGGTATTCACTGGAGAATTCGGAATGGGCTCTCTGTCAATTTTTTCACCGATTCATGGCTCTCAAAAGGGATATGCATCAAGGACCATTGCTCAAGGGCGCTGATAGTTGTAGAGAAGGATAGCAAGGTTAGTGACTGGACTGTATCTGGATCCTAGGACTTCAATTGACTGAATTCTATTGTTTCTAGTGAAACAATTAAAAGATTATCAGCTACTCCTCCTCCTTTAGCTGGAGCCGGTCATGAAGCGTTGGAATGGGGTACTTCATCCAATGGAATTTGCACGGTAAGATTTGCATATGATATGATTGAAGCACCTGACCCTAATTTATTTCATCATGGTTTTAAATTAATCTTGAGATGGCAAGGAGCTGGGAGAGTTAGAGTCTTTTTATGGCATGTTTTCCATAATAGATTACCTACCAATGAATGGTGTAGCAAATGGTCTATCTCTTCGCTGTTATGTAGTTCCTGTAATTTACAAGCTGAATCTATATTGCATATTTTACGTGACTGTAATTATGCTAAGGAGATGTGGAAAGAATTAGTTCACCCTAACCATCTCTCATGTTTCTTTGGAGCTCATCTTCGTGATTGGATCTGTCTGAATCTTAGGAGGGAATTTGGAAAATTCTCTCAATCCAATTGGCATTTCCTTTTTGCTGTGGGTATTTGGAAATTGCGGAATTGGAGGAATAAGGTGATTTTTTATTGCAACTTCCAGAAACCCAATTGTCCTGCGAATATTATTATATGTGAGTGGCCTTTCTTTTCACAAGGTTATCATCAGGTTATGCATAATGTGGATGACATAGGGAGAAGTTCATTTTGGTCCCCACCTCCCTAGAGTGGTTTAAAATAAATGTGGATGGTGTTGTCACTTCTACGAGAAGGTTTGCTAGCTGCGGTGGTGTTTTGATTCACTGGATCTGATAACAGCTCTATCTCATTCAGCAGATTTCAATTCCCAGAGTTTGATCATGTTTCAGATTAGGAATTTATTAGCTCTAGACTGGACTGTGCAGTGGAAACATGTCTTCAGGGAACAGAACCAAGTTGCTGATAGACTAGCTAAGGAAGGATTAAATAGTTCTTGCTTGTTTGATTCTTGTCCCTCTTTTTTGAGGTCCTTGGTTTTACGTGATTGTATGGGAATTCATTCCCCTCCTTCTGTCAATTTAAATTAAAAGGCTCTGCCTACGTTTATACCAAAAAAACAATATATATATATCTATGTCCATATTTCTCCAATATCTAC
Source organism: Acacia pycnantha (assembly GCA_025563575.1). NCBI lineage: Eukaryota > Viridiplantae > Streptophyta > Magnoliopsida > Fabales > Fabaceae > Acacia > Acacia pycnantha. The sequence continues at coordinate 414,221 of JAMWYP010000205.1, forward strand.
CCAGCCCAATATCCTTCTACAAAGCTAAATACCCAATACCTATTCATTTAACATCCAGTTCAACTGAAACATGTTAAGCCAGCAACAGTGAATATAAGCAAAGTTTCATTTTCTCTCGACCTGCTGCGACGTGAGAGAAATCAGATTGTGTAAGGCTGGAAAAAAATCTCAGCGCTGCTACAGAAAACATTGAAGGACCAAAGACACACAGTGAGCCATACTCCACCACGTCCCTTGCAACACCCCTACCGGCCTCGGCCTCACGGATGACGGATAGAGGGATTCCCTTTTATAATTACCTTTACTAAATCTAATTACTATTTATTAGCATACATCATATGGTAACGAGGCAGAGCATTTCCCGGTTGAATTTCAGACAATACTAGAATAACTAAAAGCAAGTGACAAAATATAATCCCCGAAGGGTTAAATATACAGTCATCCACTCTATGCCCACAAGGCCAAAATAATATACATTTATCCCAACACAAAAATAAAATCAAAAATAAATCTTCCTCCACCACCAACAACACCGTCTACTCCAGCTCCACATTCTTACCCTTCTCTCCAGATTGAAGTACTTCCTGAAGCTTTACAAAAATATGGGATTCATAAATGAATCCCAGAGTAACCATTAATCTCATATGTAATGCATAAACAGTGTATGTATGTAACCATAATTAGGAAAACACCAGATAACAACATTCAGTAACAAACGCACAGTAACACAAATGCATACCATGTGTACCGTGTTAACTACGAAAGGACTACTTGTCCTAGAAACAAACGCAGGACTGCTCAACAAAGCGAGCCCCGGATCCACAGCGCTAGGACCTCATAACCAAAGAGGACGACTATATTATGTTTTAAGACATGCTTATTAACAAAATTACTGGCTTTAAGAATAATTACACCAACATAAACAATAGTACCTCCTATATTAAATATAAGACTCCTGTCTTAAATATAAGACATAGTTGACTTTTTAAAGATACTAAGAAAGCTAATTAAATTATTTTAAAAAATCTATATTTGTCATTTTTTCCCAAACTATTTTGCTTAACTTATGAACTAATATATAATCTAAGGATGCACAAAAAAGATATAATTAAGTGACTTATTTAGTTTTCTTAACTGTATCAGATCATCCACAATTCATGCAAAAATGAAAACATATAGTAGTTACTTCAGTTTTTTTATTCTCTTATATTTGTTTGATTGAACTACATATTTTATACAAGATGATATGCACATGGAAGAGAGATAATTGAGCAAGAACCTGCCAATGGGTGTCTCTTTCTGCTCAGTACTTAGAAGCAGAGGCTAGAAACTCAGACTCGAAGTGTGTCTGTTGCTTCTGATATTGTTGATTCTGCTCATAAATAACCTCCACTTTCTCTGCACCTCCACCATAGTCCTTGCTCTCGCACACACTTGATTCCTCCTCATCTTCTTGTTCCCTTGTTGATATGAAGTTAAACATTTCCTCCTTCTCTCTCACATCTCTCTACAAGTCCTCGATTCTAGCCTTCCATTCGACCTTGAATTTCTCAAATTCTGCAACCCTAGCCCTCAAATGCGCGATTTCCTCCGTACATGCGTCGATCTGGTGAAGCAAGTGCTTCTCCTAAGCCCGCCACAAGTTGCGATGGCCAGCGAAAATCTCGACGACCCTCGCGTTGGCTTTGGAGTCTTCTTGCCTCCTCAACTTCATTTTCTTCAACTGCTATTCCGCTTGAAAGAGCTTCGCAGAAAGATCCTTAAGCTGAGATCCAAGTCTGTGAAAGATAGGCAGTAAATTCTTCGGAAGAAAGGCTAGAAACAATGAGAAGCTAATGCCCATAAATGAAGATACAAGATTCTTTATCTCATTATCTTCTAACAAAGCATATTACTTAGTTTGTTAGAATATTTATTCAGTTGTAACAAACTAGTCAAATTATATTGTTTATTAGTTAGTTTGTTGATGTAAGTATTTAGTCAGATTTTATTGCTTTGCTCTCTCTATATAAGAGCCCCTTACTGTACATATCAATTCATTAATGAGAATATTTTTTTTCTCTCACATCTTTCTTTTTCCAGTTTCAAGAACCGTATTATGGTATCAGTTTCTTTTTCCCCAAATACTTCCGCTATTCTCATCTCTCCCATTCTCTTTTTCCCTTCGGCATCGAACTAATCAATCTCTCTCCTTGGTGTGTTTGTTTCTATTTACCATCTGCTTTGATCCTTCATCCTGATTTGGCTTTGATTCTTGGCTTTTCATCTCTGATTTTCCCGTCAAGCTTTATTTCTGAGTTCGTGGTTGATTTCTGGTTTTTATCCAGATTTGTTCTTGATTTCTTCTTCCGCGATTTCGCAATTTCTTCTTCGCCTGGAGATCTTTGACCTAGTTATTCTGATTTGTTGTTTGATTTCTCGATTTTCCATTCAATTTCTTGATTTCCTTTGATTTTCCTTCCATGGCTACTGAGAGTTCGTCGTCAGTCTCTTCCTAAGCCTTGACTCAAGATCCTTCCAGTTGCTATTTCATGCATCATAATGAGAACCCTTCTTTGATTCTTGTCTCCTCTCCTCTCATCAGTACCAATTATCATCACTGGGCCCGAGCAATGATGATTGCTCTCATGAGCAAGAACAAACAAAGCTTCGTCGATGACACTTTGCAAATGCTGGCGGCTTCGGATCCCTTGTTTCCAGCTTGGCAACATTGCAACACAATGGTCCTTACCTGGCTTCTTTGGTCAATTTCTCCCTCAATCAGTCAGAGTGTTATCTGGCTTAACCGTGCTGTCAACGTATGGAATGATCTCAAGGAGTGTTTTAGTTAGAGTGATGCCTTTCATGTTGCTGAGCTAAAGGATGAACTCTTCCTCATTCGGCAAGGTGATTCTACTGTTTCTGATTATTTCACCAAATTGAATATTATTTGGGATGAATTGCTCAATTTTCGTCCCATACCTACCTGTTCATGTTCTTCCAAGGATTACTTCCGTCAAGATTATGTTATCCGGTTTTGAAAGGACTGAATGATCGGTTCTTCATTGTCCGGTCTCAAATTCTGATAATGGAACCTCTGCCTTCCATTAACAAGGCATTTTCTATGGTTTCTCAACAAGAGGGGGAACTCACAGGTGTCTCAGAACCGATTGTATGCCTTGCTCGTGCGGATTCAGCTTCCCCACACCAGTCTGCTCATCAGACAAAATTTCCTCATAATTCTAAAGTTTTCACTTACTGTGGAAAGCCCAGACATACCATTGAGACTTGTTACAAGAAGCATGGCATCCCTCCTGGCTACAAGTCTCGTACGAAGGGTTCTGTGAATAGTATGGTAACATCTTCTCCTAACCCTTCAGCTGGTATTTTATCTTCGACACCTACTACTGCTAATCAATATATTAGTCAAGATCAATATAATCAATTACTTGCTCTGTTGCAACCTACACATATGACTGCTCCTGGTTTGACATCCTCTGTCTCTACTTCAAAACCTGTCGCTACTCCCTATGTCAACCAACTTTCTGCACCACATCTGATTCCAAATATTAATTCTCAGCGTATATATAATATTCTTGCCTTTGATTACTCTAATCATTGGATCCTTGATAGTGGTGCTACTACACATGTTTGTTATTCCTTAACAATGTTTAGTTCATATTCGAATATTTCCCCTATTCGTTTAACTTTGCCCAATCTATCTATCATTGTTGCTGGTATCTCTGGTACTGTTAAAATCAATGCCTCTATTACTCTTACTAATGTCCTTTATATTCCAGCTTTTCATTTCAATATTATTTCAGTTTCCCAAATGGCTCACGATCTTTCTTGTGTTTTCCTTTTCTCTGCTTCTCATTGTCTTATACAGAATCCGAAGACATGGACAACGATTGGTTCAGCTTAGCTTTCTCAAGGCTTATTCAAGCTACGTAGTCACTTACCTATGGATGTTAAAGTTAGTTCTGTTTCCACACTTGTTTCCCTTTTGATTTGTGGCATTTTCGTCTTGGCCATTTGTCTTCCAATGTTTTGAATGTCTTGAAGCAACAATGTCCTATCATTTCTTGTAATTTTTCAGGTGCTTGCGATGTTTGTCATTTTGCAAAACAGAGAAAAACACCATTTCCCATCAGTGTATCCAAATCTGATTCTTGTCTCCATATGTTACATGCTGATATTTGGGGATCTTATAAACTTTCTTCAATACATGGCTATTGCTATTTTCCAACTGTTGTAGATGATTTTTCACGTTATACTTGGGTTAGTCTTTTAAAGGCTAAATCTGAGGCTCAAAATGCTTTGCAATCTTTACTTGTTTTCCTTGAAAACCAATTTGCTCACAAAGTAAAAATTGTTTGCACTGATAATGGAGTTGAATTTCAAATGTCTTTTTTTTATTCTTCAAAAGGAATTTTACATCAAACTTCATGTGTTGAAACTCCCAAACAAAATAGTGTTGTAGAACGCAAGCATCAACACATTTTACATGTTGCTCGAGCCTTAATGTTTCAATCTCATTTGTCTTTATCTTATTAGTGTTATGCTGTGTCTCATGCTGTCTATATTATTAATAGACTTCCTACTCCAATTTTAAATAATCAATCTTCCTTTTTCATGTGGGGTTAGCGTTAGCACGGTAGCGGTATATTGATCCGGTACGTACGGATGGATCAATTCAATTATTTTCCGCAGAAGGAGACGAAAGAAAGGGTAGGCTGAACAATCCGAGCAACTTGATGTTAATAACACATTTTTACATGGTGATCTTCATGAGGATGTTTACATGTCTCTTCCCCTTGGTTTTTCTCCTTCTCATCCCCATCTACTTTGCAAGTTGCAGAAATCTCTCTATGGTTTAAAACAGGCTTCTCGCCAATGGTTTGCTAAACTATCCTCTGCTTTGCTGTCTTGTGATTATACTCAATCTAAATTTGATTACTCTTTATTTACTAGAAAGCATGATGCTTCTTTTACTGCTCTCTTGGTTTATGTTGATGATATTATACTGGTTGGTACTGATATGCTTGAGATCACTCGCATTAAATCCTTTCTTGATACCACCTTCAAGATTAAGGACCTTGGCAAGCTCAAATTCTTTCTTGGTCTTGAGGTTTCTCATTCTACCACTGGTTAATATTTAAATCAACACAAATTTGCTCTTGATATCCTTGATGATGCAAGTTATTTTGGTTGTAAGCCCCTTTCTACTCCTATGGCTTGTCATACTAAATTGTCTAAAGACAATGGTACATTACTTACTGATATTGCTCCATATAGACGTTTAGTTGGGCGTCTCTTGTACCTTACTACCACACGACCTGACATATCCTCTGTGGTTCAGCAGCTTTGTCAATTCACTCATGCACCTACCGATGTACATTATCAGGCAGCTCTTAGAGTCTTACAGTAGTACATTAAGAAATGGCTTGGTAAAGGAATTTTCTTTCCCACTTCTTCCTCCTTACAATTACGTGCTTTCAGTGACTCTGATTGGGCTGGATGCCCTGATACACGTCGTTCTTTATCTGGTTATTGTATTTCCTTGGTGATTATCTGGTTTCGTGGCGTTCTAAGAAGTAGACCACTGTTTCTCTTTCTTCGTCTGAGGCAGAATATAGGGCCATGGGATGTGTTGCTTGTGAGATTCAATGGTTGATCTATTTGCTTACTGATTTGCAGATTCCTCATTCTTCTCCTATAGTGCTTTACTGTGACAATCAGTTTGCTATTCATATTCTTCTAACCCTACTTTCCATGAACGCACCAAACATCTCGAGATTGATTGCCATTTTGTTCGAGACAAGGTTCAAGCTGGGCTCATTCGATTGCTTCCAGTTCGCAATGCTAATCAACTTGCTGGCATTTTTACTAAACCCCTTGATCCACAACCCTTTCACGGTTTTTTATCTCGCCTTTGATTAATCAATATATACGCCCCAGCTTGAGGGGGGTAACAGAGCATATTACTTAGTTTGTTAGAATATTTATTCAGTTGTAACAAACTAGTCAAATTATATTGTTTATTAGTTAGTTTGTTGATGTAAGTATTTAGTCAGATTTTATTGCTTTGCTCTCTCTATATAAGAGCCCCTTACTGTACATATCAATTCATTAATGAGAATATTTTTTTTCTCTCACATCTTTCTTTTTCCCGTTTCAAGAATCGTATTATCTTCCTCTCCTTCTTCCGCCATTGTAACTTCAGAGGTCATCTCCCAAACCAAAATTTGACAGAAAAGCAAGACTTATATGGGATGGAACATTAATGGAACAATGGCGGTGAAGGCCTGTTGTGTTGAGGATTGTGAATGCTGACACAATATGAAGAGTGTGTGTGAGTGATGTGAATAGAGTGTGGACGGATTTTAAATGCGTTTGTCAGGCCATTCGAGGCGTTCTGGGTGCTTTGTAGTGTAGAGAGTGCGCTGAAATATCACTGTTTACAGTACTAGTGAGCCATCACATGGTTACCAAGTCTCCATGAAGCATGTACTTATGCCTCAGGTCATGGTTCGAGACTTGGGGGAGGCACTCTTGGGAATTTATTTCCCACGGGACAAAACCTCTAGAGGAGGGGACAATACCTGCCCTAGTGAGGGCCGGACACCACACGTGCAGGGGGTAGGCCCTAGGGACGGCCAATCGCGGACTGGGTCCTCCACGGTGGTGGGTCATTACAAATGTGATTTGGCAAAAACACGGTTTCATAGCCCTTGACCTATGAATCTCTATTACCATTTTTTAAAATCATTATTGTTAAGTGTTAAAATCATACATCTATTTTCTTTGTATTCATGGTCAAACCACCTATCTTAGCAGGTAAAAGAGCAATCTGTAAACCATCTATTTTCTTTGTACTCGATCTCTGTCCACGTGGGTGCTCTCCCCATTCATCACATGGACCCCACCTTAATCACACTCACCCACTTCTTTTAATACTATCCCTTTTTCTACTTTTATTATCATTATCTCCTACTCCTTACCTATTCTTTTCCTATTTTCCTTTCGGAAAATGGTGAGAACTGTAAACTTCTGCTTACAAATGTTATGTTTTGACACACACAAATCTTGAATACTGGATACTTAAATTTCAATTATTATTTTTTTGCCAATAAAATTTGTATGAAGTATCTGAGTTGAAGGACCTTGCTTCTACGCGGCTTGACGAACTCAAGAGCCTGATAGATCGCTCCTAGTCGAAGATCCTCAACGATCTCGAGGCTTCCCAGTTACGTCTCCGCAAGAGACTTAAGGTATTGCTCGTTCATTTCCTTTAGCTTCTCTGCAAGTTGTATAATTGCATTAGTGTGATCGTAAATTTGTCTTCTAGAAGCTGTCAGATTACATGTGCTCCAATGTAGCATCGAAGTTTTTGAGAACCTCTAGTTTTGTTTTGTTGCATGGAAGAATGTGTCACGCCCCGAAACCTAAAGGGGTGATAGGCACGGAATATGAGTGGACTCACATTCTTTAAGCCTTAAACTTATATACAAATGCTAATTAATACTCATAATACCATAATCTAAAATATACATGTGATCCAAATTAGGGGCAGATCCAGAAATTTATGGAAGGGGGGCACCATTGGTGGGGGGATGTGGGGGTTCGGGGGCAGCGCCCCCGAAATTTTTTTTTAAAGCAAAACTTTAAATACATTAAAAAAATAAAAGAATCACTTATCAACCAGAGGGGACCGATCACAGATCAAAATATCTTTCCATCCTAAAAAATGCATTGAAAATGCCTTTAAGAACAATCACAGATAAGAATCATTGAGCATGTAAACTTTTTTAAGAACTTTTAGTTCCACTACCACTTGACTTTGTAAAAAAAGAACCTAAATACCTTTTTATCCTAAAAAATGGCAAATGACAAAAATGAATCAATAAATAATATATATACCAAACAAACATGTTGAAAAGAAAATTCATTGAAAATGGAACTTCACCTAACCCGTTGATCAACCAGGGGGGACCGATCACAGATCAAAACAATGAAGATGAAATAATCACTGATCAAAGAGATATATGAATTAAACAATAAAAAAAGGTTTTTAAAATGCCCACTGGCTAGTTACAGAAGCGGTACAGTAACCGAGAGTTTTTAAAGTAAACAACAACAGAAGTGTTTCTTTGATTCCTACGCCGTGACAGCAAACGATAGTCTTCAGTCGAACCTCTAAGCTTGCTGCTTCCCTCTCTCCTCGGTCCTCGGTCCTCCTGACCCTGACGCTATGTTAAGAGCTGAGATCCGCACCGATCTCAGGTAACGGTTAACCTCATATTCACATATACAGTATATGGACCACAATCATTCACATTAACAAAGATAATGATGTATCACACGGAGTGCATGTAGAAGTACCACACGGAGTGCATATAAATGTACCACACGGATTGCATATAGATGTATCACACGGAGTGCATGTAAATGTATCACACGGAGTGCATGTATCCAAAAGCGCATAACAATACTCACAACATATCAACAGACCATCAACCACATATACGCATACAATACTCATACTACATACATGCATACAGTAAACATCAGAGTTAGTGTTACAGTACGCGAACGTACATACAGTATCCCAACAGTATCTAAACACAGAACAAATCATCAAACACATATATGCATACGATAAACATCAGAATTAAGGTTACCAGTACGCGAACGTACCTTCGTTGACGATATACGGTATTTCTGACGGAATACGGTACGACAGTTGGTCAGAACGTAATCAGGGATATCATATCATGATAACAACGTATTTTTTAAGGATCTATCATTACGACAGACATTTTACTCATAAATGACCATTTTACGCCTGAGCCCCTAATCGGCGGAATTTCGCCAGCACTTCGTTACTTTGACTCTAATCTTCCAAAATTTTGCCATAACTCTTCCTCCAACATTATTTTCGAAATTAATACCTTAATTACCCCTAAAACATGATATCTAATCATACTTGGAAGATTAAAGATCAAAACAACATTTCTACTATAACTATCGAATCGAAAACTAGAACTTAAGACTCGGTACCGAAAAATTACCCAGAGCTTCGCTGCTTCTTCCTCTGGACTCCTCCTTCTCTCTGCACTCTCTCTCTAATTCGAAATTTCTAGGCAATTGGTGTGAAGAATGAAGAGCATGAAGGGGTCTATTTATAGGCAAAAGTCTGGTTACTATTCATGCTTTGTCAGACGAATTCTTGACCGTCAGATCGCACTTCATTGAGTTGGCACAATCTTGGCCCTCCAATCCACCTCCTTACATCATCATTCAAGACCATGATATTTTTCCATTCAATTCTTATCCTCTTATCCATTAGGATTTTCGGTCCTTTTCTTTATTTTCTGTTTTTATTTTCGTTTTTAAATTATTTAATTAATTAATATTATATAAAATAATTATTTTATATAATTTTTTTACAAAATTTTCCTATTGGTCCATACATGTTTTTAGGCTTAAAATTACTTAACCTCACATATTTTTCTTAATATTTTCTAATTAATTAGGAAATATATTTTATGCTAATTTTAGCCATAATCCACTAATTATAGGGTTTTATATAATTATCTTGGGATTTTCCTTTGTTTAAGCTCAAATAATTAGCCAATAATTATTTAATTAATCACTTACTAATTGTGGATAATTTCCTTACTTAGAATTAATCATTATCTTACAAACTTTTTACTGACATTGGTATTTTACGCTCCATGTAAAATATTAAAAATCATGGGGTCAATTATGGCCCCACAATACTTTTTGATTTTTCTCCTTTAATTTTTCCAAGGTAATAATTTAATAAATTATCTAAATTAGGGACAATATTCTTCCCTATTTCAAATAAATATTTATTTTCCTCTTTATAATATTTTCAGGGTATTTTATAACCCATAAATATTTTAGGGACCTATTTGCAAATTTTCAAACGTTTTAGGGACCTAACTGCACATTATCTAATTTCAAGAGAAATTACCCTAATAACAAGTTAAATTCAATGCAAGGTGTTTGAGACATCATATTCACCTATTTTTACTAGGCATTACTTACTGAGATTTTTAGGGTTTTACAATATCTCACTTATTACTATATTACTTGGAATGACTCGTACACTTGTGATGTGAATCAATTGGGACATTCCTCCCAAATAAATGTCAATTTTTTATGGACTCACATTGGTTATGTGATCAAAGAATTCCCAAAAAGCATTTATAAGTGATTAATTACATTTTGATGGAAGAATTAAGATATGTATGTGTGTGTATAAATGAATCCATGATCCTCTAATAGTACAAATGTGACGTAACATGAAGCATGGATGGATTGAATAAGAGTTTCTTAGACATTTGATTATGAAGGGGCAATAAAATATTGTTCCCTCTGGTCGTTAATATAATAACACAATTGATTTTTTTAAGAGATTAAGAAAGCTCAATAAATTATTTAACTATCACATATGTTATGTATAATTAAATTATATATCACTTATAAATTAGTTTGAAGAAAAATAATTAATATAAATAATTTAAAGTAATTATTGTAAAACCCTGAAAATCTCAGTAAGTAATGCCTAGTAAAAATAGGTGAATATGAGGTCTCAAACACCTTGTATTGAATTTAACTTGTTATTAGGGTAATTTCTCTTGAGATTAGATAATGTGCAGTTAGGTCCTTGAAACGTTTAAAAGTTTGCAAATAGGTCCCTAAAATATTTATGGGTTATAAAATACCCTGAAAATATTATAAAGAGGAAAATAAATATTTATTTGAAATAGGGAAGAATATTGTCCCTAATTTAGGTAATTTATTAAATTATTACATTGGAAAAATTGAAGGAGAAAAATCAAAAAGTATTGTGGGGCCATAATTGACCCCATGATTTTTAATATTTTACATGGAGCGTAAAATACCAATGTCAGTAAAAAGTTTGTGTGATAATAGTTATTTCTAATTAAGAAAATTATCCAAAATCAGTAAATGATTAATTAAATAATTATTGGCTAATTATTTAAGCATAAACAAGGAAATATCCAAGGTAAATTACGTAAAACCCTATAATTAGTGGTTTATGGCTAAAATTAGCATAAAATATATTTGCTAATTAATGGGAAAATATGAAGAAAAATTGGTGAGATTAAGTAATTTTAAGCTTAAATCAAAGTATGGACCAATAGGAAACTTTGTGGAAAAATTATGAAAAATAATTATTAAATAATTAAAAAATATATATTATTAATTAAATAATTAATTAAAAAATGAAAAAAAAGAGGAGCAGCTGAAATTTTTGAAGAAAATTGGATAAGGATGAAGTAGAAAATATCATGATATTTTGTAGAAAGTTGCAATATAAATTTAATAAAAAGGAATATTCTGTGGAATATTCTGTAAAAAGCAAATAGGATAAATGACCACCGATAGAAATTAAATCCTATCTAGAAGACCATGAACAAGGTTTCTAAGGTCAGAGTATTTTATAGACAAGTGAATTTTTATCTCGGAGTGAGCTGTCTCCGAAGTCATTTCCGAAACCGACGGAGCGATTAGGGAATAAGACGAAAAGGACAAGGGAGCAGTTGAGGAAATGAAAACCAATGGAAAATAAATCCTAACTCAATATCTGGGGATGAGTTGGTAATCAAGAACAGGAAGTTGACATTATCCATGCCTCATCCTTGACCAAATTATCGCGTGACAAAAGGGACGTGACATGGTTGTACGATAGATTGTATCGTATTATCGATCCTCATATGAATTGGGTAGTTGCAATGTCTTGCTAGAGGCCGCTTGCGACTTGTGGGCTGATACAGTATTGGCACGTTGCTGATCTCATGTGGGCCTGCAGGGTCGTACATGAATAGCCCAACAAGAGCAATAGTGTCCAGGTTCATTGAATCTTAGATATGTCTAAGATTTAATGAATACTCTATTTAATCTAGGATGGATATATATATATATATATATATATATATATATATATATATATATATATATATATATATATATATATATATATATATTATTAAATTCAAAAAAAAAAAAATTATCTAATAGAGATTATAATATTATTATATATAATATTTGTTTTGTATTTAATTTATTTGATAAATTAAATATCTAAAACAAATAAAGATATTGTATCTCAGATTTAATTTTCGAATAAAGATATCATATATCTGATTTAATTTGAATTGAGATATAGTATCTCGGATTTAATTAAATAGATAGATATCATATCTCAGATTTAATTTATAGAGATAAATTAAATCAGCAGGCTTTTAATTCAAATTAAATAAATAGATTAGATTAGATCTGTTGGATAGATTCAATTAATATATTATTTTAATTCAAATTCAAATTTCAAGATTAATAACGATTGATTTTGAATATATATACACGCCTATTGGGTTTTTTTATAAAGTACTAGATATTTTACAAGACGTATTAGAAAAGCCGCGAGAAACCCTAGAGTGAAAAGACGTGTGACGTAAAGTAAGAAGGCGCTAGCACGCTGCCGTAAGTGTTGGAGAGCTGTTCGGTGTGGATACCAGTAGAGGAAGTGGATTTGTAGAGTCGGCTCCTAGAGATTGATCGAGCAAGAAGGCGTTAGCCCACGAGTTCGCGAAGGACACATACAAGTTCATATAGGTACGATTTTTCTAAATGAACCTGATTTAAACGCCATTGATAGATCCTCTTTGTGATTCGTAAAATTTTAATGGATGAAATCCTTTCGCTGCGTGTACGGATCCCAACAGTGGGAAGTCAGTAGTGGTGGGTCCCAAGAAAAAAAAAGAAGAAAAGAATGGAGTGGTCAATGGTGCATGTGTAGAGCAGTCATATTTCATGCCTTTGAATATTTCCACATATTATAAAGAAGAAATATGGTGCATATAGAGGGCACTCAGACTTTAAAAAAACAAAACAAGAGAAGAAGAGTTGGTAGTGGGGGGTCCCACATATTTGAAAAAAAAGGAAGAGAAATAGAAAAGGGAGACATTTGAAAGTGGTGGGGACCACATGTCCAATTCCTTTTCTTTGTTGTAGGGCGCCTTTGAAACAAAAACGGAGACTTAGATAATTATGAGTCTAATTTCGACAATCTCATCGACACCATGATTTTGGGAAAATATTTTCAAATCATTGTTCATTCGTAGTATTTGTTATTGTTTGGTACTGTTAGTCTGTATAGTTACTATCCATCCATCATTTTTCACCAACAGTGTCGTTTCAATTTGTTTCATTTGGACATTGTTTGGATGTTTATGCTTCGACTTTGTTGTCTCCGATTGGTTTCTCTTCGTGGTCGGTGATCTTGCTTGGAGAGTCAGTTGTGGTTGCACCCTTGATCATTTATGGTTTGATTTGGATTTAGAAGTGCTTTGTCCCTGTGAGATAAAGTTTACTTTCTGGTTTGAGATCTCTAGTGCGTTTGGTCTGTTCTCTCCTATCTTGTGCATTTGTTTTGGCTACTAGGATTGCGTTTTAATCACCCAGGTGCTGTTTGGTTGCTGCACTTATTTTTTGGTTATGCTCCAATGTCGAGCCTTCATTCTCAGTACGTGTAGCCCGGTTCTTTGTTTCGAAGGTTGCGTTGTGAGACTCAGTTCAGTTGTTTCCACTATTGCAATGCAGTCGGCATTTTTGTTTTGTGCACGTTCACTGGTCTCCAATGGCTGCATTCTTCATTTGTTATGTTTTCCAGCACGTTCGTGAAGTGCTCTTTTGTCTTGAATGTCATGCTTGTGGTTGGGTAATTCGTTGGCATCTACCGTGCTTTGCGTCTTCTGGTGAGGAGTTTGGTGGTCCATATGTGACCCGTTCATTACTTTGCCTCCGGTTAGATGTTTAGCAATTATTTACAAGCTACTTCCAGCTTGAGGGGGAGTGTTGAGAATCTTAAGGGATAATATTAAGAAAATTATTTGGTTTGGATTTATTTTATATTATGTTTTTCTTGTAACAAGTTGAAGGTAATCAATATATATGCTTCAACTTGAAGGAGAGTGTTAGGAAATCAGGAAATATATTCTAATCAAGTAGAATCCCTATAAATCAAGGATTAGGGAAATCCTCATTAAGAGCCATTATTATTAAGGCTCTCATCTCTTGTATATATGTGTACCTTCTTTACATGAATGAATAGATATTATTCAGATTATTTCGTTACAATAACTAGTATGGGTCCCAAGTTGTTGCATAAAGTTTGAAAAATGAACCACACATAGTTTATGGTTTTTCATGGATAGTGAGGCTTTAAATTTTGTATACTACTTATAAATTGAATGTGATTGAAATAACATGTTTCACATAATGCAGAGTGTAGATGAGTTTGATCGACCTGTAACTATTGGGCAAATGTTGCTAAAGGTCTTTGAGACAATAAATGTTGAAGACCTATAATTGATGATTCTTTATCAGTAGCCAAAAAATACTGCATTGTTAACTTGCTGTGAGGTTTGAGCCTTTTAAACTGTTGGCATCATATGCTTGCTAGTAGATACTATGATTGGAAAAAAAAATTGTGTTTTCTTGACACATAACAGTAAAAGTGTGAACAAAGTTCATATATGTATTTGTAGCTTCCCTTGAACGTCTGGATTCTTTCTTGCTTGTAATTCATTATGTTAGCATGACTTCATATTAGTTTACTTTTATGTGACCGTCTTATATTTTTTATTAAACTCTGCTTGACTGATTCTTTGTTGTCTACTTAGGATGGGGATTTGTGTTTTGTGATCAATATTACAAGTATAGTTGCACAATATCTTAAATTGCATTATGATATTTGGCAGGAGTTATTGGCCTTTCAAAACCAAGGACCTAGAGCTATTGGAATTTTTGGTCAGCTGGTTTTGAGGAGGAAGAAAAGAACAACTATTTGGAGTATGAACCCAATTGAAGTTCTAGGTCCTAGTGGGTTCTGAATGACTTCTTGTAGATTTATTTCACAAACAGAAGACTTCGAGTTATATTGAAAAAAGAGTTTAACCAAAGGACACTTGAGTCTTAAATTGCTGACTCAAACGGATGACTCGAGTGCATAAAATAATAACTCAAGTTTTGAAGTATTGTCTTTTGAAAGAGACTATTGAGTTATGTTTGAAAGAGATGTAGACTCGAGTCCCAACAAGTTGACTCTAACGGGTGACTCGAGTTGCAAGATCATAACTCGAGTTGTTAACTTTGATTTTCATAAGAAGGAACTTCAACTGTTCAAAAAAAGAAAAAAGAAGGAACTTCAAGTGTGCTAGACATCATATTAACACCAGAAGAGTTGAAGTTGCATCACCTTGGCACTCAAGTTTTGTTCAGGAAACTCAAGTGTTACCTTTTCAAGAGTGTTGTTTAGAGCAAACTTCTACTGGAAACCATGTGTTGGTTTTGATTAGTTTTGATGATGTCTCATATAGATGCCATTATTAAGAGCAAAAAGTTTGTATGATATATTTATCTCCTACATTGACTAACTACTATATTTAATGTAGATTAGTCCAAGTTGAATAATAGCTCAAGAAGGAGATAAGAGATTTTAGAAAGAAGAAATGGTGAAGAATGATGAGTTCAAGTTCAAGAAGAAGAGAAGAGAAAGAAAGAGTTGAATGATGGAGAATGATGATATAGATTGAAGAAAGAAGTTCTTGCACAACATAATGAGAATATCATAATGTCAAGGAAGCAAGAAGTTATCAAATCTAATTTTGGGAATGTTCAAGAGAAAAGAAGAAAGAAAGAGTTAAATTATGGAGAATGATGAAGAGAAGAGAAGAAAGAAGGAAGAACTTGTTGAATGGATTAAGAAAATCATTATTCAAGCCTTTAGATTGATGGTAGAAGTCTCCAAGATCATATGAAAGTTGGAATGGATCAATTCGAGTTAAAAACCAGCAAAAAAAAAATCAGTTCCAGGATGAGAAAACTCGAGTCCAGATGTTAAAACTCGAGTTTCCTACTTCGCTACAACGATTTGCCTCTCTGGTATGAGAAAACTCGAGTTTGGAAGTCAAAACTCGAGTTTGGAACTCAAACCTCGAGTTAATCATTAACTGACTCGAGTTTGCAATGTCTTCAGCATCTCTGGCGTCTCTGGACAAGGAAAACTCGAGTTTACAGCGGTGATCAGCACTTCAGCAACTCTGTTTCACGTTTCACTCGGGCGACGTCTGGTAATTCGATGATATCTCACAAACCAGATATCGGATTGAAGTAAAACCAGTGGCACATGAAACTAGACTCCCAATACGTCATTTTGATATATAATTAAAGTCCAAAGGAGTTCATAAGAAGGATCTATGAATTTATGAAGTTGACAGTGATATTCACGTCACACTGAAAACCAAGCTTCAATTTTTGAGTATATCTCACAAAGTACAAGTTAGATTGAGCTGAAATTAGTGGCATATGAAAGAAGACTCAAAGGGATTTCTGTCAAGCTTTGAACGGACCAAAACAGATTTCAGACCAAGAAGATATGAACCTCGAAAGTTGACTATTTTTGGGAAAAACCGAAACTCGAGTCATTAAGTGACTAACTCGAGTTTCCATCAGATAGAGAGCAATCCCGAGTAAAGCAACAGCCTCTAAACTCGAGTTTACAAACAAAACTCGAGTTTGCACCTCTGCTTCAGAAAAACAGCGTTTCAAAATCTCGTTTTTCATCAAGAACATCCAGATGATTACCCAAATGATCTATAATACTTCCTAACATCATTTATATCATTTGTGTACATGTTTCAGATGATTAAAACGAAGGATTAGAAGCAAATCTCAAAATCTCAGATTTGGGTCAGAACATCAAAAGCTGTGCAAAAGTTCTAACGGCTAGTTTTATCTGAGTCTAACAGCTATATTTCTTTACCCAACAGTCACTAAATCTTCAAACGGTCATATGCTGATCTCTGCCTATAAATGAAGACAGATTCAATACAGAAAAACGCTGAGATACAAGCCTACATCTTCAACATGCTGATATGCTGATATTCTCACCATTTACTCTCTGTTTTCAATGTCTACATAGTTTATCATAGAGAGTGAAATGTTTTATATTGTTCTTCAGTGTTTATCCATTCACTTCTAAGAGAGAAGGTTTATTTGTAAACATCCTATCTTTCTATTTGAGAGTTACTCAAGATTGGGTAATCTTGAGTGGGAAACCCATTGTATTACTGCTTGTAAGGGGAGTAAGTTCTAGTGAGAGAATTACTTCGAGTACAGAGTGTGTAATCAAGTGGGTGTATTGATTACAGTTTGTAAGGGGGAGTGAATCCTAGTGAGAGGATTACTTCAAGTGCAGAACGTGTAATCAAGTTGAAAGAAGATAGTGGATTGAAAATCTCAAGTGGAAGCTTGGGGACTGGACGTAGGTCAAGGATTGGGCTGAACCAGTATAAATCACTGTTTGCATATTCTCTTCCCTTATCTCTTACATTTCCAGCATATATGTTTGAATGATTGTTTATCACTTTATAAATTATTACTGTCATTCAAACTACTTTCAGTAAGTTGCAAAAAGATTTTCAAAGTTCCCAGATTTTAATTAGACACCCAATTCACCCCCCTCTTGGGTGATAGCCATCTCTTTCACCATGTTCATTCGATTGAAGATCAATTTCCAGAATCTAGTGACTTCCAAAACGCAAGAACATTGGCAGCACAAAGGTTAAATTCCAGTAAGCATAATGTCTTCAATATAGCTCCAAATTTGACAAATGACTGATGCCTAGAAAGCTCATTATGTCTTCTTTCCAATGCAAAAAGAATCAGCTCCAAAGTCATTGTATTCTGACCGTTATAATCTGATAAATGAAGGCTGTTCTAGACAAGCATTTTTGCAACATCTTGAACTGACTGCCAACTTAAAAAATTCATCTCACATCCATTTGATCTTTGTTTTCTGTGCTCTTTATGTTTGTAGAAATTTATTTGAGTCTATTTTTATATTCCACTAGTTATAACTCATTTGGATGTGTAGTTTGTGAGATACACTTACGAAACTGAAGCTGGGTCTGCTATGTGGCATGGTTTCATGTGGTAACTTTTGAAATTCATATCTCCTTCATCTGAACTCTTTTGGGCTTGAATTTGGTTTCAAAATGACACATTAAGAGTTTAGTTACATACAAAATTGGTTTCACCTCAATCGGATCTCTGGTTTAAGAGATATCATTGAATAACCAAACCTTGCTCAAGTGAAACATTGAATAGGGATGAACAGAGTTATAGAAAACACTACTAACTCGAGTTAATGGTGGTTGACTCAAGTTACCAACTCGAGTTTTGAATTTTCCACTCGAGTTGGCTCGTATATGAGGAGCAAATCACTGTAGCAAAGTAGTAAACTCGAGTTATGAGTTATGCACTTGAATTTTCTCATCGTGAAACTTATTTTAACTTTGAATTGAGCCATTGTATATTCCATTTGATCACAGAAACTTGAATATTGATATTCTCATTATATTTGGCAAGATCTTCTTCCTTTTATTTCCTTTCTTGATCATTCTCCACAATTTAACTTGGACTAATCACTTGCAAGTTTCTCATTCTTTCTTCTCTTCTCTTGATATTTTTCCAAAATTCAATTGGACTAATCTACATTAAATATAGTTGTTACTTAATGTATACGATACAAACTTTTTGCTCTTGATATTGATATGTATATTTGACATCATAAACACTAAGCATATCTAGCAATTTGGTAATAGAGCAAGGTATTCTCTGTAAGGATAAAAATTTGAGAAAGTTCCTAATGGACAGAATTCTACCCAACGACACTTCAATCAGCAGAGCTCCTAGTTTCGATGGAAATCACTACTCCTTCTGGGAAGCCAAATTCAAAGTCTTCGTTATGGTCTCTGATTATGGGCTTTGGAATATGTTTGAGATAGGAGACTATTGTCGTACAAAACTAGAAGAATGAGTTTGTGTCCCCAAGGTTGAGGAAGAATTTGATGAGAATGACAAAAGACTCATCACATCGAACAACAAAGCTATTTTGATGCTTTAAAGTGCACTGAGCCAGAAGAAATACTTTCGCATATGCACATTGCCTTCAGCCAAAGAAATGTGAAAGGCTCTTAAGATTGCTCATGAAGGTACTACGGGCATTAAAGAAAATCGAATCAATATTCTAATGACTGAATACGACTTACTTCGTATGAAGTAGTAAGTTGTATTCAGTTAGGAGAGTCTATTGGTGAATTTCAACTTAGGTTCCCTCACCTGATAAATCAGCTCTCAGCCTTGGGAAAGGAGTATGATCAAAATTCCCAAGTAAGGAAAATTATGAATATCCTCACCAATGAGTGGGAAGCAAAAGTCACAGTGATAGAAGAGGCTCGTGTAGAGTTTATGAGATCTGTGGCAGCCTTATTCGGACGTACGTCCGAATATGAGGGAAAGATAAAGTTCAAGAAGAGTTTGGACAAGATCAGCAACAAACACAAGGGATTTGCCCTTAATGTTATCAAAGAAGAAACAAAGGGAGATGACAACGATGATAAAAATGAAGAGCTTGGTATGATGGTCCGAAAATGCAAAAAATTCTATAAGAGGGATCGAGGATTCCAGAGATTTCACAAAGGCAGCTCCAACAACGAACCAAAGAAGCCCATCATCTGCTATGAATGTTAAAAAGTAGGACCCATCAAGTCTGAATGTCCTCAATTGAAGAACAAGGGGAAATACAAGAAGAAATTCAACAAATTCAGAAAGAAGGCCTACGTATCGGCCATATAGAGAGATAGCTCTTCTGATGAAGAAGGTGATGAAGAAGAGGTAGCTAACATTTATTTTGTAGCTCAGGAAGAACATGAAAAGATTAGGTATGTGATTTTGAACCTTCTTTTGATAAACTCTTATATGAATACAATTTTCTTCATTATGAATTTCGAAAACTTGCTAAAGAGCTTATTTCCTCAAAAAGGAAAATTAAAACTCTTGAGTAACACACTACTACAAAAAACACACTTAACGTCCTAAAATAGACCCAATTTACGTCCCTTTCTCCAGGGACATCTGTCCAGGCGACGCAGTAAAATAATACTTTTGGCATCCCAAATTTATTTTGGGACGTCTTAAGTATCATTTAAGGCGTCCCAAAATAACATTTGGGATGCCTTAAGTGTGATTTAAGGCGTCCCAAATATTATTTTGGGACCCCATAAATAATGTTTTAAAAAAATCATAATTTTGGCCCCAAAATTATTTTGGGATGCCAAAAATATTGTTAAGGCATCCCAAAAGTTATTTTCGGATGCCGTAATTAAGTTTTTTTTAATAGCTTGCTACTTATTTTCACAACCCACCAATTAAACCCTATAAAAACCATCAAACAGATAGCCACATGAACATACATTATCAAAATGTTCAGATCATTATAGACCAATTTTAAACACTTTCTCTGCCTTCTCATCACTGGCCATAGTTCCAAAAAGAAAAGCACTACAACTCTCAGGTGAATTTAGTCCATTCTTTAACCATGATACCTACCCCTTAGGCGACTCCAAATTAGAATCTTATAAACCATACAATAAGGTAAAGACTATATACCACCCATTAAGATTAAGCAGTGAGGCTACCCAGCATATGAGAAGCAATGGTAACTACTACACACACACACACACACACACACAAATCATGAATCACATTTCAACAATCACCTCAAAGTGTCAAAATATAATATGTCTCTACACAGCTACTAAGAAATATTGAAAGTAAACTTTACACATCTATGTGTTGAAGAAGATATCCAGCCAAAACGTCTCAACCTAAATCGATGTCTTCCTCCGAGTACAGTGCCTTAGTACCAAAAATCTGTAAATTGGAAAACAAAGTATAAGATAAATCAATGAAGTGAATAAATTAACGAACAACTCAAGTACAACATCAACAATAATATTATCATTTGAGAATCAGGGAGCGATTACGTACTTGTTCAAAACTTATAGTATGTTTGCTCTCAATGATATAATACATGTAAAGGATAACATAATATCCACATTCAGTGTGTCCGGGTTGTCGAGGGCACTATAAATCAAAAGCAAATTGTTAAAATGAATAAAGGCATATCGAAAGCTACTCTATCAATTAAATAAGTTGAATTGAAACTACTTACTTTCGGATAAAACCACTTCGATTCTTTAGCTACACCTTTTTTTTTCCCGATAAACATTTTATACGTCTTGATTGCACTATCATTAAAATGGAAATTTTCAGACATTAAAACAATTCATTTAAATCAAGAATCAATGATTTAGACAAAAAAATTACTTACATGCTAAAAATGTTTTTTATTTCTTCGTTTGGCATGCCCTTTAAGGAATCAAACCAATAACAAATGGTCTTGTAGGGACAAACAACATACAGGGTCCAATGATTACTACAACATATACATATTCAAATTAAATTAAGATAAGAAGCAATTTATTGTTAAAAATCTGAAATAGACAAAACTAAAATACGTACTCTTCATATATTGGAGTTAGATAACAAGGCAATTGAGTCTCGGCAAATGTTGAACTCGCATAAATCAACATTCCCTCGAATTTATTTCTATACTTCGTCGTGTTTGCAGGACATAAGAATCCATATGAAGCATTTGTTCCTTTTTGGACACATATATTGTGGAAGGCACTATGATCGAACAAATTAAAAGAATATAAATTTGGCATTAAAGTGCATTACATGATAGCAAATTGGTTCAACAACTATTAACCCAAAGTGCAATATTTCAATGACAGCAAGAAAGAATATCATAGCAGTGAATTATCAGCAATTTCAAGCACTACATCAGCACCTTTAATCAGCCATAAGCTTTAGAACACAAATTTCAAAATAAATCAGTAGTGTAAGCAATGGTTTACAATGAATTGAGGCTTCAATGACAGCGCTAATGACTCAAGAAATTCTTTTGCTAGTTGAAAACCAAGTTGGAGAAGTATGCTATGCACAAGTCATCATTGAGCACTCTTACATACTAAAAAAAAACAATGAAGAATAGCAATGAGTGGTTGGAATTCACAGAATAAGTGCCAAAATTTTTTCAAAAAACCCCAAAGAAACAGTTGATAGAGTGGAACTCAACAATAATCTTTAAAATTTCTAAAACTGATCTCAAAATTTCAGCAAGAGAAGAATTGGTTCCAAGACCTTAACAATACAATATCAAGTTCCCAAGACAGTTAACCAAGTCCAATTTAATCCTTCTAGTTCAAAAATGCTTCAAGCCATGCAATAGACTTGTTTAAACCAGATTTGGGTGTTCGACCTCAATTTTTCCAATAACTTTCAACTCATAGCAATATTAATTAAACTAATGACAGTAACTATGAGCCACAATGTAACAACAACTAATTTCAACAACCAGAAGTCTCAGTAATCACATAAATGCTAATTACACAAATATGTGACAGCAAGCAATTATATGACAGTCAATGAACCAGTAACTTCATGCAAATTCAAAGCAATGTAACAATGTGTGTAAGTGCAGAAATCAATGAACCAGTAACTTCCATAATTGAATCTGAGCAAGAAAGTTAGCTTTTGAATCCAGCTTGCAACAAATGTGATTCAATCAATTAAAAGAATTCAATAAGAAACTTATGAGATTGCAAGTTGAAGAAATTTTATATCTAAATACTCCAAATGTAGGAACTGGAATATATCTTTCTTGTCAATTGTTAAGGGATATGCCACTCTTGCACCAACAATGCCCTCACGCATCTCCAAGGAGATATAGTCAATGCACTTGTACACCTCTTTCAGTCGTGTTAAGAAGGGACATCTTCTCACAGCCTGTTCATCCTATGAAAACATACAAAACAGATTATGAGTGGGTTACCAAGAAAAATCAAGTTCTAGTAATGTATTTCATACCATTGGAGGTGTCGTCGTCATCTGAATAAGATGGTTCGGCCAAAGGATGTACCATCCTATGGCGTTGCCTAGCTCGGGAACCTCCTCATCATAAATCGGAATGTGTGTTTTTTCTTCCCCGTCCCGAACAAATGTCACAGTCATCCTACGTTGATCTTTAGGAATTTGCTTATTATGGCAGATGGCTGTGTTTGTGCAAATGAGAGCATCGACAACAATACGCCGGTGTGGGACATCCAAACACAGATAGCAAGGTTTTCCTCCCGGTGGAGTGAGAAAAGGTTTGCCACGAAGTACCTCCGGAGGGTCATAGCTTTCTTTGCTGCTGGGGAAGGTCGGGGATTCGTGGGCTGTACATTTCGAATGTTCCTTCTCTTCCACCATAGCCTTCAACTGACCACGTAGTTGTCTCAAGATATCGTCTTGGAGTTCCGCTTGAATTTTGGCTACAAGCTAAGGACTAGGGCTGTCATCATCATATGAACTATGTCTACGGTGTCCAAAAATATTTTGCGGCACTAACTCCCCTTGGCTCCCCTCGAACATGATCAAGGTTATTTGGCTTTCCAATCGCCGTGGGCAATATGTCCATCCGTGTGCTCGGCGTAAATGAACCTTGGCTGCTCTGTGCCTCAAGTTCATCCGGTATCATAAAATTTTTCATAAATAAAAATAAAACTAAAAACGTCTAATATGAAACAATTGAGGCTATTTAATACTTCTAAGTTAACTACTTACAATCTTTGCGCACTAGTGGAAAAAAGGCTTTTAAGACCGGACAAAAAAGGTACATTAGGACCGGACCCGCGAGCAGTCTTGTTCCAGGCGGTATTAAAAGTCGACCTTTAAGACCGGACTTTTACACGGTCTTAAAGATTTTCTTTAAGACCGGACATTTTAAACCTTCGGTCTTAAAAGTCGTACTAAATAAATATCGACCGCTCTTAAAAGATCCAAATATTAAGACCGGACAAATATCAATCCGGTCCTAAAGATAGAGGACTCTAAGACCAGGAGGACTAATTACCCGGTCTTAAAAGACTGACTTTCAAGACCGAATTTTTCAATGGACCGGTCTTAAAAGACCAACTTTTAAGACCGGCTTAACACCTTTAAGAGCGGTGTTATATATACATCCGGTCTTAATATTTGAACATTTAAGAGCGTATTTTTTATTTGCGGTCTAAATTTTTCCGTATTTTTTCCCTGTTCTGTTCTTCCTGATCAATATATATACACAAATCCACCATCCAAAACAGCACATAAAAATCGATATACTTTAAGCTACAAGCTATGAACATGAATAAATTGAATTGGGAAAAAGAATACAAATATTATCCACCATGAGTTATGTGGCCTCTTAATTAAGTCTAAAACAACTAAAGTAATTTATACAATAAGCTAACATATAACTAATTACAAAGGCAATGAGTTACAATACATGCAGCACGTAATTCAACATACAAATGTAGTCCAATATATTATTCACCATGCCTTCATTTGATTCCCACCCAACAACGTAACATGCATCCTCTTTATAACATGCCCCTTTGAAACGGATCACGCCACAAAAACAAAACAAGAACAAATTCATATTCAATGATGACATTGTTTAATTAAGAACATAGAAGGAATATAATAATAGTTAAAACCTTAAAGTTTTCTAAGAATTCTGCATATGAATATTAATTACCTTATGAATTGACACTTTTATAAAGTGATATCCTCCCATATCCCTTCTTGATGATCATTTCTTATGCCGGGTTCATTATCCGCTTCATCTTCTTCGTTCATGTTCGGTAGACCCCTTGTAAAAGGAGTACTCTCAGGAAGATCACCATAATTTGAATGACTTTCCTCATCAATATCAATGACCCTCTTTCCTTGGAGAGCTACGAGACCACATTTTATTTTCTTGATCGGTGATATAGAACACTTGTTTTGCATGATCTCGCCATAATAAAGGTTTATCTCCAAAACTTCTACTATTGACATCGACTAAAGTGAATCCTAGTCGATCGATTTGAACACCATTATTGACATTAACCCACTTGCATTTGAAGATGAGAAATCTAACTTTGACATAGTCCACCTCCCAAATCTCTTCAATAACCCCATAATATGGCATGATCCGCCAATTTAGGCCTCTTGTCTTTCGAAGCGGAGAAGTGCATAGATTCGGCCTCTAACATAACACCACCGTTCTCAGATGTGTGCTCCTATCATCTAGGGACTTCGTGTAAAATGTATAACCATTGATCACATACGAATTCCAACTTATGACATCAACCTCGGGACCACGTGCTAACCATTTCATTGTGTCGAAACACATTCGGATCCCTCGACCTTTTGTTTGAACCGGTTTGCAAAAGTTTTGTTATGCTCCCTAATCAACCTTTGTTCGGTCATTCGATGGTTCTCTTTCCTTACAGCCTCTTTATGTGCAGATATGCTGGCTTGAACTTCATCAACATTATTCAAGATGTATAAGTGGACTTGTGACAATTCATCAGGATCCACACTCTTTACCGAAGCCCCACGTCTACCCCCTTCAAAGATCTTCGACGTTTTGGAAGCCCAATATGTCTTACTTTGGCCAAATAATTTTGACAAAATTCCATGGCCTCTTCGAAACATATTTCTGAACAATTGATGCTTCTGGCCGGTACGCGTTCTTCACATACCCTTTTAGGAATTTCATAGATCTTTCAATAGGGTACATCCACCGTAAATGGATAGGGCCGCACAACTTTATCTCCCTCACTAGATGAATAATGAGATGAACCATGATGTCAAAAATGAAGGAACAAAAAGCTTCTCAAGGTGGCACAAGATAAGATATCCTTCATTCTCCAATTCATCCAACTTTTCAATCTTGAAAACTTTACTACAAACCGCATTGAAGAAGAAACAAAGTGTTTCTCATCCTTAGACAAAGTATGAGAAGCCGGGGACAATAAGTTCTCTTCCCATATGGCCTTGGATGCAAGTCTTCGCGTATTCCCATTGCTTGCAAATCCAATCTTGCCTTCACACCATCCTTCGAACTACCTTGTATGTTGAGAAGCGTGCCCACAATACTATCACATACGTTCTTCTCCACATGCATGACATCAATACGGTGTCTCACATCAAGATTGCGCCAATAGGGAAGATCAAAGAATACAGATCTCTTCTTCCGTATATTTGTTTCTTTTCTACTCTTTATGCTGGGAAGTCGTTTATAGTACAAAATATCATGGCTCTCATTCTAAAGACCTCCTTCTTGAAAGAGTCAAAAACATCGACACCTTCTTCCCACAACTCCTTCAAGTCTTCGATCAAGGGCTCCAGGTAAACATCTATGTCATTTCCGGGTTGTTTTGGTCCTGAAATCAACATAGACAACATGATGTACTTTCGTTTCATGCATAACATAGGAGATAAGTTGTAAACAATCAGGAGTACGGGCCATGAGCTATGTATGCTGCTAAGGCTTCCATAGGGATTCATTCCATCCGTGCTAAGGGCAAGCCTGAGGTTCCTAGGTTCTTCGCCGAAGTTCGGAAATAATTGATCGATCTTCTTCCATTGAGAAGAATCGGCCGGATGTCGAAGTTTGTCCATCCGAAATCCTCTCATCTCGCATGCCATCTCAGATTTTTGCATCATTTTCATTCGCAAACAACCGCTTGAACCTTGGTCTGATTGGAAGATACCACAACATTTTTGCTGGCCCCTTATCTGACTTGTACCGTGGGGTTTCACATATCGGACAAGTCGCTTCTCTTCAAACTCTTTTCTATATAATACACAATCATTCGGGCATGCATGGATCTTTTTGTACTCCATCCCGGTGGACAAAGTATCTTCTTAGCATCATAGTAGCGATGCGGCAACACGTTATCATCCGGAAGCATGTCCTTCAAAACCTCAAGCAATTACGAAAAACTCTTGTCGCTCCATCCATGACGTGCCTTCAAGCTTACCAATTTCAATACGGCGTTCAACAATTGGTATTTTTACACCCACGGTATAGCGGTGTCTCCGCATCACTACATATTACCATATGCATGTGATCGCTCAAAAGCCTCTTCTCCTACATCACGGATAATGTCCTCTATGCGATCATCCATATCCGTGTCATTATCATCAAAGGCCACTTCCCATGTTGTTTCCCACTTGATGGCACTTGTTCACCATGCCATACCCATACCTGTATAAGTCTTACAAAATCCGTGACAAATTAAATGTGTGCGTATAACTTCGGGACATAGTCGACACTCATTCAAACATTTTACACAAGGGCAATAATACTTCCCCATCATCATGGGCATTTTGTTTAGCAAATTCTATAAATTCCCTAATCCCATTCTGATATTCAATACTCGTTCGTAAAGCATCTATCCAATCGTGATCCATAGTAGAATTCCTATATATTATTTAGACGAATTAAGAATTACTTTTGGTCATAAATGCATCACAGTGAATCCAAGAACCAAAATAAATGCAAGACGAGGAAATTAAATGCGGGGATGAAGGTCTTGTGGACTAACCTGTAGCATATGCGTTTGCTGAGTCGTCTTACTTCTCCGCTCACGAACGTTGATGTTGCAGACAAGACAACAAGAGTAACCTAAAAACACTTGTTGGTCGGTTGGGTAGGTCTAAAGTGCAAATATAATCTTCAAAAAACAATATTCGTTAACAACAGAGAATACCCATAACAACATTACACCGATTTCGTTAAACCCATGAAAAACCAAGAACGATAAGCTGGAAAGTAATAAAGTTTTAACCGAAACATCTCTTACAGCTTCGTCTATAGACGTTTAGCTAAGGAACCAGAGAGTGATTGTCGAGAAAGGTACGCGAAGCAGCGACGAAGCTGAGAGGGAAATTTCGAGTCGGAACCTGAGTATTCACTTTCGGCGCGACAAGAGTTCAAAGAGGGAAATTTAATTTTTCCGCGCGACAAAGATACCTTATTTAGCTTTTTGGATTTTATTAATACCGGTTATTAATTAAATGTCCGGTCCTAAAGATACAACTAACATTTTAAGACCGGAGTTTTAAAATTATCCGGTCCTAAAATTTTATTAGACTTTTAAGTTTTTAGATCTTGAGGTTTATAAAACATCCGGTCCTAAAATTCAAATTATCTTTAGATCCGTTACTTATAAAATAAAATGTCCGGTCTTAATGGCCTTCGTGATTGCAATATTAAATCAATAAAATAAATGATATTTTTTGGACAAAAAATAAAGCAAAATTGGAGAATAAGTTTCTTTAATGAATTACTGGAGAAGAGCCAAAATTCATACAGTGTTCTTAATGTTTCTTACATTACTTCAGAATATATACACAACAACAAAAACACAAATGAAAAACAAGCTGAATATTATCATCCACAAGAATCGGCGAACAACCTCGGCGATTTCGGCGTGAAGAGCATTAATTTCCCACGGAGATCAGCAAGTTGTTGTCTTATTCTCTCCACCCGCAATATGAATGGATCATTACGGGAGAGCGGAGAGGGTCGAGGTAGGCGCGCCGGGGCCAACAGGTTGGAGAGGGGGATTACGAACATCTGCATGGGCAGCTTCAAGATGACGGTTGAACTCAGCAAGGAAAGGATCGGCAGAAGGATCGAGGGGGGGTGCGGCATGAGCAATCTCTTCTCATCCGAAGAAATAACAATGGGTCCAACGACCCGAGAGTCTTCGGAAACAATACGACGCACTGTCGCTGGAGGAGGCGCACCATATAATGATCTAGCCATGGCACGAGAGTGAGGCGTGTATGCACCCCTACGAGCAGTTTGCTTGTATCTAACCATGGTTTGAGGATTTGAGAAGTTGGGGCAGAGAGCTAGGAAGTGAGGAGTTAACAAGGACAAAGAGGTAGTGTATGGAGTATATAAAGACAGATGGCGGGAGAGATAAACATCGATGATGAATTCGTCATTTTACTTTTATACAAACTTTTAAGACCGGACTTTTATCTTATATCCGGTCCTAATTTTAATTCAATTACTTTTAAGACCGTCCTTTTATCACATATACGGTCCTAAAACTTATTTAAGACCGATATATTACTTGGTATCCGGTCCTAAAACTAATTTTTAATTCAATTACTTTTAAGACCGTCCTTTTATCAAATATCCGGTCCTAAAACTCATTTAAGACCGATATATTACTTTGTATCCGGTCCTAAAACTCATTTATTTTTATATTTCAATTTATTTTTTCAAGTAAAAATCTTTGGTTAAAAAATATTACTTTTAAGAACGGATCTCACACAGTATTCGGTATTAAAAGTTCATTCTTTTCAAGAGTCCCTTCCCATTGTTGAAATGAATTCAGAGTCTCTTCGGCTTCCACATAAACTTCCCAACTAGGCGTCTCCTCGTATTCTGAGCAAATATGCGTCTCCTTGTTAATGTTTCCCCGTTGTTACTTTCTTAACATTCATCTCCATCTCCTCCTAGAACCTCCACCGTAATGGCTTCTCCACCACGACGAGGTACTCCTTCTGGGCGAAATCCAGAGGCACCTCCATATCCTCCTCCGTTGCCTCCGAAACCGAACTTCGCGCAGATCTTTGGAGCACTGATAGCCCGCGTCGATCATATAGACCGAAGCTTGGGCAAACTGCTTCAGGTCTATCACGCCGTCAACAACAAGCTGAAAGCGGTACTCGACGCCAATGACGTTGAGTACCATACCTCTGATGACGACGTCTCGGACCCTTCCTTCCCCTCCGACAACGATGGGGAGGATTAGAATTTTTAAGTTTTTTTTTGTACTGCTGCCTTACGAGGCAGCAGAAAAAAAAATATTAAATAAAATTTTTATTTCCCAATCGCCTTCCTTGTTTGTCTTTAACTTTATGTTCTTTTTTCTCCGACAACAAGAACAAACAAAACATTGTCCTATTCGTGGTGATCAATCTTAAAAATTTGTAGAATAAAGTTAACGATTGCGACCATACAAAACAAAACAAAAACATTATTTACCTTTTTTGAATAAAAACAAACAGAGTGACGACTATTCTCAAGTTTGGACCATCGTTGTCTTCCTCTACTTTTCCGAGATGTGATGAAAATTTTCGTTGTCGTTTGCGTTATCTTCTTTCTTTTTCCGACAAAAAGAAAAGGGACACCGATGACGTTCTTCACATCCATAAAAGTAGAAACGAGAACAACGAAGCACAAAACTTGAGAAGAACGCCAGAAACATGGTTGCCTTGAACCCTAACGATATGTCTGAAAACCGAGTCACCAACTCTATTTAAATGAAGAATATTAGGACCGGATGTATAATAAATCCCTGGTCCTAAAAATTAAGCCTTATTTTAAAATTTAAAGTTAGGAGCGGACAACTAACAAATATACGGTCCTAAAGGTTTCAGCAATCTATTAAATAAAATGAAGACTTTTAAGACCTGACTACTAACAAATATACGGTCCTAATATTTTAGCCGTATATTTTCTATACTTTTAGGACCGGATATTTGACATACATACGGTCCTAAAAGTCTCTACCCATATTTTTTAGGATTAGACGAAGACTTTTAGGACCGGATATTTGTTAAATATACGGTCTTAAAATGGACGAAGACTTTAGGATCAGTATATTTAACAAATATACGGTCCTAAAAGTCTCTACCCAAATTTTTTAGAATGAGACGAAGACTTTTAGGACCGGATATTTGTTAAATATACGGTCTTAAAATGGACGAAGACCTTTAGGGACCGTATTTTTTTAACAAATATACGGTCCTAAAAGTCTCTACCCAAATTTTTTAGAATTAGACGAAGACTTTTAGGACCGTATATTTATTAAATATCCGGGCCTCAAATGGACGAAGACCTTTAGGACCGCACTTTTAACAAATATCCGGTCCTAAAAGTCGCGAATACTTTTCGTGAGCCTCATCGGCTCATTTTCAAGAAATAACATATTATGTGCATATTTCATATGTAACATTAAGCCATCAGTGACTGAATTCAGCCATAACATCTTACCCTTAAAGTGACTTTAGTGTTTCCCTCCGTCACAATATCATATAAGTGTTTCATGACGTACGGGCCACATAAGTTCGATCCTTCCGGTGCCGACGGGTCTAAAAATAACAATAAATATATATAAGAGCATATATAGCTTATCGACCAACTTCGTAAGGCAATTATGCCATGTCCAATTATGTACTAACCTTAATTTTGTGCCATTTAGGATCTCGTGAGCCGAGCACCACGCTTTTTTTTACCTCAACACGGAAGGTCTTCATGGCACTATCATCAAAATCACAAATTTATCGAGTAATGTTCACGAAAATTCACAACAGAGATTTCAGACAAGACAATCAAAATGACATTCTTACTTGGTGATCATCTGCTTCAACGTAGTCGATGGATCGTTGTGAGTGGAGCATAAGAAGATAACATAATGCAACTCCATGTTTATGACGACCAACTGCGGTGGTTGCTGAAAATTCACAAGAAGAAAGTACTCGTTGATATATATATATGTAGCATAATTATATTAAGTGAATTGGAGACAAGTATATATGTACCCGCATGGACTCTACATCTTCATTATCAATGTAAACCGGTCCAGGATGAGGGAGGCCTATTACTTCATCGACAGGCCACGATTTATCTTTAAACCATTTTTGGGCTACCAAATCTTCTATTTTTTCCTTGGCCGTCAAGTTAGCAGTAGGGGATGGAACTTCTTGAGGAGGGTGGAGCTTGAGGAGGAGTAGAGACATCTACAAGCTTCACCGGCCAAGAGATGAAGGTTCCCTTGACATCACTCACAACCTTCACTCATCGCTTGGGAGAGGGACAGTGCATCAAAGATCACCTCTTCAACCGACACTCGACTTCATCATCGCCCATTTGTTCGTGGTGTAGCATTGATCCCAATTTGTGGACAGTCCCTTTAGCAACCAATTGTCTATGACCATCACGATCCTCCACATACGTATGACAAGGTTGCTCGACTCGATCGTCCAACAATGCAGCTCCCTCTAGTGCTCGCCGCATAGGTTCACCAAGGTGTCAAGGGATCCACACCTGTCTCTCGGCCGAGAGCTCAGGAGGAACTTCATTTTCTCCATCTCCTCCTTCATCTTGCTCATCTCGATTGAAACATCCTCAATGTAGCATCTTTCGCCGCCGATTCCTCACTTAATTTGGCCTGCGCTCCGATCCATCTCCTCTGGGTAACCATACTTTGTCTCGTGGCGTTTGGATTTACCAAAGTATTGCTTTAGGCCTACCCGTCCTCCAATCCCCTTACACGCCCGCGTGATCTGTTCGGCTCGGTCGCAGCTGGTCGAACATCATTCCTCCCGTCCGACGCAAAAGATCCCTCTCGCCTCTTTCTTTTTAAGATCTTCCCCGTAAGATACGTATAACGAGAAGCTTAGTGATGAAACATGTTTAGTAAGTAAAAATAACAATATCGATATTTACAATTTTTTCAAAGAACTACACGAGTTTTTTTCACTCGTGTAGGTGCCGCTTGGCTTTTGCCGAATATACAACCACAGCTCCTCGCGACGTATTGAGATGGCGGCCGGTCAACTACCGTAGAAGGATTGGATTCAGCTTCATCTTCCAATCTCTTCCGTTTGGCCGCCATCAAATCTTTTTCGGCCTTTTCATATCCGCCGCGAGAAGCCCTGCAGGGCAATCATTCTTTCTCCCAATCTCCCGATATTTTTCCCTTATTTTCTCGTGGAATCAGATTGAAAACAACTATATATCAATTATGAATTCAAACCATGTCACTACATGTAAATTAGAGAACTTCTGCTTGATATGAACGTCAAACATTAGTCAAATTCACTTCATCAAGTTTCAACATTTTACTTAAGGAAGATGTAGCATTGTAGAAGAAATTGGGAAAACCAAAGGAAAGGGAGTTGCGTAAATGCCGCCAACTCTACCAATTCATTCATTCATCATAAATGGTTCCTACACATATTAGAATAACTAACTAACTAACAAAGAACGCCTAACCATGGCCATTACACGCTTTACATATCAAACTTGCATGGAACTAGGACATGCTCCTCTCATGCAGACAAAGGCAGCAAATGTATACTTCTATTCACACACCAAACCATTTAACTAACAGTGATTAGATGTACACAATAACATTCACATATCCTCACAAAGTTAATAAGCAAACAAAAGTGCAAACAAAACTAAATATAACTCACCGAGCTTCAGAGTGGTCCGCTTCGAACAAATTGTTGCCAAGTTTGTTCATCAAGAAATTTGTACTTGTCCTGTGGTTGATGGTCGCTTCTCCTCGGCAAAAATATAAGTGTTAGCCGTAAAGGTCTTAAACTTCCCGAACCGCTCAAAGACAATAAGACAATGTTGAGTCTTTGAACTTCTCGCACTGTGGATCGGTGAATGTAAGCCTGATAGTGTCCCACATAGGATCCTTTATTGTTTTTTGGTCCACATTTTTCCACTCATCACCAAAATGCTAACCTTGCTGCGTACTAGCGCGCGACAAAACTAGTATATGTGCTTTTATTAGGACCGAAAGGTTGCAAATTTTCATCAAAATGAATCTCGAGCTTCGTCCCCGTAATTCCGACTAAGGGATACTTCCATCATTCGTGTGCCGCTTCTACCACGGAGGCACGGCGCCGAGGAGGCTCAATGTGAGATGAAGAGGGTTCGTTTGTCCGACCCTCCCCACCAAACCAAAGATTCGGAGTTTCAAGAACACGAGTGGAATCTGCCACCGCTCATTTTCAAGAGCAAGAAGAGAGGAATGCCTGAGAAAATGAGGGAGTAACAGAGGCTAACGGTACGCGGGGCGAGGAAGAGAGGTAATGGAACAGAAGGGTTTCGCAACGTGAATGTGGGTTCTTCAAACAGAGTGCTGAGAGTGGACAAAAGCTTCCGCGCAAGTTAACGTTTGCGCTTCATTTTTAAGACCGACAAATACACATATACGGTCTTAAAAGATAACCTTTAAGACCGATCTCTATATATGTCCTGCCTTAAAATTAATTAATTTTTTATTCAAACTTTAGTACCGGCCAAATTTTTGTCCGTTCTAAAAGTCTAACTTTTAAGACCTGGCCATTCTCAGAATTCATGGTCTTAACATTTATTACTTTTTTATTTAAACTTTAGTACTGGATAAATTTTAAGTTCGGTCTTAAAATCAAAGTTTTAAGACCGGCTTTTATATATGTTCGGTCTTAAAACTTTAATACCTTTATATTTATATTTTTCCGTATTATTTTGGAGTGTAGAAGGCAACTTCAGCAACATCTGCATTGATGTATTTGTCATCCTTAATTCTTGCAGCTTTCCATTTTTTGTAATAAGGAGGAGGATCCGGGGCCTGGATAGTAATGGAAGGATCATATTTGGCAGATTCCTTCATTTTCTCTAACT
The DNA here is from genome assembly GCA_025563575.1 of Acacia pycnantha. NCBI lineage: Eukaryota > Viridiplantae > Streptophyta > Magnoliopsida > Fabales > Fabaceae > Acacia > Acacia pycnantha. The sequence goes on from JAMWYP010000205.1 coordinate 448,515, forward strand.
CTTCTTCCATCAACCTCTGTTCAAGCTTTTTGTACCCACCTCGAGTCATGAAATGCGGATACTTATTTCCCGCATGCTTCTCTATATTTGTTTGACTTATTTCCTGTGATACGGAAACAAAGAAAACTGAGGTATGATGTCAAGTATATTCAAATAAAAGATAAGATATGAAAGAAATTTTACCAGAAATTCAGGATTTTGCTGTGATGCCACAAACTCCTTCCAGTCCTTTGGAGAAAAGTAAGAATATCTCTAACATGGATCATCATTCCTCCTCTCCCCTTGAATATACTTCCTGGTCTTTCCAACGTAAATGAACTTCGCCCATCTAGTGCTTGTTCATCGTCGTACTGTTTGGGACATTATACGTTTGCTGCAAGGAAAAAGAGAAGATAATTACATTTCAAGTAATAGGACTAAAGATACAAATGCAAATATATCAAAAGTGACATACCAAAAATTGTGACCAAATCATATCCTTCGTTTTCTAAGGAACCAACTTCCAATTAGAGTATACAATGTGAACTTTGCTTCTACCCAAATAGCCTAAATAGCTAATGAAACTATTCTCCTCTTCAACAATTGCATTCATATTGGCATCGAAGTCCACATGCAGCCTCTTTTTTTGACCTTCACGACGTGCCACCAGCGCTCCCATCTTTGTGCTACCTCTACCCCTTCTCATAATGGGTTCAACTCTATCACTTGGTGACTCGTCAGAGATGGACATATTCTTGTTCATCAAAGACAAATTAATGTTAGATAAGTTATTAAATAGTAAACAAATTAATAAAAGGAACTAACACGTTAAACCACTATAAAAAATAAGACTACTATTTCATAACTTAAGATCTTACTTTATATGGTTTCCCATATTCCTTCATAATGATAATTTCTTACAGCATATTCTTAATTATCTACCAATTCGAGTACACGTGTTATAGGTGGATTTGTTGTGAAAGGGAGTGTATCGTCAATGTTGAAGGATTCTTCACCATATTTTGTTTTTTATTTTGAAGTACAATGGACAATTTTTTATTTGCAGGGTCTGTAACATAAAACACTTGTTTCGCCTGGCTTGCTAGAATGAATGGCTCATCTCTAAGACCAACTCTGCGAAGATCAACTGAGACAAATCCAAATTGTGGATCTATTACAACAGCATTATTGCTAACCCATTTACATTTCTTTTTTTTTGATATAACCCATTTACATTTCAATAAAGCAACTTTGAACTTGTTGTAGGTCATCTCCTATATTTCTTCAATAACTCCATAATGGGCCATCGATGCTAATACGGGGTTTTTGTCTTTCGAATTAGAAAAGTGCATGGATTCAGCTTCAACCATCACCCCACTATTTTGCATAGAACTTCTGTCATCTTGGTCTTTTGTGTCGAAAGAACACCCGTTTTATATCATAACCACTCCAAGTGATGACCTGAAAAGAAGGCCCCCAGGCGAACCACTCGATTGTATCAGACACACTGATCTCTTGCAATAACTTCTCCTCGAACAACTTTATGAATGTCTTATTTTGCTCATTCACAATCTGCATGTCACTTTTCCTTGGATTCATATTCTTCAAACTCTTTCTCTGTTCATTAGTGTATGGTTGAACTTCTTCCATATTATTCAAGATGTACAAGTTTGCTTGCAACACCTCTTCATCAGGCATATTCTTCAGTTTAATTCCTCGAGTTCCCCTGCTTATCCCCTCATCATGTTGAGATTGTATCGTCGCCATTGATAGATAATATTTGCAAAAGTCCATTGCCTCTTCAACTACATATCTTTCAACTATTGAGGCTTCTCGTCAATTAGGATTTTTAGAATACCCTTTTAAAATCTTCATGTATCGCTTGAAAGGGTACATCCACCTTAGATAAACTGGACCACTGAGGCTTACCTCCCTTACCAAATGCACTATCAGATGCACCATTATATCAAAAAAAGTAGGAGGAAACTACATCTCTAGTTGGGACAAAATAAGATAACCCTCATTTTCCAATTCATACAACTTTTCAATGTCAATGACTTTGTTACAGATTTATCCAAATTTTCAAATTCAATGACTTTGTTACAGATAGCATTAAAGAAAATACACAATTTTGTTATAGTGGTTCACACTTCATCTTTCATAATGCCTCTAATAGCTACTGGTAATAGTTGTTGCATCAACACATGATAATCATGGGACTTCATTCCCACTAACTTCAAATCGTCCATTGAAACACACCTTCTCAAATTAGAAGAATATCCTTGTGGAACCTTAATGTCATATAAACAACCACACAAACTTTTCTTCTTTGCTTTTGATAGTGTATGAGCTGCTGGCTCTGTGTATGCCCTCTTACCATCTTATCTTACTTGTGGTTGTAACCGTTCTCTTATTCCCATAACAACCAGGTCTAGTCTCACACTAATTCCATCCTTAGTCTTCCCTGGTATGTGCAAAAGCATACTGACAATTCTATCACAAACGTTTTTCTCCACATGCTTCACATCAAGACTGTGTCTCACATCAAGACTACACCAATATGGAAGATCAAAGAAAATTGATCTCTTCTTCCATATATTCTTCTCACCCAAAATCCTTTGTTGCTTACCCAATATGACATTGATATGTTCCACCCGACTATAAACTTCCTCTCCAGTTATGCTCCGGCAAGCCGTTAAAACGCTTTCTTAACTTACGATATGGGTGGAACCGATGACGAAGCCTCCTGTGACAGAGGTAGACCGTTTTCTTTCCATGCTTTAGTTGATGGAAGTTTGTGTTTGCTTCACATATTAGACATGCTTTATGCCCCTTCACACTACCTTGAAAAAATTTTGTATGCAGGAAAGTTGTTTATTGTGGTAAAAATCATTGTACGCAGTTTGAAAGACTCCTTCTTATATGCATCAAACACATTTATGCCTTCCTCCCACAACTTCTTCAAATCCTCAACCAAAGGTTCCAAGTACACATCGATATTGTTACCAAGCTGTTTTGATCCAGAAATCATCATAGAAAGCATCACATACTTGCATTTCATACATAGCCAGGGAGGTAAGTTGTATATTACAAGGAGAACCGGCCATGCACTATGGGTGCTACTAAGAGTTCCATACGGATTGAAACCATCTGTACAAAGTCCCAGCCAAAGGTTTCTTGGCTCACTGCCAAATTGAGGGAACATTTCCTCTATTTTCTTCCATTGTGGAGAGTCATCCGGGTGCCGAAGATATTTTCCATCAAATATTCTCTCATCAGAATGTCATCTCAACTTCTTCGTCATTGCTTCACTAGTAAACAGGCGCTTAAACCACGGTATTATTGGAAGATACCACAATGCCTTTAAAGGTTGCCTTTTTGTTGACTGATCTCCAGAACCACCACCTTTCTTCACTTTGTATCGTGAAGTTTTACACTTCGGACAATTATTAAGGCCTTCATACTCATTTCTGTACAATATGCTGTCATTAGGGCAGCTGTGTATCTTTTTATACTCCATACCCATCATAGACAAGATTTTATTGGCCTCATACATACGATTTGGAAGTACATTATCATCTGGCAACATATCACACAACAATTCAAACAGTGACGTGAAATTACTATCGGTCCACCCATAAGTTGCCTTTAAGTTGACCAAATGTAAGGTCCCAGTCAACCGTGTATACTTAGTACACCCAGGGAACAAAGGTGTCTCTGCATCACTCCACAGGCTATCATATTCATGTAGTTGTGCAAAAGATTCTATCTCAACATCATGAATCATTCTCTCCATTCCATCATCATCTACCTCAACTTCATTTTCGTGGGACGCACTGGTAGTTACTTCCTCACCATGCCATATCCATGTTGTGTATCGAAGGTTTATTCCATCAAAAAGTAGGTGATCCTTTATATCAGCAATATCCCGTCGACTCTCATTTAAACAATTAACACATGGACAAAAATACATCACATTTTTTGTAGCCACATTCCTTCTAGCAAATTTAATAAACTCTTCCACCCCATTCTCATATTCTTCACTAGTTCTCAACACATTCATCCAACTATGACCCATTTTATTGCCACCTAAGACATTTCTAACAACACTCAAGTTTATAACAATTTCAAGAACGACATGCTTTTTTTCTCAATCTTTTAAAAAAAAATCGGCAGCATTACCCCTTAAAAGTAAGACATCCCAAAATTTCAATAACAAACAATTTTAGCTTCAGTCAACAAAACTTACTAACTAAGGAAATTCAAATCAATATTAGCTATTCAATCCAACAATTTCATCAACTAAGAGAACATTAGAATTATTCCTACTAACATGCATACACTTCAATGGTAATGGTAATGGTAAACCATGAAGCCATCACTTTTTTAATCAAGTTCATGTAGTTCAGATGACTAATAATAAAGGAAAGACAAAAAAAATTCTACGACTGGATTAAAAATACTTAAATCAATGATGGTATACCATGAAGCCATAAGACAAAAGTGTTGTTCTCACTCAGTAAGAAGGTATCATATAAGGAAAATATATGTGTGTGAATAAAATGAAAGTAACTGACCTAATTTGAGAGTGCAACCGTTTGCTTCAAACCTTTGACCAACATTTCTAGTAGGTAGTCAAAAAAGATAAAGATGATTCTCCCTTAAACCTCAATTTTGTAACTTCTGGTATTTCTCTTCCCAACTGATATGCATGGTGGAAAAAATGTGCAAGTGCATCATTAGATAAAAATAAATAAATGAAGATTACAAAACAAAAGGCACTCACTAGTAATATAATACATACTAGCAATAGCATGAGCATGAAACAATAATGAAAACATATATGTTGTTATAACAATATGAAAATATCAAAATGTCCTTAAAAAAACTCACTCTCCCAAACCACATAACAAAGACAACTGATTTTGATGCACTATTTAAATCAGAGATAGCAACATTCATGAAGAAAAAAATTGATCTAGAAGCACATTTAAGAAGGAATTCTCCAAGCAAAACAAGGCAAATCCAACCAAATAGAAAATCTACAACAATATAAGTCACATGAAATCTAGTTGATAAAGACATGTGGCATGAATCCTAAAGGAATTAAAAAGCAACAATTTGTCCCATTTTGACTAGGATTTCACCACCCAAAGAGAATATGGGACAAGAATATTTTTCCAATGCAAAAGAATAGTTAGAAGTCAAAAGAAAATTAATGACAAATGAACCTAGGCTTAAGATTGAAGCCAACCAAGAATTACATCATTAAGATGATGTAAGCCAACTTGGTGTGCAAGAGTCAGAAGGGTATCATGAAAGCACAAAATACTTCCTCAAGAAGAATGTATTCACTGGTCATGAAGGAGAAACAAGTGATCAAGTGCAAAACATACATGTAGAAATACAAAAAACAAAGGAATTAAACATAGAAGGACAAGTGGCAACTTGGGGAGATAAATTGGACTTTTGAGAAGGCAAAGTACAAGAGTAGTTTAAGTTAATTAAGGTCTATTTGAAGTCAAAATTCTTAGCCACCAATAATGAATTTCACATAAGCCAAATGGAAGGAAGCAAAAGCTGATTTAAAACACATTTAAAGCTAATATGAAGCCAAAATGAAGAGTCAAACACTTAGGGAAAATTAGCCAATGAGAAGTGACCAACAAGGACCAAAGGAAGGCTTCTTTTTTAAGCCAATTGGGGACAAAAATTGAACCCCCTTTAGCTCATTAATATTTTGCCAGCTTTAGGGACCCAAAATGAAGCAAAAGTTATCCATGAATGATAACAAGATAAAGCTAAAAATTATGAGTTGAAAGCCAACCACTTTGTACCTTGTATAATACCTAAATGTAAGATAAAAGGACACATGAAGTGGATAAAAATCTGCCCCAATTGGATCAGATTTGTGCAGCCCTTTTAAAGCCAAAGAAGAGTCAAAAAGTTGGAGAAAAAGCAAGTTAAAACCCTAGAACATGTTATAGACCATTGGGTAATAACTTGCTTGGATAATACACATGGTTAATGAAGTTTATTAAAGGAACCATCAGCTCTTATTTGGCTTATCCAAATCGTGCCAAAGAAAGGAAAAGAGTGTAAGAGTGAGTTCACATACAAAAGGAAGAGAAAGCACACATACATTAAAGAACAAGGTAAGTTAGGTGTAAGTATTGGTTGATTAAGCCTTCTACCTCCTTCAATCCTTCATCTAATATTCTTATGATCCTTTTGGTGCTCAAGGCTGACCTTAATATGGAGAGAGCCAAGCAAGCTTTGCAGGATTAGGAGCATGTTTAATGTGTTGGACAAAAAAAATGATACAAGTTCAGACTTAAACAAGACCAATGGCATTGAAGATGTTGGGTATTCAGAAAAGTTAAACTTAGACAAAAGTTCTGGGGAAGATTCCATGGAAGAGGATTTTCCAGAGGGTAAGCAATTTGATTCTAAGTTACAAGATGTGGAACTTAGAAACAAGAAAGAGAATAGTGAAGTGCCTATTTTGAAGGAGGAAAGTGATGATAGTAATTACAATATACTCTAATCATGATCAAAACATATTCAGACATGAGGAACAACAGTGGCATTAACTTTATGGCATTAACTAAATTTATCCTTCTTAAACTTATACTAAGTCTTTATAAACTATATAGACCAAAAACCACTATTTAAAATTATAACAACCAAAATCAAAATTAAATTAAATTATGAGGAACAACAATGGCATTAACCCTAACATTTTAAACAAACATGGGGATAAGACTTCTGACCAAAAGGTATATACAAGACCTTAAAGCTGTCATCAAATCACTACAAAAAAAAATTGAATTTGCAACGGAAAAAATTGTTTTGCGACGGAATTTGCGATAGATTTCGTCCGTCGCAAAAATCCTCATCGCAATTGCGACGGATTTCGAAATTTCCATCGCAAATTCGAAATTAGCAAATTTGCCTCGCAAAATGTGCGACGGAAACGAAATCCGTCACAATTGCGACGGATATAAATCCTTGCGACAGATACAAAATCCGTCGCACGTGCGACGAATTATAAATCCGTCGCAATTGTGACGGATATATAATCCGTCGCAATTGCGACGGACTGTCAATCCTTCGCAACTTTGCGACGACTTTTGTATCCGTCACAAAGGAATTTGCGACAGATTGAAACCCGTCACAAATTGTCGAATTTGCGACGGATTTAAAATCCGCCGCAAATAAATTTTTTAAATCTTTTTTTAGAATTTGTTTTTTAAATTTTATTTGATTTTGCGATAGAGTCCAATTACATCGTAAATTTCATTATTTTGTTTTAATTCTGTTTTGAATTTTATTTTAAATTTTTTTAAAAATATTTAAAAAAATATGTATACCATAAAAAAAAAATATATATATATATATATATATATATATATATAATAACAATCAGGCATAAAGAGTTTTACATAGAGAGAAAACAAAATATAAATAATAGTGTTACAAATTACATGTACTAAAAAGTAGTCTAAACAGCAGCATTATAATCATCATCATCACCACCACCAGCGTTGTCATCATTACCAGGAGCCGGCTCCTTACCCTTGTTTTCATTAGGGACATGAGTTGAAGCTGCATCTGCCTTACCATCTCGCGTGTCTCATGCAACTCAACTGCTTGCGACTGAACCAACGCCTTCATCTTCATCTCATCTGCAAAAAATTAGGAACTACATTTATTTTTTGTACTTTATTCAAATAGACTAGGGAATGAAAATGTAACAATCAATATCAAATGTATTACGTTTACCTACAGAAACACCTTCATAGTCGGATGAGGAGTGCTTCGTTTGCTTAAATCGGCTGGCAGAGGCACCGTACCCGAAGATTCTACCTTTGTTGTTAAATCTGCCTGAAGCCTGAAAGAATAGACTATCGTTATCAGACTGAGAGGATGTGGGGTCGTTCGCACTCTGCGAGTCTCTCTCCTCCGTCAGCCTCTTATAGGTGTCCTACAAGCAAAAAAATACATTACAGATAAGCCATGTGAAATGAAATAAATATGCTGATGTCTGAAACAAAGAATAAATGCAATATAAATATCTCACCGCTACTTCCTACGCCTTGGCGTTAATCCAGCGCGGCTCACTCCCTTCAGACTGCTGGGAATGGGTCCGCTCAAAGGCAGTCCAATCAACATCTTCTAGAGGAACATCCCTAGACAGTGCCTGCAAACACAAATGATGACCGTTAATTAATTGTTTCGAAGAACAAAATATTGAATACTTAAATAGAAAATAACGTGTACTCACAATTTTTCGTTTTTTCTCACTCATTGGAATGGAGACGCCAGCATATGAAGGTCCTTCCAATTTGGCCCTATTTTGCTTATTTTTCTGACTTTTATTATTAAATTTCTCATCAGACGCCTAATTTTGAACTAATTGGTCTGCAGTCTCAAGTTGAATCCAATCTTGCCTGCGTCTACCTTTTCTCAATTTATAAAGGGTAAATGTGTAATTTTACACATGAAGTTTACCCCCGGGAGCGTCCAGCACCACGAAGTTTTTTCTGGAGCAAAAGTACACATGAAGTTACGTTTTGGGAGCGCCCAGCACCACGAGCGTTAATTGACCGTTAGTTGACCGTTAACTTGGATGGAAGTGAACAGTAACGCGGGTAAAATTACACTTATGCCCTTAGTTTTAGGTGAAATTACCCTTTTGCCCTAAGTTTTTTAAGAAAAAACTAAAGCTAAAATTACTCCCCGGTGGGCCCCACCAACGGCCCCCACCGTTGGCGACCGACCTCCCCACCTCTGGCCGGTGGTGGTCGGCGGTGGGCGGCCGGCGGCGGTGGGGTTGCTAGTGGTGGGGCCCACTGGGGGGAGGGGGTATTTTTAGTTTTTTATTTATTTAAAATTAAGGGCAAAAGGGTAATTTTTATTTAAAACTAAGGACAAAAGGGTAATTGCACCTTTACCCATTTATAAAACTTCTTAGACAACCACCGGCCTGCCTTGTGGTTATAAGTTTTTTTAAGGTCTTGACGTTGTTCAGGCAACGTCTTAAACTTATCCTGAAAATCAATAACAAGCAATCAGTGCTCCAAATTTTAAAAGTACTTAATCATTTTGCATTTGGATAATAAATTAATAACCATAAAACACATAACTTACCAAGAACTCATTGAACCAAGCTTCTCGATTCACCTTAGGAATCTCTCGTCCAACAAGTAAGGCATTGACATTACGAAATATTTGGTTTGAGATCATATCAGACACCTCAATATAAGGTTGAAATCTGAACACAGAGGATATGATGAAAATATTAGCATAGAAACTAAAGGTAGAAAATCGTAACATTATTATTGCTAACTTTACGTGACTTACTTGGTGGTGCCTATATGACACATCCAAATCTTTCTTGTTGCAGGATCTACCAATCCCCAGATTGGTTCCTCAGAAGAACTACCTCCTTCCCCGACCTGGCTCTGAGGCGACGCAGTGTGCTGAAGGAAGGAATGTCAACTATTGAAGATGCTTGTACATAGATGGTTTTAGAAAACTAAACATATGTAAATCAATTAGAAATGATAAAGTAAACCTGCTCTGCTCCTTGCTGTGGACTAGTAGAAGGTCCTGGCACACCTCTACCACCCATAGAAGAGTCGGTAGTAGACGGTGACGATGACATATAAAGCGACGGTGAAGATGACAAGTAAACCGACGGTGAAGATGACATCTCAAATAGTGAAACAACTGAGGAAGCGCTGAGCCCTCTGCCTACAGAGGGACTAGATGGTGTCGCCCTACCCCCTTTGATAGGACGGGGTCAGGCTCGACCACTACCACGTCCACTATCGGAACGTCCTCCTGGATGCTCCATCTCTAAACACTTATAAACATTATGTCAAAATATATATATAAAAGATATTTACTTAATATGACAGTAGCGAAGTATATAACGGAGTATGTAGTATAACAGATCGTCATAAACAAAGAACTAACACACACAACTGGACGATTCTTGTTCTTCGACATCTGCTTGCACGCCTTCCTCTGGAGTCTCATAATCGTCGAACTCAGATTCACTATCAGAGTAAATCACTTTTGCCTCATCGTCTGATTCTTCATCGTCAATTTGGATAGGAATCAACTCTAATTCCGCAGCCGAATTAAACAGATTGTTTGGTACATCGTCGTCGGCAATGTTTAGGTGCAGTACATGTTCCACGTCAGCTTGGAACAGTTCAGTCATACTGTCATTTGTTTCCGACTCTTTCGAGTTGGGTATAATATTCTGTGCTTTGGTTTTGATAACTCCCCTCCACCCTTGACGAGATGTGGGGTATAAGGTATAATAAACTTGTTTCGCCTGTTGAGCAAGGATGAATGGGTCATAACCAACCATATATCTCCTTGTCCATTGGATCTCAACATTGTCATATTTGTCCACTTTTGTCCCACGCGGACTGTTATCAAACCACTCACACTTAAATAGAGTCACCACCTTGTCCTACTGGTAATGCAACTGAATTATGTCAATTAACTTTTCGTAGTAGGCTCCCTCGACCCCGTCAACTTGGTCACCTCGACAACATACACCGTAATTGCAACATAGTGTATTTGCGTTTGCTTCAACCGTTGAAAACCGATACCCATTGATTACATATTTGTTGCACCGGGTAACAACTATTGCAGCTCCATAAGATAAACTCCATGCAACTTCATTGCGATCTGATGGATTTTCCACGAAGTATGATCGAAACCATTGAGGAAACTTAGAGTTCGTGAATTGTTCAACCTCGGAATCCGACATCGAAGGATTTGTCGATCGGACCCAGTTAGAGAAGTAACTGTACCAAAAAAATGAAGTTAATATTGTAATACTTATCGTAACAGTAAAAAGAAAAGAAATCTTACTTTAAGTACTGGGCGGCCTCTTCACAATTGTTTAGAATGTACCACTCCGCTACTTGCTTATTTCTTCCTTCCAGAGTTGACCTCCAATGTTTTCCCACTACTCGGCCTATAAAATTAAATATTCAATTTTGATTCAAGTATCACTGCCATCATCGTTGCGAGGTACCCCTCTCCATCTTGATATCATTTCAGGGGGATAATAGTATGACGCAAACTTAGTGGCCTCTTCGACTAGAAACGCTTCAGTGATAGATCCTTCGACGTACCTTGGATTTTTTATCTTCTTCTTAAGTGTGCGTAAAAACCTACAATGGACAATGAGAGGGTATTTATAAACTAAAGTACCATGTTTGTCAATTAACAATCGCGCGAAAGGAATATATATATATATTACCTCTCAAACGTATACATCCACCTATATTGTTGCGGACCTCTTACCTTTGCTTCGTAGGCCAACTAAATAGGCAAATGTTCCATTGAGTCAAACATGCTAGGAGGAAACACCATCTCTAACTTGCATAGCGTTATTGGTATGTTCGCCTCTAGGTGGCATAACTTTTCAACATTAAGTTCAGAAGCACAAATTTCTCTAAAGAACATGGAAAATTCTGTCAGAATAGACCATATATGTTTCGGAAGTTCTTTGAAGGCCCATGGCAACAATCTTTGGAAAAAAACATGGAAATCGTGACTCTTCATCCCGAATAACTTCGCCTCGTGCAGATCAACACATCTTTTCAAGTTTGACGCATAACCGTCCGGGAGTTTCAGATCTTTAACCCATTGCAACAATTCTAAATTCTGTTGTTTGTTGAATGTGTACGGCGCTCTAGGTTTGGAAGTCCGTCCCATGGCATTCTCCACCAAATGCAAATCAGGCCTTCAGCAAATCACTTCTATGTCCCGTCTTGCATTGACTGTGTCCTTCATCTTGCCCTTGGTGTCCATCACGGTGTACAGAATATTGCAAAACATATTCCTCTCAATATGCATGACATCAATGTTGTGTCTTAACAATTGATCTTTCCAATATGGTAGTTCCCAAAAGATGTTGCATTTGTTCCAATGATGATCAACGTCGTATCCCTCAGGTTTGCTTGAACCAGCCCCTTCTGCAACACTTTGAATGTACATGACCCTGTCCCATATTTCTTGGCCACTTAAACGATGAGGTTGATCTGCTCGTTCGACCACATTCCGCATGAAGTCTTTTTTATTTCTCCTAAACTGATGCTCGGGGGAAGGAATCGCCAGTGCCTGTCAAACCAACAGACCTTGCGACTGTAATCCAAACTAAAACCTATGTTTGTTCTAGACATACCGGGCATGCAAGCTTCCCCGACGTTTGCCAGCCACTCAACATCCCATATGCAGGGAAATCATTTATCGTCCACATTAAGGCAGCTCACATGGTGAAATTCTGGCTCAATGATACATCATACGTAAGAACACCTTCACTCCACAACATCTTCAACTCGTCTATCAAAGGCTTGAGGTACACATCTATCTTCTTTTTTGGGTTGGATGGCCCAGGGATTAACGCGTTCAGAAACAAAAACTCTCTTCTTATGCACATAGAAGGTGGGAGGTTGTACGGAGTTACAATGACATGCCAACAGGAATAATTCCTGCTCGTATTGCTGAAAGGAGCAAACCCATCCGAACATAGACCAAGATGGACATTATGGAGATCCATAGCAAAGAAAGGATTTTCCTCGTCAAATTTACGCCAAGCTTCGACATCGGATGGATGCGTTACAAAGTTTTCTTCCCTGCGATGCTCCCGGTGCCACCTCATGTGCGCAGCTGTTTGTTTTGATGCATACAATCTCTGAAGTCTGGGCACGAGAGGAAAGTACCACATCTTGCTTAATGCTTGATGGGTCGTTTTCCTTGCATTCCTCACAACTTTGTATCTGTCATGTCTACAGAATTTGCAATTGGTCAGGTCAACATCATCCTTGTAATACAACATACATCCTCTGGGGCAGCAATGGATTTTTTCACATCCAAGACCAAGCTCTTTCACCTTTTTCTTTGCTTGGTAAAAATCCTTCGACAAATTACTGTCTTTGGGAACAAGCTTACTCATGATCTGCATCATTTCGTTGTAATTCCTCTCACTCATATGGTGATCAGTCTTCAAGCTTAGTGTTGCTAGGATAGCCGATAGCGATGAATATTCACTATTTTCAAAGTGTTCGCAACCTTCCCATAACGGACGTTGCGCTTCTTGAAGCATTTTATAGAACCTATCGGCTTCCGGATGAGGATCCTCTCCCATGTATTGTGGTTGAGTATGTGTATCGATCTCCTCTCCCATGTATGACGGTTCAACATGAGTAACGGGATCACAATATTGGCCGATCGACGGTCCCGCGGCATCCATAACCAACTGCTCATATTGATTAAGGTTGTCTCGATGACTACTGTCCCCGTAATAACCACTCAGTGTCTGTCGGACTTCGCCATGACATTCCCAACATTCATAATCCTTCATCAATTCCCTTTTACACAAATGGATTTGAACCGTGCCCGGATCTTTAAATCTTAAATCCCTACATTTGACACACGGACAACTGATCGCCCTGCTTGAATTAGTTGAATGTGCCAAAGCAAATTGGATGAACTCTTTCAAACCCGCCATGAATTCTTGAGTTAGTTGTCTTCTATCAGTTAGACGATTGTACATCCAACTTCTATCATGATTGCCTTCCATACTTCCTAGCTAGTTCAGTTACCCACCTAATTAACATCTAATTCAATGCCACAAATCTATATAAGTGGCCAATACAACTGGCAACTTATGCCAATCAATTATCACTTAATCAAGAAAGTGAGAAACAAACACATGCATTGAACAAAGTGTTGGAAATTATGCCCTAGGGGCAAGTCATCTACTTATCAACGATCCCCATATGAATTGGGTAGTCGCAATGTCTTGCTAGAGGCCGCTTGCGACTTGTGGGTACAGTATTGGCCTGCTGCCAATCTCATGTGGGCCTACAGGGTCGCACACAAGAATGGCCCAACACGAGCAAGAGTGTCCAGATTCATTGAATCTTAAATGTGTTTAAGATTTAATGAATACTTATTTAATCTAGGATGTGTGTGTGTGTGTGTGTGTATATATATGCATATATAAATATATTAAATTCGAAAATAATAATGATTTTATTTATTGACAATAATATTATTATATATAGTATTTAATTTATTTGATAAATTAAATAACTATAATAAATTGAGATATTGTATCTCAGATTTAATTTTCGAATAAAGATATTGCATATCAAATTTAATTTGAACTGAGATATCGGATCTCATTTTAAATTAAATATGATGATATCATATCTTGATTTAATATATATTAAATTCGAAAATAATAATGATATTATTTATTGACAATAATATTATTATATATAGTATTTAATTTATTTGATAAATTAAATAACTATAATAAATTGAGATATTGTATCTCAGATTTATTTTTCGAATAAAGATATTGCATATCAAATTTAATTTGAACTGAGATATCAGATCTCATTTTAAATTAAATATAACGATATCATATCTTGATTTAATTTATAAATATAAATTAAATCAGAGGGCTTTTAATTCGGATTAAATAAATAGATTTGATTAGATCTATAGATAGATTTAATTAATATATTTTTTAATCCATATTCAAAATTTATTTTGAATATAATACGCCTGCTAGGTTAAAAAAAAAACCTACGGGACTTTTATTCGAGCGTATTAGAAAAGCCGCGAGAAACCCTAGATAGAAAAGAGAGAGATGCAAGAATACTGAGGCACTAGCACGCTGCCGTCAGTGTTGAAGGCCGTTCGTGTGGATACCGGTAGAGGGAGAGGACACGCGTAGTGTAATATCCTGAATTTTGAGTCTAAAGACTTGAAAATTAGTCAATTTTTGAGAGACTACTAGGCCCTATTTTTGAAGAATGACAATTTGGAATCAATATTTTATGGGTCATGAATAGTGTTTATTCATAAATACGTATTTACTATTTATAAATACGTATTTACTATTCATGTGGGACCCACGTCAAAATTAATCAATCTGCCGTTTGAAAAATTTCCTGTGGGACCCACTCAATAGTAATGTACTATTTGAATAATAATATATATTATATTATTAAAATTGTTATCACGGGAAGGGTCAACTTTTGGCATGGGGAAAATTACGTAGAATGACCCAGAGGTGAAAATTACAGTTAAGGACCCATTTTCCATTTCTATATAAACACACCATACGCACACACACTGCCACGGACGAGAGAGAGAGAGAGAGGGAAGAGAGAAAAAGAAAAGGGAAGAGAAGAAAGGAGAGTCGGAGAAGAATGATAGAAATTATTTGGTATTAGTAAATTGAGAGCATTGGAGTATTGGTAAAAATAAGCTTGGAATTGAGGTAACCTTGGTTATTCAAGGTTATTCTTTTATATACTTGTCAATTATATATATATATATATATATCTGTGTGTGTGTGTGTGTGTGTGTGTGTGTGTGTGTGTGTGTGTGTGTGTGTGTGTGTGTGTGTGTGTGTGTGTGTGTGTGTGTGTGTGTGTGTGTGTGTGTGTGTGTGTGTGTGTGTGTGTGTGTGTGTGTGTGTGTGTGTGTGTGTGTGTGTGTGTGTGTGTGTGTGTGTGTGTGTGTGTGTGTGTGTGTGTGTGTGTGTGTGTGTGTCTTAAACTGCTTTGGGATTTGTTATATTGTTTTGATGTTATTGGATATTCTTGGAGCCCTTGGTATCACTGTTCTTTTAACCGGGATAAGTGTGACACCTCCTTGGTTGTGTTTTTTTTTACAAGGAGGGGAGCCATGTTGAAATTATGTGAAATGAATATGTTATTGTTGAAAGATGCGTTATGTGTTAGATGGCTCTAGTCAACGGTTATAAGAAGTGGTCAGGGTAATAAGAGTGATCTATTCATCATTGGCATATTTTATATATGAGATCTCTTGTGAAATGTTGGAAAATAAATTCTGATGCTTTGGAACCCTTTTTGGGAGGGAGTTTTTGGTAACCGAGTCGAGAACTATTTTTTTGAAAAGTTATTATATGAAGATATATATTTTAAATATCATGAATTTATAACTATGTTCTCAATCTTGGTTTGCATGTATATTTCTGAATAACCAATGGTTACGGGGATCTTTGGATCTTACGGTTACTATGTTTATTTTTTTTCAGGTTATTAATTTAGTAGGAAATCAGGGAAGGCACATATGGAATGAGTCATGGAGGCTCTTTTGTATTGTTATGTTATTTGTATTTGCCACAACCATAAGATTTCCGCTTCTTGTAAACTCTGATATATTATTTTGAGTTTTAAATTGACCCTTTTAAAATGGTTATTACTGTTTGGCCTTATTGAAAATATTTATTTTTGATTTATTGGCCAAGTTTGCGAGTGTTGGATTTGAGGTGTTACACGTAGTCTGCTCCTGTCTGATCGAACAAGAAGGCGTTAGCCCACGTGATCAAGAAGCACGAGAAGGTAGCCCACCAGTTCAAACAGTTCTGCAAAGGTACGATTCGGAAACCCTAAATCCAGATTTAAACGCTATTGAGCAATCCGCCTAAGGGATTCGATAAGAGTTTTATTCCGCTACGTGTACGAATCCCATCACAAAGAACAAATCCCAGCATGCAACCAGAGAATAAGGATAGCACACTAGAACATGGGGACATACATGTGGAGAGGGCAAACAAATAATAGTACACTATAAGTATTTTGGAGTTTATAATATATATGGGCTAAATCAAAGAGATTATTTAAGAGCATAATATATAACACTTAATCAAGATTATATAATATGCAAAATGAACTTTATCTTTTGTATTTATAATTACCTATTTATCTAAACAGTATTTATAATTTAGTTTTTTAAATTATCCATCTTTATTGTACAACTTGTTAAAGATAGATTCAAATAAAAAATGTAAATCAGATATTTTTTTCAAAAACCTTAATAGTCATTTTTATAAAACAATAACTCAACTAGCTAATTTAACTAATTTTTTTTAATACATAAGAATTTGATTATTCCCTAAACTCACATTTTCTTTCTATGTTACATTAATGATAGATTCAAATAAAAAATGTGAATAAGATATTTTTTTCAAAAAACTTAATAGTAATTTTTATAACACATTAACTCAACTAACTAATTTAACTAATTTTTATAAAACATACAAACTCATTATTCCCTAAACCCACATCCTCTTTGTACTTTATGTTAATTAATTAATTCTCTTATCCCTCAATCTCACTTTTAACAAATTATTTTTCTCATTTGAACGCTATCCTATTTATAGATTTATATATATCATTACCAACTAATACAACATCATATCAATTATTGTAAGCTTCCAACAAAGTAAACATTATCCTAACAAATAATCTTCCTATCAACATCAAGCACCTTTTAATCTACATACACTAATGAATATCCACAACAACTACATTTTAATTCTTTGCTTTATCACCACAATCAATTTCAAACATTCCACTTTCTCTTATCTTTTCAACTTACATGATACACACTCAAACATATATAACTAAAGCCTTCATTGCTTGAAAGAGTATTATTGACACAATTGATTCAAACAAATTGTCATGTAAATAGAACCACATACCAAAGAGAGAGAAAAAAATACAAACATACCTGATTGAAGATGGTGAAGGTGCTGGAAATAGAAACCGGAAGGCGAGAGTTGGAGACTTGGGGGACGGACTCGAATCAGGCAAATGGAGGAAGATCGGACATTGGACCAGCAACCACCGGCGCTGACGAGCAAGGGGAGGACGTTGGACGGTGAAGAAGGCAGAGGGATGACCAACGGCGGCGACAGATTCGCGGAGGAGGTCTGACCGGAGCGAGAGCGAGGGGAAGAGGCAAGTGGAAAACAGGGAATGAGGAACCGCCAGGGGGGTATATTAAATTTTGCGACGGATCGGTGGATCCATCTCAAAAAGCAATTTGCGACGGATCTAGATCCGTCACAAAACGGCGATGGATCCACGGATCCGTCACAAACTGGCGCACCGAAAGGTCCGCCAGTTTGCGTTGGCCGAGCGATCCGCCACAAAACTGCGACGGATCCTCAGATCCATCGCAATGGGGCGGACCTAACGGTCCGCCGTACTTTTTGCGACGGATCCTATGATCCGTCGTAAAACGGCGACAGATGCGGGGATTCGTCACTAATCTGGCGGACCCAACGGTCTGCCACTTTGCGACGAATCCGGGGATCTGTCGCCGTTTTTTGACGGATCATCAGATCCGTCGCAAAAAGTGCGACGGAGACCGTTTTCGTCGCAAATCGTGCGACGGATTAGGGTATCCGTCGCACATTTTGCGACGGAAACCAGGATCTGTCGCAAATCAGTTTTTTTGCGACGGATCGTTTCTTTTGTTGAAAATTCCCACAAATTTGCGACGGAAAAATATCCATTGCAAAATCCGTCGCTAATTTGAACGTTTCTAGTAGTGGATATCAAGACTATGTATAGGCATAATAAACAAACAGAGTAAGTAATGTAGTACCTCAGTTCAACAAAGAGGGTTCCTGTCTTAGAGTAACATTGCAGGAGCATAAACCCTTCAAGCTACCATGGAGTCAAGAAAAAGGCCCAACACATTCCTTACCATAAATAAAAAACAACAACATTATTATCAAGTCCCAACCAACACATTTTGAGACATAGATCCGTAAATTAAATTTAAGTTAATCACACACCTGTAGAGGGGTCTTGGTTGGCTGATCGAGTGAATGCAACAAGCTAAGGAGAGGTTGACGAACTCACGGTGGCAACAGGCAAGGCGGCGAACAGATGCTTTCAATTTGCACAAACGACTCGACCTTTTGATAGCAGCGAAAACGATAGGAGGAACTTTTGATTGTAGCGAAAACAATGGGAGAGATTTGAGGAAAGAGGGGGCTCGAGTAAAGTTGTGTTATCCAGAAGCTTCTCCGATGGTCTTAGCTCTGCATCATACAAATGAAGCAGGTCCCTCTGTCTCGATCAACGGACGACAATGACGGTTCTGTTGTTGACGACCACGGACTACGGAGGAGGGGAGGTACGTTCGCAACTCGTGTTCTCTCAATGGTCCTAGGGCTAAATTTGTTTGAGGATCGGAGGATAGCTAGCGCGGGTGACTCTTGATTTTCGAGCTAATTTACTGATAGTTTAGCGTCCCAAAATACAATTTGGGCTCCAAATTGTATTTTGGGATGCCAAAAATAGATTTTTGGAGTCCTAAATATTATTTTGCGACGCCAAAAAAATTTCCCTCCCAAAAAATTGCCCGTTAAATTTTTTTCCCTGATTTTTGGAGTCCCAAAGTGTATATTGGGACGCTACAAAATTTTCCCTTCCAAAAAATTGCCCGCCAAATTTTTTTTTTTCTGATTTTTGGAGTCCCAAATTGTATTTTGGGATGCCAAAAATAAAATTACCCCAATATAATTACAAGAATGTCACTGCGTTCACTTTTTGCTTCCCTTTTTTAAATAGGGACGTCCTTTACAGTAGTAATAACCCATATTTGTAGTAGTGACAAATCCAAGATGTTCCTCAAGTTTGTGAAAAGATTTGTGAAAACTGCTTAGTTTTGGGGAAAAAAAATATTTATCTCAACAAAACTCTTGAGAAATTTACTCAAGGCAGTGAAATGTTCAATGTGATTTTGAAACAACAAAGATTTACAAACAACAAATCAAGAATTGGTAACAATCCTGATCTTGACAGAAAAAAAAAAAAAAAAGGAAAGAAGAAAAATGGGGAAATAACATACTTGAATTATTTTCAAAAGTCTATAAAGTTGCTATTGTCTTGCAGTAGTGAAGGTACAAATACACGTATACAGACATCACATGGCAAACTCAAACTTCTATTATTATGCTTACTCTTTAGTACAAATTAAAGTACACGTTAAGTAATAAGTTCATACAATAATAGGCTGGAAAAGCAACGACATGATGTTATTCTTAGTCTCAAGATTTTGAATGCTATGGCCATCTCCATATTGGTACATGAATAATGACATCCTTCCAATGTTTAAAGCAACGTCAATGAAACTCTTGAATTCTGGACAAGTGGTAGCTTCTTTATTCATCTTCTTCCAAGTTTCGCTTATCAACCAATTTATATGCCCTCGAGCATCAGCTTCAGAAGCCCCAGTTTCATTCATATACAACTCAATTCATTTAGGTATATCCCCTGTCTCCTTTTCACGCTATAAATAATAACAATAAAATGTGGTTAAAAAAATCAATATCATATTTCATCGAATTTTCAAGTGGTTAAATATATAAGGGTTAAGTACCAATTTTGCCCCTGAAGTACGCGCCCAGGAGCAATTTTGCCCCTTAAGTTTTCGGCAGAGCAATGTTGCCCTGAAGTATCAAAACGGAGCAATGTTGCCCTCATTACGAACCCTAACGGTCAACTAACGTTGACGGTTAGGTTTCTAACGGAGGGGCAACATTGCTCCGCTTTTTGATACTTTAGGGACAACATTGCTCCCGCAAACGCAGCAATATTGCCCCGAGTTTCAAAAGCAAGCAATGTTGCCCTCCGTTAGAAACCCTAACGGTCAACGTTAGGTCAACTAACGTTGACCGTTAGGTTTCTAACGGAGGGGCAACATTGCTCCGTTTTGATACTTCAGGGGCAACATTGCTC
The DNA here is from genome assembly GCA_025563575.1 of Acacia pycnantha. Taxonomy (NCBI): domain Eukaryota; kingdom Viridiplantae; phylum Streptophyta; class Magnoliopsida; order Fabales; family Fabaceae; genus Acacia; species Acacia pycnantha. The sequence continues at coordinate 469,115 of JAMWYP010000205.1, forward strand.
CGCCTAAAACTTAAGGGGCAAAATTGCTCCTGGGCGCGTACTTCAGGGGCAAAATTGGTACTTAACCCAATATATAATAAAAAGTATATTGTCATGATACCTCGGATGTTCCCAGGTCATTGAAAAGGCGTAAAAGGATTGATGAGGAACCTATAAGGTCATAATATTCATCTAAGGAGACTGAATCTAGATGACTTGAATTGGAAAGTACAACATAAGCACTAACAAGCATGACAGGTCCACTAATTGAAATCCACCCATTTTCTAAGTACTCATGTAGGCTTGGTTTATAGCCATTACGGTACCATTTTGCCTCAACCAAATATGATTTACAAAGATCAGCCCACTGAAAAAAAAAAGAAAATAGGAAAAATAATTAACACTTGGAATAAGAGAATATAAGTAATCACTACGATTTGCTAATTTTGATTATATATATGCCGAATGATATCAATGAATCGAATTAAAACATACCTCTTTCTTAAGGTATGGAACGACGTTGTGTCCATTCTCTTTAAGGACATCAAAAGCCACTTCATTGACAAAATTATAAAGTGCAAGGAAGCATATTTTCATGTACTCTGGAGGGGAATCGATCGCATCTATATCCCATCTACAAAATGTTAATCAACGTGTTAAGAAAATTACAAGGAGAGGAATTAATTGAATTAAAGTATATATGATAAAAAATGTACTCAAAGCGCTAACCTGTCAACGACTTGTGTGAAAACTTCTAATTCTTCTAATTCGCCATAGGTATCATAGATATCATCAATTGTAGTTACTGATGCATTAACCTTTGCTGCCACTCTTCTATAATATCCGAATTGTGGTTCCACAGCAAATCCCACTGTCCAAACGAAGTTCTCCACCATTCTATCCCTTAAAAAGCTATACTTTTCTCCGAGTCCGAGTCTTTTCCACCACCTTTACATTTAAAACCCATGAAATTTTTAATAAACTTTTAAGTTTTCAATAAAAATAAAGCACAATGACAAATTTGTTTGAGATGCGACACTAATAACTTTCTTATTACAAGCATATATACACACAAGGGAGAGCCCGATCCAAGAAAGACTAGCATGTTGAGTGGGAGAGTCTCTTGAACTCATAAACCAAACTTCTTTTGTGAGACTCAAGATGTGGGACTCATAATAATTTACCCTCGTTTGAGAGCTGATGTCCCAGCTGCTCCACCCACAGCACTTTATCTGGTTGTTTCCAGTCAAAACCTTTCATTGTAGCCCTCTTTGTGAAAAGCAACATCTCAATTAAAACACCAATATTAATAACACAAGTCTTGAAGGAAAGCTCAATCCCAAAACACTAGCTTGTTGGATGGAAGAGCCCCTTGAACTTATAGGGTTAATTCTCTTGTGAGAATCTCAGTTGTAAGATTCATAACATGATATTACTTGAATTTTCCCTCTAATATATTGAAAACAAAAGAAAGAGTTGTAAGATAACAAAAAAAAGGTGAAATGTTCCAAGTGGAAAGTAGATTGACTATTTTCATGCACACATACATAGAGATACACATATATACCTAGATGCATGTTTCAAATCTTCTTGGTATTTGGCTTGTAAAATGTTGAAATCCAATTTAGCAAGCTTAAGCAAAGCAGAGCTCTTATTCTGTCTTCTTTCATAAACATCGATGAACCATCGAGCTTCCAATCTCTTTATCCTCCAATGTAGCGGAATCTCAAGGGCATGATTAACTGAGAGTGATATCTCGTTGTCTTCCCTGTTTGCATGGACAAATTCTTTGAGATAAGTTGAGCTAAAATTTCTAGCAAGTATTATTTCACCTTCCATTGAAAGAAATGAGGCTTCATACAATGAAAGCATCCCCATGATATCAACCGAAAGGTCAGAATGAAAGTTGCCCTTATTATCAAGAAATCCTTTAAATACATCTAGAAACAGCCAAGCAAATTAAGCCATGTTTAGTTGTATAAAGACAAGTATATTCTTAACAAAACTTAGCGAATTGCGGATTAAATAAATACCTGATGACACATCATATCCGTGTTGTTTTAAGAGTCTGAATTCAAGGGCCGTGGCATATAAATTATTGTTCGTCTTTAATGTGTCCTTACTTTTTTTGTAAACACTTCCTATGATGTTGCTTATTTCAAGGCCAAAATAACGATCCACTCCAAGTCTTTGCAATATATCAATAAGCTCAAGTTGATTCATAGGATTTTCCAATTTCGAGAGCATCACTCTAACTTCTTCTTTCAGCCGATCAATTTCTTCTGCATATGATTTTTCCTGTAAAAGTTTCACATTTGCTCATGGTTAACGAGCTATAAAATTTATAAAACCTATATACATATATATAATACCCATAAAACAAAGAAGTAACATTATGAGGAGACAAGTGAGTATGAATATTATAAATAAATCATACCTTAAAATCACTAGTTACTGACTGGATATAATCGTAGGGCCAAATTGAAGGTTGGAGGAATTTTGCTGATAGACTAGAAGTATTGTTTTGATCAGAAGTGATCATCGAAGAAGCCTTGCATTGGATATCACAAGGAACGCAAGAGCTCTTTTTTCTTGAGAGCGATGGAATATTTTTGTTTTTGAAGAGAGTAGTGTTTGGAAGTAAGGTGAATTGACTGAGGGCCATTGGCATTGTTTGAGAGAGATGAAAAAGCTTATTCCTCTCACTACTTATTCCTTTCTTTCAATGTTCTGTGTTTAGCAGAAGCCGTTGCTCTCTATTTATACTGGGTATTAAATCTTATTTTATATTTGCCACAGAAATCTTTTAAGACACATAATTATTACGTTTCAAAAGTGTTCCTGTCAAAAAATCACTGCCAGGTTGTTAATCCAAAGCAAAAAATCATTTAAACGCCTAAAGATTTTTTAATAACCACATCCTGTTCCTTATGGTCATTCATGTCTTTCATTACTGCCAAGTCTCGCAATCTTTTCAGCCATGCATCACACCACAAAATTCTGAGCAAAAAAAAAAAAAAAAAAAAAAAAAAAAAAAAAACGCATAATTATTACGTTAGAAAAGTCTCACTGTCAAATTTACATCTACTCATCAACGTATTCCACAAACTACATCTTGTTCCTGAGAAAATATAGAGACCAAAGGCAGTTGAAAATACCAGAAAAATGTTTCGACCACATGCACAAACACGTGTAACCATCCAGCCAAACAATCAAAGCTACAAGTTTAAAACAAAGATCAAAGGGAGTTGAAAATACCAGAAAAATGTCTTTGACCATCAACACGTTTTCTTTCACACTAGGCCTCCAAATCACAATCCCACTGTTGGGAAATACAAACCTAATATTCCTCTCTCTGGTAAAATAAGTGAGAAATAACATCAAATTAGGAAACTTTGAAAGAATATTCTTTGGTGAACCACAACCAAGAATCTTTCTTTTTGTTTTCATTCTCTCATTGTTTCTCTTCTTTCCTATTATTTTTTTTCATTTTATAAAATAGGAAGTACATAATTTTATATATATGTGTGTGTAATACCCAGATTTTATTATCTGGAATATTATGAATAAATTAGATATTTCTGATAAGTGAAATTAATGTCTCCAGACTTGTGTGAATTTAGTCTATTGTTCTAGCTTAAATTCTGTAGGGAATTAGGGAAATTAAGGGTCAAGGTGTCAAAATGACCAAAATACCCCTGGAAAGGGTAAATAACTTAGAAAAATTATGAAAAAACCTAAAAGACAGTAAAATGACCAAGTGAATTAGGAGAATATATTATCTCTAATTATGGTAATTTAATAAATTATGAACTTGGAGAAATTGTATAAGAATGTCCAAAAAGTCGTAAAAATACCAAAATACCCTTGCAAATTATAGAATAATGTAAGAGGCATGGAAGTGCTAATGTTAATGCAAGAGTATGAAGGTAATGAGATATTTTAAGTAGGAAAATTATCAATTTGTGATAACTAAGTAATTAAGTAATATTGGGCTAATTACTTAAGTATAAGCAAAGGAAATTCACAAGTAATTATGCAAAACCCTAAAATTAGTGGTTTTTGTTTTAAAATTAGTAAAAACATGTTTACTAATTAATTGGAAATTTTGGAGAAAAATAGTTGAGTTTAGGTATTTTTAAGCCTAAATACAAGAATGGACCAATTAGGGATTTTTGTGGAATTTTTGGAAAAATTAAATAAATAAATCATTAAATAATTAATTAAATATTTATTAATATTTAAAGGGGGCCAGCCGAAATATTGGACCCAAAAAGAAGGAGGAAAAAAATAAAAATAAGAACAAAAATGTATATATATGCAAGTGGACATTATAATAGTATTATAATTAATTAAAGCAAAAAATGTGAATAGTAATTTAGAAATTAGGAAACGGATCCTATCTAGAGATCTAGGAATGAGATTTCCAAAGTCAAGGAAAAATAGTGATCAGTGAGTTATTATCTTCCGTTAGACTCTTCCGGAAGAAAATTCTGAAGTCGTTTGTGCATTTCCTAATAAGACAAAATAGGGAAAAATGCATATAGGTATATTTTTGGATATAGAGAAAATAAATTCTAACTCAACATCTAGGCATGAGTTTGAATTTATTTTGACATATTTGGAATCAGTGAATTTTTCTGAAGAAGTTGGTAATTTCAATGCGTTCAAACCTGGACGCGATCGGACACGTTTTCGAGGAAACTTCAAACTGGACTGTTGGAGCCCTATATGGAATCAAAATTTAGGTTAACTTGGACATTTCTAATAAGTGAGAACTTGTTTCCAATGTTGTAAATCCAGAATTTTGAGATTTCTCCGAAATCACGCGAATCGGGTACCGATCGGGGAAATTCGATTAGACCGGGCATAAAGCAAGCTTATGCATCATTTTTTGACCAATTGGAGGCAGCCACACCAGCTCCCTATGTCGACCAACATGCATGGATGGTCAAGAATTTTACACCATTTTGATGTTGAATTTCCAAGGTTGTAAACAACTTTGGTATTTCCCTTTGTATCCTTTAAAAAATCTATAAATAGGCAAGATCTCTTCATGAATTCTTCACACCATTCTCTCCTTGCCTTGGCCAAAATCTTAGAGGGAGAAAGAAGAGAGAGAAGCTCTGGAAAAATTCGAAGAAGTCTTCAACGGGTAAGTCTTTCGGTCTTTAGTTTTTAGTTCGGTAGTTAGTAGAATTGTTAGATAGTTTTAGTAAGTAGGGAATGAGATTCCTACTATTTTTTTTAGGCCTCATTACATTGAAAAATGCCTGACGAGGTAAAAACTTGGTAGGGATCGAGTGCCTGAAAAGTTGAAGTCTTCGTAGTTCTTTCAATAGTTAGAGTTGTAATGCTAGAATAGCCTTTAATTTTCAAGTATGATTGGATATCATATGGGAGGGCTATTTTAGTCTTTATTTTTGAAAATCAAAATGGCATCGAAGTTCTGGCAAAATTTCGGGAAGAAAATTTGTCAGAGTAACGAAGTGCTGGCGAAATTCCGCCAATTAGGGGTATAGGGGCAAAATGGTAATTTTTACCTAAAATGCCAGTTATTGTGTCAAATCACTAATAGAAGTGATATTATTCTTATAGGATATCGAATCTCTGATTTGCTGCCGCTACGCTGCCCGACGAACCGCTGTTTGAAGTTCACGTTTTTCCGTAAAAGTACGTTTTCCGCCGGTGGTACCTAACGTCGCAAACGAAGGTACGGACGCGTACTGTAACACTAATCTTGTGCTGCTTAAATGCATATATGTCTAAGATATGTTCGTAGACCGTTATACAGACAGTTTTATACGGGTTATGTCTTGTAATGCCGTTACGTTTTCCTAGCGCTGAGGACACGAGTGAGTATCGTGGCACTGGTGAATAGTGCAGGCTGTTGTTGTTATTGTTTACCTTATGGGGCTTTACATATTGCTTTGTGCTTATGTTTTGTCGGCATAATGATCATGCATCTGTTGTATGCTTATGATATACTGTTGTATTAGCTCTAGAATATCTGTTAGCTGTATACTGTGTTGTTTGCATATGAGGTTAACCGTTACCTGAGATTCAATGCGTTGAATTGAATCTCAGCTGTAGCTTCAGGGTCCGGAGGACCGCGAATTGAAGTCCGGGGCAAGCAGCAGGAGTAGACTTGCGGATGAAGTTATCTTATCGCCTTCTGTTTCTTTCTGTAGTTTACTTTTGAACAGTAGGATTACTGTAATCAATACTTTATTACACTATGGTCCATGTTATGTTATGATCAGTTACTCTTGCGCTCCATTGCTCGACTCTGACTTTGAAAAAAAAAAATTCCGCGTTTCAAATTGGGATGTTACAATGTGTGTGTGTGAGTGTTGTATTTGGTCTTTTCTCCACATAGGAATGATCCCAAATCCAAAAATACCTTCTGTTGAATGTTGTAAATGAATATTTTAAAGTGAAGATCACCCGTATTGTGATTAATTCATTTGATCAGTACATTGAACTCAACGAAATATTTCCATGGTATACATACAAGTTCAAAAATCACTGCCAGATTGTAAATCCAAATCCATCAAACATTTAAACGGTTAATTTTTTTTTAATAGCTACATCATGTTCCTTATGGTCAAGTATGTCTTTCAATACTGCCAAGTCCCGCAATCTTTTCAGCCATGCATCACCCCACAAAATTCTGAGCACAAAAAACACGCATAATTGTTACATTAGAAAAGTCTTCCTCTAAAATTTTCATCTACCCATCAACGTAACCCACAAAATATATTCCTTATAGTTTATGTTTCAATACCGCATCTTGTTCATGATAATCATGATTTTCAATACTTCCAAATCTTGCAACGTTTTCAGCCATGCAAAACTTATACTAAGCAAACACCACAAAATTTGGAGCAAAAAAGACATAATTATCATGTTTGAAAAGTGTTCGTGTCAAATTTTCATCCACTCATCAACCGAACCTACGAACTATATTGATTATAGTTTGTCTTTCAATACTCACTATGAGGGGGGAAAACGGTTTAAATAGCCCTATCTAGACCATTCCTTGCCTACACGGATTTAAAAATGTGACAGATGGTATTTTTGTCAATATATATAAACTTTTATACTGGTTCTACATACACCAGGTCTAAAATTTACTTTTTACACCTGTTGTTTTTAGAACAAGTCTAAAAAGCATTAAAATATTTTATATAAAAATAATATTTACAAGATTTTAGACTCGTTATGCATATAACTAGTCTAAAATATCCTTTTGAAACTGGGAGTTTGTACAACCGGTCGAAAAAATATCAAAATCATTTTTAAAATAATATTTACATGCTTTTATTTTGGGAGCAGTGAAATCCGGTTAATAAAGTGATCTAAAGCCTAAAAAAGTTATGTTGACTTCACTTAGCCCCCTCCTAAACCAAATTTCAAGATCTTTGTGTCTTCTCAAATGCATTCGCCATTTTTCTGAAGCTCTCCCATTCCTTGGCTTTGACAAGACCCACACTCCTGATCTCATCCCCAAGTACTTCAAGAGCAACACAACTTCTCCTTCTTCATTCGAAAGCTTTCATGACACTAGTAATCTTCTATGAACAGGTCACCTTCATGTTATTTTATCTATGAGCAAACAAATAAATACAAATATGACAGAAATAAAAATGCATAAGAGACACTTGAATTATTCACATGGAATCTTTCAATACTTTCAGAAAGAATATTCTTTCTGGTGTACCACAATTAAATATTGAATGTTGTAAATAAAAATTTTAAAGTCACGCTCACCGTCTTGTGGTTTACTCATTTGATCTTTGCATTGAACTACCCGGAATCTTTCCATGGCATACATACAAGTTGAAAGCATCATTGCGAGGTAATTAATCTAAATCAGAAAAACATTTAGACGGCTAATTTTTTTTTAATAACTACATCATGATTCTTATGGCCATGCATGCCTTACAATACTGACAAGTCCAGCAATCTTTTCAGCCATGCATCACCCCACAAAATTCTGAGCAGAAAAACACACATAATTACGTTCGAAATGTCTTACTCTAAAATTTTCATCTACCCATCAACGTAACCCACAAAATATATTCCTTATAATTTATATTTCAATACTGCATCTTGGGCATGATAATCAAGTCTTGCAATACGGCCAAATCTTACAACCGTTTCAACCATGGATAACTTATACTAAGCAAACACCACAAAATTTTGAGCAGAAAAGACACATAATTATCATGTTTCAAAAGTGTTCGTGTCAAATTTTCATCCACTCATTAACCGAACCTACGAACTATATTGATTATAGTTTGTCTTTCAATACTCATTATGAGGGGGACGGTTTAAATAGCCATATCTAGACCATTCCTTGCCTTTTAGACTCCTTATGTATATAACCAGTCTAAAATATACTTTTGAAACTAGGTGTTCGTACAACCAAGCGGAAAAAAAAAAAATCAAAACTGTTTTTGAAAATAATATTTACATGCCTTTATTTTGTAAGTAGTGAAATCCGGTTAACAAAGTGATCTAAAGCCTAAAAAAGGTATGTAGACTTCACACGGCCCCCTTCTAAACCAAATTTCAAGATCTTTGTGTCTTCTCAAATGCATTCACCATTTTTGTGAAGCTCTCCCCTTCCTTGGCTCTGACAAGACCCACAATCCTTTTCTCATCCCCAAGTACTTCAAGAGCAACAACTTCTCCTTATTCATTCGAAGGCTTTCGTGACACTACTAATCTTCTCTGAATCGGTCACCTTCATGTTTTTTTTTTTTTCTATGAGGAAACAAATAAATAAAAATATGGCAGAAATTAAAATATATAAGAGACACTAGAATTATTAACATAAGAAACTCTGAGAGAATATTGTTTCTGGTGAACCACAATCAAGAATCTTTCTTTTTGTTTTCATTCTCTCACTATTTTCCTTCTTTCCTATTATTTCTTTTCTTTCTTTCTTTTTTCTTTTTATAACATAAAACCTAAAATAGGAATATATATATATGTATATATATATATATATAGGTTATCGTTTGTCATGTCACTTGACATAATTAATGTTATGTCAAGTCACTCCAAAACTACGTCGTTTTGGGATTAGAGGAATTAATGAACTCTCAAAACGACGTAGTTTTGGGTCAGGGGAATTAATGAAGGATCTTTTAGTAAAACTCATATAATAAATTCTAAAACAAAAATACAAAAAACCCTTCATTAATTTCCTTAACTCCAAAAACGACGTAGTTTTGGGTTCACTTGACATAATATTATGTCAAGTGACATGACAAACGATAAACATATATATATATATAATTTGGGCTTTTCTCCATATAGGAAGGGAGCCCAAAACCGAAAATACCTTCTGTTGAATGTTGTAAATAAAAAATTTAAATTTTACGTTAGAAACGTCTTATACTCTAAAATCTTCATCTACCGAGCAACGTAAACCACAAAATATATTCCTTATAGTTTATGTTTCAATTCTGCATCTTGTGCATGATAATCAAGTCTTTCAATACGGCCAAATCTTGCAACGGTTTCAGCCATGCATAACCTAGACTAAGCAAACACCACAAAATTTTGAGCAGAAAAGACACATAATTATGATGTTTGAAAAGTGTTCCAGTCAAATTTTCATCCACTCATCAACCGAACCTACGAACTATATTGACTATAGTTTGTCTTTCCATACTCTCTATGAGGGGGAAAAAACGGTTTAAATAGCCGTATCTAGAACACTCCTTGCCTACACGGGTTTAAAATTATAACCGCAGGTAGTTTTGTAAATATATATAAACTTTTTATATTGGTTCTATATACAACAGGTCTAAAATTTACTTTTTATGTCCGTTATTGTTAGAACAATTCTAAAAAGTATTAAAATATTATAAAAATAATATTTATAAGTTTTTAGACTCATTATGCATATAACCAGTCTAAAATAAAGTTTTGAAACTGGGTGTTTAATTTGTACCACCGGTCGAAAAAATATCAAAATTATTTCATAAAATAATATTTACATGATTTTATTTTGGGGGCTATGAAATCCGGTTAATAAATTGATCTATAGCCTAAATATGTTATGTAGACTTCACATGGGCCCCCTCTAAACCAAATTTCAAGATCTTTGTATCCTCTCAAATCTATTCGCCATTTTTTTAAGCTCTCCCCTTCGGGTTGGGTTTCTCTCATCATCATTTTCTCATTATCCCTCATAATCTCTAAATCACATCCGTCCAATCAACACAGTACTACTTTCACTTTTCTCTCATTTTCCCAATCAATGGCCAAGATGTGACCAATAAGAGACAATGAGAAGAAAGATAAGGAGAGTATCTCTTTCCCTCCCCTTCCTTGGCTAAGAGAAGACCCACACTCCTGATCTCATCCCCAAGTACTTCAAGGTCAACATCTTCTCCTACTTCATTCGAAGGCTTTCTTGACACTAGTAATCTTCTCTGAACTGGCACCTTCATATTATTTTGTCTATGTGGAAACAAATAAATTAAAATATGACAGAAATTAAAATGCATAAGAAACATTATAATTGATAACATGGAATCTTTCAATACTTTCTGAGATAATATTCTTTCTGGTGTACCACAATTAGGACTCTTTCTTTTTGAGTGAGAAACAACATCAAATGAGGACACTCTCAGACAATAATCTTTCTAGTGAACCACAATCAGGAATCATTCTTTTTGTTTGCATTCTCTCACTATTTTCCTTCTTTCCTATTTTTTCTTTTCTTCTTTCTTTCTTTTTTCTTTCTATAACATAGGAAGTACATAAAATAGAAAATATATATATATATATATAAATAAAATTTGGGCTTTTCTCCACATAGGAAAGGAGCTCAAAAGGCAAAATACCTTATGTTGAAAGTTGTAAATAAAAATTTTAAAGCACCGTATTGAGGTTTACTCATTTGATCTTTGGATTGAACTCAATGGAATCTTTCCGTGGCATACATACAAATTCAAAACATCACTGCGAGGTTGTTAATCTAAATCACACAAACATTTAAACGTTCAATTTTTTTTTTTTAATAACTACATCATGTTTCTTATGGTCATGAATGTCTTACGTACAATACTGCCAAGTCCCGCAATCTTTTCAGCGATGCATCACCCCACAGAATTCTGAGCACAAAAACACCCCTAATTCTTACGTTAGAAATGTCTTTCTCTAAAATTTTCATCTACCCCATCAACGTAACCCACAAAATATATTCCTTTTAGTTTATGTTTCAATACTGCATCTTGTGCATGATAATTAAGTCTTGCAATACGGCCAAATCTTGCAACGGTTTCAGCCATGCATAACTTATACTAAGCAAACACCACAAAATTTTTAGCAGAAAAGACACATAATTATCATGTTTGAAAAGTGTTCCCGTCAAATTTTCATCCACTCATCAACCGAACCTACGAAGTATATGTTGGAAATTATGCCCTAGGGGCAAGTCATTGTACTTATCAACGATCCCCATATGAATTGGGTAGTCGCAATGTCTTGCTAGAGGCCGCTTGCGACTTGTGGGCTGGTACAGTATTGGCCCGCTGCCAATCTCATGTGGGCCTGCAGAGTCGCACACAAGAATGGCCCAACACGAGCAAGAGTGTCCAGTTTCATTGAATCTTAAATGTGTTTAAGATTTAATGAATACTTATTTAATCTAGGATGTGTGTGTATGTATGTATATATATACATATATAAATATATTATTCGAAAATAATAATGATATTATTTATTGATAATAATATTATTATATATATTATTTAATTTATTTGATAAATTAAATAACTATAATAAATTGAGATATCGGATCTCATTTTAAATTAAATATAACGATATCATATCTTGATTTAATTTATAAATATAAATTAAATCAGAGGGCTTTTAATTCAAATTAAATAAATAGATTTGATTAGATTTATCAGATAGATTTAATTAATATATTTTTAATCCAGATTCAAAAATTTTTTTTGAATATAATACGCCTGCTAGATTTAGAAAAACCTACGGGAATTTTAGTCGACCGTATTAGAAAACCGCGAAAAACCCTAGAGCGAAAATAGGAGACACACGGTTCAAAGGCGCTAGCACGCTTCCGTTCGTGTTTCGAAGGTCATTCGTGTGGATACCGGTAGAGGAAGGCGATTCTAAAGAGTCGGCCTGGCGATCGAGAAGGTAGCCCACCAGTTCAAATTGTTCTGCAAATGTACGATTCGGAAACCCTAAACCTTGATTTAAACGCCGTTGAGCGATCCGCCTAACGGATCCGTAAATTTTTTTTACTCCGCTGCGTGTACGGATCCCAACAGTGGCATCAGAGCCAGATCAACTGTGCGTTTAAATTAGGTTTTATGTGTGTTTATATATGTGATGCAATAACTGAATCCTATATGTGTTTAAATCGATATATGTTTACCGAAACATGTATGATTTAAAACATATTCTCCCAACAGATTGCTAGTCAGATTTCCGTTTCTGAATTGTTCAAATCGGATTGTAAGGCTAGTACGCATGGTTCTGAATAGTTCAAGGTCACGCTGAGGTCGGACGTTCATGATCGCGAATAGCAGAATAACGTTCGGAACGTTAGGGTTTCAGTTTTCGAAAATCACATTTTTTTGGGAAATTATTTTCAAAAAAAAATAAAAATAGTTCAGTACCGGAGTGATGCTATTTGAGTCAAAACTCGTTGGTGGGTTGTTACCTTAATCCAAAAACTACTTTTCAGTCTTAGAAGAGCAGGAAGAACGATTGATCACATTGAAGAAAGGGGTATGATGAACAATTTAATGAGAGAATCTTATAAATAAAAAGGGATATTAAAAATTGCACATTCTGAACCGAAGGGACCCCGACTGAGTGTCAGTAGTGCAAGAATTCAAATCATGATATTATATTATATATAGTATATAATATAATTTAAATTAGAGAATTTAAATCATGATATTATATATTCATTATATAATATAATTTAAATTAGAGAATTTAAATAATGATATTATATTATATTCATTATATAATATAATTTAAATTAGAGAATTTAAATCATGATATTATATTATATTCATTATATAATATAATTTAAATTAGAGAATTTAAATCATGATATTATATTATATATAGGATATAATATAATGTAAATTAGAGAATTTAAATCATGATATTATATTATATATAGTATATAATATAATTTAAATTAGAGAATTTAAATCATGATAGGTTTAATCATAATATTTTATTTCATAAATGTATGAATTAATGTATGTTGTGATTTACCTTTAATGTTGTTTGGGTATGGTGAACAACATGGCTCTAGAGTTTTACAATTGTTGTAAATTTTAAATATGGCCTGCAAGTCATGCCTCTCTCTCTCTAAATACTCTTGATGTACTTCTTTTTGTTTTAGAGAAGTCCTCTCATTGGCTTGAGAGGATTTTAGGTTAAGGTTTAGCCATGTTGTGTCACAATTTTAATTATGTCTTGATTTGATCATTGCATGATTAATTTAGAATTTTTAATTATGGTTTGATTAGATCACTCATAATTAATTTAGAATTTTTAATTATGGTTTGATTAGATCACTCATAATCAATTTAAAGTTTTAATTATGTTTTGATTAGATCACTCATAATTAATTTAGATATTGTATGAGATACAATAGTGATTGCATTCATATAAGTATAATTAATAGGATTAATCTAATTATACCCTCTAAATAAAATCATAAGTCATAATGCCACCAATAAATGAATACTTGTCAAAACCTAGATCACCCATTTGTATGTTCCACCAAAGTGGATGCATCTGAGTTATCTTGGTGAGACAAGAGTGAGTAATGGTGATACTCAATATTCATTATTGTCCTGACTTAATTGAGATTATCAAAACGGTTTTGGATCTCAAGGCATTAGATGGGATTAAACATGCCACGTCATATGATGATCGAATCGCATAAAGATCTAAGAGTTACATGTGATGTAATTGGCAAAGACGTTGCCTACCTAAATAACTTAATTTAAGCGTCCTGCCAAAGCGGACTTAAATTTAAGCCAAATATGGATCTTAGCCCACTAATTATAATGAGGGTTCTTCATTTAGTGGGAGATTATTAAATAAACTTTGCATATCTTTAGTTGTAGAATCATGTAGTCTAGTAATACTTCAACACCATCAATGCGATCAGTCCTTAAGAAGGACGAATTCGATGAGACAAACTTTCTTGACATGTTTGGGAACTTAAGCGTTGATCCTAAACACGAAAGAAAAGAGTATCTCATCAATCAACCCATTCCTGACGAGCATGCAGTTGCTGATCGAATAGCTCAGACTAATGCTTATACGAAGCATAAGGATGACTCTGTGGATGCAGGATGCCTGATGCTTGCCACTATACTTCTAGACCTCAATAGAGATCTAGAACATGTGGAGGCCTCTGAGATGATTGTTCATCCTACGGAAATGTTCCGATGAATGAGGAAAGGCTTGAGAGGCTTGGATTCCCATGTCCCGGGAGTTAGCTACGGATGTGATCTTGAACTCACTCCCAGGAAGTTATGATAACTTTGTCATGGATTACAACATGAACAACATGGATGAATCAATTTCTGAACTGCATGGGATGCTCAAAACTGCTGAGCTGAGCCTTCAAAAGAGGCCCAATACTGTTTTATCCTTTCAGAAAGGAAGGGGCATGAAACGGAAAGCCAAGAAGGCAAAACCTCCGAAGGATAGAGTCTGCTTCTTTTACAATGAACTTGGTCATTTAAAAAGGAATTGCAAACTCTACCTCGAAGATCTGGAGAAGAACAAGAAGGATAGCGGGGCTATCGCTTCAAGTATCTATGTCATAGATATTCGCTTTTCCACTTCCTCAACAGGGGTATTAGATACTACATGTGGATCTCACATTTGAATAAATGTAGGGTCTCAAGGACAGTAGAAAATTGAATGGACATATCTATGACATAACTACTAAAAGGTTCAAGTCAAATGATTTGAATCCGACCTACCTATGGCATTTTCGTCTAGGCCATATAAATGAGAAACGCATTTCGAAACCCCATCAAGATGGATTTCTTAACTCATTTGATTTAGAATCATTTGATACATGTGAGTCTTGTTTATTGGGAAAGACGACAAAGGCGCCTTTTACTGGGCACAGTGAGAGAGCCACTGATTTATTGGGCCTCATACATACCGATGTGTGTGGACCAATGAATACATCTGCCAGAAGGGGTCATTTGTACTTCATTACATTCATAGACGATTTTAGTAGATATGAGTATATCTATCTAATGAAACATAAGTCTGAATCTTTTGAAATGTTCAAAATATTCCAAAATGAAGTGCAAAATCAACTTGGCAAAACAGTTAAGACACTTCGATCTGATCGGGGTGGTGAATATTTGAGCCAAGAGTTCATTGACCATCTAGGAGTTGTGGGATCGTCTCACAACTTACTCCTCCAGGAACACCTCAATGGAATGGTGTTTCTGAGCGGAGGAATCAAACTCTATTAGATATGGTTCGATCTATGATGAGTCAAACAGATCTTCCACCTTCTTTTTGGGGCCATGCCCTAGAAATAGCTGCGTTCACACTAAATCGTGTTCCGTCAAAGGCAGTTGAAAAGACACCATATGAGATATGGACTGGGAAGAAGCCTTGTTTGTCATTTCTTAAAAATTTGGGGATGTGAGGTTTATGTTAAACAACAAGCCTCTGATAAATTATCATTCAGATCCTCAAAATGCCTTTGTGTGGGGTATCCTAAGGAAACTAAAGGATACTATGTCTACAATCCCACCGATCACAAAGTGTTTGTTATTCGGAATGATATCATTTTGGAAAAAGAGTTTATCTCTAAAAGAACCAGTGGGAGTAAGGTGAACCTCGAAGAAGTTCGAGAGTCACAGGAAAATGTAGAACCACAAATGGAAACCAGAGAAGACTCACAACAAGTTGTTGAGCCTACTCACGTTACACAAGACCCACGAAGGTCCGATAGAACACAGCTACAGCCTCAGAGATATGGATTTCGATTCTTGGAAGCCGTGATGTTTTGCTCATTGAGCACAATGAGCCAACTACCTATCGCGATGCCATGGTGGGACCCAACTCCGAAAGATGGCTTAGTGCCATGAAGTCTGAAATGCAATCCATATACGACAATGAGGTATGGGCCTTAGTCGATCCACCTGAAGGTGTAAAAACCATTGGGTGCAAGTGGGTTTTCAAGAGAAAACTGACATGGATAGCAAAGTAAATATCTTCAAGGCACGACTGGTTGCAAAAGGATTCACTCAAACTCATGGTGTAGACTATGATGAAACCTTTTCCCCAGTTGCAATGGCCAAATCAATCAGAATCCTTCTTGCCATTGCATCATATTATGACTATGAAATATGGGGTAAAGTTTGCAAGCTTCAAAGATCCATTTATGGATTGAAGCAAGCATCTCGGAGCTGGAATCATCGTATTGATGAAGTAGTCAAGGATTTTGGATTCATTCAAAACATAGATGAACCTTGTGTTTACAAGAAGGTTAGTGGGAGCACAGTTGTATTTCTAGTGCTTTATGTTGATGACATCCTACTCATTGGGAATGACATTCCTACCTTGCAGAGTGTCAAGTCTTGGTTAGGAAAGTCTTTCTCAATGAAAGATTTAGGCGAAGCCACTTATATCCTTGGGATTAGGATCTATAAAGATAGATCTAAGAGGCTGATAGGCCTAAGTCAGAGCACATACATAGACAAGATACTACATAGACAAGATGAGTCGCTGGTCTTTGACCTAGTCAAAAGTCACCTTTGACCGGGTGATGATAAAGGCTTGGATCGGGATCAGTGGTTTTCATGTAGAGGAATGTGAATGGTCAAGATGGAATTTGTCCCTCACATTTGTAGAGAGATATCTTGGGCCCCTCGATGAGTGAGTCTGAGAAATGTATGGCCATACTACGATGAAAAGGAGTTTCCATCTCAATTGTTAGACTACTCAAGAATCGAGAAAGTAATGGTCAAGAACAGGAAGTTGACATTTTCCATGCCTCATTCTTGACCAAATTATTGCGTGACAAAAGGGACGTGACATGGTTGTACGATAGGTTATATCGCATAAAAAATGACGTTGATCCTCTTACTAAGCCGCTTGCACAAGTGAAACATGAGCGTCATGTTAGGGCAATGGGAATTAAGGTAATTAATGATTGCACCTAGTGCAAGTGGGAGTCTATTGGAAATTATGCCCTAGGGGCAAGTCATTGTACTTATCAATGATCCCCATATGAATTGGGTAGTCGCAATGTCTTGCTAGAGGCCGCTTGCGACTTGTGGGCTGGTACAGTATTGGCCCGCTGCCAATCTCATGTGGGCCTGCAGGGTCGCATACAATAATGGCCCAACACGAGCAAGAGTGTCCAGATTCATTGAATCTTAAATGTGTTTAAGATTTAATGAATACTTATTTAATCTAGGATGTGTGTGTATGTATATATATATATATATATATATATATATATATATATATATATATATATATATATATACATATATAAATATATTATTCGAAAATAATAATGATATTATTTATTGATAATAATAATATTATATATAGTATTTAATTTATTTGATAAATTAAATAAATATAATAAATTGAGATATTGTATCTCAGATTTAATTTTCGAATAAAGATATTGCATATCAGATTTAATTTGAACTGAGATATCGGATCTCATTTTAAATTAAATATAACGATATCATATCTTGATTTAATTTATAAATATAAATTAAGTCAGAGGGCTTTTAATTCGGATTAAATAAATAGATTTGATTAGATATATCAGATAGATTTAATTAATATATTTTTTAATCCAGATTCAAAATTTGTTTTGAATATAATATGCCTGCTAGGTTTAGAAAAACCTACGGGACATTTTGTCGAGCGTATTAGAAAGCCGCGAGAAACCCTAGATAGAAAATAGGGAGACACACAGTTCAGAGGCGCTAGCACGCTTCCGTTCGCGTTTCTGAAGGTTGTTCGTGTGGATACCGGTAGAGGAAGGCGATTCTAAAGAGTCGGCCTGGCGTCGAGAAGGTAGCCCACCAGTTCAAATTGTTCTGCAAAGGTACGATTCGGAAACCCTAAACCTTCATTTAAACGCCGTTGAGCGATCCGCCTAAGGGATCCGTAAATTTTTTTTACTCCGCTGCGTGTACGGATCCCAACAGTATATTGGTTATAGTTTGTCATTCAATACTCACTCTGAGGGGGGGAATTACGGTTTAAATAGCCTTTTCTAGAACATTCCTTGCCCACACGGATTTAAAAATGTGACCAATTGTATTTTTGTAAACATATATAAATTTTTATACTGCTTCTACATACAACAGGTCTAAAATTTACTTTTTATGCCAGTTCTTTTTAGAACAAATCTAAAAAGCATTAAAATATATTTTATAAAAGTAATCTTTATAAGCTTTTAGACTCGTTATGCATATAACCAGTCTAAAATAAACTTTTGAAACTGTGTGTTTGTGCAACCGGTCGAATTTATATCAAAATTAAGTTTTAAATAATATTTACATGCTTTTATTTTTGGAGCTGTGAAATCCAGTTAATAAAGTGTTCTAAAGCCTAAAAAAGTTATGTAGACTTCACATGGCCCACTTCTAAACCAAATTTCAAGATCTTTGTGTCTTCTCAAATCCATTCGCCAATTTTCTGAAGCTCTCCCCTTCCTTGGCTCTGAGAAGACCCACACTCTTGATCTCATGCCCAAGTACCTTCAAGGTCAATAACTTCTCCTGCTTCATTGGATGGGTTTCTTGACACTAGTAATCTTCTCTGAACTGGTCACCTTCATGTTATTTTGTCTATGAGGAAACAAACAAATAAAAATATGACAGAAATTAAAATGCATAAGAGACACTAAAATTATTAACGTGGAATCTTTCAATACTTTATGAGACAACATTCTTTCTGGTGTACCACAATTAGGACTCTTTCTTTTTGAGTGACAAACAACATCAAATGAGGACACTCTGAGAGAAAAATCTTTCTGGTGAACTACAATCAGGAATCTTTCTTTTTGTTTTCATTCTCTCACTATTTTCCTTCTTCCCTAATTTTTCTTTTATTTCTTTATTTTTTCTTTTTATAACATAGGAAGTACCTAAAATAGGAAATATATATATAATTTGGGCTTTTCTCCAAGCAGTACTACAAAAAACAGAAACTGCGTCCCCAAACAACGTCCTTTTTTTAAAAAAGGGAAGTAAAAAAAAAAGTGATGACATTTTTGCAATTATGTGGAGGCTTTTGGTGTCCTAATTATGAAAAAGGTGTTGGATATGATTAGTTTTGATGATGTCTTATATATATGTCATTATTAAGAGCAAAAAACTTGAATGATATATGTATCTCCTACATTGACTAACTACTATATTTAATGTAGATTAGTGCAAGTTGAATTATAGATCAAGAAGGAGATAAGAGATTTTAGAAAGAAGAAATTGGAGAGAATGTCAAGTTCAAGAATTCCAGAAAAGAAAAGAAAGAGTTGAAGTATGGAGAATGATCAAGAGAAGAAGAAAAGAAGGAAGAAGTTGTTGAATGGAATGAGAATATCATTATTCAAGTTCTTAGATTGATGCAAGTAGTCTGCACGATCAAATGGAAGTTGGAACGACTCAATTCAGAGCTAAAAACAAGCAAATATAAGGTTCAGGACGATCCAACTCGAGTCATGAAGTTGCAACTCGAGTTAACCACTTTGCTACAGTGATTTGCTTCTCTGGAATGACTTGACTCGAGTCAAGATATCATTAACTCGAGTCAATAAGTGTTTTTGGCGCCTATGGACTGGTTTGACTCGAGTCAGTCACTAAATGACTAGAGTCAAGGTGTATTTCATCAATCTCTGTTTCGCGTTTCAGCTAGCGACCTCTGGTAATTTGATGATATCTCCCAAACCATAAGTCTGATTGAGGTGAAACTAATTTTGTATGAAACTAGACTCTCAATGCGTCAGTTTGATATAAACTTCAAGTCCAAAGGAGGTCAGATGAAGGAGATATGAATTTGTGAAGTTGACAGTGAAATTCACACCACATAGCAGACCAAGCTTCGATGTTTTGAGTGTATCTCACAAACTACAAATCCAATTGAGTTGAAATCGGTGGCATATGAAAGTAGATTCAAAATGAGTTATATCAAGATTTTAACCAACCCAAAATGAGTTTAGACCAGGGAGATATGGCCTTCGAAAGTTTGCAGTTAGTTCAAGATGTTGCAAAAACGCTGGTCAAAGAACAACCTTCATTCATCTGATAATGCACTGCATACAGCGAGTTAGAAGCTTTCAATGGAAGACAGAGAGCAAACCAAGTTTTGAGAGGTACCTGTAACTCGAGTCAATCATTTAATAACTCGAGTCATAGTCTGATCTATTAGTTTCTCAAAGTCCAAACTTGATAGCAACTTTTTGAGAAACTTATATGACTCGAGTCAAGTGGCTCACAGAGAGCTTCAAATGAATTCTTGAAAAAGATTACTTGAGTCAAGTTACGCATGACCCGAGTCAAGATCAGACAGAGAGGAAATGGCATTATTTGACTCGGG
Organism: Acacia pycnantha; assembly: GCA_025563575.1. Taxonomy (NCBI): domain Eukaryota; kingdom Viridiplantae; phylum Streptophyta; class Magnoliopsida; order Fabales; family Fabaceae; genus Acacia; species Acacia pycnantha. The sequence continues at coordinate 489,731 of JAMWYP010000205.1, forward strand.
TCAATGAAAACTTAACTCGAGTCACATGAAGGCAGAGAGCAATGAAGTTTGAGAAATGATTTTTAACTCGAGTCATAGCTGATGCAACTCGAGTCAAGACGAGACAGAAAGCAATCAGGAGAAAAGCAACAACCTTTTAACTCAAGTCAATTAATGATAACTCGAGTTACCTTCTATGCTTCAGAAAATCACCGTGTCGGAAACCTCAAAATCATTGATTATGATTGGATTACTTCTTATCATGACTCATTACTATTCCTAACTATGTTTAATCAGTTTATTAATGAGTTTCAGATGATTATATGAAGGATTAACAACAGTTTACAAAAAGATGATGATGACGTCAGAAGCTCCAACGGTAATATTTTCCAACGGTCATATACGCTCACAACGGTCATATTCAAAACTAGAAGAATTGCTCAAACGGTCGAATGCTTTTCATCAACTATAAAAGAAGAAGCATTCAAAATAGAAGGAGGTGTGGACGCAAGCTTACATCTTCAAAATGCCAATACTTTGATATACACATACACCTACTCTCTGATTATCTCAATGATCATATAGTTTATATTAGAGAGTGACATGATCGATTAATGTACTTCAGTGTTTATCTTTATCACTTATGAGAGAGAAGATTATATGTAATCATTCATTACAAAGGTTGTATCCTTACGGTGAGTAAGGGGGAGTATCTCGTAAGAGATTTGTTAAAGGCTGCACAAGTGTCCGGCTAAACTTGTGAGATTGTAAAGGCTTCTCTTGTGCCCGGATTAAACAAGAGGATAGTGGATTGAAAATCTCAAGTGGAGCTTGGGGACTGGACGTAGGTCAAGGATTGGGCCGAACTAGTATAAATCACAGTTTGCATATTCTCTTCCCTTATCTCTTATGTTTCCAGCATATGTGTTTGAAAGACTAACTATTGCTTTATAAATTACTACTGTCATATGAACTTCTTTCAGTAAGTTTGAATTTTTTTTCAAAGTTATCTAAAGTTTTATCAAACACCCAATTCACCCCTCCTTTTGGGTGATAGCCAGGTCTAACAAAAGGGAGCCAAAAGTAACGTTTGGCATCCTAATTTAAAATTAGGACGCCTAAGGAAGGGACTTTTGGCGTCCTAATTTAAATTTAGGACGCCAAAAGTGAACCCAGCGCGATTTCCGGCATCCTAAAATAATTTTAGGACGCCAAAAGAAGAATTTTTGGCGTACTTAATTCCCTTTAGACGTCAAAGCGTGACTTTTTTTTTGGTTATATTTTGAAAATCCCATGATTCTCATTCATTCTCCTCAGCCTTCACTTTCTATCTCCATCACCATCTCTCATCTTATCTCATCTCTATCGCCTTCACTTCCTCAAACCCAGTGCTCAATCCTCTATGCTCACGAGATGCCGTCGAGCTTGTCTTGTCGTCGTGTCGTGAGGTTGCTCACCCGAGGTCGCCGCGAGCTTGTCTCCCCGTCGCATCATAAGCTCCTGCGAGCTTGCCTTGCCGTCAAAAGGTTTGTAGATTTGGAATTTGTAGATCTGAAAGGTTTGTGCTTCATTCTCATTCTATCTCTCTCTAATTTTTCCACTCTCCCTAAAATAGGTCTAATGACCAGATCTGGGTGAATGCCCATTACATCATGATTATTTATTCATGTTTCTGTTGTAGGAAAGTGAATGCTTCAATAACGAGAAGGCAAATGCTAGTAGAGTAGCATTATTTAGAAGGGAAAATTTAAGTAGACATCTCAATCTTTAATTTGATACGTAATTCGTAATTTTTAGATGTGTCTATAAAGATATGTGAATTTTTGAAGTTGACTCTTAATTATGGAATTGAAACTGGACAGCAAAGTTATTTTGGCAAAAATGGAAAAGCACAAAATTTTGTGGTTGATGGAAATATGTTTATTTGAAAATAGACATATCAAGGGTCAATTAAGCTTTGAAATCACTTGACTTAGACATGTGAATGATTAATTATGAATTTTCCAAGATTGGTGACAAATTCTAGAAATTATAGGAAAATTTTGAAAATGAAAGCGGCAAGAGTAAAAATGGAAATTTTGGCTTTTTTTAAAAAAAATTAGTAAAGGACTTTAAATCAAAGGAGGATTAAATGGTATTCAATCCAAGTATTATTTGAATTATGAAGAATTGCAAAAGTGACGAATATTATTTGTATATATAGGAAGTATCGTTGTCCGAAGCTTTAAGGAATTTTTGGAGTTGATTGTCAATTTAAGAATTTATCAGGTAGTAACTATAATCTCATATACTTTGTGTATCTTTGTATATCTGTTTTACCCCGATTGTGGACCCGTGTCTTGTGAGGGGGACATGCGTTTGTGGTTGTGAGACCAAATGGACTGGAGGTCCTTGGGTCGCTACTGAGCCAGAATGCATTCAGTGTATAAACCCTAGGTCTAATGGGTAAGTGAGCAAGAATTAAGCCCAATCCACCCAAAAACTTAGGTCTTCATTTCGGCCCAATGTTGGGATTGTTTTGGGCCTTTTTGGCATATCATTTACCTCTAACCTATCAAAAAAAAAAAAATCATTTACCTCTAACTATTCTTTGTTTGGTCCTCCATCAATTTAAACCAATTATTCCATATAAATCACACATGTCTAATGACTATTTTATCCTTATCTAATGCCTCCAAAATACAGGATGTTATATATATATATATATATATATATATATATATATATATATATATATATATATATATATATATATATATATATATATATATATATATATATATATATATTATAAATTTTACTAAAGGAATTTTTTCCATCCCTAAATTCCATTGATTAATAGGTAATTTTTGCAACCAATCACTAACGAAATTTTAGTCAGTAATTTCGTTGGAAAATTTATTTTCCGACGGAATATTTCCATCAATAACTCATCGGTAATTTTTAAACGGATTTTCCGTCGATAATTCCTGTAATAGCATGCTTTTTTAGTGAAAATTGAGTTTAATTTTGTTTTTAATAAAACGTGATTTCTATATCCATTTCTCGTGGAACTAACAGTAATATTCTTTCTACGTCAGCTACGTCTTTACCAGACATTAAAAAAATGTTGAAGTTATTACAAAATTGCCACCAAACGTCATTTGTTCTGTTTAACTGACGTAATTAACAATGTTAAATGTATTATTTGCAGTATCATGCATTTGGCCTGGAAGTAGGCGAAGTTAATGTGTTGTCAATTTATAATATGATATCTGGGGCTGGGGGTGTGTAAGAGAAGTGTATTAATGAGAGGGAAAAATAATTAATCCCACTGATACTTTTTATAAGAGTCTAAAATTTAAATTGTTTAGTTTCTATTATAAGAGCCTAACAAGAGTTATATCACCATTTAATGAGTTTTTCATTTATATACCTCATTAATTATATAAATTGCATTAATTAAAGGTCTGGTGATACTTATATTTACTCTATTTCTATCTTGGATATACTTATTATTTTTAACTAACTTTCTTAAACCACGTAATTCGATTATTGGGTTCTTATAAATAAGATTAGAGGAAGTACTTATTTTTCACATGACCCCTTCTATTGGGCCCAATGGATCGCGTTTTAGCTTTTTTAAATTGCGCTTAGGGATGGCCCAGATTAATTGGGGACTTGGAATAATGAAAATAAGCCCTTATTCCCAAAAATACGTTTCAAAATTATTTAGGCTATTTTTTTGGGAAATAAATCTCTTCAAAAAATTTCTGTATCCCCAAAAGAGGATTAAATAATATTTCCTCACTTTTTATAGGCCCTTAAATAATTTTAAAAATTATGTTCTCAAAATAGACCTTTTGTCGAAATAAATTCTTTTTAAGGAGTGTTTTGATTAAGATAGTTTTGAAGCATCTACACTTTAAATAATTTATCAAAGCGTAAAAAAATACCATAATAAATTATTTTTTTGTTGTTGTTGAGTTTTCCATTAAATATCATATTATTTCTTCTTTTACTTATTAAACCATTACTCAAAAAGCTGGTTGTTATGGGTACCGCGATTGACGCCGACGGGCATTTCCAACTATCTTTTTTAGTTTTTTCTGTTTTTTTTTTCCCTTTTTTTTTAATAAATGAAAGATTTCCAACTATCATTTGGTATTACTTACAAACAACAACAATTTAGATATCTATTTACAAACTTTGCAAGTTAATTGTAAAAGTGCCACACAGAAATGTTTAATCAAGTCTTGTAAAGTGTTATTATTACTACCTCTGATCTTAATTATAAGACATATTTAACCAATTTTGAAGAGATTACGAAAAGAAGTTAAATTAGTTAATTTTACGCATTTTTCTAAAATACTTTTATATAAATTTAAAATGACATAAGTAAAAATGAATCAAGGGCTTCTGCCACATACCTCTCTAACTTAGAATTTTCTTTTCTACACGCTATCTGTTACGGACCTAGTCTAGGCCCATTATCTCACTGGCTAGTACAGGGGGCAACCCACTATCCGTGGGACCCAGCCATGACCTTGGACATGCACCACGATCCTGGACATGCACCCACGATCCACGGACATGCACACACGATCCCGGACACGCACAGACACGTACGGTGTAAGCGCACCAAGGACTAACTAACCTGTATACTCTATATATACGAGAGGAAGGAGACGGCGCTAGTGGACATTCATTCTACGCCCGACTTATCTACATTCAATACACACGGCACACACAAGACCCTTTAGGCGAAACGCCTGCTTGTGTACCGTGATCATACCCTCTCCTAAACGCTTGTCCCATAAGCATACAGGAAGGGCACACGATCCTATATCAAATCACCGGACCTTCAATAGGCTAGGACATCGAGTTCTACACCAGAACAGTGGCGCCGACCGTGGGGATTGGTAAATTTCAATTCCCTTGACCATGAGGATTAGTACTCGTGCTTCTAGCCAGAGACAATCGGAGGCGGACCGAACTGGAGACACCCGTCAACCACCACGACAACCACCCCGCAATGAGCCGCTGATCAACCCGTACGAGGACGACCAGCAGGACGAAGAGGACCGGCTATCTCGGCCCGGAGGAACATTTGGTTCCCAGAACGAACTAAACCATGAGGCCAACCCGTCCGACACGGAGTCCTCGGCTCCACGAAACCAAGATCGTGGGCCCCAGAACTCCAATCCAGGGGGTGGCCGAGATGTCCCACCGGACGAACCAGATTTTCGCTCTCTTCAAGCCGGATGCTTGCGATAATGAGACGGGTGGACAACATAGACAAGCGCCATACCCTCCACTATCGCCGAGCGGAAGAGCGGGAGAAAAGACGGACCCACACCCTTTCCAATGAGGACCTGGGAAGATAAAACTTGGAGAGAGGACGACGATGACGAGAGCTCGGCTCATCGCACCGACAGCGAAGCGGAAACCGTCAACGGTAGGAGGGCCAATAGGAGGAACCAAAACCGGGATGAAGAAGGTCGACCTCGGGCGAGGAACCATCGAGGTGACAGGACGATTCCTCCAAGTGGTTTCCAATGACGGAGATATGTCACCAAATGCACAATAGCTTTTCTCGAAGGAGATCCATAACGCCCGATTCCCTGAGAAGCTGAATTTGGGCGAGTTGACAAAGTATGACGGCACACAAGACCCGACGACTCATTTAGAAGACTTTGACGTTCACATGTCGGTTAGAGGTCTCAAGGAACCAATCGTGCCGCGGATCTTCGCCGCGACGTTAAAAGGGCCGGCGTTGAAATGGCTCCACACTCTTCCTTTTGGTCGATCCACAATTTTGAAGACTGCCGGCCGGGAGAGCTGCTCCAAAGTTACCTTGACCGCTTCAATCATGCGGTACTACAGGTGCGCGGACTTAACGAGGACGTACACGTTCACTTATTGGTGGACGGCCTCGATAAAGAGTCCCGCCTGGCAGAATCTTTTTTAAAGGAGCGGGCAAAGAATCTCAACGACTTCATAACCCGTTCAAAGAAGTACTTGGACGTCGAGCGATGCGAATGGCAAACAATCCCAATTCGAGGCGGGACCAAGATAGAACCTCCTCCTGTGGGTCGAGACTTCTCTCGACAACAGAATAGGGATTCCTGAGAAGGGGAATGAAAACAAGAGCCGGGGTGGCAAGTTTGATCGGCGGAGCAAGTACGAAATATTCAGCCTTGACGGTGCCTCGATCTCAAGTATGGAAGGAAGTGTCAACAACCGAGATGAAGAAGGTCGATCGACCTCGTTTGTCCTACCAAGATCCGGATAGACCAATCTAAATATTGCTCGCTCCATGATGGTCGAGGTCATACAACGAGATGAATGTTACGAGCTCCGTGATGCAATCGAACGATTTGTTCGTGAAGGCAAACTTCAACAAGATGTCATAGAGCATCAAGGAAAAGGTGGTAAACGAAAGACCAAGAACCGCAGCAGACTCCCCCGAAAGTTCAAAAAGGGGAAGATAAACGAAAGGCCCTCGAAGTCGATGATGAATTTCCGTAAGCCGAATTCGACCGTAACGTAATCGGCGGAGCAATGGGCTGAGGCGGAGATACTATGAGCCGCCGAAGGAAATACCTTCGAGAAGTCCTATCCGTCGAGACCGACCAAAATTCAAGGAACATCACACCGAGGTAGCACGACCGCCTTTGTTTTTCACAAGCGACGACCTCGGGGACGTTGTCCCGGCCATCAAGATGGGCTAGTGATAACCGGATAGTCGTCAACCTGCCGAGTCAAGCGGATATTTGTGGATGCCGGTAGTTCGGCCGACATACTAAGCCGGGAGGCGTTCAAAAGAATGAGCCTCGGACCGGACGACTTAAAGCCTTGCAAGACAACCCTCATCGGGTTTAATGGTGAACAATCGCGTCCGAAGGGGTTTATCGACCTCCGGTTCACCCTTGGAGTCAAAAACGCCTTCAAGTCCGAAAGAGTGCGGTTCATAGTGGCCGACTTCGTTTCACCCTACAACATAATATTGGGAAGGCCAACCATTCACAAGTGGGACATGCCGGTATCTACAAAGCATCAAAACTCAAGGTGATAGGCAACCAAGGAACCGTGGTCACGGTAACTGGGATCAAAAAGAGTCTCGACAAGGCTATTTTGAAACCGTCGACTGGGGAGGGCGGATCTTCATCACGGCCCAAAGAAGCAAATTATCCGAGCGTTCGGACCGAGATTCTCACGACGACGAAGTCAATACCGTGGAATTAGACATCCGCGATGAGGAGGTACGCCAGAGCCCTAGAGACCCGGAAGATCCGGTGATAGGAGACCCTTTCCGCACCACTAAGATTGGCAAACACCTATCTCCCGAGCTTAGAAGTAGTTTGAAGGAGTTCCCGAAGGAAAACAGGATGTCTTCGCCGGGATTCATCTCGTGTACTGAATAGACCCAAGTTTTGTTGTCACAAGCTAGAAGTCTATCCGGCTCAATCCCTGTCTCGAGAGAAAGAGGAACCACGGACTTAAAAGGAAAGCATTGGAGATTCACATCCAAGAATTGTCGGAAGCCGGTTTTATTCGGGAAATTCAAGATACAACCCGGTTATCAAATGTGGTGATGGTAAAAAGCCAAACGGAAGTGGAGAGTTTGTACAGATTACAAGAACTTGAATAAGGTGTGCCCGAAGGACTCCTACCCAATGCCAAACATCGACCAACCGTGGACAACGCCTCAGATTCCAGCTCCTATCCTTTATGGACGCATACTCCGGATATAATCGATAGCGATGTACCCAGAGGATCGGGAAAAAATGGCCTTCATTCGAAAGAGCTAATTATTGCTACAATGTCATGCCTTTCGGATTGAAGAATGCCGGAGCTACATATCAAAGGATGATGAATAAGGTCTTTGCGGACCAGATCGGCCGCAATGTAGAAGTGTATATAGATGACATGATCGTCAAAACCTTGGACCAAGAACGTCATATACAAGACCTGGAGCGAGACATTCGCCAAACTAAGAACCTACGAATCCGACCGAACCCGCCAAGCGTGCCTTTGGCGTCCCGCCTGAAAGTTCCCGGGTTTCATGCCGACTAACCGAGGCATTGAGGCCAACCCGACAAATGTAGGGCGGTGATGGAGATGAAGGCTCCGAGTAATAAGAAAGAAGTCCAGCAGCTTAACCTGAAGATTGGCCGCCCTAACCGTGTTTTTGCCAAAATCAGCAGAGAAGGCTTTACCCATGTTCGTGCTCTTAAAGAAGGAGGCATCGGTGGAGTGGAATTCAAAGTGCGATGACGCATTTGAAGAGATAAAGCAATGTCCGGCAAATCCTCCAGTCCTCTCAAAACCCCAACTCCGGCGAGAGTCTTTTCCTTTACTTGTCTATCGGCGAGGAGGCCATCCACGCGGCCTTAGTAAGAGAGGCGGAACTAGGACAAATTCTCGTTTATTTTGTCGCGTAACCCCGCAATGCGAGATCCGATACCAAAAGCCGGAGAAAGTGGCATTCGCCCGCTTATTGCGGCCCGTCGATTAAGACCTTATTTCCAAGGTCACCGTATTGTTGTTAGAACAAGCCAGCCAATTCGACAAGTCTTACATAAGCCGGACCTAGCGGGGAGGATGACTAATTGGGCGATAGAACTCTCCGAGTTCGACATCACCTACGGCTCGCCATGCAATCAAGTCGCAGCGTTGGCCGACTTCATCGAGAGCTCACCCCGCTACTAGGACCGATGAGACAATGGCAGCGAATGGAAGGTGTATGTCGACGGATCGTCGAACACGAAAGGAAGTGGAGCCGTGAGTCATTATTGAGAGTTCAGAGGGGTTACAATTGAGCATTCGTTGCATCTCAACTTCCCAACTTCGAACAATCAAGCGAATACGAGGCCTTGATAGCGGGCTTCTTCAAGCCAAGGAAAATGAGGCCACAAGAGTTAAGGTTTTCACCGACTCCCACTTGTGGCGGCTCAGATCGAGGGTACGTATCAGGCTAAAGGCCCACTAATGGCCAAGTATCTCCTAAAGGCTAAGGACTTAATGTCAAGCTTCGATGAAGCAACTGTTACCCACATTCCCCGAGGAGAAAACGCAAGAGCCGACATTTTATCAAAATTGGCAAGCACTAAGCAGGCTGGTTGTCACCGCACGGTTGTCCAGCAAAATCTCGAAGATCCGGTATGCATGATGGCTATTTCGGTATGTTGGTTCGAGACGCGCCAAGTACACAATGGTGGAGGATCAACTCTACCGAAAAGGATTACATTCTCCCATGCTAAGGTGTTTGAACCCAAATGAAGCGGGGTATGTCCTGGCCGAGATTCATGGAGGGGCCAATGGTCAGCATATGGGGCTAAGGCGCCGCCGTAAAACCCTTCGAGCAAGCTACATCGGCCGACATTGGAGGCGGATTCAAAGACCCTTGTAAGACAATGTGATAGTTGTCGAAACATGCCGAGTTATTTGGCGCCCCACCGAGCCGCATTCCATCACGGCCCCACGGCCATTTTACAAATGGGGCATGGACATTCTGGGCCATTCAAGACAAGACCGGCAACTACGGTGGCTAATTGTGGCGAGAGACTACTTCACCAAGTGGATTGAGGCCGAACCTCTCACAACGATCTCCTCGGCTCGTGTGCAGCGATTTGTTGAAGTTAATATAATTACGCGGTTTGGAGCACCAGCCGAGATAGTAATGTAGCTGATCGCGGCTCGTTATAACAAGAAGGTTAGACCACGGACATTCCACCCCGGTTGCTTGGTACTTAGAAGGGCCGACATTGGAAACAAGAATTCCAAAGACGGCAAGCTTGCGGCTAATCGGGACGGACCTTATCGCGTTCGGGAAACTCTTGAGAGAGGAGCTTACATTCTGAAAATTTGGATGGAGCCCCAATCAAGCGAACATGGAATGCGGACAAGTTAAAGGCATATTTCAGCTAGGCTTATCTTTTGTTTTTCTTAAAGCATCGTTTTCCATTATGTTCTTTGTTCAACGTTGGCTCGGCTTTTCCCTTCGCAACAATTGCTTTGTCGAATATGAATGAAACTCTCGTTCGAGGGTATTTGTTGAATTCCAAACATTGTCTTTTCAAGATTCAATTGTTATTAGCTTTTCATTTGGAGAAAACAGTCCGGATAGCTATCGCAGCCCGCACACGCTTATTTACTCCGGGGTATCAATAGAAAATGTCATGCCGATCCTGATCAGGTCAAAATGCTCGGACGCTATCGGGACAAAACCGAACCCGGCAGTGGCAATTTTCATTTACCTTTGGATGACCTTGCCATAATACCAGAATTTTATAAAACAAAGGCAAACACTAGCACTTTAAAACATCATGGTCTTATGACCAAATGGCGCGTTCGCAGATTCTGCTTACTTTCATAAGACCTTGGTCCGGCCGACCGCGATAACCGGTAAAGTTATATTTTTATACGATGCATTATGGTTGCTAAATTACCATCTATTGTTAATCGTAGCCAAAAATGGCCATATTGGCCAACTGCTCAATAAAGTCATTGCGGTAACACAACCTACGACATTATACAAGTTAAAAAGAAAAAAAAAAAAGAGAGAAATCAATCCATGTGCTTGGGGGGTCGAGACTTCCTCACCCCGCTCGCCTCCACCACGGCCGCATCGCCATCTATCCGGTCTCTGAGTTAGCAGAGGTTCCACATAGGGGACAATCGCCCGTCGACCACATAAGACCGGAAATGATGCCCGTAGTGTTGAGCTCGACCCCGGTTCAAAGCCCGGATCCGGGCAAGAGAATTCTCAAACGCTCCACCATCGAACCCAAGAGCAACTCCTGCAGCTGGGTTATCTCCGCGGACAGATGTGTTGAGGACGCCTCCCCTCGGCTTTGATCCGTCCACTTCGGCTCGAACCCGTCCCTCTCACTGCCATGGCTTTCAACCGCTCTTCGCTTCTAGCTTGAGCCGCCTTAAAGCCTTCAATTATTACATTGGAGTCCGCCAAGAGCCCCTGGCCTCTTTTAGTTGAAACTCCATTTTCTCCACCTGAACCTCACGAGCCCGGAACTCGCTCAAGCGATTTGCCATTGTTTGAGCTTCATCGCGATCTGTTCGGCACGCTTCAGCCTCCGGCGCCTCCGCATACTTGTGGTTGAGGGTGAGAAAAGATTGGGTCAAACCAAGACCTTTAGAAAGCATTTCCCAATGCCTGGACATCTCGTACGTCTACTTCCCGCAAGGGTACTGGCTCTTGATAACGGGTAGGAGGCAGGAGTGCGATGTTGAGTTCTTCGGTAATGCCCTTACTCCACAAATAGGAACGGGGATGACAAGGAAGGACGAGGGGAACCGGGGGTATCGTGCAAGGAGGAAGGCTCGACTCGGCCGACTTAGGAGGGGGCGAGACCGGGTAGGCGAGGCTCGGATAGGACGCACCGTCCCGGCATCGGATGCGGGCTTCGAGGACTGTCCGCCTTGAGCTTCTTTGGCTCGGCCCGCTTCGATGACTCTCCGACCTTCGACTTGCCCGAGTCATGAGCCGACCTCTTCCTCCCCTTATTTGTTCGGCACGGGGATCCCGTAAAGATATTGCGGCTCTTTCATCTTGAGACCTGCACGAAACACATACACCATGTTAGCTAATAGGAAGGCAAAGACGATAAATACTGTACTAAGACGCGGAACGACGCCGATGTTTAAATAACGGAAATATCATACTCGGCCCTGACACCATCTCATCTCGACGCTGAGCCTCGGCCCGATATTGGGCTACCAAGGAGCCGGCCCCAACAAGCACTGTTCGCTCTAACGTGGTCTATTATGGCATCGATGGCTTTCTTTTCGAGCTTCAACAGATTGGACCGCTCCACCTTATAGGCGCTAGGGGACACATTGTGGTGATCTTGACACCAATACAAATTAAACTCCCGGTCGACTTTTGCAGTCCGGCCCTTTGAGGAACCAAGGAGTTGTACCGCTTTAGCGACGACTTTGAAAAAGTTTCCTTGAAGCGTTTGAAAGAGTCTGAGACTGGGGTAAACAAGCGCCGATTGGCTATTCCCCGAATGGATGTCCAGCCCTTGAGCTCTGGCGGTTCTTTCCCAGAACGAGAGGTGTGGGGGGTGAAGAAGTAGAAGAACATAGAAGTGGTGCAAGGCAGTCCAAGGCTCATAGAAAAGAAAAAGGAGTTGTGGCTCCCTCCCTCACTGAGCACATGTGCTCTTCCTCTTCAGTGGAGACAGAGAGTAGGTGTTAGTATCTTGAACCGGAAGACCTTCCAAGTCTTCTATGGTCAGCTTCGACCGATAGGATAACACTTCGCGCGTAACCCAAGGGAATTGTTCAATTAAGTCCTGTGGGGGCTAGCGCGGTTTGCATTTCCGGACTCGACTCGGCCGCGTGGGAAGAAGAAGACGACGCCATTATACCTAACATAAATGAAAATATAAACAAGATCGAATCTTCCTAGCATACCCGATGTCAATAATTGAAGGCGGGATTCTACGATTGTGGTAAGATTAAAATCCAAGTCAACAGACTCGGCGATGAAGCTTGAGGAGCCGAGACCAAATTATGTCGGCAGGAGCCCAAAATTAAGTCGGGTACGTGGAGGAATCCCCACAAGAAATAAGTCGTGAGCATTCGTACAAGCAGTCATAGCAAGGGCCAATGTAGGAATCAACCTCGGCCCTAGGACCCGAACTGGCCACTTCATCATACTGGTTATTCGGAAGGCCCGGAGAAGCGGACACATCGAAGCTCGGGTTAAACACCCTGGGATTGGAAAGAAGCGGGAAGGAAACAATGGGGCTTCCCCTAACCGATGATGCATCGTCTCGGATTTTCGCCTGCCCACCACCAGAAGCTTTTCCCTTGCCTCCACGGTGATGATCGCTTAAAGCAACAGTTTGCGACGTTGGACGAGAAGATTCATCGCCCCAAAGCCACCAACGGCTCGTTCCCCTAACGGTTCGGCGTAGTTCATCCAGCTTCTTCTGGGGTCATATCCTTTATGTCCTTCGACATTTGGAACCACTCTCTCAAAGGAATTAACGATCAATGAACCGAAAAGGAAACGGCTCACTCGGAAAACAGGGGATTTTGGCACAAATGTGGGAATTGAAAATGACTACGCGAATATGTACTCAATGAAGAAATCTACCCGTAACTTCAACCTGTTCATTTAATGCGCATCTGTCAGGCATTAATTACGCCAAGCGCGGTATAGGCTAGCAACCCCTCGCCCGGCTTCACGACAGTCGAGGGACGCCAGCTGGCAGAGGCTAATGACGACTTAGAAGAGAAATCGACAGTAGAAAGCGCCCGAGTACAAGGGGCAGCGCTCACAATCAAGTATCCGGGCTCACCGGTTAGGCTAATCAGCCTCTGAGAAAGGACCCACATTTGGAGTTTTCAACCGTGCAAGAGGCGAGCTCGGACCCCGGATGGTCGAAGAACAACAAAATTTAAACAAACATAACCCGGACCACATGTCTGGGGGCAATTCAACCAGAAGACTTATAGTTCCGAGGTTGTTTGAAATTCTGATAGACACCTTATCAAAGTAAAACGGGGGGTGGCAGCTCCGATACAACATCAGGATTCAGCAACATGTCCACCCCGCTGACCGAGACACAGACAACCCTACTGGGGCAAGGATATCATGTTACTTCGCGATCAACAAAGACTCGGACTTCAACAAAGACTCGGACTTCCGTTCTTCACCAAGCGAGCATCTAAACTCTGCAGCTCAAAGACCTGAGCAACCGAGCTTGGGGGCAACTGTTACGGACCTAGTCTAGGCCCATTATCTCACTGGCTAGTACAGGGGGCAACCCACTATCCGTGGGACCCAGCCATGACCTTGGACATGCACCACGATCCTGGACATGCACCCACGATAGGGACATTCATTCTACGCCCTGACTTATCTACATTCAGTCACACGGCACACACAGCACCCTTTAGGCGAAACGCCTGCTTGTGTACCGTGATCATACCCTCTCCTAAACGCTTGTCCCATAAGCATACAGGAAGGGCACACAGATCCTATATCAAATCACCGGACCTTCAATAGGCCGGACATCAGAGTTCTACACCAGAACACTATCTAATTGAAATAATGATCTTGTTATATATACACATATATGTATGTATATATATGTATACATATATATACATATATATCTACACACATATATCTGTACACACACACAGAAAGATATATATGTATATATATGTGTGCATGTGTGTTTATATATGTACATACACATACACATACATATACATATATATATACACACACATGTGTATGTGTCTATATATATTTGTGTGTAGACACATACATATATACATACATATATACACATGCACACATATATATACATACATACATATATGTAGACAGACAGACACACACACACACATATATATATATATATGTGTGCGCGCGCGCGCGTGTATATATATTTGTGTGTAGACACACACATTTAAGAGTTTCACGGATTGGAAGAGTCTACGCACCTACATACCTATACTCACAAAAAAATCAAACACACTTGAGAGAATAAAATAGGGGTATTTTAGGAAGAAATTGACAAAAATTAGAATGTTGTCTTATAATTAGGACCAAATCCAACTCTCAAATGTTGTCCTATAATTAGGACCGGAGGGAGTAATATACAATCTATTATTGTGAATAAAAAAGTGTCGTGTTGCCGGTGGAGTGGTTGCCCAAGCTCTAGCTAGCCACCAGTACTGAGAATGGTGGTAGGTCGTCGACAAAGATGGCTTTTTAATTTATTAATAAACTAAGAAAGTGAAGGCAGTGTAATAAAATGCAACATCTCATCTTTAGGATATTAGAGACTTAAATATGATCTTTGGAAACCATTGCAGTTCCCTCTTCGATCAAAAATTTGAATTCTTAAAATTTAAACTTGGGTCATTACTATTTATTTTGTAACCTTTAAAATTACCCCAAATTTTTTTTTAAGAATTTGTAATTAATTGTAGAAAAATGAAATACAGTGATTACATTCTCTAATTAAAAATCTTTCATTTTTCTGCAATGGAAAAAAATAATAACCAACTCAGTTCTGCTACTTAACTTTGGAAAAAACGGAACGTAAAATTCACTATCACTATTCATGTGACCAACTATGATTTTCCAGATTTTCTGCCCAGAATTTGTGAAATCATGAGTTATAGTATAAACATCAAATTGAAATGATCAAGGGGTTATGTCAAATTGCCCCAAAACTACGTCGTTTTGGAGTTAGAAGAATTAATGAAGGGTGTTTTAATATTTTTGTTTTTGTATTTATTATATGAATTTTACCAAAAGATCCTTCATTAATTCCCCTAACTCTAAAACTACGTCGTTTTGGGAGTTAGGAAAATTAATAAAAGGTGTTTTGGTATTTTATTTTTGTATATATTATATGAATTTGACTAAAACACTTTTCATTAATTCTCCTAACACCCAAAATGACATAGTTTAAAGGCGACTTGACTAAACCTTATGTCGAATAACATGACAAACGATAAACCCTACACACACACGCGCGCGCGCACACACACACATACATACATACATACATACATACATACATACATACATACATACATACATACATACATACATACATACATACATACATACATACATACATACATACATACATACATACATACATACATACATACATACATACATACATACATACATACATACATACATACATACATACATACATACATACATACATACATACATACATACATACATACATACATACATACATACATACATACATACATACATACATACATACATACATACATACATACATACATACATACATACATACATACATACATACATACATACATACATACATACATACATACATACATACATACATACATACATACATACATACATACATACATACATACATACATACATACATACATACATACATACATACATACATACATACATACATACATACATACATACATACATACATACATACATACATACATACATACATACATACATACATACATACATACATACATACATACATACATACATACATACATACATACATACATACATACATACATACATACATACATACATACATACATACATACATACATACATACATACATACATACATACATACATACATACATACATACATACATACATACATACATACATACATACATACATACATACATACATACATACATACATACATACATACATATGTGTATGTATACCTATATATATATATATATATATATACACACACATACATACCTATATATATATGTATGTAAGTATAACAACAATGTTTTCCTCTTGGCGTAATACTCAGAAATTTGCGTTGGGGAAATGATAGAAACCAAAAGGAAGAAAGGTTCGATGACTTGCCTTCATCAGTTGGTTTCAGGCTTACACATTGAACTTGGCTGTTACTCTCGCCTTTGTTTTGCTGGATCTAAAACAGAGCAAGCAAATGTTTGAACTCTCTATCTTTCCTCGGTTCCTCTCTTTCTCAGACTTGGTTTCTGGTTTTTGTTCAAGTAACGTGGATGGATGAAAGTCCGGGGGTAACGTGGATGGTTTAAGGGTTCGGTCCGAGGAGAAAGAAGAGTGGACCGAAGGATATACAGTGCTGGGCTTGAGAGGTATGGCATTTCTGTTGCAGCTGACGTGAGGAGTACTACGCTACTGATTTTCCCTACTCTTGCGTGTCTGCTTTTCTTTCCGGAAGAGGATTCTCTCATAATCCTCCCTCTCATTATCCCTCATTTTCGCAATCTGAATCGTCCATTTTTTGATCCAACAATCCAGAGGGATTTACAAAACCGCGCGCGGTTTTGAGATTTTTGAAAAACCGCGCGCGGTTTTTTCAAAATAAAATTTGGACCATTGGATCAACATTTGAACGGACAAGATGGATGGAGGAAAAAGATGGAGAGAAACCGGACCCGCGAGAGATGGGCCTATGGATTTTGCTATCATGAAAGAGCATCCGAGGCCATCTTTGAGAGACTAACCGGACCCGCCTTTCTGGGAAGCCTCTACCACCCACGCATGCCGAGTATGGCCTATGGATTTTGCTATCATGACTCTATTTATCAGCATGATAGATGTGTTGCAAGAAGGAATACTAATGAATAGAAAGTAATGGGTTGGTGTCTATTAGCTTATGGGCCGTGAGTGCAAGAGAGCATGAGCTTTTAAATAAACAAAAAAAAAAATGCAAAATCAAATGGTATTGCATGAGAAGGTGGAAAAATATTTCTCTATCCTCTAAAAAGCTCTTATTTGCAGGTATTAGATGATTATTAAAATTTAATCATTAATTCTATATAAAGATTTTATTTATTAATTAATTTCTCTTGGTCATAAAATATAATTTCTATAATTTTTAGGTTTAAATTATTCCATAATTGAATTTATTCTTTTCCCAAAAATTTCAAGAAAATAAAGAAAAAGAAATAAGCCTTTATTTCCAATAATTAACTTCATAATTATTTCAGGCCAAATTTCATAATTTAATTTCCATATAATATACCAATTTCAAATCCTAGAATTTGGGATATTACGGTGGTGATATTTTTTGTCGCTGCTAAAGGTGACACTTTTAGTAGCGACATTTTTGTATCGCCGCTAAAGATCAAACTTTTAGTGATGATTTTTTTAGTTGCTGATAAAGGCATGACTTTTGAAGGCAATTTCCAATTGATAAGGAATGTAATTTTTTTATTTAAATATAATATTTAACATTTCACTATTTTAATTTGCTATTTCTCATGAAAAATAAGGTAATGAGATTTCATTTTTTCAATGATTGTATGCTTAAATTGATACTTTAATTTGAAACGACACTTAAATTTTCCGATTTCAATCTTTATTGTTATGGTGTCTTCTTAAAGACGATTGTTCTACTAATTTTGATATGTAAAATTTAATATGGTAAGTGCGCATCTTCCCACTAGAATTTATTTCATTCTCATATTCAAAATAGAAGATAAGAAACCAATTGACAATTCAACTACTCTTAGGGTGTGCATGACAATCATTCTGTTCCCCAGCACTGTTTCTGAGATGAAACAGTTTTTTCTGATTCTGTGCCTTGGAAGAGTTTTGAGAATCAGAATTACGTTTGTTAACTCATTTTATTTTTACTCCGAGAATCAGAATTACGTTTGTTAACACATTTTATTTTTATTTATGTAATTTTTATATTCAAAAAATTATTTATGTGGTGGTGGTGGCGATGAGGTGGGGGTGGCGGCCGCGGCGGTGACGGTGGTGGTGGTGGTGGTGGCGTGAGGGTGGTGACGGTCATGGTGGTGGCGGTGGTGGCGATGAGGTGGGGGCGGCGGGGGTGGCGATGGTGGTGGCGGTGGTGGTGGTGGTGGCGATGAGGTGGCGGCGGCGAGGGTGGTGATGGTGGGGGCGGCGGTGGTGGTGGCGGATGGTGGTGGTGGCGGCGGTGCGGTGGTGGTGGCGGCGGGCGGTGGTGGTGGTGGTTATGGTGGTGGTGGTGGCGGGTGGTGGTGGGAAGGGATGGCTGGTGGCGATGGGGTGGGGGTGGTGGTGGTGGTGGCGGCGGTGCGCTGGGGGTGTTGGCGGTGGGGGTTGGGAGGGTAGTTGTTACTGCGAAAGGTTTTCGAGAGAAAGAAGAGAGGTTGTACGTTGAGAAATAAATTCTGATTTTGTGCCCAGAAATAGAAAAGTATAAATTTTCTGCTTTTTTTTTTTTCTATTCCCCAGCACAAAAATTCACTACTACAAAAACTAGCTTTTACTTCCCTCATTCGCGTCCTATTTTTTTTTTTTTAAAAAAAAGAAGTAAAAAAAAAAAGGCGGTGGCATTTTTGTAATTATATGGGAGAAAAGTTGACTTTTGACGTCTGATTTTGAAACTTAGACGCCAAAAGTGACACTTTTGACGTCTAAGTTAAATATTTAGACGTCAAAAGTGGACCCTAGCGCCAAAAATTAGCGCCAAAAAATTGCCCTGGCGCCAAAAGTGACACTTTTGGCGTCTAAGTTTAAAACTTAGACGCCAAAATCATTTCAAATTCCTGTACTTTTTTTTTTGTTTTTTTTTATCAGACCCTCCCCATTCCCCAAATTAAACCCGTGAGCTCCTTTCTTTATTTCGTACGTTTCTCGGCTTTCCACGCACGCACAGAGCTGGCACACCATACTTCTCCTCTTCTCAAACTTTCCATCCTCAAATCGCTCTCCTCTCAAACTTTCCATCATCAAATCGCAGAAGGTGAACGGTGCATCGCGACGGTGGACGGAAGACGGTGAACGGTGGAGGCAACTCGAATGGCGGACAGTGGAGGCAATGCGGACGGCGGACGGTGGAGGCAACTCGGACGGCAAACACTGGAGGCAACGCGGACGAAAAAGGCAACGGCGAACACGGTGAGTCGAACGGTGGACGGTGGAGGCAACGCGAAAGGCGAAAGGCGACGGCGGACACGGTGAAACTTCCCATTTTTCTATAGATATGATGATTTCCATATCTCTGTTCTGACTTTGTAGCTTGAAGACATATTTTTTGTAGATTTGATTTTTCCTATTCTTCGATTCCTCTGTAATTTCATTTTAATTTGTAGATCTGATTTTTGGCTCATCTGATTTTTTTTTATTCTCCAACTTTTCTGATTTTTCTAATTTTTGGATGATTCTAGTTCTTGTAATCTTTCTTTCTCCATGGTTGCTTTCCAAATCTATGGTGGTTGTTGGCCATTTTTATGGTTTCTTTCTCAATGGTTTCTTTCCAGATCCATGTTTGTTCCACGACAAGCAGCCTCCCAACTTTGTTTGGGGGCTTTTTTTTTTAAAAAAAAAACTATATGACGTCCTAGAAATAATTAGAAGCCTTAACCAAGACTTTCAACTTCCTAGAAAAAATAGGACGTCTTAACCCAAGACTTTCAACGCCTCCCTGATAGACGTCCCTGTAAAATTAGACGTCAAAAGGGGGAAAAATAGGACGCAAAAACGTTGTTTTGTAGTAGTGATTGAACCGGTTCATCCCAGGACCAAAAAAAAAAAAAACCGGATTTATCAAACAGATTTCTCATCCATTTGTGTTCCGGGGAACAGAAATTAACAAAAAACACATTCTGGGAGCGTTACCATGCACACCCTTATATTTAAGGATAGGGTGTTTCGAATCACCCAAAAATATTTAACTCAATTGAGCACAAAATCATTGTCTACTTGATCAAGATGACTTAGATTGGACCAAGCAAACGTGACCCACTATACATGAGAATTTTAGGCGAGATCGAGGGCTCAAATGGCTAATTTGACCACCCAAAACGAGTATATATTAGATATAATCATGTTTTTGTCTAAAAACTATATTTAAATATATTTATATCATGTTATATGTTTTTTAAATACTATCTTGAAATAGAAGATGAATCATATAATTTAATTTTTAATTTTTATAAATTTATACTAAATAAAAAATCAAAACATATAAAAATGTATCAATAACCGTTCAAGAAAGTTAAATAATTATTTTAAAATGAAAATAAATTTCTAAGTAAGAAAAAAATGCATATAATATAATATAATTTATAATTAAATTTATTTCTTAACTATTTATAGATATAAATATATTTTATTATTTCTCTATATAAATTATATTTTAAACCATTTATAAATATATTAATATGACATTATAAATCTAATATAAATGAAAAATATATTATATTAATGCTATTATATTATTTATATCCATATTTTAATTTTTCAACAAATGTTTTAGGTATTATATTAATATATTAATTAGTATATATTATACACTAATTTTTATATGTGTGTGTATATATGTATTAATATATTTATGTTTATCTTAATAAAATGTATCAAAAAAAATGGGAAAGATTTATATATAATAAATAATACATATATGTTTTTGTCTGTGCACGCTCGTGTGTGTTCTTTTTGACGTAAATGATGCCAATCCATCTTAGCTCACATGGTTAAATTAGGAGCTTCCCTCCTTAACAAGGAGGTCCTAGGTTCAAATTGGAGTGAGGCACTTGTGGGAGAAAATATTGGCGGGTGAGGTTGCGGACAAGGTAGGTGGAGTTGATATAACATGTGAGTAGCTGATGTGAAAAAATATTTTTCTTTTTTCTTTTAATTCACTTTCAGCGGCAATTTATGTTACCGCTGAAAGTTGACTTTTGGTAATGACATTGCATGTTGCCGCTCAAGCTAACCTTCAGCTCTGACACTAAAGTCGCCGCTGAAGGGTGATGTTCAGCGGCAACATTTATTGTCGCAGCTAAAGCTACCCTCCAACGGTGACTCATGCTGTCGCTGCTGATAGTATTAGTGACAGTCACATTAGCAACGACTGGGCAATGACAAAATGTTGCCGCTAAAAACTTAAGTCTCCGCTGAAGGTCAAATTTTCTTAGTGTGAGAATGAATAACATGCCAAAATATGTCTACAGCCTTTGAATTCTTTTCAAAAACAAAAATACTCTAGTCAATTATTAAATTGGGGTTTTAATTATGCGTGGTTGTCCCAGAGCAAGTTCCTAAGCAAGTATTTTAGGAAAATCAGTATCCATTTCTTAATAAATAATTAACTTAATTTATTTTTCTAATATCCACAAATTAATTATTTAGTTCTTATATTAAAGACTGAACTCAATAATAATTTAAACAATGAAAAGAAATCTCTCATTCTTCATAATGCTTTTGTTTAATCTAGCTAAAACAACATAGCTTTTTAAGCACAAATTAACTTTTCCCAAGGCAATGACATGAAGAGTTGAATTAATGGTAGGTCAAGCTCAGCATGAATTGGTCTTAATTTTGAGAGTTTTATTTTTTATAATTCATTATTAATTGGATGTTTTATAAATAAAGGGGTTAAACCAATTCCAAATCAAACTTTTTTTTACAAGTTTTGGTCTTGGTCTTTACACCCAAGCCACATAGTTCATGGCAGCCTACTAAATAATGTTAACACCACATCAACAAAGCTATGGCATCCAAGTCCTTATGAAACTATAAGGGCTAACTTTTTTTAAAGTGTAAAGTATAGGGATGAGAAACAAAAGAACAAAGGGTTATCCCTATCATTCTCTCTCTAAAAATTAAGAAAAAAAAAAGTATGAGAATTAAAACCAAAATTCATTACTCGTAAAAAGCACAAGGACTTTGAGAGCGTTTAATCCAAATTAAGATGGTGTGCCCTACCAATTGTAGAAGAATTTTACCAAAAACTAATCTCCAATCTAGGCACCACAACAAGTCAAATTTTTTATTTTTTATTTTAACTTACTGATGCATGCGCTACAGTAAGTTTGACTTTTTTTTTTTTTTTACATGTCGTAGCTTTTGCGTCAGCAAGTGCTACAATAAGTTTTGTTTTTTTAAAGAAAAATAAAATACAAGTTGTAGCGGTTATGGAAGCGCTACAGTTTGTTTCTTCAGCAATGGCATAACGCCACGAATATTAAGAAAAAAGAAAAGTTCTAAAACCTATATTTTCTGTGGTAGTGAAACATCAGCAATCCTTCTGTGCTCTAGGAACAAAACTTCATTTGTAATTCCCAATCCAACTTCATCATATCCTGTATTTATAGAAACATTAAGCACGCGAGGTAATACTCGCTGATCGTTTGCATTTGTGTTAAACACATGTTGGAAGGAACTGGATTTGGTGCCTACCCAAAGGATAGACACCCTCAACACATCTCATCTGGACCGTCTAGATGAGATTTGGATGGTACAGATTTCATATTTTTTTTATTAAAAAAATTATTTTAATGTATAGAGAATCTAAAATAAAAATAATCTCTCAACTAATATTTTTTTAAAAAATAATTTTTTTCATTTAACAAGTATATTTTAAAAAATATGAAATCTGGACCGTCCAAATCTCATCTGAACGGTCCAGATGAGATGGGTTGATGGTGCCTATCCAAAGGATAGGCACCAAAACCGGTTCCCATGTTGGAATGGAATATGTCCAAATAGAAAGCATACTTTTGTTCATTGGCAGCGAGTGATCAACCGTATAGTCAAAATTAAAGCACTTTAAAGGCTAATTGAATCCCATCTGTCAATTAAACCTACTCCCTCCGGTCCTAATTATAATTAAACCTACTCCCTGAAGTCTTAATTATAAGACAACATTTGAGAGTTGATTTTGGTCCTAATTATAGGAAAACATTCTAATAATTGTCACTTTTTTTCCTAAAATACCCCTATTTTATTCTCTCAAATGTGTTTGATTTTTTGTGAATATGTATATGGACGTGTATTAACTAATTTAACTCTCAACAAAATCGGTTAAATATGTCCTATAATTAGGATCGGAGGGAGTACTAAACATTTAGATATATATGTGTGTGTGTATGGTTGAAGAGGTATGTGGTAGATAAATTAATTATTGATTTATTCTTTCATTTAGGTCATTTTAAATTTATATAAGGACATATTTAGGAAAATGAGTAAAATTAACTAATTTAACTAATTTTTTCCAATAATTCATTGGCCATCTGACAATAAATTAAAATTTCTTTTGCCTCCAACTCGTGATAATGTTGGGAAGATCACACAAATATTTCTCCAATAATATGGACAGGAAGCAAAAGCTGAAAAGGGGAAAAAATGTATATATAATAAATATTTCTCCAAAATTCATTGCATTGACGTGTGAGAGAAAGAGGATGTGATGGTTAAGGACAATTGAATATTAATTGAAGAAGAGAAGTAGTGAGCACATAAAACAAGGCAAACACAATATTTTTTCAATATTTCTTAGGGTGTCGGATGGGAGAGAAAAAATAGGATAAAAATGTATTGAATTCACTCCCCCCATCTGTAGCTGTCGCATGGGAAAGAAGGAGAAAAATAAGTATTAATGGTCTATTTGTAGGGGTACTCATGATGCTAGGGAGATATGATGGATGTGATAAAAAAAAAACAATTTCTTCCATGTATTTTACAACGTGGTAACCTTAATCCTCATATGCTTTTGTGTTGCCTTGTATGTTTGCTTTTCCATGATTGTGGACCCGTGTCTCCTGAAAAGGGACATGCGTTTGTTAACCCATACCCATTACCAACGAATCTCATCTTTCCTCAAATTATTATATAACAAAAAGGCTTGGGTCAGGTGAAGCTATCTTTTGGCCACGTAAAACAAAAAATTATTAATAAATAATTAAAATAAGTACTCCTCCAGCTATTCCGTTGACTTATTCCTTTAATTTTACTTTTGTCTTGCTTAAGGAAACCGATTGGATAATTAAAATAAACAAAAATATTACTTATTATTACAGGATATGTCTTTTTCATAACAACTCATGACAGGAAAGGAAGTAGAAAGTTCACAATATTTAACGATGGGAAATTCAGCATAGTCCTTAACTAAGAAAAGTCATGAACGTGACATATATATTTGATTTTAGAGAGGAGGCAATTAATAATGCATAAAATTCTAGATGTGTTGTCCATGACGTGTAGAATAGATATCTTAACGATTGGTGGACAAATTCTCCACAAATTATCAATTAACAAATAAATTGAGAATATTCCAAGGATAATGTTGACATAAATTTCAAGTAAATTATGTGTGATTTAGCCTTTATCCAGATGGCGATAAATAACATAGCTATTACCTATATATATTTCCAATAATCAATACTCTCACTTCATTTTTTGTCTTAATTCTAAACACTAGTTCAGTTATGTCAAGCCAACTTCGAGTGCTTAGTGCCCTTGATGTTGCCAAGATACAATGGTACCACTTCAAAGCCATCGTAATTGCTGGCATGGGCTTCTTCACTGACGCCTATGATCTCTTCGCTTTATCAAACGTCACCAAGTTGCTCGGACGTATCTACTACACCCACGACGGTGCGCCAAAGCCTGGAACCCTCCCCCCCGGTGTAAATTCCGCCGTTAACGCGGTCGCCTTAATTGGCACCTTAATAGGTCAGCTTTTCTTTGGATGGCTAGGTGACAGAATGGGCAGAAAAAAGGTCTATGGTGTGACCCTTGTTCTCATGGTTGTCTCCTCTCTCGCCTCCGGTCTGTCTTTCGGCAAATCCGCAAAAGGCGTCATTGCCACTCTTTGCTTCTTCCGATTTTGGCTTGGATTCGGCATCGGCGGCGACTACCCTCTTTCTGCCACCATCATGTCAGAATATGCCAACAAAAGGACTCGTGGGGCCTTCATCGCGGCGGTTTTTGCCATGCAAGGTTTCGGGATTCTGTTCGGCGGCATCGTTTCCATATCCATCGCAACGGCGTTCGATCACGCCTATAAAGCTCCTACTTACAAGGTCAACGCTGCCGCTTCTCTCGTTCCTCAAGCCGATTATGTATGGCGAATCATTCTAATGTTTGGTGCTCTGCCAGCTGCTATCACTTACTACTGGCGTATGAAGATGCCGGAGACAGCTCGTTATACGGCGCTCATCGCTAAGAACGCGAAGCAAGCCGCGGAAGACATGGCTAAAGTACTGCAAGTTGATATTGAAGCTGAACCAGAGAAGTTAGAGGAAATAACTGAGAGGAGGAACATATACGGGTTGTTCAGTTCGGAATTTGCTCGCAAACATGGTCTTCACTTGCTTGGGACCACCACCACTTGGTTTCTACTGGATATTGCGTATTACAGTAGTAATCTTTTTCAGAAAGATATTTACACTGCAGTTGGGTGGCTTCCTCCAGCTGAAAACATGAACGCAATCAATGAGGTATGTATATAACCAAAAGTTAATTAGCATATCCAATATATCTCGATTATGCAAGACATACAAATATAGATAAAAAAGGCTCATAGATTAATATCCAGAGATTATTTTAGTAAAGATAAGGTGTGAAACTTATTTTTTCAATCTATATTTCTTCTCAAAACTCACAAAATCTGCCTAGATTTTGATTCATTGAATTACTGAGCACGAGTGATGATGTTAGTGACTCGCATAGAAACAAGTGTCGAAGTTCAAATATGATTTAAGGTTGACTAAAGATACTCCCTCACGTTCTAATTATACGTTCTAATTATACAATTAAGTTTGTAGTGCAATTACAAACCTAGATTATATAATTACGACTTGAGATAGTAATATAATTAAATTCGGTGTCTATATTTTTTTTCTTAAAAAAAAAACTGATTGAATATCTCCCCCTGTCTTTTTAATTGATCAACGCTTTTGTACTGGCTGAAGAGTGAAGACTCATTATGATTTTATGCTTAATAGGTTTACAGGATTGCAAGAGCACAAACGCTTATAACATTATGTTGTACAGTTCCTGGTTACTGGTTTACAGTGGCGTTAATAGATTATCTTGGTCGCATCTTCATCCAATTCATGGGCTTCTTCTTCATGACCGTCTTCATGTTTGCCCTTGCAATCCCATACCATCACTGGTCCAACAAACATAACAGAATTGGTTTTCTTGTAATGTACTCACTCACCTTCTTCTTCGCCAATTTCGGTCCAAATTCCATCACTTTCATTGTCCCGGCGGAGATTTTCCCGGCAAGGTTGAGGTCCACTTGCCACGGGATATCTGCGGCTGCTGGAAAAGCCGGAGCCACCATCGGCGCAATTGGGTTTTTGTTCGCCGCACAGAGCAAGGACCCCAAGAAGACTGATGCAGGGTACCCAACAGGAATTGGGGTGAAGAATTCGCTTATTATGCTTGGTGTGATTAATTTTGTTGGAATGCTATTTACGTTCCTCTTGCCGGAATCGAAAGGAAAGTCATTGGAGGAGTTAAGTGGAGAGAACGAAGATGACGAAAGAGGGGATGAAGCTGCATAGAGCTCAATGCCTCTGCTGATCACAGGATAGAGGATTTGGGATCTTTTTGTGCTGAGGATCTTATCAGTATAGCATATTATCTTCTACATTTAGGACCAAAACAAGCATCTTAACCACAAAAATTTATGGTGTAAATAGTTTGTGTCTATATACTATTTTAGGAGATTTGAAATAGTTTGTGTATATAGTTATACAATTTCAAATGGATGACCCGCCAAATATGTCGAATACCTTCGAATTCTTTTCAAAAAACAATTGTTAAGAGAAAAAATCTATCACGCTTCACGATGTTTTTTGTGTGTGGATAAAACAGGAAAGCCGAGGCTTGATTAAAGAGTTCAAGAGCCAGATTATAACAATCTAGCCCTTAATACATCAAAAAAAGAAAACTAAAAAGAACATGAATGTTGATCTTTCAAAGCCATATCTAGGCAACCTCTAGGGATAGAATTGGGACCAGAACCACCTCAGCATCAACCGCAACGCCATGACCCTGTTTGGCCATATAATCAGCACATGAGACTTACTCTGTTGCTCGAGCAGACTTCTTCTCGTTTATATAGTTTGCCCGCTGTTGCTTGAGCAGAGCTTATGGCGTGCTCGAGCATGCTTCAAGATTTCTTCATTCTGAACCAAGGACTCACGATGTTGCTCGAGCATGAAGGATGGACTTGCTCAAGCATCATCATCTTTGTTTGCCTCTGTCTTTCATAACCAAAACAGAGTGTCCTGCATAAACAAAATCTAGAGACTCCGATGCTAAAGTTAGTAATTCTCTTGTTGAAACAAATCATTTAAGGAAAGAATACTTACAATTCATTGGGATTAGCCATACCCAGTTCTCTACGAATAAACATGAATTGTTCTTTGGCTAACAGTTTGGTGAATATATCGGCCAACTGAAGATGTGTAGGAATGAACATTACTTTGACATCCTTTCTTTGGACATGATCGCGAATAAAATGATGTCTCACATCAATATGCTTGGTTCTGGTGTGTTGAACTGGATTTTTGGCCAAGCTAATTGTACTAGTGTTGTCGCATAGAATTGGAATCTCCTTCAAATGAATCCCCAAGTCTTGAAGTTGTTATATAAGCCACAAGACTTGAGCACAACAACTTGAGGCAGCCACATATTCAGCTTCGGTGGAGGATACAACCACAATCGTTTGTTTCTTGCTAAACCAAGATACTAGAGATCCACCGAGAAAGTCACATTGCCCACTGATACTCTTTTTATCAATCTTGTACCCAGCATTATCTGAATCAGAATATGCGACTAAATGCTCTTGTTGACCTTTGGGAAACCAGAGCCCCGATTCCTTTGTATCCGAGAGATACCGGAAAATTCTCTTAATATGTTCAGCGTGAGATTCTTTGGGAGCTGACTGAAACCTTGCGCACATTCACACACTAAATTGAATATCCGGCCGACTTGCTGTTAAGTATGGTAAAGATCCGATCATTCCCCGATATTTGGTAATGTTGAAATCTTTCCCTTTTTCTTCATTAGCATCCATGGTGGCTGTTGAGCTCATTGGTGTGTCTGCACCATTACAGTGTTCCATTCCAAACTTTTTTAGTAGATCAAGAAGATATTTTGTTTGTGAAATGAATATGTCATCCTTTCGTTGTTTGATTTGCAACCCGAGGAAGTAGTTGAGTTATCCCATCATAGACATTTCAAATTCATTCTGCATTACCTTAGAGAATTCCTCACACATAAATTCGTTAGAAGCACCGAATATAATGTCGTCAACATATATTTGCACAATCAAAATTTGATTAACCTTGTTGGTTTTAACAAACAATGTCGTATCTGCTTTTCCTCTAATAAAGCCTTGATCTAACAGAAATTTGCTTAACCTTTCATACCAAGCTCTAGAGCTTGTTTAAGACCATATAAAGCTTTCTTGAGATGGAACACGTGATCCGGATGATGATCATTTTCAAAACCAGGAGGTTGTTCAATGTAGACCTCTTCCTGAATGAAGCCATTTAGAAAGGCACTCTTAACATCCATTTGATAGAGTTTAAATCCTTTGATACACGCAAAGGTTAAGAGTACTCGTATAGCTTCCAATCTAGACACTGGAGCATATGTTTCCTCATAATCAATACCTTCTTCCTGATTATAGCATTTGGCAACCAATCTAGTCTTGTTCCGGACTATGATTGCGGATTCATCATGTTTGTTCTTGAATACCCATTTAGTGTCAATGACCGGGTGGTCTTTAGGCCTAGGTACCAAGTCCCAAACTTGATTTCTATCAAATTGATGTAATTCCTCTTGCATTGCTATCACCCAATCATTGTCTGAGAGGGCTTAGTCAATCTTAGAGGGTTCAATCTCAGATATGAAGGCAGAAAATGTAACCTCATTCAATGTGCTTTTTCTAGTTCTTACACCTTGATTTATATCCCCTATCACTTGATCCAAGGGATGATTCCTTCTAAACTTCCAAGGTTTGGGTTGAGATTGATCAGGAATTTCGCAAGAGTTTTCATAATTGCTTTCAAAATTAAAACATCAACTGGATTTTCAAGAGACGCAGGGGTTGTTTTTGAAAATAATTGGTTTTTGTAGGGAGTTTCCTCATCATTGTCTAGAGGTTTGTCAATTTTAGATTTGCAAAATGCAACATGGTTTGATTCTTCTACTAAATGAGTGCGCTTATTGAAAATTCTATATGCTCTACTTCTATTTGAGTACCCAAGAAAAATACCTTCGTCTGATTTTGGATCAAACTTACCTAGATTGTTTTTACCGTTATTATGAACGAAGCATTTGCATCCAAATATGTGAAGGTGGCCCAAGTTGGGTTTTCTTCCTTTGTACAGCTCATATGGAGTTTCATCAAGTTTCTTTTGGAGATAGGCTCTGTTTGAAATGTAGCTGGTTGTGCTCATGGCATCTGCCCAAAATACTTGTGAAGTTTGATTTTCATTCAACATTGCACGAGCCATTTCAGTGGGCACTCGATTCTTTCTTTCAATCACCCCATTTTGTTGAGGAGTCCTTGGAGCTG
Source organism: Acacia pycnantha (assembly GCA_025563575.1). NCBI lineage: Eukaryota > Viridiplantae > Streptophyta > Magnoliopsida > Fabales > Fabaceae > Acacia > Acacia pycnantha. Next base: position 519,559 of record JAMWYP010000205.1, read on the forward strand.
AAAAGTTGTGATCTATTCCATGAGTATCACAAAATTCTCCACAGGCTTGATTTTCAAATTCACCTCCATGATCAGTTCGAATACTTGAAATGCAAATACCTCTCTCGTTTTGCACCTTTTTGGAAACACAACAAATATATCAAATGTTTCATCTTTTGAAGATAGAAAGATAGTCCATGTAAATCTTGAGAAATCATCGACAATAACTAGAGTATACAGATTGCCACCAAGGCTCTTGACTCTTGCTGGTCCAACTAAATCAATATGGAGTAGTTGAAGAGGTCGATTGGTTGATATTTCAGGCTTGTTTTTAAAAGAGGATTTAGTCTATTTACCCTTTTGGTAGGAGTCACAAAGCATGTCATTTTTAAATTGAAGTTTGGGTAAACCAAGGACTAAGTCTTTTCTTAGCAACTTATCTAATTGGGACATATTGACATGAGCTGGTCGCTTATGCCACAGCCAGCTTTCATCTAAGTTGCTAACAAAATATTTTTCAGAATATATCTTAGGTAAATCTAATGTATAACAATTTCCATCACAAGGAGCTTTGAATAATACCTTAAGTTTGTTGGTTTTGATTAGTTTTGATGATATCTTATATAGATGTCATTCTTAAGAGCAAAAATGTTGCATGCTACATTTATCTTCTACTTTGACTAATTCTTATATTTAATGTAGATGTGAAGTTCAATATTAAAGAATTATCAAGAAAGTAGATTAAAGAAAGAAGTTCTTGTACACAATATAATGGGAATATAAGAATGTCAAGGAAGCAAGAAGTTATCAAAAGATTTTGGGAATAATCAAGAAGAAGAGGAAATATTGAAGAATGTAGCACTTGTAGAGAATGATGAGTCCAAGTTGAATGATAGAGAATGATCAAGAGAAGAGAAGAAAGAAATAATTGAATTTTGGGAATGATCAAGAGAAAAGAAGAAAGAAAGAGTTAAATTATGAAGAATGATGAAGAGAAGAGAAGAAAGAAGGAAGAACTTATTGAATGGACTGAGAAAATCATTATTCAAGCTTTTATATTGATGCAAGAAGTCTCCAAGATCATATGGAAGTTGGAATGGCTTAATTTGGAGTGAAAACCAGCAAAACAATCAGTTTCAGGATGAGAAAACTCGAGTTCATATCTAAAAACTCGAGTTTCCTACTTCGCTAAAATGGTTTGCTCCTCTGGTATAAGAAAACTCGAGTTTAGGACACAAAACTCGAGTTTGGAACTCAAAAATTGAGTTAATCACTAACTGACTCGAGTTTGTAATGTCTTCAGCAACTCTGGGGTCTCTGGACAAGGAAAACTTGAGTTTACAAGTCAAAACTCGAGTTTACAGCGTTGATCAGCAACTCTGTTCTACTCTGTTTCATGTTCAGCTTGGACGACATCTGGTAATTCGATTATATATCCCAAACCAGAGATCCGATTGAGGTGAAACCAGCGGCATATGAAACTAGACTCCCAATGCGTCATTTTAATATAAAATTCAAGCCAAGCTGAAATTCACGCCACACAGCAGACCAAGCTTCAATGTTTTGAGTGTATCTCACAAACTACAAATCCAATTGAGCTGAAATTGGTGGAATTTGAATGTAGACTCAAAGGTCTTTCCACAATTATTTGAACCAACCAAAAAGAAGTTCAGACCAGGGAGATATGGCCCTCAAAAGTTGGTTGTCTGTTCAAGATGTTGCACAGTTTTCTATCAAATGAAGCAAACTCGAGTTTGGGAATCCAAACTCGAGTTTGTCGGGGACAGAGAGCAAAATATGATATTGGGAAAGACTGAAACTCGAGTCATTAAGTTGGAAACTCGAGTTTCCATCAGACAGAGAGCAATCTTGAGTAAAGCAACAACCTCTAAACTCAAGTTTACAAATGCAAACTCGAGTTTGCACCTCTGCTTTAGAAAATCACCGTTTCGAAAATCTCATTTTTCATCAAGAACATCCAGATGAATACCCAAATGATATATAATACTTCTTAACATTATTTATATCATTTGTGTACATGTTTCAGATGATCAAAGGATGTTAAACTGAAGATCAAGGGTAAATAAAATGTTGATGTCATAGCTGGTTCAAAAAATGAAGTTCTAACGACTACTTCCATCTGAGTCTAACGGCTATATTTCTTTATCCAGCAGTCATTGAATCTTCAAACGGTCATATACTGATCTCTACCTATAAAAGAAGATAGATTCAAGACAGAAGAAGCAAGACACAAGCCTACATCTTTAAAATGCTCATACTCTGATATTCAGATTATTTACTCTTTGTTTTCAATGTTTACATAGTTTATCATAGAGAGTGAAATGATTTGTATTGTTCTTCAGTGTTTATCCATTCAATTCTAAGAGAGAAGATTTATTGTAATCATCCTATCATTCTATCTGAGAGTTACTCAAGATTGGGTGACCTTGAGTGAGAAACCCATTGTATTGGTTACAGCTTGTAAGGGAAGTGAATCCTAGTGAGAGGATTACTTCAAGTACAAAGTGTGTAATCAAGTGGGTGTATTGATTACAGTTTGTGAGGGGGAGTAAATCCTAGTGAGAGGATTACTTCAAGTATAGAACGTGTAATCAAGTTGAAAGAAGATAGTGGATTGAAAATCTCAAGTGGAGCTTGGGGACTGGACGTAGGTCAAGGATTGGGTCGAACCAGTATAAATCATAGTTTGCATATTCTCTTCCCTTATCTTTTATATTTCCAGTATATGTTTATTTGAATATCTAATTGTTGATTTAGTAAACGAAAAAGATATTCAAAGAATCAAGTTTTTAATTAGACACCCAATTCACCCCCCTCTTAGGTGATAGCCAAGTCTTTCAAAGTTTACCTTTGTCAATTGGCAGATCATTTTTGTTAACAATGAGACATTCTTTTGAATAAAAAATGATCCAATTGTTTTTGTCTGCACTTTGGCTCACGCTTAGGAGGTTGTGACAGAGACCTTCCACAAGGTAGACGTCTTTGATGTGAGGACCATCTTTTGCACCAATTTCACCAATACCAGTGATTTTTCCAAATTGATTTCCTCCAAAAGTGACTTTGCCACCATCTTTTGATCTCATTGAAACAAATTTCTTTGCATCTCCCGTCATGTGTCTAGAGCATCCACTGTCGATATACCACTTATTAACTCTTGATGCTCTCAAACACACCTGCAAATCAGAAGAGATTAAGTTTTAGGTACCCATCTTTTCATGGGTCCTTTCCGGTTAGTTTGTGTCTTAGGAATCTTATAGGATCCCTTCGGCACCCACTTGTAATTACCAATAGGTTTGGTTTTTCTTTCCTTCTTATGGAAACAAGAGGAAGTGGTGTGTCCTTTGCGATTACAATAATTGCAATGGGCAAAAGGGTTTGAAAAATGAACTGTTTTTTGAAAGTAGTTCAAATAATTCTTTTCTCAAGCTTTTTTCTTCCCTTTCTTTTTTGTCACTTTCGGCCTTGTAGCTAATTCCCGACTTATCGTTTGTGAACCGTTGTTGTTTTAAAATCACATTGAGTATGTCACTGCCTTTTGTAAACTTTTCAAGAGTTTTTGTAAGATATGCGTTCTTTTTGTCTAAATCAACACAATCTTCACAAACAAGATTTTTGCAAGAGAGGTTTTCAACTTGTTGCTCAAGAGTCATGTTCTTTCTTTTCAGAACCATGTATTTTTCAGCAAGTTTTTCAAATTCAGATTGCAACTCAGTGTATTCATCAAATAATTCATCATAAGAAGGGTGTGGATCATATACCTCATTGTCATTCTCAAGTTGCTCTTCTTCTTCTACAACTAGACAAATGTTTGCAGTATCTTTCTCTTCCTCACTTTCTTCATTAGAGGAGCCATCTCCCCATATGGCAGAAATGTAGGCTTTCTTTCTGAATTGGTTGAATTTCTTCTTCCTCTCTTTTTCGTTTTCTTTTAGTTAAGGGCATTCTGATTTGTAATGACTGGGTTTCTTACATTCATAACAGACGACTTGATCTTTATCTTTGAACTCTCGTCGATTACTCGAGGTTCCTTTCTGAAATCTGTTTCTGAAGCCTTGATCCTTTCTGTAGAATTTTTTGAATCTTCTTACTAGCATCCCCATCTCTTCATCGTCCTCATCATCTTCATTTTGATCTTCTTTTTCTTTTATGGTATTAAGAGCAATGTTTTTGCTCCTACCAGTGTTGACTTCATCTAGGCCTTTTTTGAATTTCAGTTTGCTTTCATATTCGGATAAACTTCCAAATAGGACGGCAACTGAAGTCATTGATTCTCCACGAGCCTCTTCTATTTCCGTAACCTTGGCTTCCCATTCTTTTGTCAGAACGTTGAGAATCTTCCTAACTTGAGGACGTTGTTCATATGTTTTGCCAAGAGATGCCATTTGATTGGTCAAGTGTGTGTAACGGAGATGAAATTCAGCAATAGTTTCTCCGGACTTCATTCGAAGTAAATCATATTCGGTGGTCAGAGTATTGATACGATTTTCTTTAATGTCGGAGGTTCCTTCATAAGCGATTTCCAACGCCTTCCACATTTATTTTGCAGTAGACAGGTTACATATCCGGAAGTACTCCTTTTGGCTAAGAGCATTCTGAAGCATCAAAACGAATTTACTGTTAAGGGTGATTTTCCTTCTATCATTCTCATCAAATTCTTCTTCTGTCTTAGGAACAACAATTCCGCCTTCAGTTCTTGTAGGGATGTAGTCTCCATTGTCTATTACTTGCCAAAAACCATATTCGATTGCTAGCACAAACACTTTGAATTTTGCTTTCCAAAATGAGTAGTGGTCACCATTGAATCCAGGTGGTCGGTTGATTGAAGCACCATCAGGTAATATTTCTTCCATGATCTATCTCGGGGTGTTAAGCCCAATAGAGAAACCTGGCTCTGATACCAAATGACAGTGGAATATCACCTAGAGGGGGTGAATAGGTGATCTTAACAAACTTTTCACAAGATACACTTGAAAATAAATAACCAAAGGCATGGAAGAGAAATGGACACTAAGAGATTTATACTGGTTCGGTCTAATGCTTTGACCTACATCCAGTCCCCAAGTACACCTTGAGATTTCCACTAACTCTTCAAACACAAGTACAATTACCCACTCTGTAACTCATGGTGATCCTTCACACTCAGACTCACTCCCCTTTACAAGTTGTAATCGTACACCCTCACTTAAGGTTCCACAACCTTAAGTTTTAACAACTGAAATAATGAAGGTGTTTAACAGCTCCTTCACTACAAAAAAAGACCATTAGTAGCGGTTAATATGACGTATTTGTAGCGGTTTTAGACGTTACTAATGATATTTGTAGTGGTTACTCAAACCGCTACAAAATCCACTGTGACAAACTGATTTGTAGCGGTTGTCTAAAAATTTTGGCAACATTTACTACAGTCAGACATACGGTATACATATCAGATATGTATGGCAATAACAATACAGTCGGATGCAAGGTTAAGGCACAATGAGAAATGTACATGATCAGATATGCACGGCAATAACAGTACAGTCGGATATAGAGTTAAGGCACAATGGACAATAATACAGTCGGATGTAAGGCATGACAAACAGTAATACAGTCGGATGTAAGGCATGACAGACAATAGTACAGTCGGATGTAAGGCATGACAGACAATAGTACAGTCGGATGTAAGGTCAGGACACAATGGACATTGGACATAATCAGATATGGACGAAAACAACAATACAGTCACATGTAAAATACAGCATGACGGAGGAAATACATATATGCATACAATAACCATCAGAGTTAGTGTTACTAGTACGCGAACATACCTTCCTTGACGATATACGGTATATCTGTCGGTCGGTACGTGATTACAGATATCCTATAAGGACAATAGCGTATTCGTTACTAAACAATCATCATAACAATCACTTTAGTCAAAAATGACCATTTTACCCTTGACTCCCCTAATCGGCGGAATTTCGCCAGAGCTTCGCTACTTTGACTCCCACCTTTCAGAAACTCAATCCCTACTATATTTTTACCTCGTCAGGCATCTTTCAATGCAATGAGGCTTAAAAACAGGAATAGGAATTTCATTTTCTACTTCCTAGATCTAACTAACATTTCTACTAAAACTACCAAACAAAAGACTAGAACTTAAAAGCTAAGGATCGAAGACCTTACCCGTGCAAAACTTCGCTACAACTTCTCCAAGCTCTTCCTTCTCTCTAGAATCTCTCTCTATTTCGAAATATGGGAGAGGATTTAGTGTGAATTTGTGAAGAATGAAGGTGCCTATTTATAGACTTTTTGTGAGGGCAAAATGGTATTTTTCCAAATTCTTCTACTGGAATCATGGCCATAGGATTTTTGAAGAAAAATCTCCACCACACACATAGCTTGGCCGACCTACCCCTCCCCAAAAGTCACAAAAATGATCTCATCCAATGTCACTAGGGTGATGTCACCAACTTGCCCAAGAAGTTTTATACCGATAAAACCCCTATTCGGTGTTCTAATCGCGTAATCTTGAAGAATCTCAGAAATCCAAGAACATAGCCTCAAAGGTCTATTCATCCTCTTTAGAAATATCTAGATTAACTAAATTTTTGATCCTATTCAGGGAATTCCGTTGCCTGCCGAACATTTTCGGATAAACGTCTTCTACATTACTTGAAATCGCTTCGGGTAATGTCAACTTCTGGACAAAATTACACTGAATCATAATATGTCCAGTTGTTAGCAACCTATTTCAAGGATTTTGAGTTAGGATTTATTTTCTATCGGTGGTCATTTATCCTATTTGTCTTTTCACAGAATATCCCATAGAATATTCCTTAAACCACTTTGTATGTTCACACTACACAACTCAAATTCAATCATTTTCTCTTCTATTTTTTCCCAAAATTTCGGCTGCCCCTTTCCCCTCATATATTGACTTTTCAACTTTGATTTAATCACTTAATCCATGCTTTAAGTAGTTAATTAGGTAATTATCTTATGGCTTAATCATTTGTTGCTTAATTAAGCCTTAGGGATTTTATATAATTCATCTAATATACTTCTTAATTATGCCAAATTACTTAGCAATAATCTTCATACCAATCTTGATCCCTTATTGGTCATTAACCTTTAATTAAGGGTTTTACATAATTAATTTTGAATAATTCATTTTCTCATGCTTAAACAATTAGCAATTAATTACTTAATTATCCACTTACTAATTGTTGACAATTTTCTTAATTGAGATTAATTATTATCTCTCAACTATTGGACTGGCATTGGTATTTTATGTCCCACGTAAAATATTAAAAATCATGGGGTCGTTTTGGTCCTCCAAATACTTTTTGATTTCTGCCTCATTATTTTCGAAGGGAAATAATCCCAAAAAATTAACTAAATTAGAGACAACATACTCTCTAATTTTTAACAAATATTTTATTACCATTTAGGATTTATCATAATATTTTCAGGGCATTTTATGGCCCACAAACTCACTTAGGGATTTTGACCCTTTATTTCCTCTAATTTCAATAGAAATTTCCCTAGAAAATAAGATAATTATATCTTAAGGTTTGAGACCACATATTCACCTATTTTCAATAGGTATAATTTAATAAATTATGACACTTATCATAAGTGTGATTTTTAGGGTATTACATTATACTTATAACCGCTACAAATATGAACATATATTTTTTAAACAATAAACTTGGCGGGATTCGAAATATTGAGATTTCAATATTACACACTTTGTAGCAGTTGATGTAACAGTTTTTATAGCGGTTCACATTTGTAGCGGTTTTTTTTTTTTTTGCGTTTTGTAGCGGTTTCAAAACCGCCACTAATGGCGCGCCATAAGGCGCCAAACTGGCGCCATATTTGTGACGGTTTGTATAAATAAACCACTACAAAATAACCGCTACAAATTTGGCGTCAACTTCGCGCCATATTTTGTAGCGGTTACTTTATGATAACTGCTTCAAATGTCGTTCATGAACCAACGCGCGAGTCATACCGCTACAGATTTGTAGCGGTTTCGTTATAAACCGCTACAAATTCGCATATTTGTAGCGGTTTATTTTGACCGCTACAAATTAACTGCCACAAAGTGGCATTTTTTTGTAGTGCTTACGAGTGAATGAAATATGAACACTGAAGTACTATAGGTATTTGAAGATACTAAAGACAATTGAAGTAGTTAATCACAGTAGTACAAAATTGTATTTTCGTATTATTGGGTGTTGTTGAATTGAATCAGATGGCCTTTTATAGCGTCACCCATTTCATGTCGTTGAATGACTTTGAAACTAGCCGTTGAGACTCGTTGCTTCTTCTGTTTTCCAATTTTGCTCAGCATTGAAAGTTTATGACCGTTATGTCATTTAGTGACTTTGCTTCGTCTGTGCAGATAATTGCTCTGAGTGATAGCTTCGTCAAATGTTTCGTTGCTCGGGAAAGCTCTCTCAAAAACAGGATTCTTCACTGATGCTCGAGCATGCCATTATGCTTGCTCGAGTAAGCCTCAGGGGGAGGCGAGATTGAGTACTTCAGTCGATGCTGCTCGAGCAGCCTATTTCTCCTGCTCGAGCATGAATATATCATGCTCGGGCAGACGTCATTCAAAGGGTAAATATAAAGACTTGAGAGATGTTTCTCGAGAAGGCATTTACCTCTGCTCGAGCATGGTGCTCGAGCATGAAAGTATCATGCTCGGGCAGACATCATCCAGAGGTGAAATAAGGGAGCTGCTCGAGCAAGCATTTTCCTTCTGCTCGGCATGGTGCTTGAGCATGCTTTCTTTGATGCTCGAGTAAGCCTCTATGACTTTATTATTTTTGCTTCCGCCTCGATGCTGCTCGAGCAAAAAATTTCTCCTGCTCGAGCATGAATGCTCAATTCACTGAAAAGGCTCTTTGACTCGATGTTGCTTTGGCAACCAGTAGGTGCTGCTCGAGCAAGATTCTTTTAACTTAATTCCTAAGATCTGAATCCCGATGATGCTCAGGCATGATAAATGGGCTACTCGAGCATACCATGAAATTCACATTTTTAACTCAATTTAATAACTTATAAATTGTAATCATCAAAACACCGAAAACCAACACTAGGAACTCAATCACAAACATTGTTATGTATGCATATTTGGCCAACACAAACAAAAACACATATCGCAAGCAAGACATACAACAAAACTCATAAAAGTGCCGAAGTAAAGTGGTTACTACCTGGTGTAATTTATACTGCCTTTAATATTTTCTAAGCATGGTGAATTTTCCAAAATTTCCCTTGACCTAAATAACATCAAAATACACTATTTTTGGTATTTCCAAAAATACCCTTGCATTTTTTTGTCAAAAACCGAGCCCACACAGAATTTCCAAAGAAAGTCCAGTGAATCCGACCCAACTTCCAATATTTTTAATAAATTCTAAAAAAACTCATTTTAACATGAAACAAACTCCATTTGAACCTTTAAGATGTCTAGTTTCCAGGAAAAATAATTCCAAAAATCAAGAGTACACTTATTGTGGCGTGGAGCTCAAATTCAACTCCCTGGTCCGATTCGCCTCCATGTTTCCAAACCCTTTTTCAAAAATTTATTTTAGCCAGTATTTTTATCCAAAAGTTATCGTACCAAAATCATGCCCAGGATGTCTAGTTTCTTCATGTAAAATTTCAGCTCATAAAAATTTTGTTTACTGTTTTAAAAATACTTTTGAAGTTTTGCTGCCCCGATTCCCAAAAACTGGCAGCAAGCCCTTACTTAGGGTTTTCGGTGTTTTTGACTTTGGAAACTTAAGCCATGCCTAAACCCCACAAAAAACCACGTTCCACATCCATTGGAAGCCTCAAAAACTCAATAATCCAACCAAAACCCTAAGCCCTTACTCCCTAAACGAAAATACCATAGTAAGAACTTAGAGTAAGGTTTTTCGATGTTACCTAAGATCGGAGAATCGTCGGGTGTTCTTGGTATCGTGGAGCTTAAGCTTTGGCTATGGAGGTTGCTGATCCTTCTATCTTGATCTGAAAATTTTCATTCCTCTAGGGTTAAAATGAGGGGTTAAAACACCTTTTTAATAAAAGGTAAATTTGATCCGGTAATTTAGAATTAACAGGTGTAAATTTTTTCCATTGTGTAATAAACTGGATCTGATTCTTGAATTTTTCTCCAATTTATTCTAGAAAATTCCAGGGTTATCTAGGGAGCTGACAAGTGGCGTTTTCCCCTGAAAATATCTGGATATTTTCGTTTTATTTGGAGAAAATTACCTACTTTGGCCCGTAATTTATGAAAACTACCAGTTTTGGTCTGGAACTTCTTTATTTTTCTTTTCTTTTTCCCCAAGTTTTCTAGACTCTTCCTAGAGATAGGTGGCGCCTTCTGGACCCCTCAACTCAGATCCCATGATTTTATTTTATTTTTCCTAATTTATTTGATTAATTCCCCTTTTTCCAGCCAGTGGGTCCTGCAGCTTGACCTTTTGACTGATTCTTGTTTTCTCTCTGTTCAAGCACGTTTTTAATCATTATGAGGGCTAGGTGACGCTTCTTTGGGCCCACTGAATCCATCCCCTTACTTTTCCCCTGTCTCTTCCACTTAATCCGGCCCAATCTCCTTCTACTGGTCCACGTAGGTTCTGCTGGTCAACAGGGTATCTCCCTTTGCACTTTTCTTCAACATTTCAGATATTTTTTCTTCTGAGTGGACATGCCTAGGTGGCGCCTCCTTGAATTCTCAAAGTGGCCCCATACTTATCTCATTCAGTCCAAAAGAAACCTCTAATCGGTCTCCTTTTCCACCAGTTAACATCTTGTGGGACCCGTATTTTGTGTTTGGGCCTGAGTATGGATAAAATCATATGATTTTGCTTTCTCTCTCCTGGGTGGACGAAATTCAATGTTTAAGGGGTAAGGATTTGACTTTTCTACCCCTGTAATCATTACTTACTTTTTGCTTGCTAATCCTGCAGTAATGTAATCATCACACTGACTTTTCCTCTTCAAAAACGCAGGGGATCTTCATCTGTCCAAGAAATGTCATGTACATATTTATTTTAACATATTTATACTCATCCAATTGTCCCAGACCTTAGGACATAGCTACATGACATTTTTACCAACCGATTAACACCGTACAAGTGTCTTTGTGCCCTTTTGCACTGTCACTTTACTTCTACAACCTTAAGCTCTTGGTCAAAATACTCATAAGATATCAATGTTTTATTTCCAAATTTAATATCACACTTCCTGAACAGGGTCTAGTTGTATGCCTGATACAGGCTTATTCTCAAGTCTCTAGGCTCAAAATTTAGGATATTACACTCCGAGTCTGATTGATACTTCTTTAGTTAAGAAACATGAAAGACCTCATGTAACTTGCTGAGATTTGGTGGCAATGCTAATTGATACGCATGTGGTCCTTGCTTAGTTAGTATCTCAAAGGGACCAATATATCGAGGACTTAGTTTTCTCTGCTTTATGGCTCTCCAATTCCAATTATAGGATATATTTTAAGGAATACATTATCACCCACATGAAATCTAGAGGCCTCTTTGTCTTATCAGCACAACTCTTTTGTCTGATTTGTGCTACTGCGAGGATCCTCTTTTAGATCAAATTAATCTGTTTGGAAGTCTCATCAATAATCTCTGGTCCAAACAGTTTCCTCTCAGACAACTATGTCCAACAAATAGGTGATCTACATTTTTTCCTATATAAAGCCTCATAAGGAGCCATTTGTATATTGGAATGATAGTTGTTATTGTAAGCAAATTTAGTCAGAGGTAAATATCAATCCCAACTACCTCTAAATTCCAAGACACAAACTCATATCATATCTTCAAGTGTCTGGATAGGTCTTTCTGACTGATCATCAGTCTAGGGATGATAAGCAGTACTGAATTTCAATTTTGTCCCCATTACCTCATGTAATGCTTGCCAGAATTGAGAGATAAACCAGGGATCCCTATCGGAAATGATGCTTTTTGGTGTACCATGGAGTCATATTATCTCTTTGATATAAGCCTCCGCCAATTTTTCCTAGGGGGTAATTCACATTTACAGGAATGAAGTGTGCTGGTTTGTTGAGTCGATCAACAATTACCCAGATATTGTCATGATGCCTAATCTTGGCCAAACCCACTACAAGATCCATGGTAACGTCTTCCCATTTCCATTCAAGTATCTCTATACCCTTTAAGAGTCCTCGAAATTGAAACATCCATACCTCGGGGAATCATTCTGACCATTAAATTTATTTATTTTCTATGCATGCTAACTAGACATGTAACATAGTCGTAAGACATAATTTTATTCATTCTGAGGCTGTGCATGCTTACCAAGCACACATCACGATCATACACTACTCTCTTTTATCTTGAACCTAGGTGTAGTGCTGAATCACATATGACCAATTGTCCATCTTTACAACGCTTGGTTATGCAAATCTTACTACTTGTTTCATATTGCCTCTTGGCTTATCATATTCTAGCCCTTGGATCATTCTATTACTATAAAGCTGGATTTTCTAGCCTTACCGCCTAGGGAATCACCCTCAGGCCTTGGCTCATTTATCACCTGGTACTGATCAAATGTTTTGTCAGCCTCAAGATATACTCTAGAGACATTGGTCTAATAGTTATTATTCCAATCAGTATCTCACACAGTGGTAAGCATCCCAGGTCTTACAGCCCAGGGACACTACCCCATGCAAATTTGCTCATCGGGTCTTACTGCCTCGAGCCTCTGCTCATCAATTTTGTCCGAGCTTCCTCAATTTTAAGCTCTTAGATCATTTTCCTCTTGCTTAGCACAGTAACTGGCAAATACTATCTAATTTACTCAGTTCAGATTTGTAGACCATTCTATCAGTTACTATTCATGTATCAACATAATTACCAATTGCACCGCTTTTCATTTCAATACAATAGCGACAACAATAATGTCACCGCTTACTATGTTGTCTCATATTCATCATTTCAAATTTTCACATATTTGAAAATCTCTATGGTCCCAATACATTTTACAATCCGTACTATACAAAAAGTAGTAGTGCTATCACATTTTCAAATTCAATTGTTGCCAGCTCAAATTTTCATGGAAACAATTCACTGCCAGATTATTTTCAGAAAACATTTACTACTGACACAAATTAATGAGTGGGATTATTCCTTTCACAAATTCAACAATTGAAAGCTCTCGCTACCACTTCAACCTTTCGGTACATTGGCATACCCCAATCCTTTCAAACATAAATCATCAAAGTCAACACACTTGTCAGCCAATGTGGGAGAGTTTTCGTCCCTTCCCGGGACTCGGTGTCTGTAACATCCCAAATTTTGGGATTTGAAATTTGAATATCATATGGGAAATTTAATTGTGGAATTTTCCCTAAAATAATCAAGAAAAAAATTATGGAATTTAGGCTTATTTTTCCCTTAATTTATTTTGGGAAAAGAATAATTCAATAAGGAATAAATTATGCCTAAAAACTATAGAAATAATATATAAAAGTTAAACGGTGGAATTTTGCCAAATGATTAAAATTAATTATTTGGAGAATTAGGAATTTATTTCCTTCTAAATGAAATCAAGGAAATATTTACAAAAGGTTATTTTGGAACACACGCCCTTTTCTTATTGAGACACCAAGTTTATATACATCAGCCATAGCACGACCAAAACGTAGCAGGATATATTTATCTATCCATACTCCTCTATTATTCCATCATTTAGCCCAATCAATTAATCCCATTGGCCCAACATCCAAATCCACACGTCAGCCCATTTTGCCTTCTACTTCTTTGACCAAGCAATAACTTGCACAATATTTATCCATTCCCTTAAAAACCCAAACAGCAGCAGCAGAGCAGCAAAACAACCATATCGGCTATATCAGATTTTTGCAGACACGTAACCGCTGAAAAAGAAAGAAAGAAAAGGAATCACAGTAAAAGATTTACTCCAGCGGCTTAAGCGGCGCAATAGAGTCAGACGACCATACCCCCCTCGAGCCCAGCGTTGTGTAATACTCCTCTGGTCCGTCATTCTTTTCTCGGACCGGACCCTTATTTTGCTTATTTAAACTTTGCTCTTTGGCTCCCATTCATTCTCATCGCCTCAACGAGAACCAAAGCTGAAGCTGAGTCAGTGGCGGACCCACACTGGGGCCAGTGTGGGCAAGTGCAGACATTAAATGTTTGATAATATATATATATTGAAGGGATTCTATGTCAAGTTACATAGGTGGCTTAGATGGTAAAGAGTCTATATGGTTTATGTATGCTCCCCTGTTCGATTCCTCGTGCGTCTCTTTCATAATCTTTTTTGTTAAAACAGTGAAACATGTTAAAACAAGCTGAACAAAAACAGCACCTAAGAGGATTCGAACCAGCAACGTGTGGGTGAGCTACACCCTAATAAGACGTACTCTGCCAGTTGAGCTAGCAAGTTTTCATTGATGGAAGAAGACGCAAAAAAATATAAAAAAACACATTTCATTTAGTTTACTTATTCATAATTTATTGATTACAAATACTGTCTTTTCATCATTTGGATGTTAAGTTAGTTGACTCTTGATCATTATTTTTCTATATTAAGTTGAAGTTTTATTTTATTTTATTATTTATATTCTTTTATTTTCTAATGCGTTTAAAACTTTCATTAAAAAAAATTTCGGGGGCGCTGCCCCCGAACCCCCGAATTTCACCACTAATTGTGCACTCACAAATCTAAAATCCTGGGTCCGCCACTGAGCTGAGTGTGTGGGTGAGTCAGAAGAAAGAGTGAAACCGAGCTGTGTGTGTGTGAGTGAGACGAAGAAGAGAAAGGAGAGAGAGATTCAACTGTATTAATCTTTCTCAGCCAAGCATTCTGAAAAACAGGGGGCATCGTTCTTGAAGGAAGACTAAGCAAAACAAGTCTGGATTTGGAGGTAAGTCATCGGGTAGCCTTCCTTTTAGTTTTTCGTCAAATACCCAATGCAAAAGATGGGTTTTAAGCCATAGGAAATAGATCCTGCGTTGCTATTATGAGGATAATGAAACAGGGACCTTGGGTTAATATATATATATATAATAAAGCACATGGGAAAGATAAGAATGAAGCTGATAGTTGCATGTATATGCATTGCTGTCATAGGAAAATTAAAATCTGAATGTGTATAAATATATATGGTTTGAAAAACTGAAATGAAACAGGGGTTGTCACTGCATAAACTTAGCTGCCTAATATATATATATGGATATATACCTATGAGTACGTGGTTGTACTTGGGAAACTAAAGAGAGAGAAAAAAACTTACTATCTTATATATATGAGTTTTTACGTTGCTGCACATCGAGTATATAGGTGGCACTTTGCTGGTTTATAAAAGATGAAATATATACACACACACGTTGCAGCCTTGGAAAGAAAGAGAAGAAAATTACTGCTTAAATGAAAAGAAGGTTTTGCTATCAAGTATGTATATATTTATATAAGCTATATATAGAAAGGAGTGAAAGAAGACTTGCTTTTATATATACACACACATCATTCAAGATGAATTTGTAGATACTAAGTGCTAGTATTTATAAAACCCAAAATCTTATTAATATAAATATATGTAATGTATTAAAGCATATTTTATATGGTGATGGGTTTTATAAACTCATAATTAAAGTATTAGGAAAACCCACTACTACAAAATATGGATATTACTACCCTAAAAGACGTCCCTTTTTTAAAAAAGGAAGTAAAAAGTGAAGCAGTGGCATTGTCGTAATTATTTACTTGACTTTGAGACTTTAGACAACCCAAATATTAATTTAGGACGCCAAAAAAAATTTTTGACGTCCTAAATATATTTTAGGACGCCTAAAATGTAATATTTGGCGCCATTTAGGATTTTTTTGAGATTTTAGACAACCCAAAATATGATTTAGGACGTCTAAAAGTTTTTTTGATGTCCTAAATATATTTTAGGACGCCTCAAAAATTAATTATTTGGCATGATTTAAGAATTTTTTTGCGCCCAAGAAAAATTTCTGAAATTAAGGCGTCCTGAATGGGATTTTAGGTCGTCAAAATTAATTATTTGACGCAATTTAGGAAACTTTTCGGCGCCCAAGAGAAATTTCAGGAATTAAGGCGTCCTGATTGGGATTTTAGGTCGCCAAAATTAATTATTTGGCTCAATTTAGGAATGTTTTTGGCGCCCAAAGAGAAATTTCAGGAATTAAGGCGTCCTGAATGAGATTTTAGGTCGCCAAAATTAATTATTTGGCGCAATTTAAGAAACTTTTTGGCGCCTAAGAGAAATTTCAGGAATTAAGGTGTCCTGATTGGGATTTTAGGTCGCCAAAATTAATTATTTGGCGCAATTTAGGAATGTTTTTGGCGCCCAAAGAGAAATTTCAGGAATTAAGGCGTCCTGATTGGGATTTTAGGTCGCCAAAATTAATTATTTGGCGCAATTTAGGAATTTTTTTAGGAGAATTTTCAAAGATTAAGGCGTCCTGAATAGGTATTCAGGACGCCAAAAAATTTGGATCTGCGATAATTAAGGCGCCATTTTCGAATCTAATAATTAAAATAATTAATTTTCGGATCTGTTATATCCATGACCAGCGTCGTTTTCGGATCAGTGATTAATCATATATGATGAGT
Organism: Acacia pycnantha; assembly: GCA_025563575.1. Classification (NCBI taxonomy): domain Eukaryota; kingdom Viridiplantae; phylum Streptophyta; class Magnoliopsida; order Fabales; family Fabaceae; genus Acacia; species Acacia pycnantha. The sequence goes on from JAMWYP010000205.1 coordinate 536,194, forward strand.
TTCCAGACCTTCTCTTCTACTCTGCCATGCCTTTCTGCTTTCTATGCTTCAGTCCTTCTCACACACTGACAGAGATGGAGAATCTTCCTTCGGATAATAGAAAGGCAATCGAGGAACTGAAGAGGGGCCATGAGTTTGCTACCTAGCTCCGCCGTCTCGTTCTCAACCCCAGCGGCGAGGGAACGACGCCGTCTGCGCGAGATCTTGCGGACGAGGTGGTGACCTCCTTTTCCAACACCCTTTTGCTCTTGAATCTCCCCTCTCACGATTCCTAGATGCAACAATATTTTTCTTGTGTTCTTCGTGCTAAATCTGACGACTCTGAAGATAGTTGGAGATACTCTGAAGGTCCCTTTTGCTTGTTGATTTTTTCAGATCTAATCTAAGGGTTGAACACCAATTTTTGCTAGTTACTTGTTAGGCTTTTTCTTTTTTATTGAATCTTCCTTTTTGTATATGTTTCGATGTCTGTAATTTGTTTGTAGAAGTAAAAAAGAATTGCATCTTTTTATGTTTTTTCTTGTCCTTGCTGGTTCTTCTGGAAGTATTTCTGGAATTTGAATGTTGATTTGCTCTTCTTCCATGGCCACCCCGAACCGGGATTTTTTTTTTTTTTTAAAAAAAATACAATGCGGCGTCCTGAACTAAGTTCATGACGCTAAAAATCTAAATTTTTAACTCCCCCCGTCGAGACGTCCTTCTATAAAAGGACGTTAATTGGGTCTTATTTAGGACGTTTTTTGGGTTTTTTGTAGTAGTGACCTTGAGAGTTTAAAATAGTCATAGAGAAATACCAATAAATAGTAAAACAACAACAACAACAATAATAATAATAATAATAAATATATATTGTTATTATTATTAGTAAAAAGGGAATAAATAATAAAGGGAGTAATTAATTAATAATAAATAAAAAAGGTGTTATTATTAATTAATAATAATTAAAAAGGGTATAAATATGGAATAACAAATCCACCGGGAGTAGAAAAGTCAACAGTGGCAATGACATCTTTTAGGATATTATTTATAAGGGAAATAATGCGGTGATACTATTATATATAGGATATCCAGGAAAGTCAAGAATTAGTACCAAAAGGTGAAAGTACCACTAGCTACGCAGACTAAGGTACAAACGCGTACTGTAACTCTAACTCTTATGTTGTCTTGTATGCTTATATGTGATGAGATGATTCATAGAGTCATGGACAAGACTAGGTCTTGGGTCATGCACAGTGGCTAAGACTCGGTCTTAGGTCACCTATTTATATACATTCAGCTTTACGCGGGTTATAGTCATGATAATGTCGCATGTAGGTTTTCCTAGCGCTGAGGACACGCGGAGGCGTGGCATTGGTGAGTGCAAACGTTGTGAACATTACATGTGTTGTGTGCTATGTATTGTTGTGTTGTGAACATTACATGGGTGTGTCCTATGTATTGTTATAACCTTACATCTGTTGTGTGCTCTATATGGTTGATGCTGAAATGTAATAAATATCTGTCATGTATATTGTTTATACTTGAGCATGAGGTTAACTGTTACCTGAGATTCAATAGGTATTGAATCTCAGAATTTACCCTAACTTCAGGATCTGGAGGATCGGGAGCCGGAGAAAAGGGTAAGCAACACGCGTGAGGACTCGGTCGGAGTATTATTTTGGGATAGTATTATGTATAACTTTTGAATAGTTGGATAATTGTACTACTAACGTGCCGACCGGATACACCGCAAAGAATTTTAAGTTGTATCACGCTTATATTCCTCCGGGAATTTTTATTAACCAGCATATGTCTGGGCATATGTTATCAGTCACTCATTCGTCCAAACGTTAAGCATGCTCTCCGTTGTGACTCACTCTGATCTGTTAACGCCTTCACTTTGATAATTTCACACCAATTAGTCTAATAAGGAATTTAGGACATAAATGGACATCATAATGGACATAGGAACTATGGGCGTTACAGTGTCCGCACTGGCACATACAATAATAGGCCACCCATCGGAATCCCTATCGGGACAAAGGACCATCGTCCACGGAGCCCTGCTCCAAACGCCTGCGTAGGTGCCGGTCAGACAAGGCAAAACACGCACCCTTACAAGCGAAACTACTCAGATTGGGTGCATACACTGTCGGTGCGAGTATCATATTCTCAAAAACTAATCCCCTCAAAGAACTTTCAATAATGGCTAGCGATTTCAAAACATTTCAAAAACATCTGGCAAGATCCAGCAAATTGATTATGTCTACCACGGGTTCTGGCCTCTTCCAGTTCTGTACTGCTCCCACCACAAACATGATTCATAATTCAATTTCAAATTCTGGGTTCCATCAAACCCCTTTTATGAGACAACGTTATTTCAAAAACAATCATTCCAAATTGGTTTCAAATCCCATAGAAAACATTTTATTCAAAAGAAATTATGTTCAAAAAATTCAGTTTCAAGAGTTCACAATAAAGCAGGTGCATTGGAAAGTTCAAAATCAAATTTCAAACATACTAGGAACCAGACAGCTGACATAGAAGGTCATCAAATCCAATTACATCTCAGGCTTTATCCTTGTCTACTCAAATCATAGGATACCTAGTCTATTCCATTTCATTTGTTTGGCCATTCCATCATAATGCATGTATCTTTCAGGCTTACAATCTCTTCAGTACTCTGCCTGGTATTCATGGTCTAGTAATTGTGATCTTTCGCCAGCCTATGAACATACTAGTTACATAGGACTTAGGGCCTTCCATTGACCATATATTCAATTCAACGACCTTGGGTCATACCAATTTGGTAAGTCTCATTGCCTACTATATATTTGTATCACAGTTTTCCCCAATAATACACATATATAGCACTAGAGTACCCTATGACAATACATTGATATCACATCAAATAATCCTCATTGAGAGTCATTCTGTATATGATCTTTCGATAACGATCCAACTCCAGACATAGTCATATATTCAATTTTCTTTATCGAGTATTCAGCCCATATCATATTAGCAAATGCCATCCAAGTTTAAAACCAACAAAGCCATGAGGCTTCCTTGCTTAATGCACATCAGTGATATATATACACATATATAATACAGCAAAGTTATGAACAACTATATATATACCAACAACAACTTCGGGTTTTGTATAAACACTAACCCTACGTCCATAGACCTTACACACACACACATATATATGAGCTATGGATCAATGATAATATGAAATCGAAGTTTGATCCCTTTTTAGTTGATATTGTTGAAGTTTACTTTACCTTATTTTATTTTAGTGCAATATATATTGTTGTTTATTGTTGTTTGAAGATTTTCTCAAGTATCCTTTGAAGTTGCAGTAATACTGATCTGCTTCACGACAAAGAGAAATCTTATTGTTTGTTTTAATATTTTCACAAGCTATAGTTGTAAAATTTAGTTGTAATATGAATATAATTTAAAAGTTAGAACCTAGAATGTATGAAATAGAATATGAAAGGTTACCAGATATCTCTCTCTCTCTCTCTATGTATGTATGTATGTATGTATGTATGTTATGTATGTATGTATGTATGTATGTCTGTGTGTGTGTGTGTGTGTCTGTATGTAAATGAGATTATGATCTAACGGTGAAAAAGTGGTAGTGACATAAAATTGGTAGTGACAATATCCTATTCCATTATTATATAACAAAAAGGCTTGGGTCAGGTCAGGTGAAGCTATCTTTTGGCCACGTAAAACAAAAAAATTATTAATAAATAATTAAAATAAGTACTCCTCCAGCTTATTCCGTTTACTTATTCCTTTAATTTTACTTTTGTCTTGCTTAAGGAAACCGATTGGATAATTAAAATAAACAACAATATTACTTATTATTACAGGATATGTCTTTCATTTTCATAACAACTCATGACAGGAAATTCATCATAGTCCTTAACCAAAGACGGACCTTCATGTATACAATGGGGGCCATGGCCCCCCAAAAAAAAAATTTATCCCAAATTTTTAATACAAATTGGATTCTTTTATACATTTGGCCCAAAAATTTATATATTTGGCTTAAAAATTTATACATTTGGCCCCCCAAATATTTTTTTAAAAAAAAAGTAGTTAATGAGTATACATTTGGCCCCCTAAAAAATTCTTTCAATGTCCGTCGGCCTTTGGTAAGAAAAGTCATGAACGTGACATATATATTTGATTTTAGAGAGGAGGCAACTAATAATGCATAAAATTCTAGCTGCGTTGTCCATTACGTGTAGAATAGATATCTTAACGATTGGTGGACAAATTCTCCACAAATTATCAATTAACAAATAAATTGAGAATATTCCAAGGATAATGTTGACATAAATTTCAAGTAAATTATGTGTGATTTAGCCTTTATCCAGATGGCGATAAATAACATAGCTATTACCTATATATATTTCCAATAATCAATACTCTCACTTCATTTTTTGTCTTAATTCTAAACACTAGTTCAGTTATGTCAAGCCATCTTAGAGTGCTTAGTGCCCTTGATGGTGCCAAGATACAATGGTACCACTTCAAAGCCATCGTAATTGCTGGCATGGGCTTCTTCACTGACGCCTATGATCTCTTCGCTTTATCAAACGTCACCAAGTTGCTCGGACGTATCTACTACACCCACGACGGTGCGCCAAAGCCTGGAACCCTCCCCCCCGGTGTAAATTCCGCCGTTAACGCGGTCGCCTTAATTGGCACCTTAATAGGTCAGCTTTTCTTTGGATGGCTAGGTGACAGAATGGGCAGAAAAAAGGTCTATGGTGTGACCCTTGTTCTCATGGTTGTCTCCTCTCTCGCCTCCGGTCTGTCTTTCGGCAAATCCGCAAAAGGCGTCATTGCCACTCTTTGCTTCTTCCGATTTTGGCTTGGATTCGGCATCGGCGGCGACTACCCTCTTTCCGCCACCATCATGTCGGAGTATGCCAACAAAAAGACTCGTGGGGCCTTCATCGCGGCGGTTTTTGCCATGCAAGGTTTCGGGATTCTGTTCGGCGGCATCGTTTCCATATCCATCGCAACGGCGTTCGATCACGCCTATAAAGCTCCTACTTACAAGGTCAACGCTGCCGCTTCTCTCGTTCCTCAAGCCGATTATGTATGGCGAATCATTCTAATGTTTGGTGCTCTGCCAGCTGCTATCACTTACTACTGGCGTATGAAGATGCCGGAGACAGCTCGTTATACGGCGCTCATCGCTAAGAACGCGAAGCAAGCCGCGGAAGACATGGCTAAAGTACTGCAAGTTGATATTGAAGCTGAACCAGAGAAGTTAGAGGAAATAACTGAGAGGAGGAACATATACGGGTTGTTCAGTTCGGAATTTGCTCGCAAACATGGTCTTCACTTGCTTGGGACCACCACCACTTGGTTTCTACTGGATATTGCGTATTACAGTAGTAATCTTTTTCAGAAAGATATTTACACTGCAGTTGGGTGGCTTCCTCCAGCTGAAAACATGAACGCAATCAATGAGGTATGTATATAACCAAAAGTTAATTAGCATATCCAATATATCTCGATTATGCAAGACATACAAATATAGATAAAAAAGGCTCATAGATTAATATCCAGAGATTATTTTAGTAAAGATAAGGTGTGAAACTTATTTTTTCAATCTATATTTTTTCTCAAAACTCACAAAATCTGCCTAGATTTTGATTCATTGAATTACTGAGCACGAGTGATGATGTTAGTGACTCGCATAGAAACAAGTGTCGAAGTTCAAATATGATTTAAGGTTGACTAAAGATACTCCCTCATGTTCTAATTATAGAATTAAGTTTGTAGTGCAATTACAAACCTAGATTATATAATTACGACTTGAGATAGTAATATAATTAAATTTGGTGTCTATATTTTTTTTCTTAAAAAAAAAAAAAAACTGATTGAATTTCTCCCTGTCTTTTTAATTGATCAACGCTTTTGTACTGGATGAAGAGTGAAGACTCATTATGATTTTATGCATAATAGGTTTACAGGATTGCAAGAGCACAAACGCTTATAACATTATGTGGTACAGTTCCTGGTTACTGGTTTACAGTGGCGTTAATAGATTATCTTGGTCGCATCTTCATCCAATTCATGGGCTTCTTCTTCATGACCGTCTTCATGTTTGCCCTTGCAATCCCATACCATCACTGGACCAATAAACATAACCGAATTGGTTTTCTTGTAATGTACTCACTCACCTTTTTCTTCGCCAATTTCGGTCCAAATTCCATCACTTTCATTGTCCCGGCGGAGATTTTCCCCGCAAGGTTGAGGTCCACTTGCCACGGGATATCTGCGGCTGCTGGAAAAGCCGGAGCCACCATTGGCGCAATCGGGTTTTTGTTCGCCGCACAGAGCAAGGACCCCAAGAAGACTGATGAAGGGTACCCAACAGGAATTGGGATGAAGAATTCGCTTATTATGCTTGGTGTGATTAATTTTGTGGGAATGCTATTTACGTTCCTCTTGCCGGAATCGAAAGGAAAGTCATTGGAGGAGTTAAGTGGAGAGAACGAAGATGACGAAAGAGGCGATCAAGCTACATAGAGCTCAATGCCTCTGCTGATCACAGGGATATAGGATTTGGGATCTTTTTGTGCTGAGGATCTTATCAGTATAGCATATTATCTTCTACATTTAGGACCAAAACAAGCATCTTAACCACAAAAATTTATGGTGTAAATAGTTTGTGTCTATATACTATGTTAGGAGATTAGAAATAGTTTGTGTATATAGTTATGCAATTTCAAATGGATGACCCGCCAAATATGTCTAATACCTTCGAATTCTTTTCAAAAAACAATTGGTAAGAGAAAAAATCTAAAGCAATAGCTTCTTTCGGCACAAATTAATTTTTGGCAGGTCAAGCAAAGCATAATGAGCTTGTTTTTTTTTTTTTGATAAAAAAAGATTTAGGTGGGTTCGGCACACCGGTCCCCTATCAAGGCCAGGGCACGGCCCCATGGCTCTTTGAGAACTTACAAGGGACTTACGAGATCGCCTACAATGAGCCCTCACAACGGTAGAGGGAATCTAACTTTTGTAAACTAATTTATTTTTCTGTTGGGGGTTTTAAACTTATTCTTTATAAACAAAGTAGACCTCGTAGAATGAGATACTTTTACCCTTTCTACATTAAGAATTGAAAGATTACTCACCCTATAGCATGCAGAAGTTATATACACCTAATTTTCTATATAAAACCATTAATTTTTATTTATTATTAATGGAATCTATCCATTATAAAATCTTGCTTATTTATGTGAACAACATAACAATTTTTTTATCAGGACAGTATAAAAAATAATTATATAGGCACATAACAAAAATAAATTATTATTACACTTATCAACTTCAGTCTGTGGATCGATTTCCATGGTATAGTATATATTACATAAGACTTCTTTAATGCTTGATGTTAAAAAAATTCTTTTGGTAATTTTTGACGCAATAAAAATAAGATGGCGAGTACTATAATAAAGTCGAGAAGAATTTCATTAAAAAGTAATTTGCAAAATGAAGAAGGTTATGATATTATCACAAGTTCTCTTCACTTTTATCAACAAATTGGAAAGGAAAGAAAGTAAAAAAAGTTCGTAATATTTTACTATGGGAAATTAAGCATATTAATTAACTTGAACGTGACATATTTGATTTGATAGAGGAAGCAATTAATAATACATATAAAATTGTAGGTTTATTTTCCATGACGTGTAGAATAGATATCTTAACGACTGGTGGGTAAAATTCTCCGCAGGTTATGAATTAAAAAACACAAATAATTGAGACAATTCAAAGGATAATGCTGACCAAGAAAAAATGAGATGTAACCAAATGAATAGAAAATTTGATACTTAAAGGCAATTAGGCAAGTTCGTAGTATCAACGAAGAAGATGCTATCTATGACGACTTTGGAAGTCGCTTTTAAATCATTGTTTGGCCATATCGCTTTCGAAAATCACATTCAATATATAGCCAAAGAATTTTCCATAAGAGCTTTCCCCGATTGTGTTCTTCGTCCACGTTTGTTGATTTCTAAAAAGTTTAGGGTAAAAATAGAAGTTTTATGAGTAAATACCATTTCTGGTCCCTGACAAAAAACACGTACCCCATTTTGGTCTCTGACAAAAGAACTGACCCTTATTCTTTGCCCTCGTTGAGTTTTTTTGGGAGAAAAATACACATGAAGTTCTAAAATGGTGTCCCCATGCCATTAAAAGGGCCTGACGACTTGGGGCAACTACTTCAAAGGGCAAGGAGAAGATAATGGAGAATTGAAAATGGAATGGGATATTTTGTTGATGTTATGTTTGTTCGCAAACCACCTATTTTGCTGAATATGTATTTGAGGAATGATGCAAAATAGAATGTACTACCTAAGTATAATTAAGGTTCAATTAATTTTTTGGGTAGATTAATGAAGCTAATTAAATTATTTTAAAATACTTATATTTATTAATTTTCCTTTAAACTAATTTTTCTGACTTATAAACTGATATATAATTTAACTATACATAACATATGATATGACTAAGTAACTTATTTAACATTAAGTCTTATATTTAGGATTGAGGGTAGCATAACTCTAAATATTTTGCTGAATACATGAGTTAGCAATTCTTCTATGGCTCAGACATATCGCAGGAGACTTATCTCGTGGGAGATAGCATTGTGTTCTAATTCTTATGTGGTGAGGCCTGTTACACTTTTTTTTTTTTTTTTTTATATGAAAAAGGTTTTGGAGGGGTTCAACATCAGTCCCCCACCAAGGACAGGGCACGGCCTCGGGTTCTTTGAATACTTAATAGAGACTTACGAGAACGCCTACCAAAGGAGTCCCAGTGACGGCAGCGGGGATCGAACACACATCTCTTTGGGACTTGACCAAATCCCTTACTATCTATGCCAACTCACTTTGACGGCCTATTACACTTTTTTTTTTTCTCTCTTTAACTTATTCCTGTTAGGCCCACTTGTGACAGCCGATGAGGGAGAGATCCCAATAAAAGGGACTACAGCTGACTGGTTTTCCATTGCGGATAGACCAAGATAGGCCTTTGGGGCTTGCTGGGTTCATTTCCTCATACTGAAACTCCCTATTGGGCCCTTTTAGGCCCATTTATGACTCATTAATAGGAGGGGGTGAGAACTGAGAAGGGTGATATAGGAGAGGTCAACGAGCGAGATTCAGGGGGAATTATTATTAATGAGTTTTTGAATCACGGGATCCTAATTTAGAAACCCAAAAACAGCACCTCTCAGGCTCTCACTTCCTCATTTTAATGAGTCATAGATGGGCCTAAAACGGGCCCAATAGGGAGTTTCAGTATGAGGAAATGGACCCAACAACCCCGAAAGGCCTATCTTTGTCTATCCTCAATGGAAACCCAGATAGCTGTAGTCCCTTTTATTGGGATCTCTCCCTTATCGGCTGTTACAAATGGGCCTAACAGGAATAAATTAAAGAGACATTTGGAGGAACCTAAAGGTGTAAATGTACCTTTAAACCCATAAGTTGTTGATTAAAGTGATAAGAGGTCTTATCACATAAGAAAGATAACACAAGTTCAAATCTTAAGAAGTATAGTGATAAATTTCGAGCAAAGAAAGAAGTATAGTGATAAAAGGTCTTACCACATAAAAAATATAATACAAGTTCAAATCTTGAGAAGTATAGGAAAGGTAAAAAACTTTTTACCCTCTAAGCCTTAAAGAATAACCTTAATTCTTAAAAAAAAAAAAAATTTGTGTCATCAAATGTTGAGTTAGACTTTGCCCATAAGGGCAAAGAGTGAGGTGCCATCAACTAAAAAAAGGGATATTCAAGTCTAAAAGGGCCCTCCCCCGGCCCCCGGGGGTCTTGAGTAATTGAACGGAAGGTTGGTGAAGAAAAATGTATGATTGATTTTCTTGAAGACTGGTTTATTTTAAAAGGAACAAACTCTACATCGGTTGTTGCATTATCATCAGAAAACACCAATGGCTGCTGTCAATTTGACATGAGTCTTCTAGCTTAGAAATGTCAGTTGTTGGGGCACCTCCAGCAGTTAAGAACCTCAAGGAGGTGTGCTGGAAAACTGAATGTGTTTATCATGCCAACAAAAATGATAAACAAACAAATATATATATACACACAGTCTATACTCTAAATGCTTATAATATAAATGTGAGAATATTTATAAATTCTTGTTTGTAGAGTAAGTTAGCTAGAATGCTTCAATACATAACAAATTGAAAGACAACATGCTAGCTCAAGTCTCAGAATGGTGATAGTATTTACTACGCCCGAGTATATAAATCAAATGAACGACTTTGCCCATGAATTTGTGTGATCATAACTTGAATTAAAGCTTAAAAGTTATGATTACACAAATTCTGGGTAGAAAATCTGGAAAAAGATAGTTTTGGTAAATGAATAGAACTTTATGTTGCGTTTTCCCAAAGTTAAAGTAGCATAACTGAGTTGGTTATTATTTTTTTCCATTGAAGAAAAATCAAAGAATTTTAATTAGACAGTGGAATCACTTTATTTCGATTTTTCTACAATTAATTACAAATTCTTATTTTGTTGTTGTAATTTTAAAGGTTACGAAATGAATAGTAATGACCCGAGTTTGAATTTTAAGAATTCAAATTTTTTATCCATGAGGGAATTGCAATGGTTTCCGAGGATCATATTTAAGTCTCTAGCAAGGGCATGGTTCTAATTGCCCACTAAGGTTTTCGAGCAGAAAAAAAAAAAAAATTGCCCACTCAATCAATATATAAATTTGATTTTTTTTTTTTTTGGTTGAAACATATTAATTTGATTTGATTGATAGTTACAACTCACACCCCCCCCCCCCAATACACTTCTTAGTACAACCCATCTTTAAAAAAATAAAATAAAATAAAAACTAGCGCAAGCAACCCATCATTATCAACAGATTGGTAGATTAAGCGAAATTTAAAAAGAAGATATCATATTATAAATTGACAACACATTAACTTCGCCTACATCCAGGCTAACTGCATGATACTTCAAATAATATATTTAACTTCAACATTTTGTTAGTTAAACAGAATAAATTATGTTAAAAATAACTCGGTGGCAATTTTGTTATAACTTCAACATTTTTTATATTTGATAAAGACGTAGCTGACGTAGAATGAATATTAATGTCAGTTCAACGAGAAATGGACATAGAAATCATGTTTTATTTAAAAAAAAAATTAAATTAAATTTTCACAAAAAAAAAAATGCTATTATAGGAATTATCAACGGAAATCGGTTACAAAAATTACCGACGAATTATCTAACGGAATTACTCACTAAAATTTCGTCAGTGATTTGTTGCAAAATTTATCGACAAAATAATGACGTATTAATCGATGGAATTTATGGAAAGAAAAAACACTCTGTTGGTAATTTGTTGGTAAAATTTATAATTTTGTATTATTATATTTGAATAATTTTTAAAACATAAATAATAAATATAAAATAACATAACGGAAAAAATAAAAATAAAAATGTAACATCCAGTATTTTAGAGATATTATAAAAGGGTAAATTAGTCATTAGAAATGTGTAATCTGTATGGAAGATTGGGTTTAAATTTTTTGTTTGTTTGTTGATACTGAAATTTTAGGAAAGGGGTTGGGTTCACCCACGATCCAAGAACAGGGTGAAATCTCAATTCCTTTTAGGTGATACCGGATGTTGGACAGTGCGAGTCGTCTATTAGATTAGGTTTAAATTGATGGAGGATCAAACAGAGAGTAATTAGAGGCAAATGAGATGCCAAAAATGCCCAAACAATCCCAACAATGGGCTCAAATGGAGATGTACGTTTTTGGGTGGATTGGGCTTAATTCTTGCTCGCTTAAGCCCATTATAACTAGGGTTTTCTATAGCCTGATATTATAAGGACCTATGCATGGCACATCCTTCATTATTAGTCTCAAAGTTTTGAGAGTAGAACACTGAGACATTACTATAATAAATGAATTTTATTTTTCTAAAAAATGTTTGTTTTTTCAAAAAAGAAGTAAAAAATAAAAGTTATGGTATTTTTATAATTATGTGGAGGGATTTTAACATATTCAGCGTCCCTTGTTAGAATTAGGACGTATAAAGTGGACTTTAGGCATCCCAATTTAAATTTGGGATGCCTAAGAAGGAGATTTTGACGTCTTAATTCAAAAAAGGTATGCCAAAAGTAGAGTTTTTGGTACCAAAAATACTACTACTGGCGTCCCTTTTAGAGTTGAGACACCTATGTAGACACTTCAGATGTCTCAAATTCATATTGGGACGCCTATATGGACAAAGTACTTATTTACTTCACGCCTAAAGACCAAATGCCGCAATTGGTCTTTGAACCTCAACGCTCTCCAGGAGGTCTGCAATTGACCTTCCCTCTTCTCTGTCTTATCCTCTCCGCCTCCATCTTTGATTATCCAAAACGCTGCTAGCGCTGCATCACGCTTCTAAAGACGACATCACTCTTACGTCCAACACCGATACTTTATTGGTGGTCAAGGCTAGTGCTAGTCTTACTACCCCTCTTTCGTTTTTGTATTCTAGAATCAGCTCGTATCAGCGTGCATTTTTGAAAATCTTAGATATGGAAAATCAATCTGCCTCCACGTTCCTTTTGGAAAATTTCAGATCTGGAAAATTGTGACCGTTGTGTCGGCTCTCTTCATTGTCGACGATGTTATGGCTCTGTGAGTTTGTGTTAACCCAAGTTGACTTAGTTCCCTGCGTTCCTTTTCTGAATGTCTTGCTCTCGTTTGTTTTGCAGATTTGGAAAATTTTTGAATGCTTCAGCATTGTTCTGCAGATTTGTGTTCAACCACCACCGATGGGAACGTCTCGCAAGGTACCAGTGAAGGAGATCTACAAGTTCAACCACCAGTGATGGCAAAGGATGGCAAGGCACCGACAATCTCCATGGTTCCTCAACTTCTCTCTTTCCCCTTTCCTTCAACCACCACCAACCGGCGATCTCCTTAGCCTCTCTGCTTAGCCTCCCAAACCTGAGATTTGGTTTTTTTTAAAAAAAAAGAGAAATACGGCATCCCGAAATAAAAAGGAACACCGTAAGTATCGATTTTACTATGTCTCTCACATAGGTGTCCCCCATAAAGGACATAGAAAGGGCCAAAAAAGGGACGTTAAAAGGCTTTTTTTGTAGTAGTGAGAGCTTTGCTAGAGCTTTCTCTTTGGATTAGCCTCCCAAGGATTTCTAACCCTCTAGTGAGTATTCCCAACCTAAATCCTTATTTCTTCTTGGAAGTTCTTGGGATTTTTGGATTTAGACCACTGCTGGAAAAAGCCATATTTGCGAGGGAAAAACTTCCCTCGCAAATTTGGGTCATTTTGCGAGGGAAAAAATTTTCCCTCGCAAACTTGGGTCATTTTGCGAGGGAAAAAATTTTCCCTCGCAAACTTGGGTCATTTTGCGAGGGAAAAACTTTTCCCTCGCAAATTAACCTTAATTTGCGAGGGAAAAACTTTTCCCTCGCAAAATGACCCAATTTTGCGAGGGAACAAGGTTCCCTTGCAAAACATATGATTTTTGCGAGGGAACTTTTACTTCCCTCGCAAAAATTAGTGAAGTTTGCGAGGGAAAAAATGTTCCCTCGCAAAAATGAGTAATTTTGCGAGGGAAAGTTAGTTCCCTCGCAAAAATTAGTGAATTTTGCGAGGGAACCAACGTTCCCTCGCAAAATTACTCATTTTTGCGAGGGAAACAACGTTCCCTCGCAAAAATGAGTAAAAATTTAGAATGAGTCATTTTACAAATGCAAAAAAATCAAAATAATAAATATTTTTTTTTTTAAAATTTATTGAATGGTTTGGAGTTTTCAAAATGAAAAATCCCATATAAAGCTACTTTAAATAGGAAAATTTTAAATTAGGTTGGTAAATTCAACAAATCCTTAATTGAGTCATTAACCCAATTTAGAATTTCAAAATGTGGATAAAATTACTTTAATGTCCTCTCCTCTCTTAAAAGAGTTTTATTGCTATATGATTTTATTGCTTTATATATCAACACTAACATATAATAAAATCAAATAAGATTGGCTAACACATTTTATTTTTTTAAATAATTTAGTTAAGATTTCAATGTTTTAAGTTTTTTCATTCTTTAATACAGATCATTAATATTAATTATTTTTTCTAATCAGAGGCTAGTAAATTTGATATACTTCTAAGGATACATTAGATAAAAAGATATTAAATGTACTTAAAATTTGATAAAACGATTTACATATTGCAACATAGAACTTTAGAAGAAAAAAAACTTATATGAAACAAATATAATAAAATATATACTTACTATATTTATTAAAAAAATTATATGGACATATATTATAATTTTTTTGAAAATAAAATAGTTCGTGAGATCAAAATGAACCCATTGTTGTACGATTTTTCTCTTACTATTGTAGTTAATATATATAAACTATAGATGAATCATATTTTTTTTTGTTAAATTTAAATGTCGATATATATATTGGAAAATCTAAGTTATAAAGTAAATAAAACTCTTTAATGAGAGGAGAGAAGAGAGAAGGGAGGGCATCAAAGTCATTTTGCCCACATTTTGAAATCTTAAATTGGGTTAATGTCTTAATTAGAGATTAATTGAATTTACCAACTTGATTTAGAAATTTCTTATTTTAAATGGCTTTATATGGATTTTCCCTTTTCAAGATTATCCTAATTATATAAATCAAACTGTCACTTTATATTTTTGTTTTTTTTTTAATTAAACCTTCTGTACTGTACATTAACCTGACGCATGGAAAGGAATTAAAAAAAAAAAAAACCTCCTTCTCATTTCCACCTCCAAGCTCCAGCCTGCAAACCGCGATTTGCGAACCCTAAATCCCCAATCACCATCGGCCTCACAGTCACCGAGTCATCCTCGGTGTCACCATCCTCACCAGCAGCCTCACTGTCCTCACCACCGGTCTCACCGTCATTACAAAAAAAAGGACTTTCAGTGGCGACATTTGGCGGCGACTTTTAATGTCACCGCTGAAAGTATTGACTTTCGGCGGCGACTCTCATATGTCGCCGCCAAAAGTATGTTTCAGGGGTGACAAAATGTCGTCGCCGAAATTCGTTTTTTTTTTTTCAAAATTGGTGTAAAATGACTTTAATGCCCTCCTCTCTTTTCTACCGGCCTTTCTTAGTATTTTTGCTTTATGACTTTATATCTCTATATATCAACATCATCTATGCTAAATCAAATGATTTTTTTCCCTAAAAGGATAATCAAGAATAATTCAAGTATGCCATGTCATAAATTGGGTTATTGATATCAATTAATAAATAATGATAAAAAATAAATGTGAGGTTTTTTTTTAAAAAAAAGAAAGTTGTTATTTTTATTGGGTGGGATAAAACCAAAAAGAAAAAGTATATCCCATAACAACTTCACACTTTACAAAATTGAATTGAAATAAAAGTCATTTTTACTAATATTAACCTAAACCAGAATAATTTTCCTTAACACTAAAATGTGAGATTTTAGATAGTAATTTAGTTTATATTTCAATTTCAATTTTTTAATTCTTTAATATAAATCAGTGTGTAAAAACTACTTTAAGACTAAGATGAAACTTAAAAAGGAAAAAAATGATCTAAATTGGCCAAATATTAAAATTATATGTTTTGAAAAAAGTTGACCAAACAAGTATTTGTTTTTACTTTTTTGTTGTTAACACTCACCAATTTGAAACATTAGCTAAGTTGGTGGGGCTTTTGAAGTGCACAAAGAACATCCGAGTTCGATTCTCCATGCCCGATTTAAATATATTGTTCATTCTTATTGTTAAAACTGATATGAAAAAAATTCCAAATTGTATGTGCTGCTCGGTTCGAACACGGGACATGGGGGAAGAAGCAGAACCGCATAACCAATTGATCTATGAGAGTTATTTGTTTGTTTTGTGAAATTTATATTATTTATATTAAATATTTTCTTCCCTGTGCGAAATTTCACACACAAATCACAATCCTGACCTAAATCCTCCTCCAATCCGATCGACAGTCTCAGTTCTCACCCTCTCACTCTCACCGTCACGGCCGCACTCCTCCTCCTCCTCAATCTCAAGTTCTCAACCCGCCGGCTGTCGCACTCATAGCTCTCAGCTTATCGGCTCTCGCATCGCACCGACCTCCGTCCACCGTCGGTGTCTCTCAAGTTCTCAACTCTCCTCAAATCTCGATCTCAAGTCTCAACTCTCTATCTTGGTCTCTCACTCATTGTCAGTTTGTCACCCACTCCGGCCACTCGCGATTCCCGAATCTGATCTGCCATCCACCGTCGAAGCAACCTCAGTCCCCACCGAGGATCACTTCCCTTCTGCCCTTTCGATCTACTCCAACGAACTGCGAATCTAGAGCATTCTCAGGTTATTTTCTCTCAAATCAACGAATCTTTGTTTGTTTTTGTCAAGCTGCGAATTTATTTTACCCAAGTTGCCGAGCTCTGATCTGGTTTAGCTGCCTGCGATTCTGTTTCTTATTGTTTTCAAGCTGTGGATTTATTTTGCCCAAGCTGTAGCCTGTGATTCTGTTTCTTATGTTAGTTTAGCTCCTTTTATTTTGGAACCTTCCCATAGGATTGAAATAACGACTCCACAATGACCTTGAAGTTGGGTGTTTTTGAGAAGGTCACAAACAAGATATGGTTCCTGAATTTACCTAATAAAACCAAAGAGATCTTATGAATGAAGGAACATTTGAAGTCTCGTAGCCGCAGATTATAGCCACAATTACATGCTTCTTATTTTTTTGATTCAATAACATGCTTCTTAAATCTCAATGTAATCCACAAGAAATTTCATATATCCCATATTCTTTTGAGTTGTCAATTAAACTTCTTGGATACAGTCTGGGGCAAATGATCACGCATGGAACGTTTTTCATACCTCTTCAATTTTATTTATTTTTTTAAACTTTTGGTTTGCCACAAGTCTACAACACGTTATTGTTACATTCAATTTTATATTTCTAATACATGCTGGGACTCAAAAGGTAGAAACACAAATGAATTATAGTTATTCAAGTTCCAGATTCCCGATTATACTATCTTTTTAACACATACAGTTTATTTACATTTTGAAGTGCATTTACATCATGTGTGTTTACTATATACTCTATATATATCAGTCGTAGTTCTTATCGAGAGGAGCATTTAATTATATTCTTATTATTGACTAAATGAAGAGATTAATTATTTTATATGTAGGGGAGGCTACATCGGAATTCCATCATCTATACCCCACCACGATGCAAACAAGTCAATAATTGAGAAACAAGTATGATTCTACTAAGCATATTCTTTTAATTTATGTCCTTTAGCTTTCTTGTAATAATATATAGTATACAATTATTGATCTGGACGTCACGCTTAATTGGTTGACTTGATCGATCATTGTCCAATGTATGCAATCTTCATAAGCTCACAGTATAATTATAAACGTAACGAGATGTCTTTGATTAGCTAGACAAGTTTTTCAACTATCATTCCCTCCACTAATGGTATTATCATTATTATATATCTTCAGTGGCAATCAGTTTGGTTTGTTGGGTAAAAAAAAAAGGGGGATGAGCGTTCACACACACACACATAACAACAAAAGCTTTCCTTCCCAATATCCCTTGCAATAGTAAAGAGTTGTTCTATGTAGCTGCCAATAGGAAGATTGATTTAGGTTCTGTTTTGTTGGACTAATATGTTCTTAGGCTTCTGCGGCATCAAAAAAGCTTGAGGAAATTTGCAGAAGGAGATTTCTTTATCCTTTCTTAGAAGGTAAATTCTTGAACTTTGAATATTGTTGCCATGGCCATTGTGAAAGTATTAGAGTCTGACTTTTTTTCTTCTTTTTTTTAATATAATGCTGATCAATGGTTAGTAGTATTGGTGAACTTTTTCGGACAATTTAATTTTCGTTTGTAGTTGACTGAATTATTCATGCCCCCTCCACATGTATGTCCCCATCTTCTAGTGTACTATCCTCATTCTCTGGTTGCTTGCTGCCATCTGCTCTTTATTCACTGCATGTGTTTGTTTGCCACTTTCTTGAATAAGTGGCAATTGGTTGGTATAAGTGGCCAGTTGTATTTGCCACTTAGGTTGGTAGCTGAATTAGTTAGTATCACTGTATTATGTTCCAAAAGTCTTTGTGTAGGGTTGGGTTGGGGAAGTATGGAAGGCGATCGTGATAAGAGTTGGATGTACAATCGTCTAACTCAGAAAAGACAACTTACTCGTGTATTCTTAGAGGGTTTGGAAGAGTTCATCCAATTTGCTTTGCGCACACAACTAATTCAAGTACCTCGATTAGTTGTCCGTGTGTGAAATGTAGGTGTTTGCAATTTCATGATCCAAGCACGGTCAAAATCCATTTGTGTAAAAAAGGATTCATGGCGAATTATGAATGTTGGGAATTTCATAGGGAAGTCCGACAGACAGCGAGTGGTCATTACGGAGACAATACTCATCGAGAGAACCTTAATCAATATGAACAATTGGTGATGGATGCCGCGGGACCGTCGATTGGGCAATACTTTGATCCCGTTACTCATGTTGAACCGTCATACATGGGAGAGGAGACCGGTGCACATACTCAACCATCGTACATGGGAGAGGATCCTAATCTAGAAGTCGATAGGTTCTATAAAATGCTTCAAGATGCGCAACGTCCTTTATGGGAAGGTTGTGAACACATTGAAAATAGTGAATATTCATCGCTATCGGCTACCCTAGCAACACTAAGCTTGAAGACTGATCACCACATAAGTCAGAAGAATTACAATGAAATGATGCAGATCATGAGAAAGATTGCTCCCAAAAACAATAATTTACCAAAAGATTTTTACCAAGCAAAGAAAAATGTGAAAGAGCTTGGGCTCGGATGTGAAAAAATTCATTGCTGCCCTAAAGGATGTATGCTCTATTACAAGGATGATGCTGAGCGGACTACTTGTAAATTCTGTGAACATGACAGATACAAAGTTGTGAAGAATGGACGGAAAACGACCTTTCATGCATTAAGCAATATGTGGTACTTTCCTCCCGTGCCCAGACTTCAGAGATTGTATGCATCACCACAAACAGCTGCTCACATGAGATGGCACCGGGAGCATCACAGGGATGAAAATTTTGTGACGCATCTATCCGATGCTGAAGCTTGGCTTAAATTTGACGAGGTCAATCCTTCGTTTGCAAGCGATCCTCGTAATGTCCGTCTTGGGTTATGTTCAGATGGGTTCGCTCCTTTCAACCAAACGGGCATGGCTTATTCTTGTTGGCCTGTGATTGTGACTCCATACAACCTCCCACCTTCCATGTGCATGAGAAGAGAGTTTTTTTTCCTCAACGCGTTAATCCCTGGGCCATCCAACCCAAAAAAGAAAATAGATGTATATCTCAGGCCTTTGATAGACGAGTTGAATATGTTGTGGAGTGAAGGGGTTCTTGCGTACGATGTATCATTGAGCCAAAATTTCACCATGCGGGCTGCCTTAATGTGGACGATAAATGATTTCCCTGCATATAGGATGTTGAGTGGCTGGAAAACGTTAGGGAAGCTTGCATGTCCGGTATGTCTCGAACAGAATGTGGGGTTTAGCTTGCAATACAGTCACAAGGTCTCGTTGGTTTGACAAGCATCGGCGATTCTTGCCCCCGATCATTCTCTTAGGAAAAACAGAAAAGACTTCAAGTGGAATGTGGTTGAACGGTCAGATCAACCTCGTCGTTTAAGTGGCCAAGAAATATGGGACAGGGTCAAGCACATTCAAAGTGTTGAAGAGGGGGCTGGTTCTAGCGAACCTGAGGGATATGGCCTTCAGCATCATTGGAACAAACGCAGCATCTTTTGGGAGCTACCATATTGGAAAGATCAATTGTTAAGACACAACCTCGATGTCATGCACATTGAGAGGAATGTGTTTTGCAATATTCTGTACACCGTAATGGACACCAAGGGTAAGACGAAGGATACAGTTAATGCAAGACGTGACATAGAAGCGATTTGCAGAAGGCCTGCTTTGCATTTGGTGGAGAATGCCACGGGCCGTACTTCAAAACCTAGAGCGCCGTACGCATTGAACAAAGAGCAGAATGTACAATTGTTGCGATGGGTTAAAGGTGTGAAACTCCCGGACGGTTATGCATCCAACTTTTCAAGATGTGTCGACATGAATGAGGCGAAATTATTCGGGATGAAGAGTCATGATTGTCATGTTTTCTTTCTGAGATTGTTGCCGTGGGCTTTCAAAGCACTACCGAATCATATATGGACTATTCTGACAGAATTTTCCTTATTCTTTAGAGAAATTTGTGCTTCTAAGCTTAATGTTGATAAGTTATGGCAGCTAGAGGAGAGCGTGCCAATAATGCTATGCAAGTTAGAGATGGTGTTTCCTCCTAGCTTCTTTGACTCAATGGAACATTTGCCTGTGCACTTGGCCTACGAAGCAAAGGTAGGAGGTCAGCAACAATATAGATGGATGTATCCGTTTGAAAGGTAATATATATATATATATATATATATTGTCTGTGATTAAATGAACCACATTGTGATATAGGTTATAAATGTCCTTTGATTTTCAACTGTAGGTTTGCGCACACTTAAGTGCAAGATAAAAAATCCAAGGTACGTTGAAGGATCTATTGCTGAAGCGTTTCTAGTTGAAGAGGCCGGTAAATTTGCCTCATACTATTATCCACCTGAAGTTATATCAAGATGGAGAGGGGTACCTCGCAATGATGATGGTGGTGTACCGAGTGGTCAGATATCAATATTCAATTATCCTGGCCGAGTCGTGGGAAAACATTGTAGCTCAACTCTGGAAGGAATTGATAAGAAAGTAGCAGAGTGGTACATTCTAAACAACTGTGAAGAGGCCGACCCGTACTTGAAGTAAGATTTCCTCTTTTGTTATTGTTACGGTAAGTATTAAAGTATTAATTTCATTTTTTTGTTACAGACACTTCTCTAATTGTGTCCGATCGACAAATCCTTTGATGTCGGATTTCGATATTGATCAATTCATGAAGGTCGAGTTTCCTAATTGGTTACAATCCTCGCCGTGCAAAACAAATCAGCTCCCCAGGATGTTGCGTGGAGTTTATCTTACGGATCTGCAACAACAATTACCCGAATCAAAAAATATGTAATTAATGGGTATCGGTTTGCAACTTTTGAAGCGAATGGGAATACAGAAAGTTGCAATTACGGTGTATATTGTCGAGGTGGCCAAGTTGATGGGGTCGAGGGCGACTACTACGGGAAGTTAATTGACATAATTCAGCTGGATTACAAGTGGGACAAGTCAGTGACTCTATTTAAATGTGAGTGGTTTGATAACACTCCGCGTAGGACAAAAGTGGACAAATATGGTAATGTTTAGATCCACTGGTCAAGGAGATATACAGTTAGTTATGACCCTTTCATTCTTGCTCAACAGGCGGAACAAGTTTATTATACATCATACCCCACATCCCGCCAAGGGTGGATGGGAGTTATCAAAACCAAAGTACGGAATATTATACCTAAGTCGAAAGAGTCAGAAACAAATGACGATTTGACTGAACCATTCCAAGCTGATGTGGAACATGTAGGTACCGTAACTATTGCCGAGAACGATCTACCAAGCAATCTCTTTGATTCCACCGTGGAGTTAGAGTTGATTCCTATCAATATTGACAGTGACGAATTAGACGATGAGGCGGAAGAGATCTACTCCGATAGTGAATCGGAATTCGACGACTATGAGACGCCAGAGGAAGGTGTGCAGGCTGAGGTCGAAGAACAAAAATCGTCCGAATGATTTGAGTTAGTTTTGTTGTTTATGACGATTTGTTATACTAGATACTCTCATCCATTTGTCAGTGTTGTATTAAGTAGTTTTCTTATATTTATATGTTTTTTGATATAATATTTATAAGTGTTCACAGATGGAGCATTCAGGAGATTTATCCCATGGATTCATGTCGATGGATCAGAAGAGATAAGGTGGAAATTGAATTATTAAATTTAATAAATGAATATTTACTCATGTTAAATCTTCGATGTGGTATTGTCATTATATTGTATCCATTGCATTCACTTATTGTGAACTGTCCCCCTGGAACCTACGAGCATGTAGTGACTGTTATAAGATAGGATTTAGTTGCTTAGATGTCTATCTCACCCTTTCCATAATTAACATTTTTCAGGTTAGAAAGTTAAGGCAAGGAGCTTGGGGAAATGTGGGGAAATTTGACACTTAAATTGATTTAACTAAGTTAACGACCAAAGGCTTGGAGCAGAGCTCCTCCAAATCATTTTTTTTGTGGTAAACTCCCTATAACTGTTATAACTGTTACAGTGGCGTGTTTACTGTTAGTTCTCAGATTATAAGTTTTTTTATGATAACAACTACTTGCAATAAGTTAAAGACTTGATGATTCAAGTCACTCGAGTGTGTATTAAAAAACACTTGAGTGTATAATAGTTATTGAAATCAAAACTTGAATCATAAAGCCATTTTCTAAAGTGTTTGATATAGACACTTAAGTGTTACTCTTCAACACTCAAGTGTTGAACTCAAAATTTTCAAATTACATTGACAATTATAATAGGAACAACAACAATAACCCATATTGAAATACATACAATCTAGGATAAAGACAACATCCTAACTTCTCATGGGAACAACAAGGACAACAATCTGGTGCTTCCTCGCAGCCTAATAAACCCCAATATCCTCATGGATTCTATTAGCAAGTAAGGCAATCGAGTATGGACTTATCTCCTCAACCATCTATTGAAGACTTACTTAAAGAATCCATGGCCAATAATGATGTTATAATTTAGAGTTAGCAGGTTTTCCTCAAAAATCTAGAAAATCAAGTTGTGCAGCTTGCTACTGCACTGAATAATAGGCCATTGGGATCTCTTCCTAGTGATACTGAAGTCCCTAAATGAGAAGGCAAGGAGCATATCAAGGCTATAAAGTTGAGAAGTGGTAAGTTTGTTGACCAAAAAAAGAGTGAAAAGGACAATTGAAGATGTTGAACTGCTGTCTAGCCAAGGAAAGAAAGGAAGAGAAGCTGAGAAGAAAATCAGATAGTACAACATTCTAATCCAGAATTGCAAAGATTTGGTAACACCTATGATGCTGCAACAATGCCACAAAACAACAACCCTGAGTGGCAAGAATCAGATAAGGTAATTGATGCTGTAGCAATTCCGCAACAAAGGCCACCAGATGTAACAACTATAAAAATTGTGAAGCCACCACCACCTTTTACCCAGAGACTACAAAACCAAATTCAAGAGAAGCAATTTAGAAAGTTTCTGGATGTTCTGAAGAAAATGCATACCAACATGCCTTTGGTGGAAGCATTAGAACAAATCCCTAGTTATGTGAAATTTATGAAGGATATTTTGTTAAAGAAAATGAGGCTTGGTGAATTTGAGATTGTAGCCTTAACGGAAGAAAGAAGTGCTATTCTACTTAATAAACTTCCCTCAAAAGATCCAGGAAGCTTCACCATTCCATGTGCCATTGGAAGGAACTACTATGGAAGGGTATTGTGTGACTTGGGAGCTAGCACAAAGCTAATGTCGATGTCATTTTTCAAGCAACTAGCTAACTACTGTAGGAGAAGCAAAACCCACAATTGTGCCACTGCAACTTGTTGGCAGATCCATTGTCTATTTAGAAGGAAAGATAGAAGTGTTGGTTAATTTTGGCTATTGCACAACTTTCATGCAAAGTCTCATGAGGATGAAAACAAAAAAATTTGTTAATCATTGTGGAAACCCGTAACTCCTTATAGTCCTCATGATTTATAAACCTTAACTTATTAGGCTAATTAATTAGTATTATTATATTAATTAATTTGTAACTTTTTACACTACTCATGAGAACTGGTAACAATTTATGATACTCATGAGTTTTAGAATTACTCGTTAAAACAACTATTCACTAGTGCAAAAAAGGGATTTAAGACCGCCTCATTTAGAGCGGATCATCGACGCCCCGCTCTTAAAGGTGTGACCGGTGGCAGTTTTGTAAATAAAAAGAACTTCTTATACGCTAAAGTGCTTTAAGACTGCCTCATTAAGACCGGACTAACGAATGACCGCTCCTAAAACTATGACCGGTGGCATATTTGTAAATATAAAGAACTTCTTACACTGGATCATTTTTTCATAGGTCTTATCCAGACCTGTTAAAATAACAACCGGTCTTAAAAATGTTATTAAAAAAATTGAAATATCAATTACTTTTGGAGAAATCTCATACAACCAGACTTATATTTTCTACACTCCAAAATTAATACGGAAAAATTAAAATATAAATGTATTAAAGTTTTAAGACCGAACATTTATAAAAGACGGTCTTAAATGTTAGACCTTTAAGACCGGACATAAATCACGGCCGGTACTAAAGTTTGAATAAAAAATTAATTAATGTTAAGACCAGAGTTACAAAATGACTGGTCTTAAAAGTTAGACTTTTAAGACCGGACGTAAAATCAGGCTTTTCAGCCGTAGTAAAATGGGTACTAAAGTTTAAATTAAAAAATAATTAATTTTAAGACCGAAGTTTTAGTAAGTCCGGTCTTAAAGGTTAACCTTTAAGACCGTATATACTCATTTGTCCGGTCTTAAAAATGAAGCGCCAAATATAGTTTCTTCGCGCGGAAGCTTTTGACACTCTCACTGAAGAACGAACCCCTGTTCACGTTGCGAAACCCTTCCTCATTTGCTCGTGCATTCCTATCACTTTCTTGAAAATGAACGGTGAAAACGATTCCACTCGTGTTCTGGAACTCCAGATACTGCTTTGACTGGTGTGGATCAGTCGAACGAACCCTCTTCATCTCACATTGAGCCTCCTCAGCGCCGTGCACGCCGTGGTAGAAGCGGCACACGAATGAGGGAGGTTTCCCTTAGTCGTAATTCCGGGACGAAGCTCCAGATTCAGTTTGATGAAAATTTGCAACCTTTCGGTCCTAATAAAACCACATATACTAGTTTTGTCGGCGCTCTAGTACGCAGCAAGGTTAGCATCTTGATTGATGAGTGGAAAAATGTGGACCAAAGCACAATAAAGGATCCTATTTGGGACACTATCGTGCTTACATGCACCGTCCCTGACTCTGAGAAGTTGAAAGACTCAACATTGTCTTATTGTCTTTGAGCGGTTCAGGAAGTTTAAGACCTTTCTTGCTAACACGTATATTTTTGCCAAGGTGAAGCCTGACCATAAACCCTGGCACAAGTACAAATTTCTTGATGAACAAACTTGGCAACAATTTGTTCAGCTGCGAACCACTCCTGAAGCTCTGGTGAGTTTATATTTAGTTGTGTTTGCACTTTTGTTTGCTTATTAACCTGTGCGGATATGTGAATGTTATTGTGTACATCTAATCCTGTTAGTTAAATGGTTTGGTGTGTGAATAGAAGTATACATTTCCTGCCTTTGTCCTGCATCAGAGGAGCATGTCCTAATTCCATGCAAGTTTGATATGTAAACTTTGTAATATGGTTAGACGTTGTTGTTAGTTAGTTAGTATGTTAACTGTGTAATGTGCAACTCCCTTTCCTTTTGTTCTCCCAATTTCTTCTACAATGCTACATCTTCCTTAAGTAAAATGTTTAAACTTGATGAAGTGAATTTGACTAATGTTTGACGTTCATATCAAGCAGAAGTTCTCTAATTTCTGTTAGTGACATGTCTGGAATTCATAATTGATAGGTAGATCACTCGGGGCGTGTAAGGGGGATTGGAGGACGGGTAGGCCTAAAGCAATACTTTGGTAAATCCAAACGCCACAGACAAAGTATGATTACCCGGGAGGAGATGGATCAGACGGTTGCCAAATTAAATGAGGAATCAGCGGCCAGAGAAGCTACATTGAGAGAAATGTTTCAAGCTCAGTTGAAACAGATGAAGGAGGAGATGGATCAGAAAATGCAGTGTCTCCTGAGCTCTTGGCCAGAGACCATTGTGGATCCCTTGACACCTTCAGCTGCACCTATGCAGCACCAGAGCACTAGAGGAGCTGTGTACACCACGAACAAATGGATGATGATGAAGTCAGAGTGTCAGTTGAAGAGGTGATCAATGATGCACCTGTCCCTCTCCCAACCGATGAGCTGAAGCTTGTGAGTGATGTCAAGGGAACCTTCATCTCTTGGCTAGTGAAGCTTGTAGATGTCTCTACTCCTCGTCAAGCTCCATCCCCTCGTCAAGCTCCATCCCCTCATCAAGCTTCACCCCCCCAAGTTCCATCCCCTCATCAAGCTTCGTCCCTCCTCAAGTTGCACCCCCTCCTCAAGTGCCATCCCCTACTGCTAACTTGACAGCCAAGGAAAAAATATCTGATTTGGTAGCCAACAAATGGTTTAAAGATAAATCGTGGTCTGTCAATGAAGTAGTAGGCCTCGCTCATCCTCAACCGCTTTACATTGATAATGAAGATGTAGAGTCCATGCTGCTTCCTGGACAGCAGGTTACTAGTGCATGTGTTCAAGTATTTATAAAGTAAGTATCTTCTTCCTTGATTACATAATTTAAATGCACCATTTAGACACACATACATATATACTAATTCCCTGATCGATGTCATTCTTGTAGGTGCATGCATGAGAAACTTGTTGAACAGGGCAGAATCGAGGATTTTGGATTCTTGTGCCCAGTGTATGCAAGTACAACATCCAAGGAATTGAGACAGGAGTACATATCAAAGAGGGTGTGTGAAGTGCCAAGAAAGGTGTACTTGTTTCCAAACTGGCTCGGGTATATATATATCACATTTCTTGTCTGCAATTCACTTAATTCTGCTACATATATATATATATATATATATATATATATATATATATATATATATATATATATATATATATATATATATATATATATATATATATCACTGAGTACTTTACTGCTGTATTGAAATTTCAGCAACCACTATCAGTTGGTCGTCATGAACATGGAGTCGCATTATGTTATCTTCTTATGCTCCATTCACATGGATCCATCGCCTACGTTGAAGCAGATCATCAACAAGTAAGAATGTCATTTTGATTGTCTTGTCTCGAAATCCCTCGTTGTGAATTTTCAGTGAACATTACTGATAAATTTGTGATTTTGATGATAGTGGCATGAAGACCTTCCAAAGAACGGTAAAAAAAGGCGTGGGGTTGATCTCAACCCTAAATGGTACCAACCAAAGGTTAGTACATATTTGGACATGGCATAACTGTCTTGTGAACTTGGTCAGTAAGCTATATATGCTCTTATATATTTCTTGTTCTTTTTTAGACCCGTCGGCAACCGCGAATCGAACTTATGTGGCCCTTACGTCATGAAACACATATATGATATTGTGACGGAGGAAAGACTAAATTCCTGCAAAGGTAAAATGTTATGGCTGAATTCAATCACTGATGGCTTAATGTTACATATGAAATATGCACGTAATATGTTATTTCTGTTTCTGTCTTTGATGTTACAGAGGTTTGCCTGTGAAGAGCCATTTGATGATGATGAAGTGGAGCACATACGCGATGTGTTTTGTGAATATCTGTATAAACTGGTCTTAGAAAATCAAAGTCAGGACAATAATTAATGTCCTAAATTAATTCATTTGTAAATAATATATGTTGTAGCAACAATAGCCTTCTGTACATACATTTGTTTATTTTTTCGACTAGCTAATTCATTCTTTTGTAAATATAACGCAATGCAATTCAATAATAAATTTGTTTATTTTTTTGAACAATTTGTGTGTGTCCATTTTGGGTTTCTGAATGAATGGATTGGTGGATAAAGCTATTTAATTAGTGCTTGAAATTTGAGATACAGGCGGATGTTGTAAATGAGCCATAAGAGTTTCTGAAAAGTATTCGCGACTTTTAGGACCGTACATTTGTTAAAAGAACGGTCCTAAAGGTCTTCGTCCATTTTGAGACCGTATATTTAACAAATATCCGGTCCTAAAAGTCTTCGTCTAATTCTAAAAAGTATGGGTAGACTTTTAGGACCGTATATTGTTTATTTGTCCGCTCCTAACTTCAAATTTTTAAAATAAGGCTTAATTTTTAGGACCGTATATTTGTTAAAAGCACGGTCCTAAAGGTCTTCGTCCATTTTAAGACCGTATATTTAACAAATATCCGGTCCTAAAAGTCTTCGTCTAATTCTAAAAGTATGGGTAGACTTTTAGGACCGTATATTTTTTATTTGTCCGCTCCTAACTTCAAATTTTTAAAATAAGGCTTAACTTTTAGGACCTTGGATTGTTATATGTCCGGTCCTAATATTCTTCCTTTAAATAGAGTTACTGACTCGGTTTTCAGACAAATCGTTAGGGTTCAAGACAACCAAGTTTCTGGCATTCTTCTCAGGTTTTGTGCTTCGTTGTCCTCGTTTTTACTTGACCTGGATGTGAAGATCATCATCGGTGTCCCTTTTCTTTTTGTCGGAAAAAGAAAGAAGATAACGAAAAGGACACTGAAAATGTTCACATCAGGTTAAGTAAGGAGGACGACAACGATGGTCCAAACTTGAGAAGAATCGTCACTCTGTTTGTTTTAGTTCGAATAAGGTAAACAATGTTTTTTGTTTTTGTTTTGTATGGTCGTAATCGTTAACTTTATTATGCAAATTTTTAATGTTGATTACCACGAAGAGGACAATGTTTTGTTTGTTTCCTTTTTGTCGGAAAAAAGAAAAGAACATCAAGATAAAGGAAGTACAAGGAAAGTGATTGGGATCTAAAATTTTTTTATTTTTTTTATTAATTTTTTTTTGCTGCCGTGTAAGGCAGCAGTAGTACAAAAAAAACATAAAAATTTCTAATCCTCCCCATCGTTGTCAGAGGGGCCAGCACGAGGACCTCGTCGTGGTGGAGGAGCCATTACGGTGGAGGTTGTAGGAGGAGATGGAGATGAATGTGAAGAAAGTAAAGTAACAACGGGTTTAAATAGAGAACCCATCCTGAACAATGTGAAACGCCGGAAACATTAACGAGGAGACGCATAGTTACTCAGAATACGAGGAGACGCCTAGTTGGGAAGTTTATGTGGAAGCCGAAGAGACTCAATCATTCATTTCAACATAGGGAAGGGGACTCTGCAAAATTTTGAAAAGAATGAACTTTTAATACCAAATACTGTAAAAGATCCGTTCCTAAAAGTAATATTTTTTAGCCAAAAATTCTTACTTGAAAAAAATAAATTTGAAAATATAAAATAAATGAGATTTAGGACCGGATATAGTACAAAAAGACGGTCTTAAAAGTGTTTTAGGACCGGATACAAGATAAAAGGTCGGTCTTAAAAGTAATTGTTAAAAATAATTGACTATTAGGACCGGATATTTAAACAAATACGCTCTTAAAGTAGAAACATCATTTATACCAATTGACTTAATCATCATCGATGTTTATCTCTCCTGCTCTCTGTCCTTATTAACTCCACACACTACCTCTTTGTCCTTGTTAACTCCTCACTACCTATCTCGCTTGCCCCAACCTCTCAAAGCCTCAAACCATGGTTAGATACAAGCAAACTGCTCGTAGGGGTGCATACACACCTCAAGCTCGTGCCATGGTTAGAACGTTGTACGGTGTGCCTCCTCCAGTGAGAGTGTGTCCAATTGTTTCCGAAGACTCTCGGGTCGTTGGACCCATTGTTATTTCTTCGGATGATGAAGAGATTGCGCATGCCGCACCCCCTGATGTTCGTGCTCCCCACCAACCTTCACAACATGCAGATGTTCGTGCTCCCCCTACCCAACCTGTTGGCCCCAGCGCGCCTACCTCTGACCCCTCTCCGCTTTGCTGTAATGATCCATTAATATTGCGGGTGGAGCAAATAAGACAAGAAGTTGCTGATCTCCGGCGGGAAATTAATGCTCTTCACGCCGAAATCGCCGAGGTTGTTCAGTCAAATTCTTGTGGATGATAATATTCAGCTTCTTTTTCTTTTGTTTTTTTTCTTGTGTATGCATATTCTGAAAGTAATGTAAGACATTAAGAACGCTGTATGAATTTTTGGTTGTTCTCCAGTAATTAATGAAAGAAGCTTATTCTCCAATTTTCCTTTATTTTTTGTCCAAAAAATATCCTTTATATTATTGATTCATTCTAATGCAATCACCAAGGCCATTAAGACCGGACATTTTATAAGTAACGGTACTAAAGAGTATTTTGTATTTTAGGACCGGACGTTTGATAAACCTCCGGTCTTAAAACTTAAATGACTAATAAAAGGTTAGGACCGGATACTTTTAAAACTCCGGTCTTAAAATGTTATTTGTATCTTTAGGACCGGACATTTAATAGATAACCGGTATTAATAAAATCCAAAAAGCTAAATAAGGTGAATATCTCTTGCCGCGCCGAAAGTGAATACTCAGGTTCCGACTCCAGTGT
Organism: Acacia pycnantha; assembly: GCA_025563575.1. Lineage (NCBI taxonomy): Eukaryota > Viridiplantae > Streptophyta > Magnoliopsida > Fabales > Fabaceae > Acacia > Acacia pycnantha. The sequence goes on from JAMWYP010000205.1 coordinate 566,653, forward strand.
TTGTGTGTTGCTTCGTCGCTTCTTCGCGTTCCTCTCTCGACAATCACTATCTGGTTCCTTAGCTAAACGTCTATAGACGAAGCTGTAAGAGGTGTTTCGGTTATATAACTTTATTATTTTCCAGCTTATCGTTCTTGGTTTTTCATGGGTTTAACGAAATCGATGTAATGTTCTTATGGGTATTCTCTGTTGTTAATGAATATTGTTTTTGAAGATTATATTTGCACTTTAGACCTACCCAACCGACCAACAAGTGTTTTTAGGTTACTCTTGTTGTCTTGTCTCGCAATATCACCGTTCGTTCTTCGGAGAAGTAAGACTCGGCAATCGCATTTGAATTTATATGCTTCGGTGAGTCCACAAGACCTTCATCCCATGCATTTAATTTCCTCGTCTTGCATTTATTTTGGTTCTTAGATTCACCGTGATGCATTTATGACCAAAAGTGATTCTTTGTTATGCATTTAATGGGCAAGTTCCTCCGTAAAAGTGATTCTTTGAGCACATATATTTGCATTTGGATGTTGGCTTATTTTATATGCAAGTTTCAATTTTTTCGGATTATGAATGATCAATGATTTTCGTCTATATATAGGAATTCTACTATGGATCACAGTTGGATAAATGCTTTACGAACGAGTGTTGAATATCAGAATGGGGTGAGGAATTTATAGAATTTGCTAAACAAAATGCCCATGATGATAGGGGGAAGTTTTATTGTCCTTGTGTAGAATGTTTGAATGAGAGTCGACTAAGTCCTGAAGTTATACACACACATTTAATTTGTCACGGATTTTGTAAGACTTATACAGTATGGGTATGGCATGGTGAAAAAATGCCAAGCGGGTCTCAACATGGGGAAGTGGCCTTTGATGATAATGACACGGATATGGATGATCGCATAGAGGACATTATTGTATAGAAAAGAGTTTGAAGAGAAGCAGAGTTGTCCGATATGTGAAACCCCACGGTACAAGTCAGATAAGGGGCCTGCAAAAGTGTTGTGGTATCTTCCAATCATACCAAGGTTCAAGCGGTTGTTTGCGAATGTAAATGATGCAAAAAATCTGAGGTGGCATGCAGATGAGAGGATTTCGGATGGACAACTTCGACATCCGGCCGATTCTTCTCAATGGAAGAAAATCGATCAATTATTTCCGAACTTCGGCGAAGAACCTAGGAACCTCAGGCTTGCCCTTAGCACGGATGGCATGAATCCATATGGAAGCCTTAGCAAGCATACATAGCTCATGGCCCGTACTCCGATTGTTTACAACTTATCTCCTATGTTATGCATGAAACGAAAGTACATCATGTTGTCTATGTTGATTTCGAGACCAAAACAACCCGGAAATGACATAGATGTTTACCTTGAGCCCTTGATCGAAGACTTGAAGGAGTTGTGGGAAGAAGGTGTCGATGTTTTTGACTCTTTCAAGAAGGAGGTCTTTAGAATGAGAGCCATGATATTTTGTACTATAAACGACTTCCCAAACATATGGGAACTTGTCGAGTATAGTGTAAAAGGCCATAAAGCATGTCCGGTTTGTGAAGAAGGCACACGCTACCATCAACTTCAACATGGAAGAAAGACGGTGTATCTTGGACATAGGAGATTTCTTAGACGGGGCCACCCATATCGTCGATTAAAGAAGGCATTTTTTGGTGGCCAAGAGTATGAAGAAGCTCCGGTGGCATTGACTGGGGAGCAAGTGTATGAAAAGGTTAAAAATATCAGTGTCATCTTCGGTAAGACTGGAAAGAATAGAAAAGAAACAAATATATGGAAGAAGAGATCTGTATTCTTCGATCTTCCATATTGGCGCAATCTTGATGTGAGACACTTTGTATTGATGTCATGCATGTGGAGAAGAACGTATGTGATAGTATTGTTGGCACGCTTCTCAACATACAAGGTAGTTCCAAGGATGGTGTGAAGGCAAGATTGGATTTGCAAGCAATGGGAATACGCGAAGACTTGCATCCAATCTACTCCCAGTAGCTATTCGAGGCATCGCCGAATATGATCTTCGGGTCGTTTTGACTAGACTTTGTTTCTTCTTCAATGCGGTTTGTAGTAAAGTCTTCAAGATTGAAAAGTTGGATGAATTGGAGAATGAAGGATATCTTATCTTGTGCCACCTGAGAAGCTATTTGTTCCTACATTTTTTGACATCATGGTTCATTTGATTGTTCATCTAGTGAGGGAGATAAAGTTGTGCGGCCCTATCCATTTACGGTGGATGTACCCTATTGAAAGATCTATGAAATTCCTAAAAGGGTACGTGAAGAACGCGTACCGTCCAGAAGCATCAATTGTTAGAAATATGTTTCTGAAGAGGCCATGGAATTTTGTCAAAATTATTTGGCCAAAGTAAGACATATTGGGCTTCCAAAACGTCAGCTGGCTGAAGGGGGTAGACGAGGGGCTTCGGTAAAGAGTGTGGATCGTGATGAATTGTCACAAGTCCACTTATACATCTTGAATAATGTTGATGAAGTTCAAGCCAGCATATCTGCACATAAAGAAGCTGTAAGGAAAGAGAACCATCGAATGACCGAACAAAGGTTGATTAGGGAACATAATAGAACTTTTGCAAACTGGTTCAAACAAAAGGTCGAGGGATCGAATGTGTTTCGATACAATGAAATGGTTAGCACGTGGTCCCGAGGTTGATGTCATAAGTTGGAATTCGTATGTGATCAATGGTTATACATTTTACACGAAGTCCCTAGATGATATGAGCATGGTCCAGAACAGTGGTGTTATGTTAGAGGCTGAATCTATGCACTTCTCCAGTTCGAAAGACAAGAGGCCTAAATTGGCAGTCATGCCATATTATGGGGTTATTGAAGAGATTTGGGAGGTGGACTATGTCAAAGTTAGATTTCCCATCTTCAAATGCAAGTGGGTTAATGTCAATAATGGTGTTCGATCGATCGACTAGGATTCACTTTAGTCGATGTCAATAGTAGAAGTTTTGGAGATAAACCTTTTATTATGGTAGATCATGCAAAACAAGTGTTCTATATCACCGATCAAGAAAATAAAATGTGGTCTGTAGCTCTCCAAGGAAAGAGGGTCATTGATATTGATGAGGAAAGTCATTCAAATTATGGTCTTCCTGAGAGTACTCCTTTTACAATGGGTCTACCGGACATGAACGAAGAAGATGAAGCGGATAATGAACCCGGCATAAGAAATGATCATCAAGAAGGGATATGGGAGGATATCACTTTATAAAAGAGTCAATTCATCATAAGGTAATATTCATATGCAGAATTCTTAGAAAACTTTAAGGTTTTAACTATATTATATTCCTTCTATGTTCTTAATTAAACAATGTCATCATTGACTATATGAATTTGTTCTTGTTCTGTTTTTGTGGCAGGATCCGATTCAAAGGGGCATGTTATAAAAGAGGATGCATGTTACGTTGTTGGGTGGGAATCAGATGAAGGCATGGTGAATAATATATTATATTGGACTACATATATGTTGATTTACGTCCTGCATGTTTTGTAACTCATTGTGATTGTAATTAGTTATATCTTAGCTTATTGTATAAATTACTTTAGTTGTTGTAGACTTAAGAGGCCACATAACTCATGGTGGATAATATTTGTATTCTTTTTCCAAATTCAATCTATTCATGTTCATAGCTTGTAGCTTAAAGTATATCGACTTTTAAGTGCTGTTTTGGATGGTGGATTTGTGTATATATATGATCAGGAAGAACGAACAGGGAAAAAATTTGGGGAAATTTAGACCGCAAATAAAAAAAACGGTCTTAAATGTTCAAATATTAAGACCGGATGTAAATCTATGACCGCTCTTAAAGGTATTAAGCCGGTCTTAAAAGTTGGTCTTTAAGACCGGTCCACTTAAAAAATCCGGTCTTGAAAGTCAGTCTTTTAAGACCGGGTAATTAGTCCTCTGGTCTTAGAGTCCGCTATCTTTTGGACCGGATTGATATTTGTCCGGTCTTAATATTTGGATCTTTTAAGACCGGTCGAGTTTATGTCCGGTCTTAAAGTTTGAGTTTTAGGACCGAACCAAAAATATTTCAGATTTATTTAGTATGACTTTTAAGACCGAAGGTTTAAAATGTCCGTTCTGAAAGAAACTCTTTAAGACCGTTTAAAAGTTCGGTCTTAAAGGTAGACTTTTAATACTGGCTGGAACAAGACCTGTCGCGGGTCCGGTCCTAATATATCTATTTTGTCCGGTCTTAAAAGCCTTTTTTCCACCCGTGATTAGGCATTAAGATTACCTTAGATCACTCGAAGACTTCATTGTTGTTAATGTTCTCCAATGTTGATCCACACGGCTATCTTTCGATTGCAATGAGAACTCTTTCTCTTGATACCTCCCACTCCTTGGATGCTTGCTAGGTTATGACAAGGTTGAGGTTTCGATTTCTTGGGTTTTTCTCCTTTTCAAGAATATGGTAGTTTCTTGAAATTAAGTTGAAGATAGGATGAACAAGATTAGATTATTACCTTTATTGGATGGCGCCTCTTTCTTTACCTCTTGGTAGTTGGCCGAAATTCTCAAGAGCATGAGTCTCCTGAATTTCGGCCAACTCCCCTTAAATAGTCTTGGTAGGTCAAAAATTCTAAGACCTAATTGTCTTATTTATTTGGGCCACCATACTAAACATATGATTTTAGATTATAGGCCCATTACTTGGTGTTATCCAAATCATTAAGACAATGAATTAAATCCATATCATGATTATTTGATTGAATCAAAAATTTAAGGTGATGGATTACATTCATATCTTGATTATTTGATTGAATAAAGAATTTAAGATGATTGATTAAATCCATATATTGATTATTTGATTGAATCAAAACTTAAGATGATGGATCACATCCATATCTTTAATTAAAATTCAAGATCATGGATCATATCCATATCATTAATTTATGTATTGAATTAAAATTTAATACATCTTTTAATTCAAAATTATCTTTTATAACCTAACATCTTGAATTTTAAATTTAAATTTCAAAATTAAATTCCAAATTCGAATTCCAAATTCAACTTGGCCTAAAACCCTGTTTGATCTTCAAATCCTAAAAGCAATGCAGTACCCTGATGACATTGAAGAATGCTCAGCTAAGGAGACCATTAAAGACATGGTGCAGGAAACATTCTAAGAAACCTACAACAAAGATCCTTTCAATATGATTCTGGTAAAAAATAAAGATAGGCAAGATTCTGTAGAAGATTTAATTGTTGTGGAAGACAAATATCTAGGCATAAAGAAGAAGATTCCATTTAAATCCTTGGGGTTAGATCAGAACTGAAAATAGACAACAAAACCTTCCATTAAAGAGCCACCAGTTCTGGATCTCAAACCCCTACCTAAACATTTGAAGTATGCTTTTCTAGGAGAATTCAAAACATTGCCAGTAATTGTTTCTGCATACCTCATTGAAGAACAAGAAATTAAGCTACTATCTGTGCTTAAACAATTCATAAGGGCATTCAAATGGTCTATTGTAGACATTAAAAGATCAGTCCCTCAATCTGCATGCATAAAGTCATAATGGAAGAAAGTTGTAGAAACTCCATAGAGCAGCAACGAAGGATAAATCCTATAATGAAAGAGGTGGTCAGAAAAGAAATAATCAAGTGGCTGGATGCAAGAATCATATACCTTATTTTAGACAGCGAATGGATGAGTCCAGTCTAGTGTGTCCCAAAGAAAGGAGGGATTACAATGGTCAAGAATAAGAAAAATGAGCTAATTCCCACCAGAACAGTCAATGGTTAGAGAATCAACATGGACTATTGCAAGCTCAACAAGGCCACACTAAAGGATAATTTCCCTTTACCATTCATAGATCAAATGTTGCACCGATTGGCTGGTAAACAATATTAATGTTTTATATATGGCACACATTCAAAACCTTGATAATCATGTACTTGAGTCTAGAGTTGTGTAATGGGTTAAATGGGCAACCTGATGGTCACCTCATAACCTACCCATTTATTTCATAATGCCCTTACCCGTCAAATGTCCATTAAAGCCTATGTCAAATGGGCTGAGCCTAAACCTGTGTGAATTTGAATGCACATGAGCAACCCGATAATGCTCTTTTTTATTGAAAAAAAACTTAATATGCAACTGCACTTCAACCAATTGTTACCAGTGAGTTCTTCATATAAAATTACAAAAAAAAAGACTAATAATAAAGCGCCATAATCCTCATCATTCCTCATTGAAACTACACATGAAATGACATTCACAAAATTATCAACATCAACCTCCTTCAATTTGAGAGGACTTGTGTCTAGCCAATTTTGAGTACATATGAGAGCCTCAGCCATCTTTGAAGAGAAGGAGACCCTAAAATTTTATAGTACTTGACCATTAGTACTCAAAGAAAATTTTGAAGACACCGTATTGTGGAGACAAATATTGCATTTCCTGTTGTAAATATGACATTTCCTGTCGTTAATACAAATAATATCAAAAAAGTCCATTGGGACTTCTATGTAATTTGTGATTTCAAGGGACTTTTTTGTAATTGTTTTTGTTCCTTGGGATTTGCGCGTAATTTTCCCTTTTAAATTCAAGATATTAGGTTATAAAAGATAGTTCTGAATTAATGATCGAATAAAAATTGGATAGGAGAAATAATGAATAAAGATTGAAATAAATGATTATCTTAAATTTTAATTCAAGACATAAATTAATGATATGGATATGATCCATGATCTTGAATTTTTATTAAAGATATGGATGTGATCCATCATCTTAAATTTTTGATTCAATCAAGTAATCAATCAACTTAAATTTTTAATTCAATCAAATAATCAAGATAAGGATGTGATCAATCATCTTAAATTTTTTATTCAATCAAATAATCAACATATGGATTTAATCCATTATCTTAATGATTTGGATAACACCAAGTCATAGTCCTATAATTTAAACCCTATTTTTAGTATGGTGGCTAAAATACACATGACAATTAAGTGTTGGAATTTTCGGCCTACCAAGGCTATTTAAAGGGGAGTTGGTCGAAATTCATGGACACTCATGCTCTTGAGAATTTCAGCCAACTACTAAGGTGTAGAGATAGAGATGACATCCAAGAAAGGTAAAGATCCAATCTTCTTCATCATATCTTCAACCGAATTTTGAGAAACCACCACCATCTTCTTGAAAGAGAGAAAAACCCAAGAAATCGAAACCTCAACCTTGCCATCACCTAGCAAGCATCCAAGGAGTGGAAGGTATCAAGAGAAAGAGTTCTCATTGCAATCGGGAGATAGCCGTGTGGATCAACGTTAGAGGACATCAACAACATTGAAGTCTTCAAATGATCTAAGGTAATCCTAATCCCCAATAGTTGTTTTAATGAGTAATCCTAAAACTCATGAGTATCATAAAGTGTTATGAGTTCTCATGAGTACTGTAAAGAGTTACGATTAATGAATATAATAAAAATAATTAATTAGTCTAAGAAGTTAAGGTTAATAACTTATGAGGACGTAAGGAATTATGGATTTCCGCAATGGTTAACAAAATTTTTATTTTCAACCTCATGAGATTTTGCATGAAAGGCGTGCAATAACCCAAAATTAACCAACACTTTATACTTAGAAGCATGCACTTTTTCCACTTTGCCAAAAGGTCAAATTTTGGTTCACGATATTTAATTGAATTAGCTTGTGGATATTTATCCACCTTTGAAAGCTACTCAGCCCTCTTACTCACAGCCTTTGCACTGGTGAAAAACTTCTTAAATGTATAATCAATGGCAGACAATGACATTTCAGTTTCAACCTCTGAAACTTCTTAAATGTATAATCAATGGCAGACAATGACATTTCAGTTTCAACCTCTGAAACTAAAACATTTCTAGCATAAACAATATCACCCACTTGCTCAAATGTTGACTTAGACTAAGATCCATATGCTTCATTACCTTGTAATAAAGCTATCATATAAGAGATGCAAGAGATATCCATAATATGCTTCAAATTGACTTCCCACTGTATCACATCAGGAAAAATTGCTTCCAAAGCAACTTTGGCTTCACCTTTTGTGTAATATAATATATTTATATTTAAATATATATTGTATTTCACATATGTGAGATCTAATTAAACTAATATAGGCTCCTTTTCCTATATATATATATATATATATATATATATATATATATATATATATATATATATATATATAAACACATATATGGACAGGCATGGGCAGCTCAAGGGTGTGTGATAATTGAATATTTCATACACTTCCTTTTATCTCTTGATTAATAATTTAGGACTCTTTAGTTAATAAATAATGGCTTTTATACTTATTTGGGCTTTGGGCCTTTGATTAGCTTATAGCCATATTTAATAATAAATTTCCAATTTTACATTGCTTCACTATTTTTAGCATAACTCTTGAACCAGACATCGGATTTGCCTCATTCTTGTTTTATATTTTATATGATTCAAAGAGCTACAATTGTTATGAATACATTAAGGGAAAATTCGGACAAGAGGGTGGTCTATTTTGGAGCCGAAGTCAGATGTATATTTCTGGATTTTTATTTGGGCTCGAATTTCGTAATTAAAGCCCATTTTTATGTTATTTCTGTTTGGGCTTGAATTGTGGGTTGGAGCCCCATTTGGTTTTTCCATTTTAGGTTAAGTTAGGTGATAAGTGCAGATTTTATAATTAAATGAGTATCAATTCTGAGATATATTGGATTAAATTTATTACTATTTATATATCTTGCAGGAGTTATTAGCTGATTGAGAAAGGAGCAGAAAAAGGAAATCAATTTGAATCAATTGTGTGATATGAGAGAGTGGATTGCAAAAGATTTGGAGATGATTGGAGATCTCAAAAGGATATCGCATATCTTGTATTTAAGACAGGATCAGATCACGGCCAAGTCAGCCTAAGGGAATTTCTATATAAAGAGCAAGGGAGACACACACTAAATGACCACAGAGAGACAAGACGCAGAAGCAACCAGAGTACATACGAGAGAAAATAATATCCTTATGCTCTCTAAACTTCGGTATTTACCAAAGGTTTAGAGAGAAAGGATAAAAGGAAGAAAAGGAGGAGACATCTGAAGGAAGAAAGAGGATGCAAGAACAATTCCAATTTTCATCTCTTTTCTTCTATTTTGTTAACCTAGCCATGCTCGGCTAATTTTCTTTAGTAGTTAGGGCGAGGATGAACCCTATGCGAATTTAAGTATTTGTTTGAATTCTTGATTGAACGTTATTTTCCATGATTGAATGAATTATCTTTGCTTAAAGCTTTCTTAAAGAATGATCACCTTTTAGATTGTTCATAGGTTGGTGTATGACAATAGAGATGTTGGTGCATTTAAGCTGGAACCGTTAATTCGTCATAGAGTTGCATGACCTAGACATAGGCTTACGAGTTTATGCGATCTTATAATTCTGGTTTAAATAATTGATCTTTCCAAACAATACTAAGACATTAGGTTGTTTTTAAAGATAACGGACTAAGGTAGCGTCAAGACATTGAGACTTAGTCTAATTTTAGAGAATTGATCGTCAATCATGGGAAATAATAGTCAATTAGGGATTTAATTCAAATACTTGGATGAACATAGGGGATTTCTATGCCCTAGCTACGTTTTCTCCACCGATTAACTTTTCTAAACTATCGTCTTTGAGATTCTTCATCTTGAATGCGTGATTTCTATTAAACTCTTTAAAAATTCTGTTAAGTTACAACTCACCCTCTTTTACTCATTTGTCCAACTAAAGCTAAGATAACGAATTAGTGGCTGGAATACTAGTCCTCGTGGGACGATCTTTTCTCACTACTTTATTACTTGATACGGCCCGTATACTTGCGGAGTTTATAAGGCTTTAAAGTTTTGCCCTATCATTAGGCAGCAGCCAAAAAAACTTATGTCATTCATGTTTTTATTATTTTCGGATTGAAATAGAAGTTTTGAAATTCTCTCAACTGTTCTTCATTTGTTCTTCGTGTTCATGATGAACTTCTTCATTTCTGTTCGATTTACGTTCTGCATAGCTATGATAGGCTAAGCTTCGGTGATTAGCCCACAGATTGAGGATTCCACTATCCAGAGGACTTGTTCTTAAACGGTAACAAACTCGTTTCTGTTTTGTAATTTCGGATTCGATTTACTTTTGGATTGGGTGTTAGATTTAACGCCCAGATTGAGAAATCCCAAAGATTCAATTCGAACTAGGTTGAAGTGCTTGTTGTGCGATCGCACAGTGACACACCACTGTTCGGATAAACGCAAGACAATCGTCTAGTTGAGGGATTTTCTGGACGAGCGCAGAGATTTTGGTTCGTCCAGAATCAATTGCGAGTTCGTTTCCAAATCTGTTTTCGTTCGAGGAAGGAAAGTAGTGGAATTCGAAATCCTGGGTTGATCTTTTGTTTATCTTTTTAATCTTCGTTTTATCTATTTCATTTTTTTTGTTTCTATTATTTCGTTTTTAATCTGTTTGAACCAAAAACCCCCATTTCTTGTTTACATTTCTTTATTATTCCAATCAAACCCGCTGCGAATTCGTTGGGAAAATGATCCAGGTTCCCTATTACTGCAAATCTTTTATTGAATCTGGTTATTTTGAGAGGCACAACAAATCTCTTTCAAAATATGGCGCTACTGCCGGGGAATTTGCATCGGTTTGATTTGTAACAGTAGTGTACATAGATAGATGTTAGAGCAGTTTTCGTGGTTCGGGTGGCTGGACAGAAATTTTTCTGACCTAGATCACTCAAACCAGGTCTTATCCACAAGGAATTGGGCATTCTGAGTTTTGATTTTGTCATTTCTGCTACAACATTTTTTTCGGAGTATCTCTGAATGGTCTGAAATTTTAGAACTTGATAGAAAATGACCTAAATCACAAGACACATCGCTTCGCCATGTGGTCTTGAGATTTTAGCCAAATTCCAACGTTTAAACCACTTTTTCAATTTTTTAAGTTTTTTTTATTCCATTTTTGGGTTCCCCAATGGTGTAGGAATTGCCCTGTCCAAGTCCCATAAATTTTAAAAATCATTTGATAGTGTTTTGGACTTGTTTTGGTCAATTTCTAACATAGGTTTTTGCTTTTGTGTTCTCTTGGCTTTGTTTGAGAGTTACATTTTGGAGGGAAAGGAAAGGAAAGGGAAGGTTTTGGTAGTCCCTTCCCTTGTTTGCAAGTTTTAAAAATAAGAGGGGAGGGAATCAGAGATTTTTACAAATCCCCCAAAACCCTCATTCTTCTAAAAATTAAAGTTCCCCCAATATGGGGGGTTTTAAGAGGGGAAATAAATTAATTACTTTGTTACCCTTATTCACCACCACCACCACAACCCCCACCCCACTACCGCCACGGCCACCGCCACAGCCACCACCACCACCCCACCACCGCCACCGCCACCGCCGTCACCGTCGCCACCACCACCATCGCCACCACCGCCACCCCACCACCACTACCGCCACGACCACCGCCACTGCCACCACCACCACCACCCCACCACCACCGCCACCATCTCCACCGCTGCCACCACATAAATAGTTTTTTGAATATAAAAATTACATAAATAATTTTTTCAGAAAATTTAAATTTAAATTTATTTGTAAAGTATAATAATTATATTAATTATTAAAGAAAATGACAAAATGGTAAAAATAACTCATTAATCCTCCATCTTCCTCCCTTACTATTTTTTTAACTCCCAAACAAGGGGAGGAAATATCCTCCATTTCCCTTCCATCCCCTCCCCTTCATTCTCCTTGCATTCCTTTCCTTCCCCTTCCTTGTAAACTCCCAAACGAAGCCTTAGGGTTTTTCTACTTTTTACCACTTTCTTGTGGCATTTTCGTAATTCTGAGATTCTTCTTTTTACCACTTTTGGTGGCAGTTTCGTAATTCTGTGTGTTTGCCAATTCTGCTTTGTGTGTATGTTGCATGAGTACCAGGAATACTACTAATCCAGAAGATTTGTTGCCATTTGATCACGAAATAGAAAGAACAATTCTTCTTGCTAGAAGAGTTGTTAGGCTAAGTCAAAGGATTAATCTTGAATAGGCCTTTGGCCTGAGTCGATTGTGACCATTACGATTGTGTCCATTACGGTGATCTTTCGATTGTGTTTACGATAGTATTTACGATAGTCTTGTTGTTTTCACTTGATTCTAGTAGCAATTTTGCTAACTCGGACATTATGGCGAAGAACAGCAGATCGTCCTACTTTAAAGGAATTGTTTTTTTGATGTTAATTATCAACCTTTGTGCATCTAATATCCTGACCTTGATGCTAACTTTGAGCTTAAATCTGGTCTAATACACTTGTTGCCTAAGTTTCATGGTCTTGCAGGTGAGTGCCCCATTAAGCATTTGAAGGAATTCCATGTAGTGTGCAGCATAATGAAACCACATGCCATTGATGAAGATCATATCAAGTTGAGAGCTTTTCCTTTCTCATTGGACGGTGGAGCCAAGGATTGGATGTTGTACCTTCAGCCCTCATCTATTGGGAGCTGGACTAATATTCAGAGGTTATTTCTAGAGAAATATTTCCCTTCCTCAAGAGCAACTGCGATCAAGAAGGAAATTGGCAATGTTAAACAAGCCACTGGGGAGACTATGCATGAGTATTGGGAGAGGTTCAAAAGATTATGTGCAAGCTGTCCACACCACCAGATAACTGAAAAAGACTTGATTACCTATTTCTATGATGGTCTGCTGCCGGTAGACAAAGGGTTGGTGGATGCTTCTAGCGGTGGGGCTATGAGTAACAAGACACCTGAAGATGCTCGAGACTTGATATCCATTATGGCAGATAACTCTCAGCAGTTTGGCACCAGGGCCAATAGTACTCCTGTTTACCATATTCAAGCACCTCCAATCCAGTATGATTCTCAGAGATTAGAGACTAGACTTGATGATCTGACTTCCCTTGTGAGGCAGTTGGCAGTGACACAGACAGTACAGTTTTACCCTCCTTAGATTGGGTACTCTTGTGGGTTTTGTTCTGACCCTTATCATTCTCACCGACTCTTGCCCTACCTTGCATGATCCTACTTACCAAGACCAGTCGTAGCTGCGGTGGGTGTTTTCCGGGAAAGCCACAACACCCGAGAATAATGCCTTTTCCAATACTTATAATCACGGTTGGAGAAATCACCCTAACTTTCGGTGGAACCAAAATCGGAACCGAGTAACCGGTATCAACGAATTGCAGGAATTACGGCAAAGACGGTACAGATGGACCACATACTTTCCAGCAACAATCGCACCTCCTTTGCCAAAGCCACCTCCTCGACCAGCCATATGTGCACCTCCACAGGTGGCACAACAACAGGCTAGTAATAGTGGTTCCTCATTAGAGGATATGATAAAGCAGTTTGCCACAAACACTATGCAGTTCCAACAGCAAACTAAAAATTCCATTCAGAGTTTGCAAACTTAGATTGGCCAATTGGCCACATCACTGAACCAGCTACAACCTCAGGGATCCAACATTCTTCCTTCACAAACCATTCCCAATCGTAAGGGGAATGTGAGTGCTATCTCACTACGGTCTGGCAAACAATTGGAGGAACCTAAACCAAGTGAGATGAAAGAGAGTCAGAAATTATGAAGATTGACTCTAAAAATAAAAAGGCAATGCAGCAAGGTGAAGAGGAAGACATTCCCATTCCTCTTCCTTTCCCTCAGAGAGCAGTTCAATCCAAGAGGTTGGCAGCAAAAGCACAAGAGAAGGATATACTAGCGACATTCAGAAGGGTAGAGATCAACATCCCTCTCTTAGATGCAGTCAAACAAATTCCAAAGTATGCCAAGTTTCGAAGGAGTTGTGTACCAACAAGGCGGCGAAGGGAATGAACGAGTGAGTTTGAACCAGAATGTATCAGCACTCATCCAGCCTACCATGCCTCGTAAATGCAAAGATCCAGGGACGTTTTCTATCCCTTGCCTTATTGGTAATTATAGATTTGATGATTGCATGTTAGATCTAGGTGCTTCAATTAATGTCATGCCTGCCTCTATCTATAAATCTATTGGTCTTGGTCCCTTGCGTCCTACGGGTGTTGTTGTCCAGTTAGTTAATAGGAGTAATGCTCATCCTTCTGCTTTGGTTGAAGATGTATTGGTCAAAGTTAATGAATTGATATTCCCTGCTGCATTGATGTGATTGATGACGTTGTGGATGATGTTCTTGTTGATTGGTGTGCTGATTATCCTGATTTTGCATCTGTGAGTGATTCTCCCATTTGTGCATGTGATGATTATCCTGATTTTGCATCTGTGAGTGATTTTCCCATTTGTGCATGTGCTGATAATGAATGGTGCTCCGTTTGCACTAACTTGGTTAATGCTGCATTATTTGGTGATTCTGACTTGCTTAGTGATTCAGCATTACTTGTGGATTCTGATGTTGATTCAGAATTTGAGCTTCATCCTAATCCTGATCAAGAAGAGAAGATGCTAAGCTTATTGAGGGCGAACAAGAAAGCCATTGGGTGGACATTAGCTGACATAGTTGGCATCAACCCTTCTATGTGCATGCATCAGATTCTTTTGGAAGAGGAATCTAAGCCGGTGAGGCAACCCCAGAGATGCCTTAACCCTCTTATCCTTGATGTGGTGAAGAAGGAGGTCACAAAGCTTTTGCAAGCTGGTATCATCTATCCCATTTCTGATAGCCAATGGGTTAGCCCAGTCCAGGTGGTTCCCAAGAAGTCTGGAGTTACTGTGGTTGCCAATCAGAAGAATGAGCTCATTCCTACTCGAGTTCAGAATAGTTGGCGAGTTTGCATTGATTATAGGAGACTCAATCAAGCCACTCGCAAGTGTAACAACCCGACTTTTCGAAAGCAGTATAAAATTTTTTCATCAGAGTAGAGCACCGGAACAAAAGTGTAACTGATATATTGATATAAAATGCCCATCCAAAAAGTAAAGGATAATAATGGAAAGTCTTGATAGGATCCTCAAACTTCTTGCTTTCTCTCTCTCCTCGAGTCCTCGGTCCTCCCCGAACACATCGCTATGTTATAAGGGTGAGATCCAGCACACGGATCTCGGGTAGCAGTTAACCTCATGTTTATGTATACACGCATACTGGCAAGCGAGACATCCACAACATCATCACGGCACATACCATCGCTCTATCACAACCCATGCATATGTATTGCCCCGGCATGCGAACAAATTGCACTAAAAACATACGAGAGCTGGGTGCACCCGGCATACGGGACCAATTGCACCCAACATACGGGAGCAGTTGCACCCGACATACAAACATAACCTCTAACCACTTTATATGCATTCAAACGATTATAACATCTATACAACACACCTACCACATATGTGCATACCATAAACATCGTTAGTTGGTGTTACAGATGCAGCGAGCGTACATACTTCCGTAAACAAGAGCGAATGGCCGGGTAAGTGTCTACCATGGGGGCCTCACCGACTTATACGGCGACTTATGGCACACCCATTAGACTAGCCTTGCCTTCGGCACCAAGCATTCTAACATATTTGTATTCAATAAACATACCATAATAATACACATAGCACATATATGCATACCATAAACATAAGAGTTAATGTTCTGATGACGCTGGGCGTACCTTCGTTGCCGGTAAATAATCGTCTAATGAAATTAGTATTCTGACGGAAGCAGTTCGTCCAATGCGGCACGTTGAACGTGTAGCACGGAGCAAACTAAGATTTGACGTCCTATAAATAATATCACTTCCATTAGTGATTTGACACAATAAGCGGCATTTTAGGTAAAAATTACCATTTTGCCCTTTTACCCCTGTCGGTGCGAATTTATGCGGACGCCGTTACTCGACAAATTTTCTTCCCGAAATTTTGCGAACTTCAAACGCAACTATGATTTTCGAAATTCTAGACTAAAATAGCCTATCATATGATATCTAATCATACTTTGAAAAATAAAGGCTACTCACAGCATTACTACTCTAACTATTGAAAGAACTACGAAGACTAAAAGCTCAGTGCAGGAAAACTTACCCAGAGCTTCGTGCGCAGAATTTCCCAGAGCTCCTCTCTCTTCTTTCTCTCTCTAAATCAGCTCTTGCTTCTCAAATGTGAGAAAAAACAAAGGGGAGGGGTGGGTATTTATAGAAAAGGAGGTAGGGTTTCGGTCGTCGGATCAACAATGTGAGAAGCGATCTGGACCGTCCAAAGCAACTTTTCAAAAACCCTTTTTCCCTTCTTTGCATTCACACTTGAACGAAATTCAGGCCCAAAAATAAAGGGTTTGGCCAATGGGAGGTGGCCACGTGTCACCTTCCGAAGCTTTGAGCCAGATTTCTCAGGTCGGTGCAGTTCGCGTGATTTCGGAAAAATCTCAAAATTCTGGATTTACAACTTTGAAAACCTATTCTCACTTAGTAGAAATGTCCAAGTTAACCTATATTTTGATTCCATATAGGGCTCCAACAGTCTAGTTGAGTCTTTCTCGATAAACGTGTCCAAACGCGTCCGGTGTCGAAACTTGTTTTCGGAAACACCCATCTCTTCAGAAAAATTCACTGAATCCAAATATGTTCATGAAAATTCCCAATTCTTTTCCAAATGTCACAACATAACCTTTTCGTCCTCTTGGCTATCTGGCCTTTTCTCAGAATTTCCCTATTTCGTCTTATTAGGAAAAGCACAAACGGCTTGAGATTAACTTCCGCAAGAGTTTAACGAAGATAAAATCCCACGATCAATATTTTACCACGACTTTGGAAATCCCATTCCTAGATCTCCAGATAGGATCCGTTTCCTAATTCCCATTTTA
The DNA here is from genome assembly GCA_025563575.1 of Acacia pycnantha. NCBI lineage: Eukaryota > Viridiplantae > Streptophyta > Magnoliopsida > Fabales > Fabaceae > Acacia > Acacia pycnantha. The sequence continues at coordinate 583,476 of JAMWYP010000205.1, forward strand.
CTATTCACCCTTTTTCACTTTAATTAATTATAACATATTATAATAGCAACTTGCATCTTATATACATATATATTTATTTTTTTTTCTCTTTTTCCTTTTCATTTTTTTTTCTGCCCTTTATTTTCGTTTTTTTTTATTATATATTTTTTTTATTAATTATTTAATTAATTATTTAATTATTTTCACATAATTTTTTACAAAATTTTCCTATTGGTCCATTTTTAAATTTAGGCTTAAAAAATACCTAAACTCACTTATTTTTCTCAAAAATCTCCAATCAATTAGTAAATATATTCTTACTAATTTTTGAGCTTTACATAATTATTTCATAATTTTTCTAAGTCATTTATGTCCCTTAGGGGCATTTTCGTCATTTTGGCACTTTGGCCCTTAAATTCCCTAATTCAAATTTCGGGGTATTACAGCAAGGATCATTATCCTCTACCTTTCATTGATCAGATGTTAGAGCGATTGGCTGGTAAGTCTCACTACTGCTTCCTGGATGGCTACTCCGGATATTTTTAGATCCATATTGCTCCTGAGGATCAGGAGAAGACAACCTTCACATGCCCCTTTGGGACATATGCTTACCGAAGGATGCCATTGTTGGAAATTGTGCTCTAGGGGCAAGACATGGTACTTTAGACATTTATGTTATTTAAAGTATTCTATTTTTTTGTTATCATTTTGTTTGCATGTTTACATTGATAATTGTATCCCTGGATATGTCTAATAGATTATCCTAAATGTCATTGGTCGGTCATCTACGCGGGAGCGAAGATGAGATAAGACCAGTGTGACTTTGATGAGGTATGGAGATATGAATCAAAGTCATAGGAACTTGTAAGAGTACAAGGTGCTGGACCGACCCACTATGAGAAAGTTGCATGGAGTAAGTCATAAGCTTGTCTCATGTATAACCGTGTCACAACGCCCTTTGACCTGAGATCATCATGGATTCCTACATGATGAGTCGTTGGTCTTTGACCTAGTCAAAAGTCACCTTTGACCGGGTGATGACAAAGGCTTGGATAGGGATCAGTGGTTTTCATGCAGAGGAATGTGAATGGTCAAGATGGAATTTGTCCCTCACATTTGTAGAGAGATAATACTGGGCTCCTCGATGAGTGAGTCTAAGAAATGTATGGCCATACTACGATGGAAAGGAGTTTCCATCTCAATTGTTAGACTACTCAAGAATCGAGAAAGTGATGGTCAAGAACAGGAAGTTGACTTTCTCCATGCCTCATCCTTGACCAAATTATCGCGTGACAAAAGGGAAGTGACGTGGTTGTACGATAGGTTATATCGCATCAACGATCCCTATATGAATTGGATAGTCGCAATGTCTTGCTAGAGGCCACTTGCGACTTGTGGGTTGATACAGTATTGGCCCACTGCCAATCTCATGTGGGCCTACAGGGTCGCACACAAGAATGGCCCAACACGAGCAAGAGTGTCCAGATTCATTGAATCTTAAATGTGTTTAAGATTTAATGAAAACTTATTTAATCTAGGATGTGTGTGTGTGTGTGTGTATATATATATATTTTTTTGATAAATTCAAAAATAATAATGATATTATTTATTGATAATAATATTATTATATATATAGTATTTCATTTATATGACAAATTAAATAACTATAATAAATTGAGATATTGTATCTCAAATTTAATTTTCGAATAAAGATATTGCATATCAGATTTAATTTGAATTGAGATATCGGATCTCATTTTAAATTAAACATAAATATAAATATAAATTAAATCTGAAGGCCTATTAATTCGGATCAAGTAGTTAGATTAGATCTGTTGGACAGATTTAATTAATATTATTTAATCCAAATTAGAAATTAATTAGATTAATCTTTGAATATTTTAATACGACAGATTAGGGTTTTAGAAACCCTATAATAGATGCTAATCTAGTCGTATTAAACTACGGATGAATTAGACGGCCGAAAAACACAAATCCCTAGAGAGAAAAAGAGAGAGACGTAAGAATACTGAGGCGCTAGCACGCTGCCGTCAATGTTGAAGGCCGTTCGTGTGGATACCGGTAGAGGGAGAGGACACGCGTAGTCTGCTCCTGTCTGATCGAACAAGAAGGCGTTAGCCCACATGATCAAGAAGCACGAAAACGATGCCTCCTCGTTCGACGCGTACGCTTCTGCGGCTCTTGAGGTTCCAGGCGCAAACGCCAACAGAACGTTGAACCCTCCTTATAGGTATGATTCAGAAACCCTAAATCCAGATTTAAACGCTATTGAGTGATCCGCCTAAGGGATTCGTTAAAAATTTTTATTCCGCTGCGTGTACGGATCCCAACAGCCATTTGGCCTCTGCAATGCACCTGGCACCTTTCAGCGTTGTATGGTAAGTATTTTCTCTGAGTTTCTAGAGGACTGAATGGAGGTTTTTATGGATGATTTCACTGTATATGGGTATGATTTTGATGCATGCTTAGCTAATTTGTCTAGAGTCTTGCATAGGTGCATTGAATCTAATCTTGTGCTGAATTATGAAAAGTGTCACTTTATGGTTGAGTCAGGTATAGTCTTGGGACACATAGTGTATAAGAAAGGGATTGAGGTAGACCCTACTAAGATAGATGTAATTACTGCTTTGCCTTACCCCGCTTCTGTGCGGGAAGTTTGCTATTTTCTTGGTCATGTAGGTTTCTATCGACGTTTCATTTGAGATTTTGGCAAGACTGCACGACCCTTGTCCAACCTTCTGCATAAGGACACTGACTTTGTATTTGAAGAGGAATGCAAGGCGGCCTTCGATCACTTGAAGCATTGCCTGACCACAACCCCAGTAATCCAACCCCCTGATTGGTACCTCCCTTTCGAGTTGATGTGCGATGCTTCCAACTATGTGGTTGGTGCTATCTTGGCACAACGGGTTGATAGAGCTTCCCATGTCATTGCATATGCTTCTAGGACTTTGGATTCTGCTTAGTCTAATTACACTACCACTGAAAAGGAGTTGTTGGCTATTGTATTTGCTTTTGATAAGTTTAGGTCATATCGCTAGCTAGTAGAGTAATTGTTTTCTCGACCATCTTTGCTTTAAAGTTCTTGTCGAAAAAGGCAGATTCTAAGCCATGACTCATTCGGTGGATGTTATTGCTCCAAGAATTTGATGTAGAGATTTGAGACAGAAGTGGAGCACAAAACTGGGTAGCTGACAACTTGAGTCACATTATCCATTCTCCCTCTCATCCCTCTTGTACTCGGGATAATTTCCCTGATGAGCAGCTTCTACAGCTGCAAGGTAAGATCCCATGGTATGCTGATCTAGTTAACTACTTGGTAGCTGGTGTTTTTCCTGTAGACTCCACTAGGGCTCAAACCCTAAAATTGAAAAGTGAGTCTAAATATTATGTTTGGGATGACCCTTATCTGTGGAAGTTTTGTAGTGACCAGGTAGTTAGAAGATGTGTGCCTGACCATGAATTTCACTCCATATTGCATTTTTCTGATACTTCTGCTTGTGGTGGTCACTTTGGACCCCAAAGAACTACTAGGAAAGTATTAGAATGTGGTTTATTTTGGACTTCCATGTATCATGATGCCCATTTGTTTTGCAAGTCATGTGACAACTGTCAGAGGGCAGGGAGTATTTCTCGTAGACATGAGATGCCCCAAAACCCTATATTGTTTTGTGAGATCTTTGATGTTTAGGGTATTGATTTTATGGGTCCATTTCCTGCTTCATATGGTTATACTTACATACTACTGGCTGTTGATTATGTCTCAAAATGGGTTGAGGCGAAAGCCACCCGGACTAATGATTATTCTGTGGTGGTTGACTTTGTTAGGTCTAACATTTTCTACAGGTTTGGCATTCCTAGAGCTATTATCAGTGACCAGGGTTCCCATTTTTGCAATCGAAGCATGGGCGCCTTGTTACGCAAGTATGGAGTGCTACACAAGGTTTTCACAGCATACCATCCTCAGACCAATGGTCAGGCTGAAGTCTCAAATAGAGAGATTAAGCAAATCCTTCAGAAGACTATTAACTCTACTCGGAAAGATTGGAGTAAGCGACTAGATGATGCATTGTGGGCATATCGCACCGCTTACAAGACTCTGATTGGGATGTCCCCCTATCGAATTGTCTTTGGTAAGGCATGTCATCTTCCGGTTGATTTGGAGCATCAAGCCTATTGGGCCATTAAGCAGTGCAACATGGATTTGGCTAAGTCTGGGATAGAACGGAAGCTACAGTTGCAAGAGTTAGATGAGCTTAGATTGGAATCCTATGAGAGTTCGCAGTTATACAAGTTAAAGACTAAGGCATTCCATGATAAGCATATTTGAGGAAATAATTTTCTGTGGGCCAGAAAGTTCTTTTGTTTAACTCCCGTCTGAAATTTATGCCTGGTAAGCTTCGATCTAGATGGGATGGCCCTTTTGTGATCACTAACATATTTCCATTTGGTTCTGTTGAGCTATATGATCCACCCACAGGACGAACTTTCAAGGTAAATGGGCATCGCCTCAAGCAATTTCATGAGGGATCCCAGTAGCAGCCTGAGGAAGTAGAGATTCTCCTCATTGATGCCACTTATCCTCCATAAACCCCTTGGGGAGTATTCTTCTTTCTTTTCCCTCTTTCTTTTCTTTGTTTTTATTTTTCCACTTTGCTTTTTGAAAATAAATACAATCTCTCTTTCTATGATTGCTACATATTATGAACTTGGACATTTTGGTTTTAATGGATCATTTTGTTGGAATTCATCTTTTACCATTCTTTCTTTCATGTGTGCATCTGCTCATGATTTGTGTTATCTAGAACTTGCTCCTTTTCTTTTTGAAACTACATTTTTCACTTACGTGAATGAATATGATGGAAGCTTGTTTTCTTTCTTTTAATTTCTCCACTTTGGCCAAATAGCTTTCCCTTGCATTATGTTTCCTTTGTTAGCCCCTTTGTGCCTATTTGACTCATTCTTTTCTAAACCACATTACAAGCCTAAGCGTAAAATCATTTTATTCCGCACCTTGGAAATTTATTGAGCATTGGTTTCACCTAGGTTTTGTGTTTAAGTGTGGGGGTTGCTCAGGAGTGCAACAGTTTAAGTGTGGGTGGAGATATTTGATTTTATCATTGTGATTATAAAGAAAAAAAAGAAAAAAAATCATTGTGATTATAAAGAAAGAAAAGAAAAGAAAAACAGAAAAAAAGAAAGAAAAAGAAAAGAAAATGCATAGAAAGAAAGGAGATATATAAGAAAAAAAAATCATACATAGAGAATGATTGTGTTAATCAGAGCTCTTTTTAATTTCTTTGGTGCTTAGCCTTTCATTCCATACTCATTCCATACTATTACCTTCACCTTAACCCCATTATAACCTTTAATAATAAGCTCTCTTGATTTGTGCATGCATGTGTTATGAGTAGTGGAGACGTAGAAATTGAGCAAGCTTATGGTAGAACAATTTTTTTGGGTAGAATTTGAGCGATACACTTATTTATCCTAAACACTTGAGAGATTGATTGATTGAGGGCATCCTTTGAGAGACCATCTTTTGTGATTAGCATCATTGATTGAGATTACCCTGAATTGTAATTTGAGATGAAAGGATTTTGGTCTTGATTGATTGGTCTTTTGAAGCTTTGTGTCCATTGGTCAATTTTTGCATTGTTAGCAACTGTTAGAAAAGAAGAGTATTTCCTTTTAGTCTTTTTCTTTGAATTTTGCTCAGGAGTGCAAAAAGATAAGTGTGGGGGAATTTGATAATTGAATATTTCGTACACTTATTTTTATCTCTTGATTAATAATTTAGGACTCTTTAGTTAATAAATAATGGCTTTTATACTTATTTGGGCTTTGGGCCTTTGATTAGCTTTTAGCCATATTTAATGATAAATTTCCAGTTTTACATTGCTTCACTATTTTTACCATAACTCTTGAACCAGACATCGGATTTGCCTAATTCTTGTTTTATATTTTAGATTATTCAAAGAGCTACAATTGTTATGAAGACATGAAGGGAAAATTCGGACAAGAGGGCGGTCTATTTTGGAGCCGAAGTCAGATATATATTTCTGGATTTTTATTTGGGCTCGAATTTTGTAATTAAAGCCCATTTTTATGTTATTTCTGTTTGGGCTTGAATTGTGGGTTGGAGCCCCATTTGGTTTTTCCATTTTAGGTTAAGTTAGGCAGCAACCAAAAACACTTATGTCATTCATGTTTTTATTATTTTTGGATTGAAATAGAAGTTTTGAAATTCTCTCAACTGTTCTTCGTGTTCTTCGTGTTCATTATGAACTTCTTCATTTCTGTTCGATTTACGTTCTGCATAGCTATGATAGGCTAAGCTTCGATGATTAGCCCACGGATTGAGGATTCCACTATCCAGAGGACTCGTTCTTAAACGGTAACAAACTCGTTTCGGTTTTGTAATTTCGAATTCGATTTACTTTCGGATTGGGTGTTAGATTTAATGCCCAGATTGAAAAATCCCAAGGATTCATTTCGAACTAGGTTCAAGTGCTTGTTGTGCGATCGCACAGTGACACACCACTGTTCGGATAAACGCTAGACGATTGTCTAGTTGAGGGATTTTCTGGATGAGCGCAGAGATTTCGGTTCGTCCAGAATCAATTTCGAGTTCGTTTCAAAATATGTTTTCGTCCGAGGAAGGAAAGTAGTGGAATTTGAAATCCTGGGTTGATCTTCTGTTTATCTGTTTAATCTTTGTTTTATCTGTTTCATTTCATTTGTTTCTATTATTTCGTTTTTAATCTTTTTGAACCAAAAACCCCCCATTTTTACTGTTTCTGTTTCACTGTTATTCCAATCAAACTCGTTGCGAATTCATTGGGGAAACGATCCAGGTTCCCTATTACTGCAAATCTTTTATTGAATCTGGTTATTTTGAGAAGTACGACAAATCTCTTTTAGTGTGCTCGTGGCCTGTCCCATTTAGTATACAAGCTTGCCCATTTAAGCCAGCTTGCTATGGGCCATTCTTGGGCGGGCTGAAATGGACAATTTTCTTCTTGGCTAGGGCATGTTCATTGGGCTATATATGGATGACTTGCTTAGCCTTACTTGAGTCGATTCTTTTTTCTATCAATCTTATTTGTAAAAAGTATCAAAAGTTTTTTGTAAGAGCATGGTGTAGGTGATAGGGTGTTACAACATGCCTATAATAGAAACAATGAGATAATATCATAACTGTGTTTCCAAAAAAAAAATTAAACTAGAGTAATAAAAATATCAGCATGGGAGTGGCCACCATTGACAGGCACACCACTTGAATTCAAGATTGACTGTAAATTGTTAAGTGTTATATGAAACTTAAAATTCAGTATTATCAGTAAACCTTGTTTCCCACTTCTTAGATTCTATTATCTCTTTGTCAAGTCGCTTACGAGGTCAAGCGCATACAATTCCCTTGCAACGATATTTTTCAGCTTTCGCACAATTTTTCTAAACCTTGTACCAAAAAGTTTGATTGGATCGATTATTAGACGTTCTCTTGATTCCAATGGTCTACCATTAAAAGGCATTAATATATTATTCATAATCATATCATACTTGCAATAATAATAAAAAATGTGCCTTTGTCCAACAAAATGTGCTTGAACATTTGCCAACTTCATATTTTTGTTCTTTCTCGTACCATCTACTATCTTCCTAGCAATCCACTCTGTTGAAGCCCTGGCGTTGCACCAATGGTTACACCGCATGCATGCTTTGGATTTAATGTCTACAACCGATAAGTTGATGAGTTAACTTCTTTGTTTACAAACATCAACCAACCTTATATGCTCTTCTTACATTTAATCGCTATTCACATCTTGTTGCATTTTCTTGATGCTACATAATATACCTGAAAATTTATACATTAAATTGTAAAAATATTATCAAAGTCCCAACTTGAAATTATGTGTATTATACAGTCACCAATTCTATATCTATATATAACCTTAAGGTTGGAATTTGAAATAGGATTCAACAATGCATTCGAATATAAATCTCAAGTTGAAATACTATAAAAGCGTCAACCTGCAACCAAAAAACATACACATTTATATTAAAAAAGTGTATTTTTGCATGTGTCACAAACACACCTTTTCTGAACCTGCAAAGCACAAAAAACCGGCTATTACCAAACCTTTAAACCATGGGCACCATGGCCTAGCTTCTTCTTCCTTCTTCTTGGCCGACCTGCCCACTTGCTGAGGTGGCACCAATTGGCCAATAGGAAGTGGCCATGTGGCCCTTCTAGAAGCCTACCCGGATGAATTTCTCCGATCGGCACCGATTCGCGTAATTTGGAAAAATCTCAAAATTCTGGATTTACAACTTTGAAGACAAGTTCTTACTTAGTAGAAATGTCCAAGTTAACCTAAATTTTGATTCCATATAGGCCTCCAACAGTCCAGGTTGAAGTTTCCTCGAAAACGTGTCCGATCGCGTCCAGGTTTGAACGCATTTCGAGAATACCTATTTCTTCGAAAAATTCACCGATTCCAAATATGTCAAAATAAATTCAAACCCATTCCTAAATGTTGAGTTAGAATTTATTTTCCTCTTTTCCAAAATTATGCCTATATGCATTTTTCCCTATTTTGTTTTATTAGGAAAATGCACAAACGGCCTCGGATTAACTTAGGAAGAGGTCACTTAAAGGTAAAAACTCACCGATCAATATTTTACCTTGACCTTGGGATACTTTTTGCTTTAATTTAATTATATTATTTTTTAATGTCAACTTGCATATGTACAAATATATTCATTTATCATTTTTTTTTTCTTTACTTGGAGCATAATTCGGCTGCCCCCTTTTCAATTTTAATTAATATTTATTTTTTTAATTTATTTAATTATTTAATGATTTATTTAATTAATTTTTCCAAAAATTTCACAAAATTACCTAATTGGTCCATTCTTGTATTTAGGCCTAAAAATACCTAAACTCAACTATTTTTCATAAAAATTTCCAATTAATTAGTAAGTACATTTTTACTAATTTTAAAACAAAAACCACTAATTTTAGGGTTTCATATAATTATTTGTGAATTTCCTTCACTTATGCTTAAGTAATTAGCCCAATATTACTTAATTACTTAATTATCATAACTTGATAATTTTCTTAATTACAATGTTTATTTATAATATGCCAGATAAATATCCGGGTATTACAATATACATACTCTAAATCTAGCCATGTCATCTACTCACGTGTCAGCAAAGAAACAAGAAGGATAATTTGGTAAAATAAAATTTCCAAAAATCAAAGCCCGAGTTGACATATGAACTATTTTAATCATTCCCATGTTTTGTTAGAACTGAGAAGTCACTTAAAAATCTGGTTGCTTTCGGGGCAACTATTATGCTATACATCAAAATTACCAATGAAAGTAAGAAAAAAGTTAAGAATCCTCACGCAGAGTCAACTAACCTTCTGGAGCATAACGATGATGTTTATGTGTGCCTTCTCCTTCGATAGGATACAAAAGTTCAATGGTTGTTGGGAGTAATTCTTAAACTTTAATTGTTGAGGAAACATTATGAATAATTTGTTTGGTTTTGTAAATAGCAATGGTTGGCATAAAAAAATCATCACTTGAGACTAGCCATAATTAGAGTATCACTAGTACAAAAAAGGCTTTTAAGATCGAACGAATGAGGCCTCGTAAGACTAGACCAGCGACCGGTCATGTTCCAGGCGGTCTTAAAAGTCTGTAACTTCTAAGACCGGACTCGAACCGGTCTTAAAGAAACTTTTTTAGATCGGACATTTAAAACATTAGGTCTTAAAAGTCGTACTAGATAGACCTGGTATATATTTTGTTCGGTCCTAAAACTCAACTTTTAAGACTGGACAAAAGAAGTGGCCGGTCTAAACAGATCGACATTTTAAGACCGGACAAATAAAATCCGGTCTAAAAATACCGAATTCTAAGACCAGAGGACTAATTAGATCGGTCTTAAAAGACCGACTTGTAAGACCGGATAAAAATACATCCGGTCTTAAAAAGTGAACTTTTTAGACCGGATGTATTAATACACCAGTCTTAAAAGACCAACTTTTTAAGACTGGCCTAATATGTACATTGACTTTTAAGACCAGACATATAAATACATCCGGTCTTAAAATTTGAACTTTTAAAACCAGGTATTTATTTCCCGGTCTAAATTTTGCCGAATTTTCCCCTGTTTTGTTCTTCCTGATCATATATATATACACACATCCACCAGCCAATCTAGCACATAAAAGTTGATACTTTAAGCTACAAGTTATGAACAATCCATTATCAATAAATTGAATTGGGAAAAGAATACAAATATTATTCACCATGAGTTATATATGTGGCCTCTTAATGATTATACTATGATAACAATACAACACCTAAATCAATATATACAATAAGATAACTGAAAAATAAAATGAGTTACAAATACATCACGTAAATAAACATACATGCCCAATATAATATTCACCATGCCTTCATCTGATTCCCACCCAAGAACGTAACATCCTCTTTTATAACATGCCCCTTTTGATCGAATCCTGCCACAAAAATAAAACAAGAACAAAATCTTCACAGTCAGTGACATTGTTTAAGAACATAGAAGGAATATAGTTAAAACCTTAAAGTTTTCAAAGAATTCTGCATATGAATATTACCTTATGAATTGACTCTTTTATAAAGGGATATCCTCCCATATCCCTTCTTGATGATCATTTCTTATGCCGGGTTCATTATATGCTTCATCTTCTTCGTTCATATCCGGTAGATCCCTTGAAAAAGGAGTACTGTCAGGAAGACCATAACCTGAATGAATTTCATCATAATATCAATGACCCTTCTTCCTTGGAGAGCTACAAACCACATTTTATTTTCTTGATCAGTGATATAGAACACTTGTTTTGCCTGGTCTGCTATAATAAAAGGTTCATCTCCAAAACTTCTACTATTGATATCGACTATGTAAATCCTAGCTGATCGATCCGAACACCATTATTGAAAGGTCCCTTCGTCCTCTTCATGACTTCTTAATGGAGTTATTGAAGCGTATTCCACAGGACGGGACTTTCAATCAGACCCGCCCTTTGGATATGCTGTTAGGACATAGGGAAGTATTCCCCTTTGACTTTCAATCTGCCACAGATAGGTGGCCTCTCATAGTCCACCTCCCAAATCTCTTCAATAACCCCATAATAAGGCATAACTGCCAATTTAGGCCTCTTGTCTTTCGAACTGGAGAAGTGCATAGATTTAGCCTCTAACATAACACCACTGTTCTGGACGGTGCTCCTATCATCTAGGGACTTCGTGTAAAATGTATAACCATTGATCACATACGAATTCCAACTTATGACATCAACCTCAGGACCACGTGCAAACCATTTGATTGTAAGAAACACATTCCTCTCCCTCGACCTTTTGTTTGAACCAGTTTGCAAAAGTTCTGTTATGCTCCCTAACCAACCTTTGTTCACTCATTCGATGATTTTCTTTCCTTACAGCTTCTTTATGTGCTTCTATGCTGGCTTGAACTTCATCAACATTATTCAAGATGTATAAGTGCACTTGTGACAATCCATCAGGATCCACACTCTTTACTGAAGCCCCCTTCAGCATGCTGACATTTAGGAAGCCCAATATGTCTTACTTTGGCCAAATAATTTTGAAAAAATTCCATGGCTTCTTCAGAAACATGTTTTTGAACAATTGATGCTTCTGGCTAGTATGCATTCTTCACATACCCTTTGAGGAATTTCATAGATCTTTCAATTGGGTACATCCATCGTAAATGGATAGGGCCGCACAACTTTATCTTCCTCACTAGATGAACAATTAGATGAACCATGATGTCAAAAAATGTAGGAACAGAAAGCTTCTCAAGCTGGCACAAGATAAGATATCCTTCATTTTCCAATTCATCCAACTTTTCAATCTCAAAAACTTTACTACAAACCGCATTGAAGAAGAAACAAAGTGTAGTCGAAATGTGTTGAAGATCATATTCGGTGATGCCTCGAATAGCTACTGGGAGTAGCTGTTGCATTAAGACATGACAATCATGAGACTTTGGCCTACTAATTTCAAGTCCTTCATCAATACAAGCCTCTTAAAATTTGAAGAATACCCTGAGGGAACTTTTGTCCAATGTAAACACAGACAAAAACTTCATTTCTCATCCTTAGACAAAGTATGAAAAGCCGAGGGACAATAAGTTCTCTTACCATATGCCCTTGGATGCAAGTCTTTGCGTATTCCCATTGCTTGCAAATCAAATCTTGCCTTCACACCATCCTTGGAACTACCTTGTATGTTGAGAAGCGTGCCAACAATACTATCACATACGGTTTTCTCCACATGCATGGCATCAATACAGTGTCTGACATCAAGATTGCGCCAATATGGAAGATCGAAGAATACAAATCTCTTTTTCCATATATTTGTTTCTTTTCTTCTCTTTCCAGTCTTACCGAAGATGACACTGGTATTTTTCACCTTTTCATAAACTTTCTCCCCATTCAATGTCACTAGAGCATCTTCAACAATTGGTATTTTTTACACCTAGGGTATAGCGACGTCTCTACATCACTGCACATATTACCATATGCATGTGATTGCTCAAAAGCCTCTTCTCCTACATCATGAATAATGTTCTCTATGAGATCATCCATATCCATGTCATTATCATCAAAGGCCACTTCCCCATGTCGAGACCCACTAGGCATTTTTTCACTATGTCATGCCCATCTATATAGGTCTTACAAAATCCTTCACAAATTAAATGTTTGTATATAACTTCAGGACTTAGTCGCCTCTCATTCAAACATTCTACACAAGGACAATAACACTTCCCACTATCATCATGGGCATTTCATTAAGAAAATTCTATAAATTCCCTCACCCCATACTCATATTCAACACTCGTCTGTAAACAATTTATCCAACTGTGATCCATAGTAGAATTCCTATAGACGGAAAGATTGAACATACATTATCGAAATTTGAAAATTGCATAAACTAAGCCAACTCCAAATTCATATATGCTCAATGTAGCTAGCATAAATAGTGACTCTTGGTCATAAATATTTTTGTTTGTGAAGGAGAAAGCCATTAAATGCATCACGAATAGTGACTCTTGGTCATAAATGTATCACAATGAATCGAAGAAGAAAAATAAATGCATGACGAGGAAAATAAATGCATTGCATGAAGGTCTTGTGGACTAACCTGTAGTGTATAAATTAAAATGTTTTTGCTGAAGATTTCTTCTCCGGCCACGAACATTGATGTTACAGACAACAAAAGTAACCCTAAAAACACTTGTTGATCAGTTGGGTAGGTCTCAAGTGCAAATATAATCTTGAAAATAAAATATTCATTAACAACAAAGGAACCCACAAGAATATTTCATCAATTTCATTCAACCCATGAAAAACCCAAAACGAGAAGCAGCAAAATCTAAAACTTATATGACCGAAACACCTCTTAGAGATTGGTCTAACACCGTTTAGCTAAGGAAGCAGAATTGATAAGCTGACCAGCACTAGCTTGACGAGAGAGCAACGCGAAGTATATCACGAAGCAACACACAAACACTGGAGACAAAACATGAGTTATCACTTATGGCACGACAAGAGAAGTTCAGAGAGGGAAATTTAATTTTCCGCGCGACAAAGACCCTTTTTAGCTTTTTGGATTTTATTAAGACATGTTAATTATAAATTGTTCGGTCCTAAAGGTATATATTTTATTTATTTAATTTTTAAGACCAGAGTTTTATAAGAATCCGGTCCTAATTTTTTATTATTCATTTAATTTAAGACCGGAGTTTTATAAAATATCCGGTCCTAAAAGTCAAATACATTAATAATAAAGCATCCTGTCCTAAAGGTTCTCATTTACACGACGAAACAAAAAAAGAGAGGATGGGCATTGGCGAGCGCAGCAGAAACTGAATTAAAATAAATGAAAACTGGAGAATAAGCTTCTTTGATTACTGAAGAATATGAACAAAAAGAAGACACAAGCTTAGTTCTTAATGCTTCATACATTACTGGAGAATATGCACGTACACAAGGAAAAAAATGAAAATGATCAACAACAAGAATCTAACTAAACATCCTAACTAAAGCTTATTATCATCCAATGTCTTGGCAATATCGGCGTGAGCAGCATTAATTTCCCGTCAGAGATCAGCAAGTTGTTGTCTTATGTGGTTCAGCAATGAAAGAAGGGAGGGGTCAACAGTAGGCGCGTTGGGTCTAGGAGGTTGGCCAATATCATTAGAAGGCTGGAGAGGGGGAGCAGGAACCACTTCATGGTCTGAAGGCTGGAGAGGGGGAGTAGGAACCTCTTCATCACCCGAAATGACAATGGGTCCAACGACTCGAGACTCTTCCATCCCAATAGAACACAAGCTTGCATGAGCCGGCCCGTATAAAGATCTAAGGTAGGCACGAGCTTCAGGAGTACCCCTACGAGGGGTTATCTTGTATCTAACCATGGTTTAAGCTATCTGGGATAGAGGATTATAGGGACGTAGTGAGGAGTTAGGGCAGAGATGTAATGAGGAGTTAGGGAAGGGAGAAACGAAATTGTGACAATGAAATGAGATTCAATAGGTATATATAATTAGTAAAAACTTTTAAGAGTGTATTTTAGAAATATCCGGTCCTAAAAGTCTATAATTATTTTTTTCAATTAAATAACTATTAAGACCGAATTCTTATAAATAATACGGTCCTAAAAGTATATAATTAATTTTTTCAATTAAATGAATTTTAAGACCGTCCTTTTATCATATATCCGGTCCTAAATTTATTTTATTTATTTTTTCAATCAATTCATTTTCATTTTGAGAGGTAAAAATGACGATTATGAAGGTCCTATATGAAAGTGGAGCTTAATCACAAGAGGGGGTGAATTGGGGATTATAAACTTCTTTTCGAATTGCTATGTTTTTTACCACTAAAAACAGAGCTAAAGAGAGTATAGGGAAGAAGAGCAAGACACAAGGAATTTATACTGGTTCGGTCCAACCTCTTGACCTACGTCCAGTCCCCGGACTCTTTGAGATTTTTCACTAACTCAATCGATTACATACTCTGTTACTCAAGAGTAATTCTCTCACTAGAACTTACTCCCCCTTACAAGTTGCAACCAAGATCCCAATCTCCAAGTCCCCTTGACTTGAGATTCTTACAATGAATGATTTCAATAAATGAACTCTCTCTAAGAGTGGATAAATATAATCACTGAAGTACAATGTATCAAAAGATAATTTACACAAGAAAACTTAAAGAGTAGTTGGAAACGTGAATGATTTTCGTTTTCTACAGATTGGTTGTTGTGAAGAATTGAATGCAACTCTGTTTATAGAAATAGAGCATTAAATGACCATTGTAATCTTCAACGTGACCGTTGCCAACATTAAGAATGGATTAGTTGTAGCTTTGGTTTTATTTTCTCTCTACTCTTTGGTTAATCTGTCAAGTTGAATCATATTGACATGAGCTAATCGCTTGTGCCATAGCCAACTATCATCCAAATTACTAACAAAACAGTTTTCAAAAGCAGGACCATTTCTAGAAAGACTAAGTGTATAACAATTACCTTCCCTAGGGGCCCTAAATAAAGCTTTTCCTTTTACATTTTCCAAAGAGAGAATATCCTTACTTACAATCAAGCACTCCTCAGAATCAAAGATAACTAAGTTACCTGTATCAGTGCTTTCACTTATACTGAGGAGATTGTGACAAAGTCCTTCCACGAGGTAGACATATTTGATTTGTGGTCCTTCATTGTTTTCAATTTCACCAATACTAGCAATCTTTCCAGATTAATTTCCACCAAATGTCACTTTGCCACCGTCCTTGGGCTTGATTGAGGCAAATTTGGATTGGTCTCCCGTCATGTGTCTAGAGCATCCACTATCAATGTTCCACTTGTTAGATTTTGATGCTCTTAGACAAACCTGCAAAACACAACCAATCAAGTCTTAGGTTCCCATCTTTTCTTGGGTCCTTTGGGGTTAGTTTGTGTCTTAGGAACCTTGTAAGATCCCTTAGGAACCTTGTAAGATCCCTTATGAAAATAGGAAGAAGTAGTATGACCTTTACGATTGCAATAATTCTAATGAGCAAAAGGATTTGAAGAATGAACAAATTTTCTAAAATAGTACATATAAGATTTTTCTCCAAATTTCTTTTTTCTTTTCTTTTTATCAAAGTCAGGTTTGTAACCAATTCCTGATCTGTCATTTGTAAATCTTTGCTGTTTCAAAATGACATTGAGCATGTCACTACCTCTAGTGAATTTCTCAAGTGCCTTTGTGAGATGTAAATTCTTTTTCTCTAAATCAGGACAATTTTCACAAACCATGTTTTCACAAGAAAGATTTGTAAATTGCTGTTCAAGAGTCACATTCTTCTTTTTCAAAGATATATGTTTTTCAGCAAGCTTTTCAAATTCAGATTGCACAACAATGTATTCAGCAAATAGTTCATCATAAGATGGCTTGGAAT